>CAWUHX010000200.1:0-684467 GCA_963922205.1 Romanomermis culicivorax
TACCAAAAAACATATTAGTTCCTATTTTTGACCGAGTTGGGCGGGTTGAAGCTTTGCTCTGATCACTACAACAGATTTTTTTTATGAGACTCAATAATCAAAAATTTGACAACATATAACTCCGTCAAAACATTAAGGTACGCTATTTCGAATTGATCTAAACAAGATCTATTGATTGACACCCATTTTTGCGTTTTGAAAAAAAATTTCTTTTGTCATTGAAGTCACAATTTGGGTGGGTAAAATAGGTAGAGCACGTTATTTGTGTCGCAAGAATATATGGAGTCGTTGGTAATTTTTCAGCGTGGTCAGAACCAAGTTTCTGGCATTGATAACTGGGAAAAAATTAATTGTACAAGAGCGACCACTGTGCGAATCGGAAAATCGGTGGCTGTTGGGTACACAAGAAACGTAGATCTACTATCGACAGCGAACAAACTGACGCTTTTATTGTTTTGAAAAACCTGTTGTGCAGGTCTTTCCTTAAGAGGCGTAAGAAAAGATTGGGTCTGAACTGACCTGTTAGAACTGATACCTTGGCTAAGCCTCGGTGATCTGTGCAACAGTCCGGTTCCCCAGACCTACAACAACAAAGATAAACTTTGTTCTAAATACGGGGGCCTTACCAAGGTCCTCCGCAGTCTCCTAGATGAGACAAGGAATCCCCTCAGGGATAAACTTACTTGGGTATAACCCGGAAGGGGCTTTCCCAAAACTTACTTGATGTAAGCCGGCGCCTGGGCCTTTGGCCCTCCGCCTTCGTGGATGCGAATACTTCTAAATAAATAAACCGAATATATGTAAAACAATATGTCCGACGAATTATGCAAAAAGAATGTGGGTATACCACAGTGAATGACTCAATAATAAAAACAAGTTGCTGGGAAATTTATATTTGGGGACGCCAGCAAAAGACACCAAAAAGATAATAAAAAACGTGAATAAAGTGAAGAATGATTTCACTTTCACTTTTCGTCTTTCTTTGGCGCTCCATTCTCTATGCAAATGTCTGCGCCGCTGGTCGCCCCTTTTCGTCGATTTGCATGTCGATTTCCCCACACACGAAATTGGCATCAACAGGGTGCCCAACATCCTCGCGCGTCGAAACCGACCTACGGGAGGTAGAAAAAAAACTTTTGGCCGGGTTACCCCGGCATTAAAAAGAATTAATCAAAAAAGAGAAAAAATCTACAACTCCGGCTGACTCCTGATAAACAGTTTGTCTCACCGGACTCCCGTTTCACAGTCTGTCCTAATAGAACTCCTGTGCTGGTCGTTGGACACAACGAATACCAAGGGCTTCGCCGCAATGGCTGGCAAGTGACGTCCATTTTGACCTCGGCATTGATGGAATAACCTCCTGCCCTAAGGAGTATGACGTAAACGTCGGTGCCGGATGTGTGGTCGGCTTCGGGCTCGGCCGCTCGGTCTGCATGCTGTGTCAATTCGTTGGCCGTGGGTCTAACCGCATGCAAATCGACTTCCCGCGTCTCTATTTTGTCTAAATTAAACTAAAATACGAGATTATATGGCGATACAAAAAGACGACGCGGGGTTGTACGGATATCACAAAATTTTAAAATGCGCTAAAAAATTTGAGCAGGAATGTGGCCAAAAGTTAAAATATTTTTTTTTTTTTTTTTTTTTTTACGGTTGCGTTTTTTGCACCGGTTTTGTCAAAAAGAGATTTTTGATGGCCAGCAGCACCGACAAAGAAATGTTTTTGATTTTTTTGTTTTTTGATTTTTTTTGGATTTTGTGATTTTATTAGTGTTTTTGGGGTTTTATGTTTTATGAAATAAGTAGAAAATATATGTACGAAAAAGAAATTTTTGGGCCAAAATTATGCGGCTATTTACTGCTGCTGCCCGCCGCCTCGGTAGCCCTCCTCGAGGTCTACCTTGATAGTACCCCCTCTGACCTTGTTGGCCTCGGGTTTGACCTCCATCCTGGCCTCTATTTTGGCCTTGTTGGCTTCCGCCGCGTCTACCTAGCGGAATAAAATTCGGATTATGAAATTCAGCATCCGGGTCTTGACCTTGGTGTTGCCAGGTCCTCGCGGCCTCTGTAAGGTCGCTGAGGGCGCCCTCTGAAGCCTCCCCTGGGTTGACCTTGGTCATACCCCGGTCTAGCCCTGTACGGGGCCGGGTTTGAGAACATATCGTCTCTCCCCTGCTGCCTTTGACGCACTGCTAGTGGAGCTGCTGGCGCTGAGGTTTTTGCGTCCGATAAGTTGAATTAAGAGATTTTGATGATATTGATTTTGATCGAGAAAGCGGACTTTTGTAAGAAGTGGCTAGCAGCTTCACTGTATGACCTCTGGCTGGTCGTAGCCGATGATTGTTGTATCATCGGTGGTTGTTTCTTAGCCGGAGGGAGTCTAGGCACCTTGAACTTACTCGGGCTCTTGGCAGCCGTTCGCTGAAATTTATCAGCTTGCGACCTGTCATCGCCTGGTGCCTTCCTCTTAACACCCATCTGGTTTAACCTTTGTGAGCCATAAAAATATACTGATTAAAGGCTGCAATGTAGACATCGTCTACGCGGTTTCCCTGGGCCTCAACGACTAGTTGTCTGTTCGCAAACGAACACGCCTGGGCATACCACCTACCAATTGCCGTTGGCGTGATCGGAGCGAAGTCCAACTGAAGAAAAATCATTAGGGTCACGTACCTAATGGCCGTAAAGACGTCTGAGGCATCGTAGTCCTGAAGCCATCTGGGGATGAGAATTAAAATTATCCATTCCCAGATCTCCTCAGGGATCGCGCTCTCCGTCAAACATAAATCCGCCTTGCATTTCGAATTGCTGGCGGTAATTTTCGTGAATTTCGGCCATGGCATCATTGACCATTCTGTAAATTATCGGCCGTTCTTGCCGATCAAAGGCGAAGTAATTGCGCGACCTCTGGATTTTCAAATGAGATCGGCCCAATTAGGCGCCTTTGTTCCCGTTGCCACTCCCAATAATCAATCAGAGTTTCGGCCAATTGACCAGGAGTGACAAACTGCTGTGGTTCCCTTTCGGGGTCTAGTAGCTACCACATTCAGTTTGACCTTCTTGATCAATTTCTCCTCCGATTCAAGATCGGGCTTCACCAGTACGCTTCCCGCAGGTTTGCTACTTCTTGCGGTATAGCTGGAGGGCACGGATTTACTTTTGCCAGAATAAGTACTAACCTCTCCGCCGGTTTTCGATACCGTTCGCGTCTGAGTGTACGATGTTGTCGCAGTGGACCCTGTTGTCCTATCCGATTTTGTCTGGCCTATGGAGGTCTCCGTTCGCGTTTGACTTTTTGAAGTCTCCGTTCTCGTCTGACTCTTTGAAGTCTCCGATCTCGACTTTTGGCTCGTCGAGTATTGCGGTGTCGTCGTTTCTTCGGCCGTATCGTAGGCTTCGTTTTCGGATCCGGTGGCGGCCGCTCCTTGTTGCTGCTGTCCCTGAGCTGCAAGTCTGCGTCGCTTGGCCTTACCTATCCTCTTTCTACGCCTTACCTTTTCCTTGGCTAGGTGTCGGATAAATTTTTCCGACATCCCTTCAGCTAACATCTGCTGAACTTTGTCTGGGGAATAAATTCCAGGAATACCTTCCTCGGCAATTCTTCCCCTCCGCATCAGCTCCGTCGCTGCTATGGCTGAATCTGAGCTATCGTCGGCTAGTGCCTGCTCCTTCAGCTTTCTTTGGATTGCCCTCTGACGCAGGAATTCCTGCTGCGTCAGCCTTCTTTGTTCTTGAATCTTGGCCTGTAAGGCCTCTTGCTTCGCTTGACGGTCATGATCCTTAGGATCTTTGGCCTTCACGGGTATCTCCTGGGATGCTTCCTGCATCTTCTCCAGTCTGACATCGATCCCTGACATTTTGGTGACTGCTTCGTCAATTTGAGTCTGGATTTTTTCCTCCTCAAGAGCCTGTTTCTGAGTTTTGGCCTCCATCGCATCCTTATTCTCTGATGTCTGGCCCTCAGATTCGAGGATTTCACCCTCTTCTTCTTCTTCTACATCCTCCTCTGAACTGGACTCAGAGTCTGAATTCCGTATCTTCGGCAACAGCTGCTTTACTTTAGCCGGCAAAACAGCTGGTGCTGGAGGTACTGATTGCATTATGGTGACAACCTCTGGCTCAGGCTCGGCCGGTTGTTGTACTTGAGGTACTTGAGTCGGCTGTGCCACCGCTGGTGGGATTGGCGGCGGCACCACGACAACTACTGCAGCTGCCTGCGTAGCAGCAGTGTCCAAAGCTGGTGTAGCTTTGACCACTGGCGCTAGCGCCTGCGGCTGCGCTTTAACCTGTCCCGTCCCTCCGGCTTGCGCCGTTTGGGAAGTTGAGGGACGATTTAGCGGTACCTTAGAAATTAACTCACCGGCTGGGGTATATGTAAGTGTATACCCGGGCATTTCCGAAGCGATTGTTCTCTCCCGGAAGCTTTTACTGACAAACTCCGGTCTGAGCTCGAGCGGATTTCTCGGTGCGTAGGTAATCGGGTAGTCGGTTGGCGATGCGTCTTCCGTCATGGGATACCGCAGTCCCGGCGTTAAAGTCTCGAAGCCTACGTAGTAAAAAGTTACATAAAAATAAGGATTTACCTTGTAGGCTCCGTCCTTCAATAACGATTTGTCGTCGCCAATTTGTAGGATTTCCTCGGCTTCTCGAAATCGTAGCGGGACAAAACCGAACCGATTCTGCCATGCGTATACCCCTTTTTTGGATGGAAAGCGGGGTTCCGACGGCGGTAGCGTCGCTGCTAATTCTAAATAGTAAGCCAGGCGGTCGCCTGACTTCCAGGACATTTTCTTTATCATTTCCTGGCCTTCTTTAGTATAACTATTTAGAAAGTTATAGTTTAGCAGAGCGTTAGTTTCATAGTCGCACTCCGCTCTGGAATGAGGCCATGCCAAATGATAAGCCAATGGCATAAATTTGCAGATGACCTCTAACTCTGGGAAGTTTCGCTCATCCAGCATACCTGAAATTTTCGCCAAGTTTGGCGTGTAAAAATTGGTCTTATAGGCCTGTCTATGGCCCTCGATACCCACTGGGTAGTGGTTATTAGAGGAAAACACCTCTTGTGGAATGGTATCGGGCTTCCCGGCTTGTTGCCAGTATAGCTTGGCGTTTTCGTACAACGTTAAAGAAATTTTCCCGTCTAAATCCCAGTAGGCTCCGCCTGACTTGAGATTTTCCAGGATATCTTTTGAAATATTTACCCAGTCTGGTATCTGGACGTCCTGGATTTCGTCGGGATCGCTATCTGTGGTGTATCCGTCGTCCTTCAGTGGTTTGTTATCTCTTGGAAGTAGTGGGTAGAAACCACTTGGCAACTGAACTCCCTGCGGACGGACTGGATTACACTCCGTGGGCGCGGTATAATAACCTGTGTTATTTCCCTGCATCTGTACCGCCCAACGGTTATACATCTCACACTTCATCATGTGATAGACCATGTTTGGTTGAACCTGATCGGTTTCCATAACTGGGGTACCTAGCCCCATTTCTCGATTCACATTGCCCGGAATCATTAGATATTGTTGATAAAAATGGAGGGCAATGGTGTTGATCTGTTTGGGATCCACCTTGTCATGGTCGAAAATCTGCATTTGCATAAGCAGTTGATCGGCCATGCCATAGTGAATGGCGGCAAACATGACCAATAAGGAGTAGTATGCGTCTAGAGCGGCGTATCTGAGCTCTTCCGGCAATATACCCCTTTTGGCAAACCGATCACGGTTCGCTTTTAACGAAAAGTCATACTGGTAGGGGCCCACGTCTATCAAATAAAATTCCGTGAACAGTCCCTTTAACCGAAAAGTTTCGGGACATATACCTGTCTGAAAGCATTTCTTCTCCAGGTTAACTCCTACCATGGTGAGGGCGAAACGGTCTAAGTCAAAGTATCGACCTTTGGTCTTTCTTAGAAATTCCCGTAAGGAGACAGTTTTGTCCCTATCCTTATTCTCTCGCCCTGCGCCACAAACGTTATAGATACTCACCAGATCTTCCAGCACGGCATATCCGGCGAACAGCATGTCGGAGTTCAAGAAGTCGTGGAGGCTGGTCCACTCTTTGATCATCATCGACGTTGTATCAATAACGTAAGTTTGACCGTTCGTTAGCGCGAAGCTGATATATCGGGCAAACTGTTTTCCCATTGGATTGTCGACCTCCCTTGTTTTGAACAAGGCGGCGACCTTATCCTGGTTGACTTTTTCAACGTCGAAACCACAAACTGGTTGTCCTCTGAAGATTGACACTTCTCGGATAAAATGGAGTACCTGGCTGACCTTCCCGATGTCTACCATTCGAGGTTCCTTGGGATTGGCCGGCCAGTACCCAAATGTGGCTTTGAACCACTGATCCAGTTCGTGGATTCGTACGGCCCGTTTAACGTTATAATCTAAACATAAAGTACTATTAATTTTAGTGTTTTATTCCCCTTTTTTCAGCGCATTTCTAGGGTCTATACTACACCAGCACCACAACACCAAGCGGGTTAAGTTTCGCAGAAAATTAAGTTTAGTGCAGGTTGTTAGGTGAGCCACTGATATACAAACATTGAGCTGGTAGGCAACTAACACCTTACCAAATCTTACCCTTGCTACCTCTATATGTTGGGGAGGGTAGACCTGATCCGATTGTCCACCACTTGATCGGACACCAATCTCTGACCAGCTGCTTGAGCGACCAACTACGCTCCATCTATGGCGCTGTATTTACAATTTTTATAGCGCTCGAAATTGATAATTTTTTAATGAATTTGATATCGAAAAAGTGATATAATTTAATTTGATTTGAAAATAAATAATTTTTGATAAATTTTTGAAATGATAAAACTTTAAACGGGCTGAACCCAAGGTTCTAGGTTTCCCTTGAATCGTATAGCTCTCGGTGGTATCAGGTATATTTCCAAGTTGGAAATTCCCTGCTTGGCTTCGAGCTTCCGTTTCTCAGTACTCCCATTTTTCGTTCCCTCTAAGTCCTAACCTCGTCTGCCCTTTGGGGCGCCGAGCTGGTCTTCCAGTGACTTCTGGGCATTACCTGCAGTTTCCAAGAAGTTTTGATAAAAATAAGTTCGAAACTTACCGTCAATAAAGAAAAAACGGTTGTCTTGGCGGTGCTGGGCCCTGCCGTATTCAACGTGGCGCTCTGTGTGCGACCACTCGCGCGTCGGAGCTTGTTGGCGGTTCCGCGCGCCCTTTCCCATCTCTTTTCTTTTCGAAATTTTTGTTTTCGAATAATAAATTGATAAATTTATTTAAAATTTTGAACGCTGAAAAAGTTTAATCTAGCAATTTTGCTAATTTCCTTTATATCGCAGTTCGGGGAATATTTTACTTCTTCCTTCCGATGGAAGTTTAGAATTCAGATAAGCGGGGCAGCTATAGTTTGATTTTGAAAAAATGAAAAATTTGAAAATTAATTTTTTAGAAAAATGTCGGAAATTTTTTGGGTTGTCACTTTGGTCTAAAATTCCGAAGAATTTTTCCCAAAGTCTGAAATAAATATGAAAAATTTACAAAATTAATACGAATTATACACAAACGCGATAAATATTACAAATTAATACAATTTTAATTAAAATTAGTACTTACACGCGCGAGATATGTACATAAAATAAAAAAAATCAGCGCGAGATCGCGCATAGATTCGCCTTGAGCGAATTTTCAAATGATTTCATTTGAATCGGCGCTCCAGTCGTAACTGTTTGTGCCATATTGGAAAGTGACGTGTTTTCGTCACGTGGCGCGTCCTGATTGGCTCGCGCTATTCGCGGCAAGACCCTAGTGGTCTCGTAACGAAAGTGTTTCAACCTGCTGATTGAAACTGTTTGGCGATTTAGCGGGTTGTCCCAATGTACAATGGTGACAACGTTTTCTGCTTCTCGCGAAATGTCCGTAACTATGAACGGACCGGACCATGGTAGTCCTAGTTTTTTCTGCTTATCTACTTTGAGCAGAACCCAATCTTTTTCTTTAAATCCATTCTGTTTGGACTTTTTATCGAAGTATTTCTTCGATTTTTCGGCAGCACTCTGGATATTTTTGGCAATATCCTCGTAGAGGTTGACTAAATGATTTGTCAACACAAATTTGTATGCCTCAGCATTGCTGTCCGGCATTACAATATCGTATGCTTTCGATAAGTTTAACCCGAAGGTTGCCTCATGACCTCTAAGCAACGAAAATGGGGATTGCCCCGTGGCTGCATGCGGTGTGGCATTATATGCAAACACCACAGCTCTCAAGTATCTTGGCCAGTTATCTTTTTCCTCGATGGCCACCTTTCTGAGCTGTTTAATGAGTGTCTGGTTAAACCTTTCTACCATACCATTTCCTTGTGGATGGTAGGCAGTTGTAAAAATTTTTTGACACTCCAATAACTTGCAGATCTCCTTCATTAGATCTGAGGTAAAACAACCTCCTCTATCGCTGAGTAGTCTCCGTGGAGTCCCGTGCCTAAATACAATAGCTTGTAGAAAAGTATCTACAACGGTGCTAGCTGACTGATCTGGGATCAGTTCAGCTTCAACCCACTTTGTAAAATAGTCCTGAAAGACTATGACATACGGTCTCTTCTCACTGAGTGGAGAAATACCCACGATATCCACTGATACAATGTCAAAAGGACCTTGTGGAATAATTGGTATCAGTGGCGGAATTTCTGTGTTTCCCTGATTAGCCATTTGACAAACTGGACAAAACTTGATCCAGTGCCTGACATCCTTTTCAATTCCTGGCCACCAGAACCGTTTTTTGATCATAGCAAGGGTCCTTTTGAACCCCTGATGAGTCATCATTACGGCACCGTGGTACTGGTGCAAAGTATTGTCCCTAAGGCAGGATGGGACGACCACCTGATCATCTGATCCCTGTCCGGCTTCGCGGTATAACACTTCATTCTGGATATAAAATCCACTATGATACTTGGTTGTCCCATTTGGACCCAATCTATCAAAGTATGGTTGTAATACCTGATCTTTTCTCTGCAAGAGGGCCATGAGATCATCTCTAATTAGCCCTTTTGGTAATTCATTCTCTTTTGGGTCTGCCAAAGTAAACTCTTGTTCCTTTTCTGGGTATAACCAGGTTACTCTTTTTTCCTTACCTTTGTCCTGGTTTCCCCTACTTACCTTATCTTTGACCTGATTGCCGTCAGGCTGGATCTGAGCCTGATTATTCTTGTCCGCTTCTTTCGCCATGCTCCTTGTAGTTACGGCATTTACCAAGTCTGCAGGCGAGTTTGATTCTGGATCACCCTCAGAATCTTCTGGATAAATTTGGGTGAATCTCGGACTCATATCAGTCCTCTGATTATTCTTACCTTTTGGCTCCGAATATAACGGAGTACCGTCTTCAGGATTCCGATCTGTCAGAATTCTGAATCTCTTCACCAAATTGAGATGTTTTTTCTCAATAAGCTGTGCCTCAAGATCTTTCAGATTCTCGGACTCTCGTTTACCCTCTGAGAACATGTGTTCCCATTTTGGCGGTATCTTTTCCGCTTGATCGTCTGGTTCATCCATCCTGGACAAAAAGTCTGCCATGGCATTTTGTTTTCCAGGCACATACTCTAATTTATGGTTGAACTGAGAGATGAACGAGTACCATCTCTTCAATTTACCATTGGTCATGGCATTGACCTTCATAGATAATAAAGGTTTGTGATCAGTTCTTATGATCACCTTATGACCCACTAAGTAGTGCTTGTATAACTTCAAGCCATACACAATTGCCAAGCACTCCCTTTCCGTGGCTGACCACTTTTTCTCATCCGCCTTTAAAATTCTGCTATTATAAGCAATTACCCAGCGGTCTGACTTGGTCTCCTGGTAAAGGACTGCTCCTAGTGCCGTTCCACTGGCATCTGTCTGAAGGACAAAGTCCGCAGACCCGTCCAAAACCGGATACCTAAGGAATGGCACAGACAATAGTGCTTCTTTCAGGCTCCTAAAAGCCTGATGGTGAACCTCCGTGACTTCCCAAACACAGTTCTTCCCAGTTAGTTTATACAACGGTTCGGCGTGTTTAGCCAAACCCGGTATGAACTTTTTACACCACTGCAACATACCTAGAAACCTTTGCAGTTTACGTTTAGACTCTGGGAATGGGAAATCATTTATAGCTTTGACCTTTTTCGGATCTGGGGAAACTCCATCCGAATTTAAGATATGTCCTAAAAAATGAACTCTCTCAGGCAGGAATTCACACTTCTCCGGCTTCAAGGTCAAATGAGCCTTTCTTAGAGCTTGCAGGACTAGCTCTAGATTAACTAGGTGTTCCTCAAACGTATTGGAGAACACAATTATATCGTCTATATAGACTAGACAGATTTTCCAAACATATGGATGCAAAACTCTTTCCATCATACGCTGGAATTCGGCTGGCGCATTTTTTAGGCCAAAGGGCATGACTTTAAATTGATAAAGCCCTTCTTGGCATATGAAAGCAGTTTTCTCCTTGCTTTCTTCATCCATTGGCACTTGCCAATATCCTGATTTGAGATCTAGGGTAGTGTAAAATTTGGCTTTACCTAAACAGTCTAGATAGTCATCCATTCTAGGAATGGGATACTTATCATCCTTGGTAACGTCATTTATACCCCTAAAGTCCACTACTGGTCGCTTGGTACCATCCTTTTTACCTACAAGGAATAACGGAGCTGCCCAAGGCGACTTTGATGGCTCAATTACACCCTTCTTGAGCATATCTTGCACATGCTCACGAACATGTGGCCGTAAATTTATGGCAGTCCTGTGGTACCTTTTTGCCACAGGTGCTGCATCCCCTGTATTTATTTTACAGGTCAAATAGGGTGTAGTAGTTGGAGGATCACTGGGCAAGCTGAACACGTCTCTATATTTTGCGAGACACCGTAAAGCTTGTTCCAATTGTTCAGATGGTATGTTGGATTTAGCTAGCATATTGTACAAGGCTTCCTTGAACTCTTTCTCATCCACTTGAGTCGAATCAGGTCTAGCCTGGACTGCACAAGTTTGCAGCTTCTCCAAATCCTCAACTATCTTCCCCTTAAGTTGATCTTGGTTATCAGTATCACACAACACTGAATTAGTATGGCCAATTATTTGATTTCTTTTCAAATGGCATCCTGATCCTGTGTTGTTGGATACCATAACAACAAAATCATCTTTTGTACCATCTACTATGGTACTATCTATGTGGAACCTTTCTTCGTTGTCTTCAGACTCTATTATGATTCCATTAAGGCGATTTTCGCCTACCTTATCCCAAAGCTTTGCTCTCAGAAGTATATCAGTACCACTAGGTAAGTAGATGGGATTCACACTCACCACTGGCACCGAAACCTTTAGCAGGCAAATCTTTGGCTGGTATTGGTCGGCGGCGCTCATTGTGGATTCCGCGGCGCTCGTGGTCATGACCTCTCCACAATTGGATTGGGGCTGGTCCGGCGTCACGTATATCCGTTGCTGACGATTGTTGAGCGTCATCGTCCTGTTCCTGAAATCTATTATGGCTCCTACCTGAGGATGAGCCAAAAAGTCTGTTCCTACAATAACATTTTCACCTGCTTCAGGAATTACAATTGCTTTAACGGGGAACTGTCCACACAATGTATCCATCCTAAATTGGATATACCCATGGGCTTGGACTGTCTTACCGTTGGCTACAGTGACATTTAATATCCTGGGATATTCAGTGTAATCTGGGCCCAAAGTTTCTTTCAGAAACTTAGCCGACATGACAGTGCACTGAGCTCCTGTGTCAATTAAAGCCATTGTCTTACGACCTCCTATAACAACCTCAATGTGGAATGGGGCTGTTCTGGGGTACGTATCCAGCAAATGTTGTTCCTGGGGACTAGCTGGTGTGCCTCTCCTTATTACTTGTACTGATGGTACTACAGGTTGTGGTGCAATTGCATTCATTTGCACAATACTACCTAATACAACATTTGGGCAACTCACTCTCTGGTTTACTTCACCTAAAGGACTCATTTGAGATTGCCTTGCAACCATAACACTCGAATAATCCTTCTGAGGTGGCTGATTTGTGAATTGACCCTGTTGAAGAGTCTGAGTCGGTCCCATAATAGCCTGAGGAGGCTGAGGATGCTGTAATGCAGCTTGCTGTTGGTACTGCTGCATCTGTTGGAACTGCTTCTGCAGCTCCTTTTGCCTTTTGAACTCCAGGAACTCATTGTAATCGGAGTTCTGTAAGTAACTCTCCTGGCTATCCTGATGACCTGAATAGCCTACATTATACGCACCTCTACCTCTGCTATTAAAATTGGCATTTGGGTAACCTCCTCTACCTCTATAGTTACCCCGAGCAAAAGTGTTGAAGCCTCCCCTGTTGAAGGTAGGGAAGCTGGCTCTACCTCTGCTCCTGCGCTCGGACAATACTCTCAATGTCCTGCAGTCTGCAGTATTATGTGTTATGTTCTTGTGGAACTCACACCATGGCTTAGTCGGATCTCGGGAAACTTGACCTCCCTGACTGGTACTAGGTATGGCCACATCAGACCGATTTTCCATTTGCCTGTTATCAACCTTTTGCTGGAGCTGGTCGAACCTTTCGACCAGTTGTACCATCTCTTTTGAGATTTTCAATAGAAGAGATTCTTTCTTACCTTTTTCGGTCTGAGCCCTAGGGGCTTCCCGAACTGGAATCTCCTCTATCTCAGGAGAATCACTCCTTGACCTTTGGGTTTGGGCCTGTACCTGATTACCTAGAGTTTGATATGGTTGCCGAAACCTTTGCCTCTGGCCTTGTTGATATCCTTCTGACTGGTTCCTAGCAACTACGGCAATTTCAGGATCATGCCCACTAGGCATACCTACTTCATTAATTACTATAGGATCCTGTTGTGTACCCTTGGGTCCATATCTCTGGAAGGCATTTTTGTACCTACGTTCAATATCATGAACCTCTACTGCAAGATCATACCAGGTTCTAAAGGTATGCTTTGAATTTTTCAGTTCAGACTGAAATGTAGGATCACTCTTGTAAATAAAGGTATCAATAATCAATCTCTGTTTAGACTGATAGTCTAAATCACCTTTAACTAGTTCCACTAATATACTGACCCTTTTTAAAAACTCTACGGCCTGTTCATTGGGTCTTTGTTGGATCTCAAACAACTCCCTGGTTAACATTTCCAGGTTGCACTCAGGTGCAAAGACATTAATAATGGCTCTCCTGGCCTCCCTATAGGTCATGTTATCTCCTGCAACAGCCTTCGGTCTACCCTTAGAAAGCCTCAGCAGTGCTTCATACTTAGCTGATTCGGGTGTATCCCTACGGAATTCCCCTTCAAGTGCTGTTAAAAAGCTAAGCACCTGCTGATTTACCATACCCTCATCTAAAAGTTTGGGTAACACACCTTTAACGATATTCCTGACTACAATCTCTTGTGCCAAATTATTTGATGGCACTTCCCTCTGATCATAAGCTGCTGTTAATACTGGATCAAGATCAGAGTTCAGGGATTGCAGCATAACCCTATTTGGATCTCGTTGAGGTGGTACACCTCCTTGATATGATGGCATATTGTCTTTGTCAAACCTGTAATCCCTATATGGGAAACATGCCAATTGATCTGGTCTAAGGGTATTTGGATCAACTATATTTCCTCTACCATCATAGACCACTCTAGTTAAAGTTGGATGCTGCGGAGCTATCTGACTTTGATTCCTGAAGTCTGCCGATTGCTCAGCTCCTTCGAATCGAAAATCTCTAGCTGGACCTCTCCAACTTTTGGGCTCAAAATTAAGCCTTTGCCCTTCATCAACATCAGGCCTATTACTAGGCCCTGCGCCTGCATTTATTTCAGCAGCGAGACGGTTGTCTCTTTCTGCACCCCTATTACATGGTCTAACCTGTCTATCCGGCTCCTGTCGGCGCCTGTCGGCTTCCCTTTTGTTGTCCTCTGTGGCGGCATTCGCGATTATGTCGAACAAGGCTTCGACGGTCCCTTTCAACTCGCGTAGCTGCGTCGCCAACTCTTGATTGGACATCTCGGGAGCTCTTTCCTGGGGTTGGAATCGCTCTTGTTCGTGGGGAATCCTCTCTAATCTTTGATCGATTTCGGGGTCCCTTTCTTCGAAATTTGGTCGAATTTCGGGCGTAACGACGTCCCTTTTTGGTCCTGCTAATTCGACCTTTGGCGGCGGTGACCTTTTGAAATTTTGCTGCGGGGGTCCATCGGCGTCTGGGTTCGGATTCGCCGGGCCTGCCTCCTGCGGATCGATGGCAATCGCTGGCGGTCGGTCAATTGGTACGCCTGCATCTTGAGGCGTAAAATGCATTGCATTTTGCTGCAATGGTTGAACCCTCGCGGGAGTTTGATCTGGGATCACTGGGTCCGGAGCAGCCTGCCGTTGCTGATCTCCGTCTCCCAAATTGACTAGATTCCCAGCACTCGCCACTCTGGGTGGTGATCTACGTAAAGTATTACCTCTCGGTATCCTTTCGTTAGGCATTTTAAATCCTGCTAACTTTCTGTAGAAACCTGGAGGATATCCTTTTCTCCTAGTCTGACTACGAAGTTCCGTGGTAAGGAGTTAAAAGCCACCACTTGTTGTGCAGGTCTTTCCTTAAGAGGCGTAAGAAAAGATTGGGTCTGAACTGACCTGTTAGAACTGATACCTTGGCTAAGCCTCGGTGATCTGTGCAACAGTCCGGTTCCCCAGACCTACAACAACAAAGATAAACTTTGTTCTAAATACGGGGGCCTTACCAAGGTCCTCCGCAGTCTCCTAGATGAGACAAGGAATCCCCTCAGGGATAAACTTACTTGGGTATAACCCGGAAGGGGTTTCCCAAAACTTACTTGATGTAAGCCGGCGCCTGGGCCTTTGGCCCTCCGCCTTCGTGGATGCGAATATTCTAAATAAATAAACGAATATATTAAACAATATGTCCGACGAATTATGCAAAAAGAATGTGGGTATACCACAGTGAATGACTCAATAATAAAACAAGTTGCTGGGAAATTTATATTTGGGGACGCCAGCAAAAACACCAAAAATATAATAAAAACGTGAATAAAGTGAAGAATGATTTCACTTTCACTTTTCGTCTTTCTTTGGCGCTCCATTCTATGCAAATGTCTGCGCCGCTGGTCGCCCCTTTTCGTCGATTTGCATGTCGATTTCCCCACACGAAATTGGCATCAACAGGGTGCCCAACAAACCAAACAATGATCGTTGACATAATACAATACTGTCGATTTTTTCTTGTTAGTCAAAGCAATGTCGCACAATAAAGATGTATGTAGAGTTCTTTTGCTTATCAACACACATCTGGTGGTATCGAAAGATTTTAAATATCCTATTTATAGACAATCGTAGCTAGCACGTTAGTGCTAGACTACAATATGTTTGATTTTGGGCACGCCGATTTTCACGTTTAAAGCAAGATTTCTAACGAACCATAAGACGTCCAAAGCTGAAATTTGGCAAAAATATAGAACTCGATGCGAGCTACAATATGGTACCATCTGGATTACTGTAGACATGCTGTAGCTAAAATTATGAGACAAACTAGAGTACTGTTTTGCCACCATTTCATAACTAACGATTATTCTAACCGATTAGCTCGATTGTGGTATCAATATCTTCGGTAGGGTCATATCTCGGAACCACCACGAAATTTTTTCGAAATATGCAAATGCGACCTTATTTCAGTGTAAAGAAAAATCTCAAAACTCCAACCAGTAATAGCTTTGCAACTCCTCGAGTTGTACAAGATAATGACTGGCGGTTTGAAAATTTGCAGTGTAAACTTAATTATCATAGAAGATATGCAAATTTGGCCGAGTTGGGGTAGATGACCGCACAAATATCTCGAGTTGTATAAGTCATAGAAAGCTAATTCTTTCTTTGTTCGATAGCTGAGTAAAATGCCCAGAGTAAAACACCTCAACATCTGGTATGTGCAGTGTAAAAAAGTGTAAACAAAGCGAAAATGTCCATTTGAAAGAATTTTTTGCGATTTTCAGATTTTTTGTTGCACCATTGAAACGAGCTTCTTTTTCTACCCCCCAGTTTTGATATTTGTTTTTTGAAAAAATGTATAGTACGTTAGAAATTTGCATAATTGTTGTTTACTAAAATTTTTTTTCGATTCATCGGTTTTAAGTAGCGCCGCTGCAAAGAGCGTATTTTGTTGTCCCTGATGCATATTTTTGTTTTTCGAAATATCTCAACATACGCTAAAAATTTGCATAAATGATATATGCCATAAAAAAGAAGTCACTATAAACAACGTTCTATTTGAGATATAACTTTTCATTTTGCGATTTTCAAACTGGATTGTGTAAATTTTATTTTTTCATGTCATTTTATGCGTTAAATAAAAATTTTTTAAATCCAATATGGCAGCTGTTAAATGATAAGTAAGGTAAAAAACCGTATGCCTGCATGAGTTTCTTTATTGATGTTTAGAATGTGCACTGGTTAGTGTACATTTTTTTTACATTTAGATTGTGATTGGGTGTTGGTGGACCCCCCAGAAATTTTTTCCTGCCGACCTATGTTAGACAAGATTTCCATCGTCCAAACTTGTGTCAGCCACGTTTTTGGGGCTCAATCACAATTTCTGCATACTGAAATTTCACTAATTTTTTTATACCTTCCTTGTGGGAGCTTGAAAGTACGATATTTATCCCAAAATGCCAGGAAATGGCAAAAAGGAGAATATGTTTCTCCTTTTCGCTTTTTTCGATGGCCTAAAAATTCGATACTAGGCCTCCCCATCATTTCATTTCAGCAAAATTCTAACTGAAAAAAACTTTCCATTCTCTGAGAAACATATACGCGCCAGTTTTTTAAAGGACAAAAACGTTTTTAAGCCTCTGCACATGAAATTCACTTGTCCTGTAGCAACTTTTACAGTCGTACATGATTATTGCACATTATACAATACTTCTTTTTACACGATAGAGCACCTGATGCCTCTGACTGCATGTATAAAATTCATCACAGGCTTGTCAAAAATGGTGCTATAATTGACAAAAACTACATATACAGAAATAACAAACTGATGATCAGTACAAGTATCACAATCACAAGGAATCAGAAGGTATCGTTTGATTGTCAATCCAGCGGTTGTCTAAAAAATAAAGAGATTAAAAACCACAGAAGTCGGTTAATCAAACAGTTTGTACCATTATGTATCACAGCTGATTGAATAGGGTTTTTAATCAATTTTTTTACTAATTTCAAAAATATGCAGTTTCAAACGTTCTAGATTTTGTTGAGTTTTTGCATTCATAACAATAACCATTTTCTATAAATTACCAGGGAGTGGCAAAAAGATTAATATGTTTCTTCTTCTAGCACCATATTTCACTGAGCATAAAAGTCAATACTAGGCCACTCCATTGTATACAGTTCAGCAAAATTCTAACAAAGAATGACACATAAATAATTACCAAGAATTCTGTTTTTTCATTAAACCAAAGTTTTTTTCTTTGTAAATAATCAGTTTTAGTGACTAATAATCAAATTTTTCAATGATTTATCCCAGTTTTGCACAGTGGCATTTTCAGAAATCACTAAAAAACTGGGTGTGTATATGTTTCTCAGAAAATGGAAAGTTTTTTCTGTTAGAATTTTGCTGAAATGAGATGATGGGGAGGCCTAGTATGAAACTTTTAAGCCATTGAAAAAAGCAAAAAGGAGAAACATATTCTCCTTTTTGCCATTTCCAGGCATTTTGGGATAAATAATAGAATTTTCGTGAAGAATCCCTTGGATTGGGGCAGTGTGGACGTCTATTCAAAACCCTTTTCAAAACGTAATATTGGAAACATACTCGACGTAGCTGTGAAGACAATATTTGAGGGTCTTTCAATAATTTATGATCTTCCCATTTTCATGGGAAAATTTGGTGTTTTCTAGAGTATAAAGTTTTCTACTCCGTGAAAATTGTATATCAATTTGAATTTAATTTTTTGGTTGTCGCCACGTCTGTCGTTCCAAATCAAAGTAAATGAGATAAAGTGGAGAATACACAACTTTTCTGCGTATCAACATAACCTTCTTACTTTCGTTGCAGATTTCATCTCTGTGATTTGACCAACGAGAGCTCTGACCCGAAATATGTGTCTTTTCACCTTGTCCCGCAATCGTCTGAAAACGTGAAAATTTTTCGAGAGGCAGTCTATTTTTCCATGATATTTAAATCGGCAGCAGATGTTTCAGATGCAACTATAGTTTATTCCTTTCAAAACAAGCCTTGTTAAGCAAAATAATTTGCAGAAATCGGTGAGCAGACAATAAACCTGCATCGTAGGCTGTTTTCCTCAATTGGTTCATCTTACTGCTATAGTCAACTCGAGGGGAATAGATCTCCTTATATGCAGGTTGTTTCATTTTTTCGTTCATTTTCACTGCCTATGAAAGTAAGTTCAATACAAACAAAACTAGCGTGCTTATTACTGTAATGAAAGGAGGAATTTTTTATTAGTTGGCAGCAAACTGAATACATGAAACTTTCTTTCAGTAACCTGGTTAAGTGGTCATAATTTCGTGAGTAGCACTCAGATATTGATGCAGTTCTGTCCAAATCGACAAAGGATAAGCATGATGTATTTCCAATGATTTTGGGCTTCCGCATTCTCACAATGAATTTCAGAGTTTTTCTATAGTAAAGTTTTCCATTAAGTGAAAATTACGTATAACACTAGACATCCTTTTTTGGTTTTTGCTGTGCATATCATTTCAGTTTAAATAGATTATGGGAATAAATGATGGAGTATTTCAAACTCAGTGCAAAAAAATGAAAACTAGTTGAGATCTGATGAATCTTGGATGAAAATCTGGAGTCAACAAGAATTCTGCATACGTCAATAGCTAACACGCGTGGCTTAAGAAGTCCTCAGACCCCTTCAAAAAACATATATGTTCGTTCACCTGCATTAAGTCACATTCTATTTTACATTGTGATCTCATATCATGTGATGCACAATTAATAGATCAAACCATACTACAAAGCACGATATGATCTGTATGCATGGTATATACGTATAATTTGTACATTGTTCAGTACTGCATTAGAACGGCCCAAGATCAAATATAAATCGTGCACCGGCATTAAATTACGTTGTATATGTCTGATATGATCAGGTGCAGAACATCCGTATGTAAGCTGCACAGCAAGATGCAAAATGTCGATACTGTACCTGTTTGTAAGATTTGGAACAGTCAAAGATCTTCATGGACAGTGAGCCCATCAAAATGGTCAAAAATCAAAACTCGTTCTGGCCAGACTTGCACAATGAAATTCACCTATTGAAAGCTAAAAACACCAGTGGGCAGTTGCCAGCGCACAACATCCAGGTCCAGTTGGCAGCCAAGGTCAAAAAGCAACTTTGCGGCAAAAAAGGCGTCACGTCGTAGAATATGGCCGCCGAGGAGTCCATGCAGCAAATGATTAAAGATTGTGGGAGTACTTTGCGTTCCATGTTGCGGTTATCGACAACGAATGAGGTGAATTGACGAGTCTCGAAGAGATGAAAAATATTTGTACCATGAAATAACGTCACATTAGCGGTCGAATATCCTCATTCCAGCATCTGAGCTCATGAAGATGACTCGGCGCATGCTTTTCACAGAGTCTTATGGACGATCTTCGAGAACGTATAATCGTGAGTATGCCGGAATAATCCTTCGGATTATTATAATATAAAATCTGAGAAGGGTCTCGAATTTTTAGAATCATACTACCATGTAATCATGATGAGATATTTGTCTCAGCCGATGAGGCTGCAATATCCAGATTTCTTTTCTAGATTTGCAAGCACCTTGTTGCTCATGGTATTATTACCGTTTTTTAAAAGACATATACTCATTCTGAAGATTGATTGAAATCAGTGAGAGGTTAATTTCTGTTATGACATGATTAACTGTAAGCATATTTTAATGTGCTGTTCAACGTAGTGCAACGCAATAAATCCAGATTTTTGAACAATCTGTCGAAATTATGTTCCAGCTTCAATGGGTATCCTGTGCTCTTTTGCTATCTATGAGAGGAAATACGAGTACAGCTTGATTACATCCTTTCTATCTTTTGGCCTCATCGGCCGAGTGATCCAAAATGTTGTTCAAAACTCGTCCAAAATGATTCTTATTGTTCCAGTGTGACCTACACAGCCTTGGTGGCCGTGATAGTCGACCGACCTCTCCTCTTGCCTCATCAGGACAAGTTAATAACAAAAAGTTTAAAATAGTGTCACCCTTTCGTGATAAACAAACACTGCGTCTCATGGAAAATGTCAGGGATTTCCGGACAATCAGAAGAGTTTCGGAAGAGTCAGCCAGCATCATGCTACAATCATGTCTTCGGGAACTCAAAAACATTACACTTCTGCTGTTAAAAAGTGGGATTGTTGGTGTATTAGATAGAAAATTAATCCTTTTCATATCTTTGTTCCCGAATTAATTGACTATTTACCAATGTTTAACAAAGATAAAGTAAAATTTAGATTAATTTCCGGCGCAAAATCCGCCTTTGTAACTTTTTTAAATGAAATGGGTTATAATTTGAGTAATAATGCACAGATTGCACGGTTTATGAAAGGTCTTTTTAATCTGGCGCCGCCCCACCAAGATATGCAAATACATGGGACGTGTCCATAGTTCTGGATTTTTTGCATAACATTGATGTAAATGATCCGGCAGACAGTCCATCTAAAGCCGACAGGAAAATGCTAACATTCAAAACGCTGATGTTACTTGCACTTGGTTGCCCAAAACGGGCTCCAGATTTTTTTTTTTGACTGCTACGTTTTATTGTCTATTCCAGGAGTTACCAAAACTAGGAGAGTCCACCCGATTTCCTTTAAAATTTTCAAATATAAGAAAAACTATGTCCTTACACACATTTAAGCATGTATATGAGTTTTACAGAAAACGACTGGGTTTCGGAAACGAAATGTTTTCTTTCTTTGGTTCGACCTTACAAACCAGTTTCTTCTACCACAATAGCTAGGTGGCTCAAAACGGTACTTTTTCTTTCGGGTATTGAAACCAACGTTTTTATCGCACATTCTACATGCGCAACTTCTGCATCTAAAGCCCTTTTGTCAGGCTGTCTTTTAACGTTTATACTAAATCATGCTAACAGGTGTCACAGGCCTTTGACCGTCAAGCGTTTTTATCAAAAAGATATAACTGAAACCAATTATACAAATTTCGTTTTTGATAAGAACGTAAGCTTTGAACAGATGCTATTAGTCTAGTCGAATCATTATAGGAGAATATAATATTTTGCTAGGCCATTAGGCCGAAGTGACATATTCTCCTATAATGCTGAGACTTAACTAGGCCCCACCCTTCCCGCCCAACTATGATGCATCTTTTTTAGGCGGCTAGGTAATAATTGCCGCCGCTGGACGCGGATTCTCGCGATCAGCAGGTTGAAATGAATAAAAATGAAAGAAACGTGTTTTGTTTTTTCGTGTTGTCCGTAATTTTAGGTTAGTTTCAATAACTCGTTCCCTTATGTTTATATTTGTACGTTTCGTACGATTTGCAGTTTGCCGTTCTTTTATGAATGAGGATTTTGTTTTCTTCTTGATGGGTTAAATTATCGGGTTTCAGTTTCATTTTCTCGACCTTAGGTTGGATCTGTTGTAATCTGAAACAACACAACAGGAACATCAAAAGGAAAACCGATGAACCAACTAACCACGAAATCAACCAACTATCCCATTGAATCAGGGAATTAAACAATTGACCATCAAGCATTGGAGTTGTTAAAAAGAGTTGCTAAAAATCGTAGCCAAGGGAGGCACCTTAATCTGGGTTCACCTCGTGATGTGGTGCTTTAGTGGTGAGGATATCATCCCGGAATGCTGATAACCCAGGTTCGACTCCTGGCTACACCCTATTTTTCAAATTCATTTTCAATTCAAAAATTCCACATAATTTTCATTCACATAGAAGAATCTGACGTGAATACAAATTTTCGGTCATTCTTCAATCTTCAAGCGTTTTATAGAAAACAGACTATAGTCGAGAATGTAGAAAAAATGGAATATTAGTTGAAAAAGATTGATAAAAATTTGGTACGAAAACAGGCGCATTTCGGGTCTGAAGTACTACAACAATGGTGCCCGAGCCATATTCATAACACCATTGGAATATGAGAAGGACCACTTGGAAAAAGGTACAAAGAATTTGTTACTACTTCAGAAAATTCACTTGAAAAAAATTCTAGCCGTCAAAACATTTTTCAAGATGCACTGCAACAATTTCAAGATGGATCCCAAAAAATCAAGATGCAAGAGTTTTTCGATGTTCGACTTTCTTTTCAAGTGAATTGCAATTTTTTTAGGTGCTTCACATTTTTTCAAAATGATCTTGAAAAAATCAAGATGTCATAGTGAAAAAGTCAAGATTGCACCTTGTTATAAAACCATTCCAAATTAAAGTTGTTTCTTGAATAGAATGAATGTTTTACTACAGAGTTTATTCACTACGCTCTGATATTTTGAAGCACGTGTACATAATATAAAAACGCTAAAATATCGACAAAGTTCAAACTTTGGTATACTGCAGTTATGCGAATTAGAACTTTCACGCAAAATAAACTGCAGAACGACATTCAGCATGCAAAAACTATACAACATACCTGATTTTCAGATATTATTAAATTACTTTTCACAGTCAAGGTCGAACTCCTCAGAAACTGTCTTAAAATTTATGTGTGACAGTAAAATTCAAGATTCTGGATATCTTCACCATAACGAAAATAGTACAAGGGAAGGTGAATATGAAGGTGAATACTTTTGATCAGTTTTCACTCATCGATCGATTGTTTTGCTTTCTGTTAGCAGAGAACTTGAAATTAGAAGACTATCATAAAATTGTGTATCGTATATCGTTAGTAATAAAGTGTTTTCATGTTTCTTCGACCTCCATTAAAGGTATTGATAAATGTGGTGTTTAATAATAACGAGCTTAATTAGGCTGACATAATTTATCTATACGGGTACCTGTAATTTTCTTGAGCATTCAATCTAAGAATCCATCGCGACTAACGAAGGTTTGACGGAAAATTCGACTTTTTCGACTGGAAAATAGCGGAAAGCAAGCGCAGTCCGTAGGAATAATGTGCTTGCTGTACATCAAAAAAGGTAATTTAGTGGAACTTACAGCTAGATTCAGTGAGATAAAAATTTAATCATACCGTCTATTCATGACCTCGAATTATCCTCCCAATTAAGTCAAATGAATAGACGTACGGGTTAGCCGAAGTTCTACACCTTATTTTTTCATCACCCATAATTAAGAGGTTTTCTATAGTGCACAAAGTCCATTATAAGACTGCTCAATTATAAATTCACCACACAAAAAGTATTCAAATGGATCCGTACCCCTGAACAGGTTGATTTAATTGTTTGCGGGCGAGCTTAAATCCGAAACCTGTTCCGGAATGGATTGCTGATCTTATGGATAAGAGATGGAATCCGTGACCTGCTGGATTAACCAATTCTTGGAGTCAAACTCTATCACTCGACCATAAGAAAATAGTCTAACAGATTCAGGGGCCGTACGAAGTATAGTTGGCACCTTATTTGTTCCAGTCATTCCACCAAGTTATTATTCTATTTTAAGACAGCATAATATTGGAAATGCAATGATGAATTAATAAAATAATCAGCCGTATAATCACTGTATAAAATATTCAAACATTCTTTTCTGTAGCGCACCTGTGTCATCATTACGTTTCTAGAAAACGATTCAGTTTGAGTATTCATTCAGCTCTTTCTCCTCAAATACTCCTCAATAAAAAACGTGAACACCAAACACTATATTTTTACAGTTTTCCGCCGAACCATTTGCCAAATCGAACTGCAACTGTGTGAGCATACTCAACAAACTTTTAGCTTACTATCAAAGCTTTGTGTGCACGATTTTATGTAAAATGATGTGGACAAAAAAATTGAAAGCATATCGTGGAAAATAGAACTCGAACGATGGCTGTCAACTCGGCAGATTGCGCACTTACACAAGAGAATGTTTATCGGTGGGATGCTATTATGAATTATTTTGATAGTCATACATTCTTTATCAACAATGCATATAAAATTGATAGAATATTCTATAGATATCTCTTTCATCTGTCTGAGGACAGTTCCTTCGAGAAATCATAGGTGGCGCGATGGCTTCACCTATAATATACTTGACCTCAAAATTTCATGTCCATCCTCTAGAGCCAAAACGGTGAGAGCTAGAACCTTCGGGTTTTTTTCCTAATTTCCGGCATAGGAGCAAACTATGGGGTGCCTCTTATCATTTCGCCTCTATCTGCAAGTGGTGCTCGGTGGGGCTCCAAAAACGTGCGAAAAGCGCACTTTTTAAATCCCTCCAGTTCCACCATGCCCAGCAAGGGGTGTGCCATATCCAAGCCCCATACTTCGTTCTGAGCATCTTGGGGGTGCGATCTCAAATGCCATTTTTCATTTTTTTAAAACATGGCCTCCATTCAATTATATAGTTGTCCAAAGTCCCGGGAACCGCGAAATTTGACAATTTCAATATACAATATATATAGTTTTATAAACTTATTACTTCAAACAAATAATTTTTGCAGCATCGGCGCCAGAATTTTTTGCAGTTTCAATTGAACCAGTTGCGTTATTGTGATTTTTTTGTGCAGGTCTTTCCTTGGGGATAAAAAAGATAGGTTAGTCGTAACTAGTCAGAAGCTCTCTTCGGCTATGCCTCAGATATAGTGCAACAGTTCACGCCCAGACCTGGCAACAACAACTAATACTTACCTTTAAATGGGCCCTCACAATGGCTCCTCATAGACTCCCAGGGAAAAATGTAGATCCTCTGAAAGGAAGGCCAAATGAATGATCCCTAGAACGGTCTTCCTTCTGACTGACGTCTGCAATAGATGTACACCCGGGCCTAAAGCCATTTGTAAACTTACCATATGCCGACACAAATATACCAATTTACAAAATACACGATAAGGTTAAAGAAAGTATGTTGTGCAGGTCTTTCCTAAGGGTTGAAAAAAGATAATTTTGGTTTGGCCTGAACTCGTAAGAGCTATTCCTTGGCTAGGTCTCGGATATGGTGCAACAGTTTGGTCCCCCAGACCGTGCAACAATAATAACTCACTTACCTTCTCTAAGGGGCCTCACAACAGCTCCTCGTAGACTCCCAGAGGAAAAGGCTTACCCTCAGGGAAAAACTCACTGAAGGATCCCTGGAATGGTCTTCCTCCCGCTTGACGTCTGCAAGCATTGGCGCAAGGGCCTCTGGCCCTTCACAGCTACCCTAATACCAATGCTGAAGTACTATATTTAAAAAATACACAAATATTAAAAGAATGCGACGAACCACTAGATAATTTATGTAAATTAAAACGGTGTTGTCGGTGAAAGGTTTATTGGTGGACGCCTGCATAAAATAACCAAAAAAATATAATACCAACACAAGAATGATTTATCATCATCCTTTCGGTCTTTCTGTGGCACTCCTTTGCTATTAAAATTGTCTGCGCCACTGGTCGTCCACTTTGCCAATTTGCATGTCCACTTCCCAATCGCGACTTTGCCAGCAATAGGGTGCCCAACATCCTTTGCACCTCGAAACCGACCTATGGGAGATAGAATACTTTTTGGTCAGGTCACCCCCACGTCATCAAAATAACTACCCTAATTTGGCCGACTCCCAGTGAGCTGGTCTGTCTAGCCCAAACTAGTCCCATACTTACTAGGTCGTTGGACACAATGAATACTAAGGGCTGTGCCGCAATGGCTGGCAAGTGACATCCATGTTGACCTCAGCTTTTGTTGGAATGGACCTCCTGCCCTAAGGAATATGACATTGCCATCCATGCTGAATTGGGTCAATTTCAGGTTTGGTCTTGCCCTCTGCTTGCTGTGGCAAAGTCGTTGGCTGGTGGGTTTAGTTGATCATGCAAATTCCTTTCCTGTGTCTATTTTTTCTATAAAAAAAACTAAATTACGAGATTACATTTACAATATGAAAGAAAGACATGGGAATTTACGAGTATCAAAAAAATTTAAAATGCACTAAAATTTGAGAAAAATGTGGCCAAAATTTGAAAAATATTTCAAAGTGGCTTTTTTTTGCACCAGTTAGTCAAAAACAAAATTTTTTGTAAGCCAGCAGCACCAAAAATTCAAATAATATTTTTTGGATTTTGTGATTTTGTAATTTTTTGGGTTTTTGTAAATTTATTAGTGTTTTTGGATTTTGTATTTTATGAAATTAGTGTGTGAAAAAGGAAAATATTTAAACCAAATTTATGCAGCTAATTAATGTTGCTGCCTGCCGCCTCTATACCCTCCTCGAGGTCTTTTTTGATAATTGGGGTTGCCTCCCCTATGGCCTTAGCCATGGGTCTGACTTCCATCTCGGCATTGATTTTGACCTCCTTGGTTCTGATCACATCTACCAAGTGGTTGGAAATTCGGACTGTAAAATTGTGCATCCAGGTCTTGGTCTTGGCATTGCCAATTTCCTTGGCCTCCATAGGGTCATGGGATGCACCCACGGAAATGTCGTGCATGAGAAAATAAGAGATTAGATGACGGAAATAAGCTGTGTAGCTTGACGATTTATCGGGCGTTTTAGAAGAGACGTACGGAACGTAGAAGAGCGTGCGGAACGCTTTAGACGAAACACTCGGAGTGTTTTACGAAATCAACGCAACGATAGTCCAATGCAGGAGATTGACAGGCTCGTAGAGAGCGCTGTGTCAATTTATCCAGGGATCTTCGCTCAGGTCGTCAAAGGTTTTCGGATGCCGAAACTCGCGCCGTACTATCTTAATCGCTTAGAAATTTCACTCGCTTACTCAAACTATTTTCCAAATAGTTTGACACAATCTAGAACACACTTTTCGCACGATTTACTAATGTACAAAAAGCCGCCTCACACTTTTCCAGACAAACACAAAAACACAACCATTCAGCTACAGTACAACGGAATCTAATGAAAAACATTTTCATAATTTCTTCACGTCGTAGCCACGCCTCTCCACTGGTCTCGTCACGATCTTTCTCTTTCAAACTTGCCGATCTTTCTTCGAAAACAACACGAGCTTTACAAATACGCCAAATCGCTCCACAACACTCCTCCCCCTTTCGATGTAAATCGCCTTAAGCGATTTCGAAGTGTCGTGGTGAGTTGACGTTTTGATCGTATGAGAGCGTTTAGCTCGTTTTTTGGCAAGCATCTTTCAACGGTTTGTCTTTCTCGCTTTTCTACTCTGCGGCACATACTACACAAACAAAGAAAATTCAAATAATGTTATCACAAAAAATGTTACGGCACAAAGTGATGAGCAAATGAAAACTAGTATTTCACACCGAGAAATTTAAAAATTTTAGAGATTTGAAAAGAAAAGATTCTAGTGGAAAAAGAATAAACTAGTGAAAGAAATGAGATGCGTTTAGCATCGTGATACTTATCCATTTCGACTCATTTGGGCGGAAATCCGCGACCTTTTGGCAAAACTTTCGTCCGAGTTTTGCTTGTTTTCAGAATACCCGGCTGAGGCATCTGTATCGATTGACTCGTAGTCGGCGCTCGTGGGGCCAAAGCTCGTTGCGCGTCTCCCAATGATGTTCGAACTCCAACCACCGGTGGTTGAGTTGTCGTGGTTGTCGTCATAGTAATGATTGGAGCTGGTGTCATTTGATATTTTTGAGGTACAACCGCTTTTGCCAATATCATCGCATCTTTCGTCTTCTTTTCCTCGGCTCTTTTGTCCATTTCGATTTGATATTCGCAGTGAATGTCTCCGATGGTGGCCTTTCTTTCTTCGGTTGCCGGATAATTCGGGGCTCGCGTATCAGTCAGGCATTGCAAAATGTAGCGTAGAGCCATCGAATACGAATTATTGGTCGTTTTGTAGTCGTAGGCCTGTCTGGCATGGAAGAGGAACAGCGTAAGCTATGTTATAATGATTGCATTTTCGGCGCCGTAATACTTATAGTAGTCGCACATCCAGCTTAGGAGAACTGCAGTGAGTTCTTCCATGCAATGCGGATCTCGTCGCAAAAATCGTGCTTGGAAATAGTCAGGGAAGTCCTGAGCTATTTGTTGCGAAGCCGCGGTGGCTTGACGTAAAATGACAGGATCGAAATTCAAATGGGCGCGATTGAAGTAAATAATGATAATTACTTCATCGGTCGTTCTCGGTTGAATTTGGGCCGTTATAGGCGCAGTAGGTACGCTAGGGTACCGTTCTTCGGGCGGTGTATGTGGTCTACCGTGTCGTCGGTATGGAATTTTATATTCTCGGATGGTTTGTTGTGGCTTTTGTTGTTCGCTAGCCATTTCCGCTTGCTGCGACGTTGTCGGTACATCAACCATCAGTTCGGAGCCAGCCATTGGAGGCTGTTGGCCCTCTAACTGTTCTTTTCGCAATTGATCACGTTTCAAAGCACTAGCCCATTCGATTCTCTTTTGTCGATCCTTCGAATCACTAGGATGTTCTCGTCTATAGTCGCGATCTCAGTGAAATTTTCTAGGACGTTCGTTCGATGCGTATTCACCATGTCGATATTTTCGACTATCATAATCATAGCTTTGTTTTCGAGCAGTAGATCCCGAAGGTCGTTCTCGTGATCGCGAATTGGTTTCCTTTCGTTCTCTACTTCGGGTATCTTCCCGCGAATCGCGTCATTTTGTAGCTGGAGGCACGTAATTAGGATCTTCCGGATGAGTGTCCAGATAATCCTGTATTGTGCGCAACTGTCTATCGATAGCATTTCGTCTGCGAAACAGTGAAAACTGATACGCTCTGACGTTGCGAATGTGATATTTTCTAGTATTATCTGGACGTCGACCAGAATACTAGGCGCGAGCACATTAGAGTGCGTTTTTCGAGCATCGGATGAATAATAGTCGCGTCCGTGCATGTCTTTTGGACATTTCCAATCATCGGCTTGATCGGAACTGATTACGATCGTTTTAGGGGCTGATATGAATTCGCAGAAGGCCGTCCAATCTTCGGGTGTCGCCGCTAAGGCGTCGAACATTATAGTGTATCCAGTTGGGAAACCCAACTGGACGAACCGAGCGACGTGCGTCACGTTCTGGTTCACTATATTCATCTTTGTCTTTTTGTGTATATATAGTTGATTAGTCGAGATTTTTTCGACATCGAATCCGACTAGCACGTGGCTGGGGAAGTTTGGTTTCGCGTTTGCCGATAAGGCGCCTTTCGATTCTCTGCTCTCAACGTATTGCGGATCGCGTAGGACGTTGAGCGGTCTAGCATATACCGTCTCGAACCATCGTTCGAATTCGGTGATTTGAATCATTCGTTTGATATTGTATTCTAAAAATATCATAAAATTTCGATTAATTTCTGTGAGATTTAGTTTCACATGGAAACGTCACTCTTTTGAATCGCAGCGTGCAAATCTTCTAGCGAAGTTACCACGACTCAAATTTTATATCGAACGATTGATATTTTTATTCTTCCCAGGGGAAGTGAAACCCGGAGTTTCTATTTTTAGAGACTTTAGTCTATTTGGCAGTGCAGAACTTACCATCAGCAAAGAAAAACCTATCGTCTTGACGGTATTGCTTTTTCTGGTACGCCACATATCGGTCTTGGTCGTTAAAATATTTTTTAAATATGGGCGGCGGATTTATCAGCGATGTGGATATTGCCGATTCTTGCGACGTTGTCGCCTCCGATTCGCTCGCCATCGATTTTCTTTATCAACTTTGTGTTTGAGCAATTTCAAATTGACTCGACCGTTCTCTATCGTTTCAAATTTTCGAAATGAGAAATATAAACCAAAGAATCTTGCTAAAAGATGAAGGTGTAAAGTGGAAAGTTGTTAAACCACGAATTTAAATTTTCATGCACATGGCGAAAAATGTAAAGTTCAGATTGGGTGGGACCAGAGGAAGATTTTCCTACGGCGCGTGCTTTCTACTCAATTTTCTTTTTCTGCGCAACTACTTATGGAAGGTCAATTTATTCGAAATGGACGTGAATATATACAAAATTACACGATAATATCACACACATTCCTTTCACTCATTCCACATAGAATCTGTATGAGCGCGTTTAGCGCGTTTTTGAATATCAAAAACTTTATACCCATCGCTTTGCTTACAATTATAAAATAGTTAAAATTTATTTATCAAAATTAAAAATTAGTGTTAGTTGAAATATATCAAAATTTACAATTTTTATTTTTTGTGAAGTTTCGGAGGACCGTTGTCTTCCGTTTCTAGAATTGCCGATGCCGTGCGAGGCATGTATGGCTTTACGCGAGAAAGTTAGACTTTCTGAGATTGTCCGGGACAATCTAGACTATCAATCATTATGACGTTTTTCGAAATTTCTGAGTTTCCGACCACTACGAAGGGTCTGATATAGTCTTTGTCGATTTTAGTCGCTTTTTTGTTGTTAATCAACAGTATGAGATCATTTAGATCGTATTTTTGCTCTTTCGCTTTCTTATCGAAGTATCGCTTATGCGATTCCGACGAGTTTTTTAAGTTTTTGGAAACTTCGTTATATAACGTTAGTTGCGCTTGCGTGAAGATATACTGATACGCATCATAGTTTAGCGGTAGCATTGGACTTTTAGCGCAGTCGAAATCTATAGCGATTCTGGGTTCATACCCTCGCAAAAGTCGAAACGGAGAAAAGTGAGTAGCTGTGTGAGGAACAGCGTTATAGGCGAATGTCGCGAAAGGTAGATATCGTTCCCAATTATCAGGATCTTCAGTAGTGAATTTTTTGAGTTGCGAAATCAACGTTTGATTGAATCTTTCTATTATTCCATTACATTGTGGATGATACGCAGTGGTATTGATTTTTTGAACTTTTAGTAGTTTCGCGATATCTTTCATCAAGTTTGGAGTGAATCCTGAACCCTGATCTGATAGCAAATGTTTCGGGCTGCCATGAACCAAAACTACGTTGTTTACAAAACTTTCAACTATAGTGGCTGCTTTTTGATCCGGAATCAAATGAGCACTTACCCATTTAGTGAAGTAGTCTTGAAATACGATGACATATGATCTTTTCTCTCCCAAAGGGGATATGTTTACTATGTCGGTCGCGACGATTTCATTCGGTTGTATCGGCATCATTGGAGGTGGTTTCGGCAACTGTGAAGTCGTTTGTTGACATGTTTTACACGTTTTGATCCACTTTATTATTGATTCTCCCATTTTCGGCCACCAGAAATGCTGACGAATTATCGCTGTAGTGCGTCTATGACCTTGGTGGCTCAAAATTTTCGCGCCATGGAATTGATAAAAAACACTTTCTATCAAAGTAGTCGGGACTACTATCGCAGAAGCTGTATTAGCTTGTTTTGACGTTCGGTACACAATTTCATTTTCGGTATGGAAAGCAGATGAAATCGTAGAGATTTGCTTCTGTTCTAAGACTTTTATCAACTTCGCGATGTACGGATCTTTTCTTTGAGCTTCTCTGATTTCTTCTGGCAATTCTATAGTTACTAGCCGTTTTTCAGGCTGTTGGAAGTCTTCTTCGAACTTTGGCACTTTATTTCTTTCTTCTTTTTGCATCATTGACCTTGTTGTGGCCGCTGCAACAGTCTTTTTTCCTCCGCGAAACATCGGTCTGAATATTTCATTCGTTACTTCTTCGCTAGTCTTTGACTTCACTTTAGCGCGAGGCTCATTTCGTGATAGAAAATCAGCGCAAGCATTTTCTTTACCTTTCACATATTCAACGCGATAGTCATAATCTTGAAGCTTTACTGCGAAGTCCTGAAGTTGTGAATTTCGATGTTTTTCTTCTTTGATCCATTGCAAGGGTTTATGATCAGTTCTGACCGTTACTTTTTGACCATAGACATAGTGTCTGTACCATCGGAAAGCTTCTACAATTGCGAGACATTCACGCTCAGTCGTACTGTAGCGGGTTTCTACGTCAGACAGAACTCTACTGTTGTAAGCAATGACCCATTGATCAGTTTCATTTTCTTGATACAAAATCGCGCCAATAGCAGTTGTGCTAGCATCAGTTTGAATGATGAATTTCGATTTTTTGTCGTTATAGACAGGATATCGCAAAAAAGGAGTCGAGGTTAGAGATGTTTTAATCTCGTTAAACGCTGTACGATGTTCTTCGCTTATTTCATATTTCACGTTTTTTCGTAGAAGTTGATAGAGTGGTCGTGAAAGAGTGGCAAGATTCGGTATGAATCATCTACACCATTGGACTAGGCCCAAAAAACTTTGAAGATCTTTGACTGTTTTTGGCATTTCATAGTTTATGATTGCGGAGACCTTTTCGGGATCAGGGGAGATTCTGTTTTCGCTTAGCAAGTGTCCAAGAAATTTTACCTGTTTTGGCACAAAATCGCATTTATCAGGTCTTAGCGTTAGATTCGTATCACGAAGAGCATCAAAGATCAGTTGGATGTGTGCTAGATGATCGTTATACGTTTGCAAAAAAACTATGATATCGTCGATATAGACCAAACAGATTTTCCAGATGTATGGATGCAGGATCCGTTCCATTAGTCTTTGAAATTCAGCGGGAGCATTTTTCAAGCCAAAAGGTAGAACTTTGAAACGAAACAAGCCTTCTTGACTGACGAAAGTAGTTTTATCGCGTGAAGCGATGTCTAAAGGGATTTGCCAGTACCCTGCTTTCAAGTCTAGAGTTGAGAAAAATCGTGCATTGCCTAAAGCATCTAGATAGTCATCGATTCTGGGGATCGGAAATTTATCGCTAGGAGTAACTTCATTTATACCTCTATAATCGACTACGGGTCGCCAACTTCCATCTTTTTTGGTTACCAGAAACATAGGTGCAGCCCACGGTGATCGCGAAGGTTCGATGAGACCTTTTTCTAGCATTTCTTGAATTTTCTGACGAACCATTGGTCTTTGTTCAATCGGGGCACAATAGTAGTGTTTCGCGACTGGTTTTGCATCACCGGTGTCTATAGAGACCGTTAACTCGTGAGTGAGAGTAGGCTGATCTCCAGGGAGACTGAAAACATCGCGATATTGCTTGAAGACTTCGATAGCGATTTTTCTATCTTCATCGTCGATATTCGACTTTTCAGTCATTTTTTCGAGAGCGAGATGAAGTTTTTCTTCTTCCGACATAGTCGACTGATCTTTAACCAACGTTGCTGGTTCATAATCTTCTTCATGATCGCTTAGCGACGCGACGGTCATTTTCGATTCTTCAAGTCTGAATTTAACCTCAGCGATAAGCTGGTTAGGTTGTAGATGGATACCGTTCGCACTATTATTGACAAATAATAGTGGACATTTGCCTTCGGTTATGTTGATTATCGCTAGTTCGATCAGATATTCACAGTTTTCTTTTCCGAAGTTCACAGGTTGAACTATGATGCTTTTGAAGCTTTCGTTTGTGAAAGGAAAGATTTTTCCGTTAACCCACGTTTGACAATTTGGTTCCACGTAGCATGATGAGATATTCAAAATCGGTAGCGATCTGTCAATTTTCATGATTTGCATTTGACTTTGTCCCGTAGAAGTATTTGAAAATACTTCATCGTAGGGCGCTTTTTCGATTGGTTTCAAAACTAGGTTTAGTTCTTGCTGAACATCTCCAATTCTGATGAAATTTTCACGAAAGTTTATTACGGCTCGAACGCTCGTATGTACTAGGAAATCGGTTCCTAGGAGACATTGCTCTCCTGTGGTAGGTAGAATCCAGCATCGTACTAGATGCGTTCCGAAAGATGAACTGATTTTGAAGATTATCGGACCTCGGGCATTGACGATAGCACCGTCGGCTACTTTTATCTGCGCAGATGTTTCTAATGTATCATAGTCAATCCCCAAAGAGCGTTGAGCTAGACATGAGGAAATGACTGAACATTGAGCACCGGTATTGATTAAAGCTTTCGTTTTGGTTTTTCCGATTTCGGCGTCGATATGAAAAGCACCAGTAGGAGCGTATAAGCTCAGAAGTTTGATATCTTTTTGCGAACATTCTTCGATTCAACACACGCTAGATCTCACGATCCACGGTTCAGTAGGTTTTTCGATTGTGAAATCTGTGATTCCAGGAGCGACGAAGAAGTTTGTAGCTTTAGAAGCTTCTGTCAGTTCAAGCATATTAGCTGTACTAGTTGTCGGTTTCATCGGAACGAAAGGTTTAGGTGAGTTGGACACCGTTTTGGTTTCTGATGGCAAAACTTGTTGCGAAGATTTTGGAGAAATTAGCTGAGTCTGTACCGACTGTGAGTTGTTCATCGGATAGTAGTAATGCTTTTCGATAATCTTTTCTTGTCGGGATTCAGAATTGCAGAGAGAAATGTTTGCAACATCTCTCTGATAGTTTCGATTATCGCGATTGGAAAATCGGTTATTTCGGTCAAAATTTTGATTCTGATTGAGCGTGTAGTTACGTGTATTTTGTTGAAAACGAGGATGCCAATTATGGTTATTTTGCCATTGATGATTCGGTCGCTGTTGCCGAGGCTAAGAAGCCTGTGGTTTCAATTGATAGCATTCAGAACTGTCATGTTTACACTGACCATGATAGGTGCAATATTTTACCGGTTGTTCACGTGACTGATTTCATTGGAAGTTTCGATTTTGAGAGAAATCCTGTATAGGAATGTTTTCTCTATTCCAGAAGTTCGGACTCGTCCCACGATCAAATCGTGATCTTCGATTTTCGAAATTATTAGCATTTTGCATATTTTCTTGGATTCCGAACTTTTCTAGGACTCGTTTTATGCTTTCTTCCAATTCTTTCGTTTTCATTAGAGTCGAATTTTTTTGAAACCTCACGCTATTTCGCTGTCTAGAGTCATCTCTGTTTCGGGATTGAGAGTTATCTCTGAATCGAGGTTTCGAATCATCTCTGAAGCGCGACTGAGCTGGTTGCTCTTCCAACGGATTTTTGAGTGTATTAACCAGTATAGGTTGTTCTACTCTAACAGTTGACTGTTTATTCACTCGTTGAATTTTCTGAACTTTGGCGATGGCTATAGCTAAGTCAGTGATCGTTTCTAGAGTTCTCGCGTCAATCGAGACTCTGTAAATTTCCGGCATTTTCCAAAGAAAAGTTGTGATAACTTTTCTATGGTGATACTGAGCGCTTCTGTCATAGTACAGTAGATGTACGTAGGTGCTGATTCGATTTAAGAAAGCTGACGGATCTTCGGTTTCAAAACGAGCGATAGACTGGAGCTCGCATTGGAGCGTATCTTGATCGCAATTCGGTGCATTCATACACATCAGAATCTGTTTCACTTCATCCTAGGATCCGACATCTCTTATGGTGTTCAGGGCACCATCGCAAGTCAAGCGACGCAACGTGTGAAGTTTTACATATTCAGAGGCATCGAGGCCAAACTCGTTTTCGAGCGCAATGAAGAATTTCAACACTTGTTGATTTCGGGTCGAATTATCTAGTTTTTGCGGCGCTATCTTTTTACAGATAGTCTTAATTCTCGTTTCGTCATCAGCGAAAGATCTATGCACCTGAAAAGGTGGGATAGACGGAAAATTTATCTGAGAGTTTAGCGCGTTTGGCACCTTAGAGCGGTCAAACGTTTGCGTCGGGATGATCAGATCATCATCATCGTCGATTATACTACGAAAACTAAGTTGACTTTTTCGGTCGCTAGTGACGTTTTTCGGTTTATTCGATTACAGAGACTGAGCGTAAGAGCTCATAGGTCTCGCGATATTTTCGATTTCGGGAACATTTGGTTTCATTAGCTCTTCTTTCTGAGCTCTCATCGCTTCGATTTCAGTTTTAAACTCATCGAGAAGTTTTCATTGTTGAGTCGCAATCGTCATGATTTCGCCTAATGCGTTAGTAGCGTCGCCACGAAAATTTATCATTTTGGCATCACATTTTTGCATTACGTCAATATACACGTCATTATCGAAGATTTTTCGAGTATCGGTCTCTTTCGGTTTTGGTTTTAGAAAGTTGAATTTTCGGTTTTCGACGATTTTCGGAGATAAAGATCGTGAAGTTTTTCGCGTTTTTAGCGGAGCGGACGTTTCTGGTAAGTCGAAATTACGCTTATCTGCTTCGTAGAGAAGCGGTAGATTTGCGTTTTCGCAGTCGAAATTTTCGATTTCTAGATTAGCGGGATTCGCTAGTTTCTTGTAGAAACCTTTTTCGTAACCAAGCGCAGTAGAGCGATGCGTGCAGTTTTCCTCCATTTTTTCGGATTTTCGATTTTTCGCAAATTTCGGCGTTTCCTCAACCTTTAGACGAGCTGGTACGGTCACCAAATTATGTCGTGGCGTGAGAAAATAAGAGATTAGATGACGGAAATAAGCTGTGTAGCTTGACGATTTATCGCGCGTTTTAGAAGAGACATACGGAACGTAGAAGAGCGTGCGGAACGCTTTAGATGAAACATTCGAAGTGTTTTATGAAATCAACGCAAGGATAGTCGAACGCAGGAGATTGACAGGCTCGTAGAGAGCGCTATGTCAATTTATCCAGGGATCTTCGCTCAGGTCGTCAAAGGTTTTCCAATGCCGAAACTCGCGCCGTACTATCTTAATCGCTTAGAAATTTCACTCGCTTACTCAAATTATTTTCCAAATAGTTTGACTCAATCTAGAACACACTTTTCGCACGATTTACTAATGTACAAAAAGCCGCCTCACACTTTTCCAGACAAACACAAAAACACAACCGTTCAGCTACAGTACAACGGAATCTAATGAAAAACATTTTCATAATTTCTTCACGTCATAGCCACGCCTCTCTGCTGGTCTGGTCACGATCTTTCTCTTTCAAACTTGCCGATCTTTCTTCGAAAACAACACGAGCTTTACAAATACGCCAGATCGCTCCACAACAGAAACCCTACCTCAGTATGGAGCAGGGTTTGTGAATGCATCATCTTTCCCCTGCTGCCTCCATGCCGATCCACTGCTTGTGGAGTCCCTATACCTCCTTGGTTCTGATCACATCTACCAAGTGGTTGGAAATTCGTACTGTAAAATTGTGCATCCAGGTCTTGGTTTTGGCATTGCCAATTTCCTTGGCCTCCATAGGGTCGTGGGATGCACCCTCGGAAACCTTACCTCAGTATGGAGCAGGGTTTGTGAATGCATCATCTTTCCCCTGCTGCCTCCATGCCGATCCACTGCTTGTGGAGTCCCTATACCTATGCCAATATATACTATATTTTGAAATTTGACTTTTGTAGGAGGAACTAGTGGGCTCCACATATGACCTCTGGCTGGTCAAGCTTGATGATTGTTGCATTGGCGGCTGTTGTTTTTTAGCTGGTGGAAGTTCGGGCACCTTGAACTTACCTGGGCTTTTGGCCACTGTGTGCTGAAACTTACCCGGTTGCACTTGGTCATCACCTGGTGCCTTCTGCTTCATGCTCATTTGGTTTAGCCTCTGAGAACCCATGAAAATATACTGGTTAAAGGCCACAATGTAGTATTCATCTACTCAGCTTCCCTGAGCTTTGATGACCAGCTGTCTGTTTGCAAATGAGCATGCTTGGGCATACCATCTTCTGATGGCTGTTAGTGTGATTGGAGCAAAATCCAGCTGTAGAAATATCATCAAGGTGTTGTACCTGATGGCCCTGAAGACGTCTGAAGCATCATACTATTGAAGCCCCCTGGGAATGAGTACTAATATGATCCATTCCCAAATGTCTTCAGGCACCCATTCTCCATCAAACATTAAGCCACCTTGCATTTGAAATTGCTGGCGGTAATTATCATAGATTTTGGCCATGGCATTATTGACCATTCTATAGACTATGGGCCATTCTTGGCAGTCAAAGGCGAAATAATTGGCCATCTGGGGATTTTCAAAAGAGATAGGCGAATCATTCACCTTTGTTTCTTTTGCCAATCCCCAATAATCAATAAGTTTCTGCCAATTGACCTAGTGTGACATACTTAACTGCTTCCCCTGTGGGTCTAGCAACTATGTTGAGCTTGACATTTTTGATCAATTTCTCCTATAATTGAAAATCAGGCTTTACCAGCACACTTCCCCCTTGTTGATTATAAAATTTTTTGTAAGTCCCAGTATAGCTTGTTGTAACTGATTTGGACTTGTCAGATTTACTTCTTACCTCCCCGCCGGTTTTCGATACCAATTGCATCTGAGCATAAGCTGTTGCAAATGTCATGGGTGTATCCAACATCATTTGACTTCCAGAGGTCTCCAACTGCGACTTTTAAGTCATTGTGGTGGCTGGGGTTGTCATTTCTTCAGCCGTGTCATAGGCGTCATTCTTGGATCGGATTGCAGGCATTCCTTTTGGCTGTTATTGGGCTGCTTGTCTTACCTGGCAGGCTTTGCTAAGTCGTACACAGTGCTTTACCTTCTCGTTCATCAATTGCCAAATAAATCTTTCCAATGTACCTTGGGCCAACATTTGTTGGACTCTTCCGGAAAAATATACTCCTGGAATTCCTTCTCCATGAAGTCTGCCATTATCATCAAGTCCGTGGCTGTGACAGCTGAATCTGAGCCATCATCAGAGCATGATTGCTCCTTCATCTTTTTCTGTATTGTCTGCTGGTGCAGGAACTTCTGCTGAGCCAGGCGTTTCTGTTCTTGAATCTTGGCCTGAAGGGCCTCACATTTAGCATGTAGGTCATGTGCTTTAGGGTCCTTGAACAGGACAGCAATTTCTTGAGATGTTTCCTGCGTTTTGTCCAGTCTAACATCTATTCTTGACATTGTCATGATGGTTGTATCAATAAGAGTTTGAACTTTTGCCTCCTCTATTTCTTCCTGCTGTGTTTTGGCCTCCATGGAATCCTTATCTTCCAATCTTTGGCTTGTAGGTTCCAAAATTTCACTTTCTTTCTCCTCCGAACTACACTTGGAGTATGAAGCCCCCATGTTTGGCAACAGCTGTTTAATTTTAGCTGGTAATATAGCTGGAGCCGAAGGCATGGATTGCATTATGGTGACTACAACCAGTTCTGTTTCTGCCACTGTGAGCCGCTGACTTACTGTAACTGGTTGCACTGCCCCTGGCTGAGCTTGCAGCAGTGCCACCACTACAACTGGAGCAGCCTGGGGAGCTATGGTGGTTACCATTGATTGTTGCATTTTAACCACTGGTGCAGCCACTTGCTGGTGAGTTTTAACTTGTCCTAGCCTTCCAGCTTGTGCTGTTTGGGACATCAATGGACGATTTAATGGCACTTTAAAAACTAACTCACTGGCTGGGGTATATATCAAAGTATACCCAGGCATGTCCGAGGCTAGTGTTCTCTCCCAGAAGCTGTTGGCGACAAATTCTTGTCTGATAAGGAGCGGGTTACGAGGTGTGTATGCTGTAGGGTAATCGGTTAGATAGGTGTCTACTGTCATTGAGTACTACAATCCAGGCATTAAAGTCTCAAAGCCTAAATAGTAGAAGATTACATTATAATACAGATTTATCTTTTAGACTTTGTCCTTTAAAATTGGTTTGTATTTGCCAATTTCAAGTTTCGTCTCTGGTTCTCTGAATCTTAGCAGCATGAATCCAAATCAGTTTGCCCCGGGTATACTCCAATCTTTAGTGGGTTTTGGGGCTCCGACAGTGATAATGTTGCAGCAAGCTCTAAATAATAAGCCAGGCAAAAGCCTAATTTCCAGAACATGCATTTCAACACTTCCTGGCCATCTTTACTAAAGCTATTAAGAAAGCTGTAGCTTAATAATTGAGATGTTTTGAAATTACACTTCACTCTAAAATGTGGCCATGCCAGATGATCAGCCAAGGGCATAAATTTACATATTTGCTCTAACTCCATGTAGTTTCACTCATCCAATACCTTTGATATTTTGGCCAGGTTTGGAGTATACTAATTACCCTTGTATTTTTGAATATGGCCTTCTATGCTGACTAGGTAAGGCATTTTGCTAGAGAACGCCTCCTTTAGGCTTTGAAAAGCCTGGTGCTGAACCTCTATGATCTCCCAAACACAATTCTTTCCTGTTAATTTGTACAAAGGCTCTGCTAGTCTAGCTATTCCAGGTATGAATTTCTTACACCACTATAGCATTCCTAGAAACCTTTGAAGTTTCTTCTATGATTCAGATAAAAGAGAATTTCCTTATGGCTTTAACCTTTTTCAGATCTGGGAAAACTTCATCAGAATTTAAGATATGTCCTAGAAAATGGACTCTCTCAAGGAGAAATTCACACTTCTCCAGCTTTAGAGTCAACACGGCCTTTCTCAGAACCTGCAAGACTAGCCCTGAATTGACTAGGTGTTCATCAAATGTATTTGAGAGCACAATTACATCATCTATATAGAGATTTTCATACATATGGGTGCAAAACTCTTTCCATCATTTGTTAAAACTCTGCAGGTGCATTGTTTAACTCAAAAAGCATGACTTTAAATTGATATATTCCTTCTTGGCATATGAAAGGGGTCTTTTCTTTGCTCGCATCATCCATAGATATTTGCCAGTATTTTATATCCAAGGTGGTATAAAAATTGGCTCTACCTAAATGGTTTAGATAGTCATCCATTCTAGGAATGGAATACTTATCATCCTTTGTGACCTCGTTTATACCCCTAAAGCCCACTACTGGTCATTTGGTATCATCCTTTTTTCCTACGAGGAATAATGGCACTGCCCAAGCCAACTTTGATTGTTCTATAACACGCTTTTTGAGCATGTCTTGTACATGCTCAAGAACATGTGGCCTTGAATTAACGGCTGCCTTTTGGTAACATTTAGCCACTAGAGCGCATGGCAGGTATTGATTTAGCAGGTCAAATAAGATGTAGTAGTTGGAGGATCATTGGGCAAGCTGAATATATCTCTATATTTGGAGAGGCACTTCGACAATTTTCACCTAACTTGTCCCAAAGCTTTGCTTTGACAAGTATATCAGTACCACTTGTTAAGTAGACTTGATTGGAACTTACTACAGGCACCGAAACTTTCAAAAGACAAATTCTTGGTTGAGACTTATCAGCAGTATGAATTGTAGATTCTGCAGGTCTTGTGGTCATGACCTCCCCGAAATTTGTATGAGGTTGTTCTGAGGTCATGTATATCCTCTGCTGCCTATTATTAAGGGTCATAGTTTGATTTATGAAGCCAATTATGGGTCCTATTTGTGGATGAGCCAAGAAATCTGTGCCCACTATAACATTTTCACCTGCTTCGGGGATAACAATTGCTTTTACGAGAAATTGTTCACACAGGGTATCTATCCTAAAATGAATATACCCATGTGCTTGGACTGTTTTATCATAAGCTACTGTAACATTCAGTATTCTCAGATACTCAGTATAGAGTTAGAAAAAACTTAGCTGACATAACCATGCATGGAGCTCCTGTGTCAATCAGAGCCAATGACCTCCATATGAAATGGAGCTGTCTTAGGATATGTGTCAAGAAATTTCTGTTCCTGAGGGCTAGCTGGTGTGCCCCTCTTTATCACCTAAACTGTTGGTAATACAGTTTGAGCTGGCGATATCATTCAGTTGGACAATACTGCCCAAAACCACAGTAGAGCAATTCTCTGTTGCACCTGTCCGGTAGAATTCATTTGCTGAGTTGCTCCTATAATAGCTTGATTTTGCTGAAGCTGTTGCAGTGCAGATTTTTGTTGGAATTGCTGCATCTACTGATATTGTTTCTGAAGCTTTTTCTGCCTTTTGAAATCCTGAGATTGATTATATTCTGAATTTGGTTCAAAATTTTCATGGTTATCCTGGTATGCAGAATAACCAATATGATAAGCTCTTCTGCCTCTACTAGTAAAATTAGCACTTGGATAACCTTTTCTACCTCTGAAGCTACCTCTAGCAAAATTGTTTAAGCTTCCACGGTTAAAGTTCTGGAAGTTAGCTCTACCCCTGCTCCTACTCCTCCTCTACCCCTGCTCCTCTTAATGTCCTGCAGTTTGTGGTATTATGGGTAGTGTTCTTATGGAACTGGCACCATAGCTTTGTAGGATCTCGGGAGACTGGACCATCCAGGCTGGTGCACCATCAACTTTTTGCTACAGCCAGTTGAGTTTTTCAACCAGTTTTACCATTTCCTTGGAAATTTTTAACAAGACGCACTCCTTCTTACCTTTTTTGGTTTGAGGTTCAAGTGAATCACTTCTTGACCTTTGGGTTTGTAATAGCATTTGATTACCTGGATTTTGATACAGCTATCTGAATCTTTGCCTCTGGCCTTGCTGAAAACCTTCTGACTGATTTCTTGTAACTACTGCAATTTCAGGATTTTGTCCATTCAGCATGGCTACCTCGTTGATTACAATTAGATCCTGTGAATATCCTTTGATACATATCTTTGAAACAGGCTTTTTTGCAAGGCCAGGTTGAAATGTGCAGCATGAGGAAAAATTTTGGTTGCACAGATAAATTTTTTGTTGCTCACTCTAAAATCGATAAATTTGCTCAAATTTATCCGAAAAACAATCGCTTACTAATTTTCTTGAATTTCATTGGATCTGCATCGGTTTTAGGAATTTAAAACCGAATTTTCTGAGTTTTGGAGAGAAAACGAAAAGATTAATATAACTAGACTAGAGTAATTTATTTGCCACGTAGCGTCAAAAATTTTTTTAAATTTCAATATTTAAGAATGGTGGAAAATGAATCTTGCCACCTTTTATTTCCCGGACAGAAGATTTGATTTCTCAGTGAATTTTATGAATTTTCAGTCGGACAAACTAAAATTCAAAAACTGGGCAAGTGACTAAGAATTTGAATCTTTTAACTGGCAAGATTTTCTAGCATTGTCTTACACTCAAAATGTTTTAATCACATAAAAGTCAAAATTTTTATGAAGATCGGAAAAAAATTTTGGGAAAATGACAAAGAAAAATGTTATTTCTCATAAAATTCGTCAGAAATCAAACCTTTATCCATATTATGTTGATAATTATAACCTACAATCATTAACTAGAATGACATTTTCTAACCGCGCACTAGAATCATATAAAAAATTATAAATGAATTGAAACCCGGCGCGAAGCGCCCGAAAACTTTCACTTTTTTTCCATTTTAGAATGCATAAAAATGCATCTCTGGACAGAAAACCCTATAACCTAATCGAAAGAGCAGTCAGGCCTCAAGTTGCACTGTGCAACTTGGTAGAAAAAATTTGGTTGCATAGCCCAGAAATTTGGTTGCTGTGTGCAAAAAAACCTGCTTTGAAAGGCATTTCTATATCTTAATTCAACATCATAAACTTCTACTGCTAAAGGCGGATTCATACTTCATCCGGCATCCGGCGTCCGGCAAGCTATTTTTAGCTTCTGGCATTCAGTGTCCGGCATCTGGCAATTTGGTTTCCGGCATCCGGCAAATTAGCTTCCGGCAAGTTGCCGGATGGGATGGCAATTCATACTTCCTCCGGCGCCGGAAATGCCGGATGACAATTTATTCTTGCTTTCACTATCTTAAAATACTTGGAAATCTGCGCAATATTTTGTTTCAGGAGAAATTGCGTATGGAAAATATATATAATATTATTTTCCAGGTCTACTCGTAATTATTACGATGTCAGACGAAGAAAACCTGCTTGATCTGGCAATTTTGTACTGTTTATTGAAGAGAAATTTGTCAAATTTGTCAGTCTTCCATAGGCGTATAATAATATATGACTAAACTATAATCACGCCTAGAAAAAAGTCTTTATATGACTACCCTGCATATATGCTTTCAAGAACGAAAAAAACATACAAAATACTCAGCAATCAAAAATTAAACGATTAAAAATTTAAAAAAAAACAAAAAAATAACAAAAAAAACAACCAAGATTAAAAACAAAAAATTTTGTCAACTAAAAAAATCGATATCTCTCGCATACATTGTATATGAAAAAATCAATCAAACACGCGCTTCAATTGAAATTACATACAAAATATGCTTTCCGGCATCCGGAAAAGTACAAACTGTTTCTACTCTTCCCATCCGGCAAAATTCCAGTCTTCCGGCAAAAAAATGAGACGGCAGCGTGGGAAAAGGAAAAAAATGACGTCACCGGATTGCCGGACGATTTGCCGGATGAAAAATCTAAAAATAGACTTTTTTCAGATGCCGGATGCCGGACCCCGGATGCCGGACGAAGTATGAATCTGCCTTTAGTCCTAAAAGTATGCTTAGAATTTTTCAGTTTGGACTGAAAAGTGGTATCACTTTTATATACAAAGGTGTCAATAATCAGTCTTTTCTTCGACTGATAATCTAGATCTGCTTTTACCAGTTCCGCTAGAATACTAACTCTTTTTAGAAAATCACTTCACACAAAAAAAATTTTCTATGTAAACAAAGGGATTTCTGCAGTTTTTTGGGTTGATGGGTTCCTGATCATGGGGAATTCACTTTACACCATGTTTACAATGTGTTTTAAGTTATATGCAGTTTACACATCTTATACTTTTGCCGAAAGTGAGAATTTGCAGCTTTAAGATTGTTTTTTATTGTTTCTTTGAAGATTGGCTGAGGCCCACTAAAAAGAGGTTGACTGGTTTATTAGAAAATGCCCTAATGGCGCAGAAAAAAAAGATTATACTTGCTCGGATAGCTGCCAAGCTAGAAAAGGAAGTGGACTAAATTTTTGAGAACTTGGGTTAAATTGGAAAAAGTTAACTTTCGTTATGTTGTATTTTCATTCTTTCTCAAAAAAAATTTTCCATATCTGTGAAAGAGTATATTCTGCAGCTGAGTGCGTCAACATTTTTTCCAACCAAACGTGTCCATCTCCGAAATTTTGAGGAGGATATAAGGGTGGACCTTGGCCAAAAAAACCCTTGACCAAAAATTTTTTTTTCATAACAAACTTTCCAGTTTCAAAATCTTTCAGGTAGTTTGTACCCCCTGTGTCCTCCCTCACACATGTGTGTTTCTAAGTGCTTTTTTGCTAAATTTAGTGTCGATAAAACAGGAATCAACTCTGAGAAGTAGCACATGAAATCCCATTCAGTTTTTAAGAAAAGGCTACAGCGCAAAGTCTTCTTAGAACTAAATCGTTTGTGTAAGATATGTTTAATTCACTCATTCTATATAAAATATCGTATAGAATTTCCCCCACAACTAACCAAGACCCAGTTGCACTAAAGGGGTCTGAGCTCGAGCTCAAGATAATCTCGAACAAAAAGGCGACTCGATTTGATCTCGAGTTCAGTATAATTTGAATGTCATCAGGACTATAACATGCTCAATGTCGAGATTATGACTAATAGGCCTACCTCACCATTTTTTAGTAAGTATTAGAGGCAGATGTTTTGAATCAGTCGGGAATTAGAATGCTTTTGGTTTACCATTTCTTTACATTTGTTTTCATATAGATTTTCATATAGAAAAATTTTACTGTAGTTGATGCCAAGGGAAGGAGAAAATTCATGGTGCTGCAAAATATACTTTTTCACAGACATTGAAAACTTTTTTTGAGAAAGATTGAAAATTCAATATAACGAGACTGAATTTTTTCCAACTGTAACCCGAGCTCCCAAAAATCTAGTACACTTCTTTTTCTAGCTTGGCAACTATCCAAGCAAGTATATTCTTTTTTTCTGCCCCATCGGGGCATTTTCTAATGAACTAGTTATATTCGTTTTTTGATATTCTGATCAGTAAGAAGCTTTTTTGATTGCAAAAAATCCATGGATAAAACGGACATCGTAACCTGAGTGCAAGGAAATCATATTTTTGTAAGACACGATTTCTGAAAGATCCTAATTTTTTTACATTGACACGATAAGTTGAAAATTAATCACATCTCAAAATGATATGTTTTGGGTAGTTTCGTACGCCGACTTCTAAGGTATCATTTGTTTTCCTTGAGAACGAATGTTCACACCGCTACAGTATGCCAAAGATTTAAAAATTGATCTATTTTTGGCATTTTCAATGCCCTTGCTAGCCCAGCGATATTTCAGGACCGAATTGATCTTATTTGATGAATGTTAACTTCAAAGAGAAGAGAATAAGTTCTCTTCTTATGTAATACTTACAGTAAATAATTGCATATTCAACTCTTTCATAGAGTTTAACGTGTCAAAAATGAGCCATCAAAATTGAAAAAATTGTAAAAATTCCGTTTACAGGCACTCCCGATCACCTTCACTTAGGACGCCGCAGAATTTTATCTTTTTATTCTTTCGTTCACACTTTCCTACAGTAGATGTTAAACAGCATCGCGATCCGAATACCCTGTACACAGATCCAAAGAAAGTAAAATCCTGAAAATTGCACAAAAATCAAATTTTATTTGGCCTTTTTGTGTTTTCATGGAGTTGGTTTCAATACTGGAACCGATAAATACATTAGGAAGGCCACAATTTTTTGGACACGTTGTAGCAAAACAGTGAATTACCATTTTAAAATAATTGTGCAGGGGGCTTGTATCGTGCCTTCAGATCAGTGACTCAACGAAATTTAACAAAATTTATCAAATAGATGAGAATGCAGTTAAAATCATAAATCACTGTTTTGCTACACGTGTCCAAAAAGTTGTGGCCTTTTTAATGTATTTTTGGTTCCAGTATTGGGATAATGAACCAGCTTCATGAAAACACAAGAACGCCAAAAAATATTGATTTTGGACAAATTTTCAGGATTCTGCTTTCTTGGGATCTGTGTAGCTAGCTCCTCAAGGGGTATTCGAATCGAGACGCTGCTGTCACATCTACTGTAAAAATGTGTGAACGAAAGAACTAAAAGATAAAATTTAGCGGCGTGACAGTTGAAGGTGCTCGGAAGTGCCTCTTAACAGGATTTTTCTTCATTTTTGCTTCTCATTTTCGATTTTTAGATCTTTCTTGCACGTCTAAAATGTTTGTTTGTGGAAAAATTAGTACATCAAACTATAGCCAGTTAGTTATCTGATAATTCTATCGTATAGATAACAAATGTATCGCGAGGAGTAGACAGGGCCACGTGGAGAATGCAAAAATTTCTGAGAAATTTTCGTAAGTATGCCTTCGTCAGAGCTGTGCAGTTCCCAAAACGGTACAAAAATTTTGATGAAAATTTGACCAATACAGTATGCTTGAGCTATATAATAAGAAAATAAAATTCTGCGGCATCGGATGGGAATGTGCTCGGGAGTGCCCATAAACGAATTTTTTCAATTTTGACGACTCATTTTCGACCCCGTAGTATGCAATTATTTATTGTAAGTAATATTACATCAGAAGAAAGTTTATTCTCTACTCTGTAAGATGAGTATTCATTCGTCAAATAAGATCAACTCGATTCTGGAATATTGCTGGGCTGGCAAGAGCACTGAAAAACGCCAAGAATAGATCAATTTCTAAACATTGGCATACTGTAGCGGCTTGAATTTTTGTTCTTAAGGGAAAGCAGAACCTCCCAGAAGTTGTGTTTTAAGATGCTGTTGTATTTCATCATATTCGATTCTAGAAAGCATTATTGTTGTGAAGTTCAACTATTAATGAAAGTGAAACAAGCATCAGTTTGGAAGCCTGTGCTTGAATGCTTAAGTCCAGTTTGGGTATAGTTTTGTGGTTTTATGGGTTTGAAATAGAGATTTATTTGAAGTTCAATTGGTAGTAAAAAATGTCTCATTTCTTCGCCGCGATAAATTTACAGTACTTTCCAATTGTTATCATCTCCGAATTTCTTTTGATTCCTGGATTATTGTCGTCTAAATCATATGCACAAAGCGTATATCAAAGGCTCTTTTCTTCGAAAAATTGTCGAAGCTTATTTGATTATGCATTTCTATATTTCACTCCCTACTGCAATGGTAAATAATGAATTCCTAAAAACTTGGTGTGTTTTCCAAGCCTTCTTCTGATTTTTCGATTATGAGCTGTATTTCGTAATTTGTCATACGCAAATGTTCAGCTAACTGATGTTTGCATATTTTTGAATAGAATTTTTATTATTATTCAAATTTTTCAAACAATTTTGATATTACTCCATTTTGAATTTAACTCTCTAGAACATCGTGCTGGTCGGTCCGCTGTAAGTTTACACATAGACTCTGATTTTCTTAATCATAAGTGAAAAGTGAAATAGGAAGGCAAGGAATTTTTCATACTCTTGTAATTTCCTACTAGACCTCATAACATGGAGTTGTAAATTTGTCTGCTAAATTAACTAACCCCCAAAGACTTTTGTATTTAAACTGATGCAGTGCAGGAATTCGAAGACAGTAGTTTTTTGTCATTTATTTATAATCTTTTTGCAAAAAACGGGATAAGACCATGTAAAACTATATCTAATTTTCTTTAAATGAAATTTAGAACACAGGGAAAATTGATGCAAATAATAGCCAACTTGATTTGTTGACTGTAGCAATTAAAACAAAAACTTGAGAACAAAATTTCCAGGGTACGGTACATACTTTTTATCCGCTAAAGGAGTTCCGGGGATAATTTTGCATCGCGAGGCTCATTTGAAATTTAACACACTAAATACACCGCAAGCGTCTTAAAAGGTTCATAGAAAGCATCTTAACTTCAAGTTTGTGGTTCTCAGGGACGCACAGATGGGCCATTCGTGGACACCCAAACATTTTGATTTGTTTTTTCAAGGTGATGTGAAACTTTGAGCCATAGTTTTTGAACAAAGACCATTATAATATTTGTAATGTTTTTTAAGTCAAAAAATCATAATACGGATGAAACAATTTCTCTGAACATATAACGAAGAATATCAAAAGGAGTCAATTTTTGTGAGAAAAGCTTTCTTTCGAATGTAAGATCTATCTTGTGACAATATTCTAAGCATAATTGTTACTGCACTACTGTATTTTCCGGTCATTGCTGAACTGTCCAAGGAAGCGTAGTTTTTACTGCAAAATGTCCCAAAATTCTACAAATAATCGAACGCTCGAAATTCGCACCACAACCGACGAAATTTCCGTAGTTTCCGTCCTTTGCATATTGACCTTCGTATTCACCGTTCCTTACCTAATTTGTATACTTACCATGATCAAAAACAAAAAATTAATGAATCGCCACCCGTTCTACCTTTTGGCCGTCAATTTGGGCTTGGCCGATCTTTTGCAGTTAACTAATGGACCGGCCGTGGCCGCTTTGACATTTACCAGAGGACAATCGTTGTCGCAACCAACGACCGGTAACGCCGGCTTTGTGTTCAATTCGACGATAGGCGGAATGTTGAATTCATCTTGGGAATCGGCGTTGGCTATGATTTTTTGTATGGCAGTCAATAGATTGGTCAGTGTATTTTGCGAGCACCATTTGACAAAAAGGATTTTTTCGCGAAGAAATACAAAAGTGAGGAGTTAGTGTCGGTTTAGTCAGAGTAATATTCCCGCTACCGTATTACTATTTCAGTCTTTGAATATTCAGACACCATTTTCTGGCATTGAAAATAGAGATCCACCTAGCGATCTACAGTCTGTTTTTTATAAAATTCTTACAAATAGAAAAGTGACACAAATCAGTACTGTCTTCAAAATCGTTTACATAGAGCTCTTACCGTATAATATTTCACTTGAAAAATTGTTAAAGGTGAGGTCAGTACGCTCATAAATTTCCAGTCCTATATGATATACTGTTTATTAGAAAATCGTGAAAATCTGAAATACTACTTGCTTTCCACTTGAAATATTTAGAAGCATTTCATGAAAAACAGACTATAGCGTACTATTTTATCAGACTATATTATTTCAGTTACTGCGTCGATTCAATCACTCTAAACATACATATGATTAAAAGTTCATTATGTTGTGAATTAGTCATAAATGAGCTGGAATGAAAGAATTTAAAAGGAAGGCTCCAAAGGTGCGTTTCAAGAATGTATCAGAGTAAGGAATGGCAGCCAAATGTTAATTTTTCTGCAAAACCTAACTTCATTATCCTTCTTTACAAATTTCGAAAAGTTGAGAAAAGTCTAGATGATCATCTTTAAAAATTCATGTAGGTCAGAGTCCGGGGTCGACATGTTGGCAGCTCATACATTCGAAACGTATTGTTCCAACGTTAAGTCGATTTTGCGACTCTTAGCTGTGCAGAAAAAAACAACACATCGTCAACAGCTGATAAAGCAAAATATATTTTTTTCATAAATTTTGTGAAGACACAGTTAGCTGGAACAAAATGGAATTTTTCCTTTTACAACCGTTTTCTGAAAGCTACATGTCTCAAACCAAAGCTTTTTCAAACGGATCAATTATTTTTCTATGCATGTTGGTTTCTTTAAGAAAATTACGCATATTAAGACAGGAAAAGGTATCTATAGACACGAAAAGGTATCTATATTTTTTATAAGATGCTTTTACATCGCAGAAGAAAAAAAAGAATCGCTTACACAAAGTCAAAATTGCGTACACAAAGCTTTCGTAGCAGGATTTTTCATTTAAAAAATTGTTAAAGGTCGATTGAATAGGCTCACAAATTTCAAGTCCCGCGCGACAAATGGCTTAGCAGAATATTGTAAAAATCTAGAAAAATACTTGCTTTCCACTTTTCTAATTTAGAAGCATTTTAAGAAAAACAGACTATATGTGCGCTTTAATATTTATAGTATCATTTTTTTGTTAGTTTTGTTAAACAGATGTAAGTACATTTTTTTTAATCTTACAGATTAGACACTTATTTTTGACAATGTGACATTTGCCATGAAATCCTGATTGTTCTATACTCCATTCATTTCAAGATGCTATCGCGTGAAAATAAGCTATCGCATGAAAATAAGCTAAATACCGATAAACTGGTAAAGCTTATTACTGTAATGAATAAACAAAAAATTTTCGTTATGTGCGATGAACGGAACACATAGCAATTTCCTTCCATATACCTCGTTGAATGATTAAAAATTTTTCGAGTAACACTGTGGTTCTAACAAAGTTCTATCCCAATCGGAATCAGATAAACACCATGGTTTTCTGTGATTTTTGCGTTCTGATTTGCATAGAGAAATTTATCGTTATAGTATGGATAAGCTTCGTGATCTTTCTATAATTTTGGATTTCCCATTTTCATAAGAAAATTTTGTGTTTTTCTACAGTCTTGTTTTCCACTATGTGAGAATCGCGTATTGGATTGAATTCACTTTTCTGGTTCTCATTGCGTCTGTCGTTTTGAAGTAAATGAACTTCAGCTGTCACGATCATTATGTGTAATTTTGATAACAAGATCCATGTGAACTGATTGATATCAGCTTCCCTTATATGATTTCTTCTCACAATTTTCATTCCAAAACCTAACAGATTTGCATTATCGTTTGCTGGATCTATGGTATAAGTTGGTTTCTCATTTACGTATGCCCCGGTGGCGCCACGGTCTTCTACCATTTCGATGAACATTGCTGGGATTACGACACGGTAGATATGTCAGATTTTTTTCGAGCTTCAGAATTCTACGCCGACCTGACATTCATGTCTATGATGATCGTTTGCTACACTTGTATAATTATTAAGTTGAAAATCAAGGTAATAACTAAATTTTTTAAGTTCAGAATAACTGACGATGTGTTGTATGTGTAAAAACTTCGTTTTTTTAGAAAAATCAAGTCATGTCCATTGAAGCTATGAGCGCCTACAAACGAGAATGGGTCATATTGATGCAGGCTTTGCTCATTTGCGTAAACGTATTACTCTGCATATTGGCGTCTTTTTTGCTTCCTACTTTGACGCAAAACGGATGGATCACTTTGATTTCTAATGTCACGTGGATATCAGTCGTTGGCATGAATTGTGTTGTTTATATATTTTTCAACAGGTAAGGTATTAAGGTTGAACAGCGCCAAATGTTGTGTCTGAAAGATTCACTCAGAAGGATTTCATTATGGTTCATTGTCTGTAAAGTATTAGTTCCACGCGTATACTTTGGCGTGGAGGTCTAACCTTTCCAGGAAGTAATTGAGTTCATTCAAATATACTTTTCAAGGCGAATGGAAATTTTCCAAAACGCAACAAAGGATATTGTTCGGTAGATCTCATTGGGGTCTATTCAAAATAGGATTCGAAATTGTGTATCTTATGTGGTTCAAGTGTGGCTCAAATTTGGTTAACCTCTCCCGGATTTTCCTTGCTGCGGATTTGTAGTGCGGGTTCTTTCGGACGATTTGATCCATCACTGGAAGTGTTTGAAGTCACTCAAGAAGCTGTTCATCTCGCCCATAATAGGTCTTTTGAGGTTTTAAGACACGATTTCTGAGAGATTCTGCCTTCTGCTCTATTGACCAATGGTAAATTTGGAATTGATAATATCTGAAAAAGAGATATTTCGAGTAGTTTTACATCCTGAATATCATGACAGTATTTTTCCGCATGAAAATAAAAATTCGCATAGCTACAGTACTCCAAAGTTGAGAAGTTTTACATTTTTTGGCATTTTTCGATCTGTACACGTGTATCAATATATCACTTGTCAGAAAAGATGCGACTCTGAAGCCAAATGTTCATTGCATGCAGAAGAGTATGCTCTATAAGCAGGTATAAAACATATTTGCTAATCCCGCACTTTAAACTTTTCATTCCATTTTAAAGTGTCAAAACTAAAGTCAAAATAAGACGAAAAAGTCCTCTCGGGCTTTTTTTGAGCACTTTCCCACAGGATGCCGCAGATTTTTTCTCTCGATTTCTGTAGCCACTAATGTCTAACATATTGTATGAAAATTTCAATCAAATTTACGTACCGTCTTGAAAGTCGTAGGTTTCTGCGCATTCTGAAAGTTGATACAAAAATGCTGATTAATGCCACTAAATATGCCGTTAACGGGATGCAGGAAAACTTTCAGATTAGACCAATAAAAAGAAAAAATGTGAGTCGAATCATTCGTACATTGCCTCAAAAGAGATGCAACAAAAATTCCCCTCTACAAGAATTTGATTGGAAAAAATCGAAGCTGCGAGTTTAATGACATTAAACGTGCACTAAACTGTGCGGTAAGAAAATATTGAGTTGTTTGTAATTTTTCAGCGTGGTCAGAACCGAGTTTCTGGTATTGATAAGGGGGAAAAAATTAATTGTACAAACGACCACGGAACGAATCGGAAAGTCGGTGGCTGCGGGTTACGCAAGAAACGTAAATCAACTATCGGCAGCCAACTGACGCTTTGACTATTTTGAAAAATCAAACACAGTGATCGTTGTATAATTCAATACCGTTGATTTCTTCTTGTTGGTCAAAACAACAACGCTGAATAAAGATTTTCGGCACGGAAGAAAAGGACCCGGATCAGTTTAAAATTCTTCTTTTGTAAAGTTCTTTTGCTTATCATGACACTTCTGATGATATCTAAAGGTTTATGGTGTCCTATTTATGGGCAATATAAATATTTTCGTGAAAAATCCATTGTACTTGGACCATGTGGACGTCTATTCAAGACCCTTTTTAGGACGTTATATTGGAAACCAACCTGACAAAACTACGAAGACAAAATTCTTTGAGGGTCTTTCTATGACTTTGGTCTTGCCATTGTTATGGAAAAATTTAATGCTTTTCTACAGTATAAAGTTTTTCGCTCCGTGAAAATTGCATATCAAATTGAATTTATTTTTTTAGTTGGCGCTGCGTCTGTCATATCAAATCAAAGTAAATTGGATATAGTGGAGAATACGCAACTTCTCTGTGTATCATCACAACCTTCTTACTCTCGTCGTAGATTTCACTTCTGTGATTTGAACGACAGGAGCATTGATCCGGAATATGTGTTTTTTCACGTTGTCCCGCAGTTGCCTGAAAACGTGACAAATTTTCCAAAGACAGTCTATTTTTCCATGGTATTGAAATGAGCACCAGATGTTTCAGATAGAACTATAGTCAATTCATTTCAAAACGAGCCTCGTTAAGCCAAATAATCCGCCGAAATCGGTGAGCAGACAATAAACCTGCATCGCAGGCCGAAATCTATTTTCCTCTCAATTTGTTCATTTTATTGCTGCAGGCAACTCGAGAGGAAAATGTGTCCTTATACGCTGGTTTCATTCTTTCATTTTTTCATTCATTTTGAAATGATCACTGCAAACGAAGAGCCTATGAAAGTAAGTTCAATACGAACAAAACTAGCGCGTTTATTATTGTAACCTGTTTTTTCCAATCATTTTATTTTTCCACTTTTTCTTCAGTCAAGTTATTCACTGTGTGAAAATTGTGTATCACATTAGACCTACTTTTTTGATTTTTGCTGCGCCTCTCATTTCAATCTAAATGGGTTATAAAAATGAATGACTGAGTATTTCAAAGTTAATGTCTGAAAAAGGTCTGATAAGCTGCATATGAAAATCTGGGGTCAACAAGGAATGCTGCATAGGTCAATTGGTAATGTGCGTGGCTTTGAAAGTCCTCAAACGCCCTCCACAAAACACATATGTTCGTTCACCTACATTAGGTCACACTGTATTTTTTATTGTGATCTCACATCATATGGCGCACAACTACCGGATCAGATCACACTACACAGCTTGATGTGATCCGTATGCAAGATATAGATATGATATACGTGAAATTTGTACATCGGGTAGCCCCACATTAGGATGGCACCGGATAAAATCTATGTAGTGTACCGGGATCAAATTATTTCTCATAGTATATGTCTGATCTGATCAGATGCAGAACATCCATACTGTATGCACATGAGGTGCACAGCAGGGCGTAAAATACCGGCACTGCATCTGTTCTTAAGACTAAGAACGGTCAAAAGATTTTCATGGACATTGAACTTTGAAAAGAACCCGTCGAAATATTCAGGAATCATTACTCGTTCCACCCAGACTTGCCCAATGAAATTCACCTATTGAAAGCTAAAAACACCAGTGGGCAGTTTCCAGTGCACAACATCCAGGTCCAGTTGGCAGCCAAGGTCAAAAAGCGACTTTGCGGCAAAAAAGGCGTCACGTCGTAGAATATGGCCGCCGAGGAGTCCATGCAGCAAACGATCAAAGATTGTAGGAGTACTTTGCGTTCCATGTTGCGGTGAGGTGAATTGAATGAGGTGAATTGACGAGTCTGGAAGAGATGAAAAATATTTGTACCATGAAATGATGTCACACCAGCTACTTCTTATGTTGGTCGAATATGCTCATTCCAGCATCTGAGCTCATGAAAATGCCCAGAATTACGTCTTTCACAGTGTCCTACGGACGACCTTCGAAAACGTATAAATCGTGAGTATGCCGGGATAATCTTTCGGATTATTATAATATGAAATCTGAGGATAGTCTCGAATTTTTAGAATCGGGCTGATATACAATCATGATGAGGTCTTCGTTTCAGCCAATGAGACTGCAATATCTAGATGAAAATTCTTTTCGAGATTTTGCAATGATTTTGTCGCTCATGATTTTATTATTAAGAAATATACTCATTCTGAAGATCGTGAGCATGCCGCAATAATCTTTCGGATTATTATGATATAAAATCTGAGGAGGGTCTCGAATTTTTAGAATCGGACTGCCATGCAATCATGATGAGATATTTGTCTCGACCGATGAGGCTGCAATGTCCAGATTTCTTTTCGAGATTTGTAAGCTCCTTGTTGCTCATGGTATTATTACCGTTTTTAAAAGAAATATACTTATTCGGAAGATTGATTGAAATCAGTGAGAGGTTAATTCCTGTTATGACAGGATTAACTGTAAGCATATTTTAATGTACCGTTCAACGTAGTGCAACGCAATAAATCCAGATTTTTGAACAATCTGTCGAAATTATGTTCCAGCTTCAATGGGTATCCAGTGCTCTTTTGCTTCAATTAATTCTGCTTGTTCAGTTGATCTTTGAGAGTTGATTCGGACTTGACCTCGAATCAAAATTTCACGCGCAGAACCTTGAATCATTTGTAGTTCAGTACATGTATTCTTGAATAATTGATAGCTAGATTGTTGAAAACTGCTCGGAAGGTCACGGGATCATCTTCTCGAATGAGGAAATAGAAACTTCCGGGGCTCGTGAACGCTGGGTAGATTTGTGCTTGTAAACTTGAGAATGAACGTGTGAAATCTTTATCGATTGTTAAAATGTAGAGGATAGATGATTTTTCGTTTCCCGGAATTAGAATTTGAAATCTCAGATACAACATTCAAAACCTAGGTGATCAGAAAACGGTATCCGCACTTGTTAGGCCATTATCACAACGAGCCAAAGTTGATTTATTTTTGAGATTTGCAGACAGCGTGTGATGGCTTGATGCGGAACTACTGTACTTCCAGTACTTTACTGTACGAGAGTATTACTTGATTACATCTACGGGTATGAAATCCGAATATAACGAATTACAGTATATGAAAGAAAATGGGAACGATGTTGACTGGCTGGTTGCCGGCAGGACGTTTTGGGGATCTATATTTTGAGATTTTGTACGTTATCACGCGAGTCGTGAACATTAGCTTTTACATATCAGATAAGTGTGTCTTGAAAAATTGATATTTTCAAGGTTGAAAGTGCGGTAAAATTTTTAAGCAACACAGGAAGTTCATGTACGAAAAACATCGCTCGACTGTGAAAGACCTATAGTATCTTGGTCTGTGACAATAAATGTTAGTGTTTCATTCATGTAGGTGGTCCCAATTCATATTAAACTATCGAATTTTTATTTCATTTTCAAAAATTACGCAATCAGCTATATTTCGATATAGAAATATTAGCTTAGTATAACAATGTTCTGTCACTAATAAGAATAGAACAGAAGAATCAGTGAACGTCATGTCTGTATTTTAACAGTCATTAGAACACTATTGTTTACAGCTGAACTCCCAGTTCTCGAAAATAAATTTTATTTTAAAGTGAAGGCAGAAGCATCCGATATCTTATAAGACATCAGGCAGTTGCTTGGATCATACATGTGCAGTCATAGTCTGCTGTGGATCACTTGTGGAGTGATTTTTCCTATTGTGATCATTTTTCAGATCAAAATTTGTTGAGCAGAGCAGTGATAAACTTCAGCCAATAAAGCTTCAGGTATATGCTGCAGAAGTCATTGAATTCACATCGTATAGTCGAGCTCTCCAAAACTAAGTAATGGCTAAGGAGAGTATAGTCAATGAAAATTTTGAACAATATTCGATTTTTTGACTTTATGAGGAAAATTGAAATGTTGCTGTGTCAAGTAATCTTGAAAATCTTATCAGCCGGAGTCAACTAAATTTCCTTCATGAATGTGTCGAAAAATGATCGATGGAAACCACAACGATTATAGATATTTCTTCAAACTGTGCCAACCAATACGTATGTCTAACATTCATGATACTGTAAAGTCAACTGACAGGAACCTCATATCCCCTCTGATAGGAGCTTGAAGCGGGTCGCTCTTTTTACACCACACTACAGAATTAAGGAACACTGTGCATTGCTCACATGCAGAAATAGTGAAATAGTGTAGAGTTACATCGTCGTATAGAAACTCATCAGATGCAGATATCTATGCGCCTATTATTGTAACACATCGATTTCAGCACTTCATAGGAAGAATCATTCTGTACTTCAGAGGTATTACTATACTACATTCATTTTGAAAATGATCGATACAGCGGATTCGCAGCCAAACTTTTACTCAAAATTATGCAAGGCTCGTTGACTCTAGTCAACAAATTTTTCCTTCAAGATACAAACTCCTTGATAATCACTTTTTTCAACCATTTCAAGATTATCGAAATTGACTACCTAATCTCTAATAAAGCTGCGTTTGCCGAAAATGCGACCGCTGCATCGATCATTTCAAAATGAATGGAGTATAGAGTTTAAGTGAATTCTACCGTACTTACTTTGATGACCTTGAGGAAAAGCAATGAATAAATGGAGAAAACGGTGAACGAATGAGTAAAATCGATAACGGTCATCACGTCTAATATGAAAGTCGCTTCTTCCGTTTCGGCGAAAATTTGCGTATACCAATCCGGGTCGTACGAGTTATCGATCGAAGGACGAACGAAAATGATGGTCCACACTAAACCGTGACACCAACATGCCACTGTCAGGACAAGGGTGTTTCTCAAGGAGAATACGCTTCTGATTTTTCGGGGCCAATAGACAGCGCACAAACGATTGAGGGCTAAACTTTGTGACAAAAATATGTAAGCGTACCAGGAACCAAAAGGTGCCGTTCCCGCGATATGTTTTACTGCGTGGGGTACGTCGAAAGGCATTATGCAAATTAGGCCCCCCAAAATCCCGTTGAACCACAATTGAATAATATCCGATATTCCCATGTTCAATGTGATGACATAATAGGGGTCGTAAAAGAAACGTTTGTCTTTTATGATGACGTACAGTACGGCGACGTAGTTGAAAATCATAAACGAACTTGCCAAAATCTGAGATGTCCCAATGATGGCACGTTCTGAGTAAGTTGCTGCATCGACAGCAGCATCCGTGGTATTATTTTCCATGATTAAAGAATTCAAAGAATTCAATGAAAAATTTCACATTGCACTTTCCAATTTCCTTTCACACTTGGGAACCGGAGCAACGAAGATGATTGTGAAAAAATCATTTGAGAACAGCATGACATTGAATTGAATACTGAATCGAGTAAGATGGACTGACGATTTTTCAATGAGTTAATTACAAAATTTATCAATTAACACGTAGAATGAAGATCAAAAGCATTTTGATGGCACGTTAAACTTTCGGAAAATAAACGACGTCATTTTCTGATAAGTATACAGGTTGTCCAAGCAACTGCCCGGCTTAACATTATAAGTTTTTCAAACATTGTGCGTCGAATCAGTCAATGATATTACACTATCCGCATCATTCTAGCCACTGTATCGATCCAGCCACTGTTCAAATGGAGTGTCAAACCAGATATCCGTACTATTTCAGTAACTTATATTATTTCAGTCACTGAGTCGATTTCGCAACTTCAAAATATGTAATTTACATGCAGTTATTTTGATCAGCAATTGAAGCCCATTTAGCTGAGCCGAAATCGCCAATTATAGTTTTTCGTAGTCCAATTCTTCACCAAAAACCACTTTGAACATGTTAATGTTCCATTTTTTCGCTTTTATTCTGCTAGCTTATGCTAACCATATAGTATTTTCACTTTTAGGACAGTAGGTGAAAATCCTCGGTGACTCACGCCGTTGGCCAGTCACTTGTTCCGCTCAAGACCATGGTTTCTGAATCAACACATTTGACTGTAATGACATAATGGCTGAATCACGGACCTTAAACAACAGGTTTTCATGATTCTCATGAAAGGTTCATGTGCTTCGCAACAGTTTCCATGATCATGCAAAACTTTTGGAAAGTACCTTCCAGAGGTACTGACTCATGACTTTCTGAGCACTGCCCTACCCAGATAAACCTGCCGAGGGTTTTTGGGAACTTCCTCGGCGGTATTCATCACCAAATCTTATGCCTTGTTATATAAAATAAATAGTGTAGGATTTTGTAAGAAGAAACATCGCAAAAATTTCGCAAAGTTTTTACATCGCTAAAAGCAGAAAATCAACACTAGATTTATGATTCTAAGTCTTCTTTTCAATACACGATCCAAAGTCTCGTGCCAAATCGCACACGTATCCTTCGGGGCATTGCCACTGAAAAAGGCAGCTAACGCCGGGAAGATGGACAACACCTTCGTCTTCATAACATGTCATTGTTGCAGATCTGAATATGGAGATATTCAAGCATCATGTTCAGGAGATGGCTTCGGCGTGGTTATGATTCTAACAAAATACATTTCAAATCCGACAAACTATAGACTTTGACAACATAGGGATCCTGACAAAAGGTTGACGATCACAATTGGGTAGATGCGACATGGTGAAAATCATTAAAAACAATAGCATGATGCGGGTATAAATTGGAAAAGTGTTTGAAATAAGCGAAAGACAACTGCGTTCATACAGCAAAAGAGAACCCAAATTCTGAGATTAGTTCAACACCAAAGTTACTTCAATCTCACACATGCCCATTATATGTCTCAGTCAGTGTCAATAAGTTGTATCGCATGATTTCAAAATAGAAGAGTTATAGTAGATTTGGATTTAGTTTATGGTAGATTTAGATTAACAAAAGTTTTCTGAAATTTTAGTACTACATATAACTGTTGGAAATTAATTAATCAACTCGATTTTTGCGGTATAAACTTGATGGGTACTGTACTATACCCAAATTGAATAGAATCGCTTTAATCGACTTATATGCCTTACGTCAGAAATCTGGTGAAGTAGGTGTTCAAAAATACGCAGATCCTGCATTTCTAAGTTCAACATAGCCAGACACGACACTGCTATTGAGCAGTCTTCTTCCTCTTCCCTTGACCATACACCAAGCAAAATTAGTCAAGATATGTAGACCTAGCTACATTTTCTACTTAATTAAGTCTAAATGCGGTTGGAATTTCAATAAAGCTTGACTCGGACGGGTCGGGCTCGGCCTGAAAGATCAACCAGATCGGGCCTTGAATCATTCTCGCGGTTAATTGTGCACAAGAATGTCCTCATACATTTCTTCAAGTGCTACTGTTTTTATGTGGTTTTACCCAAACTGTCGTTCGCCAAATGTCTTTCTCCCAATTGTCGTAGACCACACGTATTATTGAAGAGAAAGTGTCAATGCAACCCCCCGCTCCCAGAATTCGTCGACCATATGGCTAGCCATTGGCGATCCCCAAACAGGATTTGCCAATCCCATTTCTAGTCATATGATAGCCATAAGGACTCCATACTTTTAGTCAAAAAAATATGGAAAAATGTCAATTTTTTGGTGGAAAATTCCAATTTTTGGACAAAAAATGGTCAAAAACGTCAATTTTCTCCGAGGTTCGCGCCACGAATACAATTTTTACGGTTTTTTGAAGACAAAAATCACTATTTTTCGAATCATTTCTTTGACTTTTTGGCGAACAAATCGATTTTTTTTGCCTGCAGAAACCCTTCCAAGAAAATTTGGGGAGTCGGCGATCATCGGATCCAAAAAAGTCGTCGGACCCCCCAGACCTCGGGACTTCGTTACATCTATGTCGTAGACCCAAGAAAATAGGATAAGATATAGCTCTACACTGTAGGTTCAGTTGCTCAGAGACTTTTAGCGCGGCATGCTTGTTGGCCCATTAAAGTAATCGACGATTACGTTTAATCGTCGATTAAAATTTGATCGACGATTAAAATAATTTGTACGCTTGTCCGCCGATTAAAGAACGATTACGTAATATCATTTAACATATAATCGCGGATTAAGATTATATAATACACGATTAAAAGTATAATCGCCAAATGAAAATCCCTCAAATAATGTGGCAGGCACTCTAAATATGTCTAACTCGTACTTCAACACAATAGCAGTATGTTCAAAGATGCCATTGTTTTGTTTTGACATGTTTTATCAATTTTGAAAATTTTGCTAGATTTTATACAAGACACATATTTTTACAACTTTCCCTACAGTACAACTTATTCCTATTGGAGAAAGCCACCAACTTTGATTTAAATTGTTTTCAAGTATCACAATTATACCCCATTTATTTGAAACATACATGTAACTGTGCCCGAGGTCGACTGCGGCGTCTTTTTTGGACGGATGGTCATCGATTGCCCAACATTTTATGAGAGAATAAAATTTTTTAAAAATGGTTTTAAAACTTGTAATTTTTGTCCTAAAAACTGTACAGTATTGTATTTATGGTTCGATATGCCAAGAAAATTTCTATTTTTGATCGTTTTTGTTCGAAAATGACCATTTTTCAATCAATTAGTTTATATTTTTCAGTTTTTTTCTTACTAAAAGTGTGAGGTCCTTGTGGTTATCATATCGGTAGTAAATATGTTCGGCAAACCTTGTGAGGATGATCTTTTATAATGATTATTATAACTGTCGATTTCTGAGGAGTTTTCAATGACGCCCCCCCTGTTAAAATCTTATGGAAATAAGTTCAATACGAAAAAACGAGCAAGCTTATTACTGCAGTAAATGAAAGAATTTTCTCGTCATTGAGCGGCAAACAGAACAACTGAAAATTTTATTTGGTAACTTGGTTAAGCGGTCGAAATTCCTCGAATAAGTATTCAGGTTTCCGTGCAGTTCTGTCCAAAATGGCATTGGACAAGTATGACATTTTTTCGATGATTTTGGCTTATCCCATACCCACGATGAGTAAAATTTTTGTATCAAATCTAACCCACTTCATTCGCATATATTTCCATGGGATTAGGTCTATCAAATGAAAAAGTGATTTGTGCTTGATTTTCTGCTTCATTCTCGTTTAAATCGACAAAAAAATCAAGGTAAACAACTGTAAACCGACTACGCAATCGCAAAAAAAATATAATGAACCTTTCAAATCAGATTGAAAACTCCGCTTATCTTAATCGCCGATTTTGATAATCCGGCTTTAATGGGCTGACCATCATACCGATTGTTTTAATCGCTAATTAAACTAATCGGTGTTTAATCGGCCGACGAGCATACAAAAAAATAGCTGTCGTTTAATCTCCGATTATGAAAATCGGCCTTAAATCGGCCAACAAGCATACCTGCCTTAGATGTGCTTGTTAATGTAAAATTTTTTGCAAAATGGACTGAAAAACGTACAAAAAAACGTGTCATATTTCGTTCATTACTACCCATGGCCCTGCCTATTGTTACGCATAATTTTTCTTTTTTGGAAAAAATTGGAAGATTTTCAATGGAGCGGCTTGATCGGAAAGTCTTTTTGTATATTAGAAAATTCCCCAATAGATTCTTGATGCTCCCAGCGGATTTTCCTTCCAATTTTCAGCAATGATCGAAAATAGGATTGAAGAAAAATAATCGAAATATTAAAAAGAGAAGGTCGATTCACGGTACAGTTTCACACGATATTTCTAAACAAAGCAAACTTAAGAAGTAACATTAGAGAGCTTAAAAAGTAGTAATCAGCATGATATTTCACTAACTGTACGATGTATTTTTGTCAATGCTTCTAAATTGAAAGATGACGGAAAATAAGTACCGCTCTCAAAACTGTTTGATGGGTTTCCAATCTACAAGAATTTCAAGCAAAGCAGACTAGAGTTTGATATTTGTAGTCTTTGTTGCTCTGGATCTATACGGCACTCACTTGCAATAGTACCCTTTCGGACACTGGTACCGCGAAATACAGGACACGTTTTGCACGTGATTGACCACGGCTCCTCCGCTACAAGTGTTAGCCACACAACTGTCACTGGATCCACACTGATAATCGAAAACACAATATTTGGGAAGGTCAGTTGGAACATTTTTGTGAGTACAAATTTGGTTTTCACACACGGCCGGTTCTTGGCACTGCTGTTGAGTTTCACAAGGATTTGTGGTTCCACTGCCTTAATTGAAAAGCTCCAATTTCGAGATGTGCGAAAGTTTCCGACGATGTATCTCACCTTCACCGCAAGTACATATAGGGCAACCATTCCACATTTTAATTTCGCATTCTACTTTTGAACATGCGGCCAATGGGCAGTTGCCTTTAAAATAATGAAATTTTATTCGGGATAAGGCTTCATTCTTGAATAGTTCGTACCATATTTCACGGCAGATGTAGTTCCATTGAAACATTGGCCATTCATACATACGACGTTAGCATTGGCGTCAGATGTGTAGATATCAGAGCCTGATGTGCTCCAGAAAACTGAAAAAGTAACACTTTCAGGAGAGTCGTAGAACATTCTTCAGCTTATTATTTATCATCACTAATTGTCGGTTATTCGATTGATTCTAATCTGGTCCAAAACTTACTACCTATCAACGCTGAACCGAATAATAATAATACTTTGCACAACATCTTTCACTGCATGAGCGATAGAGCGAAATAAAGCCAAAAAGTTTTCCGCTTACTGAATGAATGCTTTTCATTTTGCTAGTTTTAGATCACCATTTCTAGAAAATTCAGATACAATAATTCCCGGAAAAAGAATGGCCATACGTCATCAAGAAACCAGTCTTTTTTGGAAGAACGGGACGGGTTTTTTATTCCTAAAATTTTGCTAGTAAGCTTCACAATTGAAACAAGATATAAACGATGAACAAAGTACTTCCTTTCATATCAAATAAGTCAAAAGTTACTTTTTTTCCGGAATACATTTTGGGTTTTTGTGGTTGCCCCATAAAAATCTATCGCGCAGATAAATTATCAAGAAGCACATATAATTAATAAAATTCATTGTTTTTTGAAGCTTTACAAAAAATAAATGAATATAGCAGAAGTCATGATTAGGAACTCCTCAAACGCACCCACATTCCTCCTCATAAACAGAATTCCAAACAATAGAGCAACAGAGACGTGTTATTAATTTTGAAATGGAAAAAAACCAGTCAACTTTACTGTAATCAATGAACGAATTTTTTTTCAGTGAGAAGCACGATGTTTTTTTAATGATCCCTTTTTCTGATTCATTCCCATACTTCCCCAAGTGTTTCTTTACAGTATAGAATTTTATACCAAATTAAAATTGCATAAAATTGGACCTACCTTTTTGCTTTTACTACGTCCGTCATTTTGAAATATGTGGATCATTTTAAAATATGTGAGATATAGTATCTTTTTTAGTAATGCCTCTTCGAGCAATCATTTTAAGATTAAATCATGCAAAGTTGGGTCTTTCCAGAGGTATGTTATAAAAAAATTTGATTGAAAGCACATTAAATTTTTGGCTGTAACATTAGTTTTATAAACCCATCTTTCACTGGAACGTAACTCTGCGATTCACTTTTTCGTGATTTTGTCACATTAACTGAAATTGGGAGCCATGTCACATTAAGTAGAAATTGGTGATCAGTCACATTGATGGAAAACCCATACCGTATCCCATAGGTAATACGGCCATGACACTGTAGGTGACATGCTGTGACCCCGTGGGGTGGCTCCGTTTATGGTTTTAGTTCGGGAACCCAACCCAGCTGGTACTACCACAGGTAAACCTATGGTGTACCTCGGCCTTGTCCTAGGGTTAATGCTGTAGAATAATGGACAATGCGGCCGGGTCGGGGGTGCGAATCCCTAGTCCTCATTCACCGGAATGGGGGACTGTGCCATTCGAAGAATGGCGTACTGTAGGGGACCCGATTGTTAACCTAAATCCCCTTATTGGCCCTGACCTTAAGGGTCTGAGGGCTTTCTTAACTGAGGGTACTTCCGGGGGAAAACTAGCTTAGGGGAGACTCCCACAAATATGCCCTCAACAACAATAACCCCTGAGAAGACTTACGACACCTCTTCTCAAATTACTCGGTGCTGGGCGACGGGTTCGGGGTCAAACTGGGGTCCTACGGACGGCGATGTACAGCACCAGGAATCCGGGCGATTCGGCATGGGGTTCGGCGGCTGCTGATCGGCAGGCGGCGGTAACGGACGTTTCCTCGGTGAGGGCGACTGGGTTCTACGATTAATGGCAACGGGGACGGGTTCCTACGGTCGGGTTACTGTAGAATTACGAGTATGTGTAGGCCGGGGCGCAAATATGCTAATTTATTCGACGTACAGCGAAACGCAGTTGACAATGACAAAATATAATGAAATCGGCGACGGTAAACGCGGACGCAAAGGCTAAATGAAAAACCAGTTAGGCCCAATAATGAGTGACAAAAAGACAAAACATGCCCTTTTAAAGGGCTCCATAAACTACAGTATGCCTTGGGCGGAGTTAACACTCCCCCAAGCTAATTTCTGCAGCGGAAATCGTTGCAGAAGATGCCTATGATCACATAGACATCTTCCAGTTCACAACGTTAAGCATTGGGGCGAGTTTTCACTCTCCATGCTTAACATAGGAACGTCACTAGTGAGAATTTCCAACTAGTCGTTTCACGTTGCCAAACGTCGCTAGTTTTTACTCATAAGAAATGCATGTTGTGCTCTAATTACAGCGATGAGCTCAGAGAGCTTATCTCTAACGGAAATTCTTGACTAGGGGGTACATACCTTAGTCTACGTGTGCGATTGAAAATAATAAATCGAAACGGAAATAAAAGTGCACAAAAGCAACAGAAATAAACATAAAAAGTACACACATAAATTGCATGTAAAAAGTATAAAAACGAAACGCAAAATTGATGTAAATTACTGTAACACAAAACGTAACGAAAAACATAATGAAAAATGTGATGTGAATCACGTGACGTTCGACGAAATCCATCGGCACGTGACAATTTCATGATTGTTTACTTCTCGGAATGCAAGGCATTTGATTTAGTCGATTTGACATTGCTTTTCACTGTCATATTTGATCATCGTGAAGATGAATTTTATGTATCATATTTATGATTGAATGGCTTGTAAAATTGCAAAAAAGCAGTTGTTTACTGTGCCATTTCACCATTTTTCGCTACAGGCCCCGGTTTCATTAAGCAATTTACAAAGAAATAATTGTAAATTGTAAAAAAATTACAAATAAGGCGTTTCATGAACCTTTTTACAATTTTACAAATTTACAATTGTAAAATGTTTCAAAATTGTAAATTTCCATTTCATAAATTGCAATTCACAAACCTTCTTTTACAATTGTAAAACGTTTGTAAAATATTTTTTAACACTCGAATTTTTTTCGATTTGCAAGTGTGCGCTTCATAAAAAAAATTTCTTTTTACAATTGTTGAAAAATAATTGTAAAATTTGTCATTTTTTCTACCAAGGTCGAGATGGGGGTAAAACCACTTATTTTTTACATTTTTTACTTACATATTTCTTTTATTTTTTGATTTTAGATAATGGATCTATTAAAAATTTCAAGCAGTGACAGCGAAAATGATGATAATAATATATATGTGCGACGGCGAACGTTTAAGCCTTGAATAAATTTCAGTATTGACGACTTTGTTTTTCGGTTTAGGTTGCCTCGACTGACTATTCAGCGCATTGTAAACGTTGTTGGACCCATTATTGCTCATAATACGAACAGAAATATGACTCTTAGTCCAGACCAACAAATTCTTTTATCCATACGTTATCTAGCTACAGATATATTTAGTGGGGGATGCCCATGGCCTGACAAAAGCAATGGTTTCAAGAGCATTACGATGTTTAGTTGAAGCAATCAACGATCAATTATTTTAAATGATGGTTACTTTCCCTCAAAATATCATGGAAATTTGTCGTCATTTTTACGATATTTCAGACATGCCTAGTGTAATTGGTTGTAATGATGGCACCATAATTCCAATTGTCACCCCATTTGAAAATGGGGAACAATATGTCGACCAATACGGGAAAAATTCCATCAACACTATGGTTATAATTGATCTCGATTTGTCAATTTTTTACTGTAACTCTTTATGGCCTGGTAGCATGAATGACGTTAGAGTTTTACGAAATTCGAATATCTGCCATCGGTTTGAAGAAGGATACCGACCAATAGACAATGCCATTTTGTTGGGTAAGCAATTAGCACACATACTAGTTGGGCGAACTTAAATTTTACAAATTGACTATTGTAAATTAAAATAAGCCTAAAAATGAAATAACAATTAATAAATTTGAAACACTATGTTATCCTCCTAACTATACACTTATATAATAGGTGACAATGATTATCTGCTCAAATTGTGGCTCATAACACCTCTGCTAAAAGATCGTGATCAAATGAGCAATGCTGAAAAGTCATTTAATTGATCACACAAAAAGACACGATGTGAAGTTAAAAGAGGAATCAGAGTTTTAAAAAGGTGCTTTTGATGCCTTAATATGATATGCTTGAACCGGACTTATGCCTCCGAAGTGATTAAGACTTGTTGTATTTTGCACAATTAAGCTATTTCTGATGAACGGATGGATGTTGAGTTACCCGATGATGATGAGGATATTGCACCGAGACTCGATAATGTTGATTTGAATAATGGCAGCCATGGACGACGTCAAGAATTAATTGACACATTTGCATAAAGTTTTATGTCGATATTTCTATAGTGCCTACTATCCTATTTTAGTTAATTTTGTTCTCATTGTAGTTAATTTTTTAACACTTTTAATTAAAAATCAAAATCACAAATCAAATTTATACACTATAAAGTTTTAAAGCTGCTTTTTTCTTATTGTAGTTAGATTTTTGTAACACATTTAATTAAAAATCTCATTCACCAATTTATCATTTGCAGTTTCAAAGCTGAGTGTACAACAAATCTTCCATGCCCATTTGAATCATCCGATTTGTCACTCGATGGTCGACTCCAAGCTCGTTTTCGAGGTGATATATTTCTAGAGTCAACTTGTAGTTTTGAAGCTGTAGATTCGTTTTTTGCAGACTCAAAGCATCCGTTTGAAGTTTGTTTTTCGACGTTTCGCTTTGACATCCTTTATTTCAAGTTCCGTATCATGTTTTTGATGATATGTTGAAAAATTTGCCTCTTGTCTATCTAATATTTATGAAATGATAATTTGTTTGTGTATAGGCATTTTAAAGAATTAAAGATTATGAAAAGAAAGCATGAGTTGGAAATGATTTGAACGGCTTAAGGCTTGTTATGTTACTTAACTATCCCATATAACTACATTAAATATACTTTTAAACGTTTCGTTGATAGTCTCAATAATGTGCGTTTCACAATTATCAATCCATTTGATGGGATCCCACGATTCAGAACCCTCAATTCCTTTAATGGATGGTGAGTCACAACCAACGATATCCAAAACTGCTTCATCAACATCCATGTAAATGGAATCATTCCAGTTTTCAAATGATTATCGCTTTTTTTAGATTAGGCCAAATCGTATCTCATGAATATTACCAGGTCTTCAGTTGAATACCGATTGAAAGACAATCCTCGAAAATTTCCTTCCATTTGGCACTTTTCTTTTCATTCGTTAAATTTGGCGAAAATCGACCTAACAAAACTGCTTTATTATCATTAATCAACCGTAAAATATGCACTTTTTGATTCATTGTTAGCATTGTCATTTGGTGCTCACACCACAAATCAAAAATAAATTTCACAAATTTTTGTAAATAAATTACCCTTTTTACAATTTAGTAATGAAACGCTATATTTGCAAATTGTAAAAACATTTTACAATTGTTGAATACAATTGTAAAAATAATTACTTTTTATTGGTTTTTTATGAAACGCATTTTACAAAGACAAACAAAGGTGCTAGATTATTAAAAATTAGGGGCCGTTTTCAACAGAGGCATAAGCTCCAGCTGAGTTCCAGCTTAAGCTGTGGCTTAACTCTATACATTCTTCCATTGCCATTTAATGAGACAGAAATTGGATACACAGATCCGATTTTTTGGATAACAAATCAATGGACATCTCAGGTCTGGTTTCATAGGTCACGTGGTACGTGTGTATATTTAATGTTGCAGTCGATTTCATGAACTGCTTTTTATAAACAAGCTTTCATAGTTCAAAAAAATTTTATATTTTGTCTAGTCATAATGAGGTACACTGGCATGTTTATTTTTGTGGGTTCTTGAGCAACAGTATGAGATATCCTCAATCATTATAACGCCTTTCAAGCAAGTCAATAAATTATAGATAAATTAGTTTATTCATTTTCAAACGAGCCTCGGAAAGCGAAATAAGGGGCCAACAATACTTCACCCTATGGTGCCATACGGTACGTAAGTATAGCAGCTACTTATCATGCACCCCTTGGCACCTCATGGCACTCTACTGCGCCATACGGCACGTAAATATAGCAGCTACTTATCATTTTCATTTACTTATTATCATTTACCACCATACAGCATTGTCATGTGCCGCTCAATTTCCCCAACGTCACGTGATCCAAATCATGTCAATATTTTGTTTTTCTCCATGTTTTGTTTACAACTCATTCATTTTTCGTTTGTTTTGTTTATTATTTTTCTGCACATGCATTTTGTGTTCATTTTTATATTTTTCATGCATTTTTACGTTTCGTTTTATTGTATTTTTATTTCTTTATGCACGCGGGCTACAGTATGCCCTTTAGCTATAAACTTCCGCCAAATGTGCTTCACGAGCGCATGACTATTTTTTTTGCATTCCATGCACCTCTTATCACAAAAATTAGGGTCGTTTTTGTTATGCAAAAACGACTAGCTAAGAAGTTTTAGCTAAAGACGCTCATATGCTTAGCATAGGCACTGCAGTCAGCCCCAATGCTAAATGCATGTCAGCGAAAAATGTCTATGTGCTCATAGGCATCTTCTGCATCGCGTCTAGCTGCAGAAGTTAGCTTGGACGCCCAGAAACTCCGCCCAAGCATGAGCTGCAGCCAATTATGTCCTTAAAAGGAGATGTTTCTTTAATTTTTTGCTCACTTTTGGCTCATTCTGGGTTTACCCCTGCGTCCGAATTGTTGTCAGCATCTGCCGCCTTTCGCCTAATTTGAATAAATTTGAATATTCTTTTTCTTTACTGCATTCGCCGCCTATACTACCTACCGTATCCGTCGCTCGTCCGTGCCAGGTTCCCGATTGCCCCCGTTAATAGAAAATAATCGAGAGTCGCCTCCCAATCGCCAACACCCATTGCCAAAGAACCGAGTGGATCGCATCCCTGTTCCTTGTCTGAAAACCGAAAGTTCCCAGGGACCTGCTGCCCGTTTCGTCGAACCCTTTGAGGAACAGGACTAGGTGAGTCTTCTCAGGGGATTATTGTTGTTGTGGGATATTTTTGGGGTACCTTTCTTAAGTCGGTCTCCCAGGTCTCCCCAGATAGGTAGGGCTCTCACCTCTCAGGTTTGGGCTAAAAAGGGACTGTCTGGTTCATAATTGGGTCCCACAAATCAGGTCATTTTACGGGTGACCTTGTCCCCATTCTCACTGAGCAGGACTCGGGGATTGTCACACCTAACCTGGCGGCGTTTGTCCATTACCCTACAGCAAGACCCCAGGACAGCACCAGAGTACCCTATATGCCTTCCTATAGCCAGCACCCGCCGGGTCAGGCCCCCAGATAATGGGAAAATCGCCAGTGTCCATCAGGAGTCATAGCCTATTACTCACTGTAGTAGGGTCAAACTGACATGGTTCACCATCAATGTGACTGGGAAACAACGTTTTCCACCTGATGCGACACACCCAATTCCCCATTAGTGTGACAGCATGAAGTATAGCAGTCCATCAGGCACCATATGGCACTACAGGGTGCATGCGGTGCGGTGCGGCAGAGTATAGCAGCTAAATGTGGTGTTATATGGCTCCGTACAGTGCCGTACAGCAAAGTATAGTTGGCCCCTAATTCTTAGAAATCGGCGAGTTGAAAAAACTGCATCTGGGGCCGAAATTTTTTTTGTCAGTTTATTCGGTAGCCAACACCAGAAAAAAATGTCCGTAAACATAGGTTATTTGTTTTTTGCATGAACATCTCTCTAGTCCTGAAACTACTTGTAAAAAAATTATGAGTTGTTGAATTTTGCACAACTCTCCATCTTTTCATTTTATCGTGGCGGACCCGGAATTCTGTCTCATGGATTCGTATGTTGTTGTACTCCATTTATTTACAAATGATCGATGCTGCGATCTCATAAAGGAGTAACTTCAATACTTGAAAAAATTAGTAAGCCTTACTGCAATCAATGAAGATTTTTTTCGTCAGTGAGCTGCGAATAGACGAGCTGAAAATTTTCTTCGATGATCTAATTAAGTAGTCGAAATTTCTCGAGTAGCACCCAGGTATTGACGTAGTTCCGTCTAAATCAATAGTGGACAAGCATGATGTTTTTTTAATAATTTGGGCCGTTCTCATTCTCGTGGAGGAATTCAGCGTTTTTTACAGTATAAAGTATTCTACCAAGTAAGAACTGCGCATCGAATTGAACCTACGTTGGGTTTCCCTGAGTAGGCTACAGTTTTAATTGCTAATTTTCAATTTCTTTGAGATTTCCTAAAATCTGTTAAGGTTTTGATCAATGAAGATTAAAAATATTTCAATAAAAGTTTATTGAAATATTTTTATTCATATTGAGATTTTACAGAAAAAGAACGCAATACTGGACTGCAGCAGAAGTCACCTATGTTCTATCATACAGTTGAATATATTCTAAGTGAATATATTCTATCATATTTCTGCTGATTGTGTAAGACAAGCCGTTGGAAAATTGAAAGATTGCTGATATCAAATACTTGAAGATCTATTGCGAGAGGGAATCTGCTTGAGATCAGTCAGGAAATTATACATGAGTCTGGTTAAAAATTCTAAGCTAAAAGCTCTTGGTAGAGAAGAATTTCGAAGACAGTGTCATTTTTTACGAGAGAATTTCATAAAAAACAGTATGTAGATATCTTGTTCTGCTACATCTTGATCTTCAACACACCTCGCCTACCGACTGCCCCCATTAGACAATTAGAAAATTAGAAATTAGAAAAATTAGAAGAAAGAAAAAGAAATTAGAAATTTCTGTAGATGTTGTCTTTTGTGTATACATATTTTCACAGGGAGAAACAATGACAATAAATGACACTTCGAATCAAGAGTCTTGTCAACCGTCGAGCGACGAAATATTGGTGGTTTGGCTAGTGGCCATTTTAACGGCGATTCATCTCTTACCCTACCTGATCTGCGTAATACACATGGCCAAAGATCGGAAACTATTAGAAAAGCAGCCGTTCTACTTGTTGGCCGTTAATCTGGGCGTGGCGGACATCGTGCAAATCCTGTTCAATGGACCGGGCGTGATTTTTCTGACCTTGACCTGCCAGGAAGCCAAATTCGGTCGCACTCAATTCTTCTTGAATTCTTCGATTGGCGCAGTATTGAATTCGGCATGGGAGGTCGAATGTCCCTGATATTTTGTATGGCAATCAATAGAGTACTGAGTGTTTACGGTGGTCAGATGCTAGGTATTGTTTTCGAGAAGAAACAAACAGATCAGTAGTTTAGCATCATTATGCAAATTATACAGAGTAATCAAAAAATGCTCAATCGAAAAAATTGTTTTAGTTCGTTCATTTCAAAATTAGAACATCGCTCGCAAGCGAGGGAAATCTGAGACGGGTAAACCCAATTTTAACTCCACTCTAATCACCCACAACTCCGTCAAAAATGAAGCACAATCGAGCAGAATGGAAAATCCGATTCAATAGAAAAACAAAATCATTCCAGCATAGTAGACTTCCAGTGCGTAATGTCAGACTACTGATCTTTCCAGGCGTCATTACCTGATAAAGCAACATATTTACGGTGTAAAATCATGTTGAAGAGTCTCATTGTATAATGGTGAGACTAGCATCATCAGCAATTCAACATTTATTCATTGCTGTTATAATCTTATTTTTGAATTACTTAGCCTTTTCCCCATGATAGGAAAGCCTTTACTGCTGTTCTATTGCAACGTGGTTTACCATAAGTGTGAACAGCTCATATCTACTGTAGTTAAACATGTGAACTTTTAGTACAGAAAACGGCAATAAAAATACTACTCGACGAGAAACAAATGCCGACGGCAAGCTAGACTTTCTATATACAAGACCCTCGGACTAATTAGTTTTGGGATCACGCTAAGTTCACAGAGTCACTCACATCGGGTGATTTTTGAGCAATATTTCTGCCATCCCATAAAACTCAAAAACGCATTCAAGGTAAAATCCACAACCACTTTTTCCATCTTTACATGCCCTACCAACAGGTAGGCATTCATTTTTATCACGTTTTGTAAAAAAAATATTTTTTCCCACCTGCATTTAGTGGTAGAAAACTACAATAATAGGATTTTTCCTCTACCAAAAAAATTTACAGATTTCTGAATTTTCATGTTTTATTAATTAAACGCCACTGAATAATCCAAAGTTTATCCACAATTATTAAAATCATTGATGCTGATTTCGTCAAATGTTCTCTAAATTTAAAGACTTTTCTAACAATGTGTCAAAAAATTGATTAAAATCGCAAAAATGAAAGATTTGCTTAGAGCAATCAGAGCGTGCATGATCTTTGACGTACTACACTCTATTTATTTTAAAATGATAGACATTGAGACCGAAGTTTTGGCTAATGCAGCCTTAATTGACTTCGGGGCCCAGTTACAATAAACGTTATGATTCCGACAGCGAGATGATCGCGATTATTTTTGACATACACACAAAACATATAATGAATGTTTGCGATTATCTCGTTTATTCGACTGCCTCTAGGAAATAAATAGCGCTAGTAATCACTAAGAAAAAACTTTTTTAATAGGGTGGAGTATAATAGAGTAATTTATAGTCTGTTGTTCTTGAAATGCTTCTAAATAATGAAAGTGGAAAGCAAGCAGTCTTTCGGATTTTCACGATCTACCGATGAAAAATAAATCATGTAGGACAGGAAATTTGCGGACATACTCACCTGACCTCTAACAAATTTTCGAGTGGAAAATTTTACACTAAGAGCTCCATGTAAATAATTTTGACGGCAGGACTGATTTGTGTCACTTTTATATTTGGAAGCATTGACGTGAAAGTTACTTTGGGGTACTGGTTACATTGGACTCTCCCCGAAATCTAGTGATCTCTTCCATAGAACAAACTTTACCAAGATGATCAGAACGCTGCTGTACATGCCATGCACAACTTCTAACATTCCTATTCTAATTTCTACTACTACTACCATTATTACTACTACTTTACTAATACCATTCATGAACGTTGGGATTTGGGGTATTGACCCCCAACAGATTCTGATTGTCCCAGCAGATTCTTTCTGACCGCCAGCAGATTTGCCCCCCCCCGCAGGTATGATTGAGGAGATGAAAGAAAATGGGCAAGAGAGATGAGAAGGCCGTCATAAGAATGAAAATTATACTGTAGTTAAACGATCATTCTAAACGAAGCATAATTGATTCCAAAGAAGTAGCATCAAAACTTTGAAAAGTGCTGTCCAAGCAAATAATTTCGCATATTTGACTAATATTGGTTGAATAATATGCTGCTTCGATGTCAGAAGACATTTCTTTTCATTATCACAAACGAAAAAATTTTATATCCCACCTCCTTACTGGCTGACCTCCAGCAGAATTTCTATGCTGAGCATGCATGCATACTGCTAATACTGCTAATACTACTACTACTACTACTGCCGCTGCTGCTACTACTACTGCTACTGCCATGTAAATTTACCCATTTTCTAGATCTAGTGTCATATGTTGGCTGTACGGTTCGACTTGGTATAGCTTATTGTGTACCCGGCGGTCCAATTCGTCTATCGTTTCCACTACTTTTGCTGGTATTACGATTCTTCGACCATATCGTCTTACTACGAGGTCCTGGAATTTTATGTCGATATTATAGTCACTGGTCTAATGTTCGGTTGCTATCTGGCAATTATGATCAAGCTTAAAATTAATGTACATAATAGTACAACTTGTGCTGTGAGGCATGCAGATTATGAAGCTCACCGATGATCTATGGGGCTAGTTGGGGGTTTTATGTGTGAGGTTATCGGACACCCAAAGCTTAGCAATGGTTCATTGAAAGAAAAAATTTGTAGATTATCGTCTAGAAAGTCTGAAAAGTGGTTCACAAACAGTAATGTCTGCTGGAAAAATTGACATTCTTCATCACTTTTCGTTCAATTTTTTTACCAAAAAAAAAACATTTTTCGGCTTCTCTCCATCCAAAAAGACGTGTCTTTTACCCCAGCAGCCCTGAAATATTGAATCTTAGTAGGGATCACCATATGGCACGCTCCTATTTATCAAGGATTCTACGGGGGATTCCTAAAAGCATGTTCTGAGGATCTATGAAATTTTCGAAGATTTGTCAGACATGCTTATTGTGAGTTTGCCCAGCATGCATGATCGAATATCAAATTCACATGTGGAGTAAATTTATATTACGTAATGATAATAAAGATTTTTCGTCCTAACCTGAAAAACATGATTGTAATTGCCGATGACTAATCGAAAATCACTCTCCTAAAATCGATTTTAACATCGAAGTAGTCACGAAGTTGACAAAAAGACGAGGTCAACATTTCAAGCATGTCAGATTTCACACACCAGAGATCGAGTTGCAATTACAAAAAATAAAGCAAATTCTGGTTTCTAGAAGCAAAAGAATCAAGCTGCCTTTCGATTTCAAAGGAGAAGGAAGCTAAAACGGGTTTTTCAGTCAAAAATTTTTTTATACGTCAGTTCAATTCTTTTCCAGTTTGTTATTCGGGAGAACAAAATATTCGTTATAGCCCATCAAATGTAATTTCTCTAATTAGGCAAATCTATTGACGGCTGATGTGACGACAATCAATAAATATGAGCGCCATGTTTTAGCACAAACGTTCTTGATCTGCTTGGATCTACTTGCGTCCGTTTTGACGTTCTTCTTGGTACCGACTATTTTGAGGAATCACTGTGCCGGTTTCATGGCCAATATGACATGGATTGTCGGAGCTGGAATGAATAGCGTGATTTACGTACTCTTGAACAGGTATGCACATCCGGGTTTTCAATAACAGGTCTTTTTTTGTAAGGAATTGGTCTACCAAGCCCTCAACTGTGTCTACATCGAGTGGAAAAAATTATCAAAACTTTTTATGATCATATAATTTTCTCATACAAATATAAAAAATTACATTTCAAAAAAATCGGTACATTTGTTCTACAATAGGAACTATGAACTTGCTATATAGACAGCTAATTGGAATTAGAAAGAACCAAGTACCTATTTTGGATTTTTTCCTCTAGAGCAAAATTGCTCTGAGAAACTCTGAAGGTATTCGAAAAATACTTATAATATGCTAAAGGACTGTGCAGCGAAATTACAAGGATCAGGCATTTCCAACTTCGCCGAAGCTATTCAATGTGCCGAATTTCAGGTTCACCATCCTCTCCCTTTGGTTTTGAAAGGACTAACAACAATATTTGCATTACAGCTCCATCCACAAGAAATTCACAGATTTGATGAAATGAAAATGTGTGGCTGTCCAAGTTACGTTGACCATGCCGGATGCGGCTTGAATTTTGTTTCGTAAAGATACTGCCATTCGTGTTGGAATTTTTTAATTGTAATTGTGGTGTGTGAGTTAGTTTTACTACATAATAGTATATTCGAGCGCCGCTACGTTTTTACTGTGATATTGATCGCGAAAATTTCATCCGAAATATTTGTCCGCGAGGCGCGAAGCGAGATCACCGTTTTTTTTCCTCAAGTGGGGTTGAGGAAAAAAATTTTGAAATGAGGAAAAAAATTTTGGGTATAGTTCTCATTGCGGAAAAAATTTTGGGGAATTCAAAACCGAAAAGATGCGTTTTGGTGCATACCTGTAAGACCTCCGACCAGTTGGGGGGGGGGTAGGAAAAAGTCGAAATTTTTCCCAAAAAAGGCCAAAAAACATACACTTTTTTGAAAATTTTTTTAATTTTTTCCAAACTGGGGGGGGTTGGGGGGAAATGATTTTGGGTATAGGGTTGGCCGAGTTGAGGGGGGTCCCCCCCCAAGTACAGGTATGTTTTGGTGGACTTAAGAGGGTCAGAAGACAGAATCTCAAAATTTTCCGGCGCTTCGCGCCGGTCACGGCCCAAGGGTACAATCCTGACTATTTTCTGTCAGGCACGGCCATTAGCATATCTACTAGTGGTGTGCCCCAAGGTAGTGTATTAGGTCCAACCTTGTTTCTTTTGTACATAAATGACATTATTGGCAATATCAAAAGTGAAATTTTTCTTTTTGCAGATGATCTAAAAATTTTCAATGTATCAACAAATTTTATGATTCTTCAACAAGACCTTGATACTCTTTCAAATTGGTCTACTGCTTGGCAATTACCTATATCTACTACAAAGAGTTATGTCTTGTATTTAGGTGCAAAAAATCCATCTTGTCAATATACACTTTGTTACCAACATCTCCCATCAAACGCAAGTTATGTTAAAGATTTGGGAATTCTTATATCTCCTAATATGAAGTTTAAAGAACACTATAGATACATCGTAAAAAATGCCTATAATAGGTCTACATTAATTCTCAAGTCTTTCGTCTCCCGTGAGAAAAATACTCTAGCAAAGGCTTTCGTTACTTATGTACGTCCAATATTAGAATACTGTAGTTCAGTATGGAATCCACATTTTTTAGCAGACATAAGCTACATTGAAAATGTTCAACGTAGATTTACCAGAAAGATTTTTGGTCATAAATCAGGTTTGTCTTATGAAGATAGACTTCAAAGGCTAGGTCTACGCAAGCTTGATATTCGTAGATTAGAATCTGCCCTCTGTACCATGTACAACATAATGCACAAAAAACAATCCTAAATCCTGATGACTTTTTCTGTATAAACAACAACAATACGCGTCGTAATCATGATCTAAGATTGACGATAAAGTCAGTTCATACTACTGCTTGCCAGTTTGATTTTTTTAACCGTTATATTAATGTCTGGAACTCTTTATCTTTTGATATCGTTAATCCTCCTAGTTTGCACACTTTCAAAGAAAAAATTAAACTTCTAAACTTTGATAATCGTATTGGGGGGTGCATGTAAGTTGTTACTTTTCAAGTAACTTTTGCACCCTATTGCTGCATGATTTTTCTATTTCTTAAAATATTTACATTATTACTTGCGAGTCGATTTACTAGTCTTATTCTTTATATGACATTGTATTATGTATTTCACTATGCATTTTTCTTTGGTTTTTGTTTTGTGTAACAGCAATAAATATTTTTCATTTCATTCATTACTTCGACTTACTAATTAATGCTCAACAGTTTCTATCAATCAAGTTAGCTCGTTTCATTTTCTAATCGTTAACAGTCAATTATGTCGCCCCAAAGTTGAGATTTTTCATCAATTTTCTCAATTTTTTCTCTCGATGTTTAGAATTTTTTAAACGTCTGCAACCTGAACTTTTGCGTTTATTGAAGATGAAAATTGAAGACATCATTCTAGACTGCGATTTTAAAACTTCTGTTTATGAATATCTGTTGGAGAGATTTATTTTCCACTTTCCAGCGTTTTAGAATATAAAAACTTTTCGCGCCGGAATGGGAAACAAATTATACTTCATCAGTCGGATTTTAATTTATTTCCCAACGTTGTGAAGGTTCAATTTCCAGCGTTTTAGAAAGTAAAAACCCAAAACTTTTTCCGGCGCTCCGCGCCTTACCAAGAACTACATAAAATTAGATGATTCCAATGAGGGCCATAGAAATGTTAATAGCGGATAAATTCCTGAGAACTCTATCGTTATTCGTTAACAGGCTTCACCCGTTCCTGTAGAACACCAATATATTCTTCATGAGCTCATTTTGGCTAATATAACTAGAATTTTCTCAATTTTTTTCTCATTTTTGCAGGTTTCTGACTACAAATACAACAAAATGCTTGGGTATGCTCCTAAAATGCATAAAAAGGCATCCGTAGCCACATTATAAGCGTTTTTAAAAATGTGGAAAATTTTTGGAAAATAAGGTAAAAAATTTTGGGTCCGGTCCTCATGTGGAAAAAATCTTCGAGGAAAAAAAACGGTGAGCAAGATCTGTCATCATTTTGATTGGTCGAAAAAATTTATTGATTTTTACAGTTGTTTTTAGCAAATTTTCTGGCTTAAGCCCGCATTATACTCCTTACGCCACGCTGAGCTTACGCTTACATCGGGTTACGCTGGGTTGGGCCAGCCCAGCCTGGCGTAGCGCAGCGTGGCGTAAAAGAGTATAATCAATCTTACGCCAGATAAGCAGTAAAAAAATAGTGTTTTTTTAGCTGAAATACGTTGGAAATGGTTTTTTAAAGTGTTTGTTGTATGCTCCTTGATCGTTTTCATCATTTAAATCAAAATCGCTACAATTTTCAAAAAACTTCCAACATTTTAGCAAATTTTGGAAAAAACTGCCGCATTTCGATTAAAACGCCACGATTCACTCCGTTTCAAATTTTATAAAACAACACCCAGGAAAAGGATGCTTTTTCTCTTTTTCTGGATGGACAAATGATGAAAACTTTTATTTGGGTTAGAAAAATCATGTAATTGGGGGGGGCAAATGCTATTGGACCCCCCCCCCAGAAATCGTCGGCCATATGGCAAGCCATTGGGCGACCCCCCCCCCAGGATTTTCCAATCCTATGGCTAGCCATATGGTAGTCATAGGTACCCCCATACTCTCGGTCGGAAAAATACTGGAAAACAGCAATTTTTGAACAAAAAAATGGTCAAAAAGGTCAATTCTATCGGCGCTTCGCGAAATACATTTTTTATAGTTTTTTAGACAAAAATTACTACTTTTCGAATCGTTTTTTTGGACTTTTTTGGTGAAAAATCGAACTATTTTCCTTCACAGTCCTCTCGCCCAAAATTTATGGGGAATTAGTGACCCCCTGTCCGAAAAAAGTCGTCGGATCCCCAGAGCTCGGGGCCCCGTTACATTATGGTTAGAAAACAGACGAAAGAGACAATTTTGATAGCAATTTGCTGGCGAGAGTTTATCGAAAATACGCTTTTATGGTTTAAAAATATCGCAAAAATTGTTCCCATCCCAAAAAAGGAAGAATATTAATTCGGTCGGAATTTGTCGAAAATTAGAAAATACTACGTGAGCGAAAATTAAGAAAAACGCTATTTTGATGATTCAAAAACATCACCATAAATTTTTCCGCCGCAAAAAAACATTAGAAAGTGATAAATTTTGGCCGATGATGATGAATATCGGTCGAATATTCGTTGAAAATCAAAAAATATTTTGCATTTAGCAAAATTTCACGAAAAATAAAGCTTTTCCGTGTTTTAAAAACATCACTAAAATTTTTCCCGCCTTCAAAAACTCAGGAAACCCCAAATTTTGCTAGAAATCAAAAAATTACGGCGCCGAAATTTCAAAGTTGGCGTAAGCTGGCGTAAAATCAGCCGACAAGATTTTTGCACCGCCTGCTTGCGCTGGCTTACGCCAGGCCTAGCGTAAGCTGGCGTAGCGAGGCGCAATTTCGCTTTATACTGCGGCGTAAGCCAGTGCAACAATTTTCGGTTATACTCAGTGGCGTAAGCCAGCGAGGGGCTTTAGGCTTAGACTCGGGCTTAGGCTTAGGCCTGGGCTTAGGCTTGAACTCACGGTTAGGAACGAGTAGACTACAACTTTACGACCAATCAAATTGAAGGCATGAAATTTTTCCACCAATCAAATTGATGACAGATCTCGCTCCCGAATGCTTTGTCAAAAATAACGTTTAGTTGTGTTCACGGATTTTTTCTCAATATCGACCATTTTTGACGTACCTGTGTAATTGGTGGGGGGAAGGGGAGACCACCCCCAACTTGGCCAACCCTATACCCATCCCCCAACTTGGAAAAATTGGCAAAAAACTGCCTTTTTTGGGATAATTTGCGACTTTTTCCAACCCTCCCTCACCGTTTTTTTCCTCGAAAATTTTTTTCACATGAGAACCGGACCCAAAATTTTTTCCTCATTTTCCAAAAATTTTCCACATTTTTAAAAACGTTTATAAAATCGATACGGATGTTTTTTATGCATTTTAGGAGCATACCCAAGCCTTTTGTTGTATTTGGAGTCAGAAACCTGCAAAAATGAGGGGAAAATTGAGAACATTCTGGTTATGTTAGTCAAAATGAGCTCATGAAGAATATATCCGTGTTCTACAGGAGCAGGTAAAGCATGTTAACTATAGAGCTCTCATGACTTTATCCGCTATTGTGGTTCCGATTAGAATCATCTAATTTTATTTATTTCTTGGTCTTTTTGTTTTTGGATTTCCACCTTCTAAAACGCTGGAAAATAAACCTTCACAACGTTGAGAAAAAATTTTGGATTTCCACCTTCTAAAACGCTGGAAAATAAACCTTTACAACGTTGAGAAATAAATGAAAATCAAACTGATGAAGTGTAATTTGTTCCCCATACCGGCGCGCAGCGCCGGAAAAATTTTTGGGTTTTATTCAAAAACGCTGGAAAATAAATCTCTCAAACAGATATTCGTGAACAGAAGTTTTAAAATTGCAGTCTAGAATGATGTCTTCAATTTCCATCTTCAATAAACGCAAAAGTTCAGATTGCGAACGTTTAAAAAATTCGAAGCATCGAGAGAAAAATTTGAGAGAATTCATGAAAAATCTCTATTTTCGGCGACATGATTGACTGTTAACGATTAGAAAATGAAACGAGCTTAACATGATTGATACAAACTGTTGAGCATTAATTTTTAAGTCGAAGTAGATATGCTAACGGCCGCGCCTGATAGAAAATAATCAACATTATAAACCCATGACCGGCGCGAGGCGCCGGAAAATTTTGAGATTTTGACCCTTTTAGGTTTACCAAAACGAATGTTTTCGCTTTTGAATTGTCCAAAATTTTTTCCACATTGAGAACCATACGCAAAATTTTTTTCCTCATTTGGAAATTTTTTTCCTCAAAAGACCCCATTTGAGGAAAAAAACGGTGCCTCCCCCCCGCGACTGGTCGGACCTCTTACAAGTATGATTTTTAAGGATTTTTTTTTTGAAATTAAGGATGTGTTTTTTGAACGTTTCTCATTAAATTGTATTCTATTTCACCAAAAAACCGACATTTTTTTGCAAAAAGTTTCGTGCTAATGACCTGCTTATAAATAAATATTCAAAGTGTGTTTACATGAGCCAAGCAAGAAAATAATTCAACGGCATAACCTTTGGTTCGTATATTTCTTTGACGATATGAAACAACTAATAATTTTGACATAACAAGTAATCAAACAGTAAACCTTGATAAAAAAATAAAAGTGAAAAATAAAATTTTAAAACTGATTACGAACAGCTGACAATCTGATATAAAGGTATGAACTTGACCACAGGGCTTTTTTTTGCATAGGCCAGGTTGCAATGCGCAACTTGGGGAAAAATTTCGGTTGCACAGATAAATTTATGATTGTTCACTCTAAAATCAATAAATTGGTCTAATTTTATCGGAAAAACCACCAAAAATTAGTTTTATTGTATTTCATTCGATTCGCGTCGATTTTAGGCTTTTAAAACCAAATTTTCTAAGCTTTGAAGAGAAAATAAAGTTTAGTATGAGTAACTTGTTCGGAGCCTTCGCCAAAAATTTTTCTGGGATTTTGATATTTCAGAACGTTGGAAAATGAACCTTTTCGACTTTTATTTCCTAGACAGAAGGTTTAATTTTTCAGTAAATTCAATGAATTTTTAGTCGGTTAGACCACAATCCAAAAACTAGAAAAGCAACCAAGAATTTCGATTCTTCAACCAGCAAGAATGGACTCAAAATGTCTCTATCACATAAACGTCAAAATTTTCTTAAAGATCGCCAAAAGATTTTGGGGAAATAATCGAAAAAAATCTTGCTTTTCGCCAAAATCTCAAAAAACGATTCAGGATCAAACATTTGTCCATAGCATGTTGATAATTAAAAGCTATGTATAAGCGTTAGCTAGAATGACATTTTCTAACAGCGCGCTGGAACAATATAGAAAAATTATTAAATAAATAAAATTTGGCGCGAGCGCCGGAAAATTTCAACAATTTTCCATTTTATAACGTGTAAAAATGCACCTCATTCTCCGGCCAAGAAACTCTATAACCTAATCGAAAGGGAAGTCAGAAAACTTTTTTCCCCTCAATCGACCATTTTTGAGGAATTTTTTTTTGAAATTAAGGAAAACTTTTTTGTACTTAGGCATCAATTTGAGGAAATTTTTTTTGATAGTTTCCTGTTCGGAGGTGCATTTTACGCCTCATAAAATTGAAAATTTTTGAAACTTTCCTGCGCTTTGCGCCGGATTTTAATTATTTAATAATTTTTCTAAAATATTCCAATGCGTGGCTAGAAAATATCATTCTAGCTAACGCTTATAGCTTTTAATTACCAATATATTATGGATAAATGTTTTATCCTGTTTCGTTTTTTTGAGAATTCGACGAAAAACAAGATTTTTCTCGGCATTTTTGCCAAAGTCTTTTTGCGGTCTTTAAAAAGATTTTGACATTTGTGTGATTACTTGAAACATTTTTCGTCCAAGTTGGAATTCTTGTTGGTTGAAGAATCAAAATTTTTGGTTGCTTTTCTAGTTTTTGAATCGTAGTATGCCCGATTGAAAATTCATTAAATTCGCTGAAAAATTAAACCTTCTGTGTCTTCAATACAAGTTGAAACTTGGAAAGGTTCATTTTCCAACGTTCTAGAATATCGAAATCCCAGAAAATTTTTTTGTCATTTTCTCTCCAAAACTTCAAAAATTTGGTTTCAAAAGCCTAAAACCGACGCAAATCGAATGAAATAAAAGAAAATTAGCTTTTGGTGGTTTTTCCGATAAAATTAAGCTAATTTATTGATTTTAAAGTGAAAAACCAAAAATTTATCTGTGCAACCAAAATTTTTCCCCAAGTTGTACACTGCAACCTGGCCTTTGCAGAAAAAAAGCCCTGTGGTCAAGTTCATACCTTTATTTCAGATAGTCAGCTGTTTAGAATCGATTTTAAAATTTCATTTGTCTTTTTTGTCTTTTTATCAAAGTTTACTGTTTGATTTATTTGTTATGTCAAAATTAGGTTGGATTATGTCGTCAAAGAATTATACGAAATAAAGGTTATGCCGTTGAATTATTTTCTCATTTGGCTCATGTAAACTCACTTAGATATTTATTTACAAGCAGGTCATAGCTCGAGACTTTTTGCAAAAAATGCCGGTTTTTTGGGGAATAAGATGCAACTTAATGAGAAACGTTCAAAAAACACATCAGAAATGATTTTGAGCGATTTTTAAGCAAGGAAACTAAAATATTTGATATTTCCTCATGAGGAAAAAATTTTTGGGGTTTTTCCTCAAATGGAGAAAAAGTTTCCAGCAAAAAAAAACACTGGTTTGTTGCCAACTGTAGGGTTTTTCCTCCGAAATGCGTTTTTTTATTTTGAGGGTTCTTTAACCCAAACTTGCGTTCGGAAAAGATTGAAACATCATTAGCATAGGACATTAGCCAATGGTAAAAGTTATCTACCTACTTGGCTGTAAGACCTCCAATCCAGTCGGTTGGGGGGAGTATGGGAGATTATCATACCTGTAATTTGGGGGGAGGTTGGAGGGAGATCCCCCCAACATGGTGAACCCTATACCCAATTATCTGGGTAAAATTCATTTTGGGCGCGAAGCGCCCGAAATGAATTTACCTACCGTTTATACCATAAATACTTATTTTTTAATTATTATACATGCAAAGTGGAAGCGCGGAAAGAAATAATGACGAAATTTGAACGACCGATTCAAATTCTGCAGGGTATTTTGCCATAAGATTCACATATATAACTATTTTCAGACTATGCAAATTTTCAGAATTTCAATTATGCAGATTTTCAGACCATGTTGGAAATATTACTCTTTATTGTCGAAAGTCAACGAATTTGGAAATCTAATTTGAGTTTAGTATTTTGATAATTTCGATTTTCATCGATTTCTGTGATTAGTGAGTAGAAATTTATTTCTCCTATAAGATGTTCCTTAGGCTTAGGGTACAGCGCTGTTGAGGCTCTTCCAAATGAAGTTATTAGTGTAAATAGTATCAGGGGTCTTAAAGGAATATAGTGTTGATAATTTCAGGGGAAATTGTGTAGTGGTACTTACATTAAGTCCGTAGGATCGCGGACCAGGTTCGATTCTTGATGTAGGTAGGATTTTTCTGTAGGGGCTATTCCACGCTTTGAAAATGTGCTGGTTGGCTTTCTCAAGTGTCAAACTACTTGAAAAAGTCCAATTTGAGCAAATTTGAGAGTTTCAGCTAAAATATATTCGTTCCAACCCCCCCCCCCCCTAAGTCGGAAAAATTTGAAAAAAATAAGAAAAAATAATCTTTTTTGGGGAAATTTTCGAAATTTTTTCGACTTTTTTGGGGTTTTCGACGCCCCTTCCTAAAATTTTGAAAATGTTTTGACACCCAACCCATAATTTTGGGTTTACCATCCACTCCCCAACTGGTCGGACCTCTTACAGGTATGGAGATTAAAGCTCAAATTTGTGGGATAAGGATACTCCTAAAAGCTTGGATGGGTCCCAAAATAGTCAGTAAGTGGCCAATTTCTAAAACCCCCGAAAATTTTCCAAAAAAAAACAATTTTCGCTTAATCTATATTCGAGAGGGTCCGAAACCAACTCCCAACCCGCGTTTTTTGTGCCAAGATACGGGTTTTTTTGCAGAAAAAATTTGGAATGACACAAAAAATTTTGAGCGTTTGTGCCTGTTGGCCCAAAATTTGTTGACCGATCAAACACTAAATTTCCTTGATTTTTAGATCTTAGGGGCTGAAAATGCAAAATTTTTCGGCGACGCTAACGATTTCTATCATATCGTCGCAGCAAACTTTATAGGCTGTCGATGACTGATGAAAAAAAAGAAATTCTGAAAATCCTCTGTTCATTCAGTCGAATTCGGATTCAAAACTGAAATTCTTACTTTTTGTGTTCGATTGATTCAAATAGAAAAATTGATATCGTTGGTACAATGTTTCGACCGAAAATTTACACAATTTTGGACTTGATTTTTCCTAAAGTCTTTACGTTGTTGTCAGGGGGGGTCCGCAGATGTAGAAGTAGTAGAAAAGAGAAAACATTACTTTCAATGGTAAAAATATGCACAATTTGTCAACTCGTCAATGCTACTCAATATAAAAGTGCCACGTGCAAAATTCCCTACATCAAAGAAATATAAAAAGTGTAGCATCCAACTTCACATTGTTTTTGTGTAAAATATTTTCGTGTAAGGAAGGATATTACTAAAATTAACGAATCTGTTACTTTTTGCCCCTACTACACTTGTTGTTAATATAGGTTAAGTAAAGTATTACATAGATGCGTGATTTTTATCGCGGTGCTAATGAAACCAGAGCTATGGTAATTATAGTTTCAGGTTAGCACGCGTGCTAATGACTGAAGAAAATCAAACAAAAAATATCAGAAAATTGTGGTAAAGAAATCAAAAATCGTCATCTAAGATTTACTCCATAACCTCAACAAATCAAAAATTCACTCTGAATGCTTTTTTTCAAATTCCTTTTGAGAATACCAACATCGAACATGATTCTATAGATCGATAATACAATATAAAAGCAGGTTAACTAGAATCTGCATACTCCATATTAGTTTTAGATCAACGAAGTAGCACTTCTCAACCGTGCTAACCGTCCTAATGAAATATTTTTTTGCTAGCACTGGTGCTAATAGGACGTGTGCTAAAAAAACCATGGTGTGCTCAAAGTATTTGAAAATGCATCAATATTATCAGTTTCCTTATTGATTGATTCTGATATTCTTCAGAAACTTCTTTTCAGAAAGATGCTAAAAAGTTTATTTAACGACAAAATTTTCAAGCTTGACGGAGCGGGAATTATTTTGGGACGAAACAGGTCAACGGGATTGATGGACCTTAAATGTCCAAGACAACAGGTACAACAGCTGATGTTCTTGTCGAATTTTCTTGATTAAAATTAGAATTTTAAGATTGAAATTCGTCCGAAATCCGAACAAACTGTTGTCGCCAAACAAATCAGCTCGAAAACGACTTGTATCAACAGTAAAGTTCACTTATTGGCCAATGAAGAATTCGAATTAAACAATGGGGATATTTTAACGCTGCCGGGCGATTTTAAATTCCAATTTATCCAAAATGATCTGAAAATGACGGAAAGTATTTCATCCGCAAGTAAAGACTTTTGGTTAAAATCTCTCGACTTGAATTCTGGTCTTTTGATTTATCGAAGCCCAAAATTCGAACCGAAATCTAAAATCGCCGGATTCGATCTGGACGGCACTTTGATTAAAACAAAGTCGGGTAAAAAATTTCCCGTCGACGAAAATGATTGGACATTTGCTTTCAACGAATCAATCATTTCGAAAAAATTGCGGCATTTAGACGAACGAGATTTTTCGTTAATCGTATTTTCGAATCAGAAAGGTATAGAGAGAAACGGTGGTGTGGATTGTTTCAAAAGAAAAGTTGAGAAGATTGCGGAAAAACTGAATGTTCCAACGCTCTGGTTTTTGGCAATGAAAGACAATTTATATCGTAAGCCAAGAATTGGTAAGTTTTGGTAATTATTTGGTCATCCTTAGATCAAAATTATTGATGAAATTCCACTTTTTAAATTTTAAGTTGATTGCTCAAGCTAGAAATTTTTCAACACACATAAATGGAAATGATATGTCGCTTATTCAAAGTTTTCCCAATTCCTTTTGCTCATAGGAATGTGGACTGAATTTCACTCTATTTTCAACGTTCAACCGGATAAAAATGATTCTTTTTACGTCGGTGACGCAGCCGGGCGCCTTGAAGTTAAAAAAGAACGTAAAAAAGATCACTCGTGCGCTGATAGACTATTCGCCATAAATTTGGGCGTCGAATTTCGGACTCCGGAACAATTTTTCTTAGATTCGAAGAAAAAAGAACAATTTGAAATGCCGTTGTTTGATCCACGTTCTTTATTCTCCGAAAATTCTCTGCCTCTATTGCAGCCACCGGAATCGAAATTAACGTTGGAGGATTGTCAGGAAATGATCATTTTTGTGGGATATCCTGCGGCAGGTGAGATAAGTCGGAAAATTTGCTCCCTTCGTTCCCGGTCTCAGGCCATTGTCATTTATTTTTTCAGTCATATGAGGAAAATTATTATTTTCATCTATGCTCGATATTACATTGTGTATTATTAAAGCTTTGTTTTTAAATCTTTTTTTCTATGACTTTTTCAGAATTTCTGAATGCTTCCTATTTTCGTTTTACGTCTGAATTTTTCGTATAGGGTGAGATTTTTCGAAACTGCACTTCGCTTCTTCTTGTTCTGTTGTCCGTTTCTCTGTGTTAATCATACGTGCACGTATAGGGGGGGGGGTAGGGGGTAAACCCTCTTACCCGAAACCTCTGGCCACCCCTTCTGGCCCAAAAAATCTTCAAACATCCGCCTGAACTTTTTCCAAGACAGCTTTTTTGATGATTTTTGTGCATATTTTGTATGAAAAACTGGCTTGCAGAACTTTCTTTTGTTTTTTTCACTCGGTCTGGTGTTAGTATCCCAGTATTTCCATGTTCTTGGAGAAAAACTGACTTTACTTTCATTTTATTTTAATTCTTATTTTGTCGCTTCAACTTGTTGTCTGTGGCTTTGATTCATCAAATAATCTATAAAGTAGTATCTCTGAAAAAGTGGAATGCAACAAAAATGGAAGCTCGCAAGATAAATTTATTGACTCAAAAAAATTACAATGAGAATATATGGTCACAAAATCTCGCATCATTTCAAATTTTGAATATTGATATTTTTTTTGTTCACCATCTGATGTTGTTCATCATTTCTGTTATGTGTTTGGCATATTCGCATCTGTTCACTTTTCGTTTCTGAATATTCGATTGAATTCTAGATATTTCACAACAGTCGATTTTACTTTTCAGGTAAATCAACGTTGGCGAAAAAATTAAAAGCAAATCCGAATTATGTTATTATATGTCAAGATGAACTAAAGACTAGCCAGAAATGTCTCAAAATGGCCGAAGATTCGCTTAATCTCGGAAAATCCGTCGTTATAGATAACACAAGTCCGGATAAAGAATCGAGATCAAAATTTCTGAATTTAGTCGATAAAGCCAAATACCCGTCATGCAAGAAACGTTGCTTCCTATTCAACGCGACTTTAGAACAAGCAAAACATAATAATAAATTTCGAAATTTAGCCGATTTGACCGACGACAAGCACAAAAACGTGGACGACATCGTTTTATACAGTTTTAGGAAAAAATTCCAAGCGCCAACAAAAGACGAGGGTTTCGACGAAATAGTGAGAATTAATTTGAAACCAGCCTTTACTGATGAAACGCTGAAATCATTGTACGCTATGTTTTTGTTGGAAAAGTAAAATATCTCTTGAAATACACCATTGAATGGCTACTGGGTCAAAAATAGTGTTTATTGAGGATAGTGCTGACCGAGACGCATTAGTTGACGTCCATTGTTGCATTGATGTACGAAAAAATTTCACACCCTGAAAGGATACGCCGAGGATTTAATTCGTGCTGAAATCAAAGTTGAAAACTTAATCTTAACGGTTTGACTCCTGCTCAGCGAAGTCTCGAACACATTCTCAAAATTTTGAAGTTTCAAAAAAGTTGTCTTTAGAATGAAAAATGGAAATTGGACGGGGTAGACGTTTTGGCGCATGACCCGTTTGGTTTTCCATTTCGATCTGGTGGTTGCTGGGTGGTGTCACATTTTGCCACGAATCGCCAGATTTGACATTATGGCTCTAATAGCATGTGTTTTCACGACATAACAGCTTTTTATCCTATGTTTGTTTATTATTAACACATCTGTACATGCATGTCTTTTGTTCCTTTTTTCTTTGACTTTCCTTGAGCCACTTTTTGTTCTTCAGGTTGCGTACTTTTGTTCTACTTTTTATTACATTATTTTACTTTTCGTTTCTTTATTATTTGTTTTTTTGTTCTGCCTTTACTGCTTGATTATTTAAATCATTCCATTTTGTTTTATTTCATTAATTTATTTTTTTGCAATTGAGCTCCATACAAAAATATTTTAATCGGGAATCCTTCTGACGAGTTTTTGTTTTTTTTCAAAGGTTTTGCAAAAATGTTTTTCTGACAGATATTTTTTGTGATTTTGGAATGGTGCGTTCGTGCATACCTATCGCAACTGCGTCACAAAAGAATGTGAAACTTAGTTGGCCAAATTCAAATAAAAATGGACTATGTCAACTAGCAAAAACGATTTAATATACTTAATTTGCATATTTATTATAAAAATCATGTGTGCGTTCACTCCAATGCATAGAACTTTTTGCTATTCGCTGTAATGAGAATCTCTGTTTTGGGTCTCGCCATTTTTAGTTTCCCTGTATTAGGGACACGCCATCTTAACTACTCTAGCCGCCTCAACTTTAAACCTACAGTAACCTTCCTGGGAGAGGAAGGTAGCACGTTTTCGGCTTGTCAGAAGGAAGCGGACGCCATCTCATGTGCGAATACCACTTTTCTCGTTCCATAGGTTCTCTTCCTCATTTTTCAAACGATAGAATTATATTATTAATCATTTTTCCGACATAATCAAACAAGTTTGATGCCAGTTAAATTCTGTTTCACATTGGCATCTTGCTTTTTCAACCGGAGAGCCTCTTCCCTGAACGCTAATTTGTTCACTTTCTTTTCTTGCCTCCTTTCCTGTAATGTGAGGAATAATGAATGAATTAATTAAAAAACAAAAAAAGAGATGAAAACGAGAATATTTTTTTCTGTTATAATGAATTCTGAGAGACTAAACGAATTCGAGTTTTTTGCATCAAAGAGTTAATTTTTGCCTCGGAATCACGCTTCTACGACTCGATTTTTATTAGGCTCTTGACTAAACAAAAAGAGTGGCGGTCTACATACTCAAAAATTCTCACTTTTCTTTCAGCCTTCACCATCGCTTTCCTGACTTTCTTTTCTTCGACTGTTTCGAATCTACTCCTTTTAATACTCGTCCTACTGCTGGCCATCGTTTTTCTATCACTCGTATCCATCGCATTTTCGTCCAAATTATTATTTTGACGATCCAAGCGGGACAAAATCGGGCCCAAGGTCGGCGCTCGGAATACGCCTTCGGGCAAGCCGGTTTTAGGATTTAGGGTCAAAGTCGTTTGAGATTTTCGGGCACGTTTTCTCGATGGCGGTTCCGAAATCAAAGTTGGATGATTATACAACGTTGAATATGTGGCTGAAAAAGAAGTAGAATGAAGCATTGGAAACAAAAAGTTTTGTGAAAATCACAGAATTGACTAATGGGTGGAGAATACGAAATTTTGAGAGTACTCTACACCTACACAAAATAGATTCACAATCCCATTTTTCTTTGGGCTTCTCTTCCGCGAAAATTTTTGTCAACTCCTCGGCGTCGTTTGCTTTTTCTTCTAAATTTTCGAGGTCAATTTCTTTATTTTTAAACATTTCTTCGACGGTTAACCTGAAAAAAATAATCGTTGGATTAATGTATACAGTTCAATCGCAAAAGATGAGCAAATTTTCGATTTTACTTGTCTTTCTGCAAATCACGTTCGTATTCTTCGATTAGTTGAGCGACGCGTTCGCTCTCAGGCTTTATGAAACCGGTGATTTCATCGTCGTCGTTTTCCAAGGCACCAATTTCTTCCTCGTCGTATTGTTCGTAAAGCTGAAGGATAGAAAATAGTTTCAAGATCCAAGAGGAAAATCGATCTTTCTTTGACTACATATGTACATCGGATCCGGATCCAAAAAAACTAGCTTGACCAGATTCCGATCCGGAAAATTCCAATAATCCGGATCTTTAACGACGATTCCGTTAGAACCAAGATTCAGCATGCATGCAACTGCATACTGTCAAGTGAGCTAGTGTAAATAATTATTGTACAAAATGCGAAATCAAAGTGAATGAAATTCGCATTTCTCATTATTTCAGTAAAATATTGATAATGTCCCCTCACTCTTCAAGTGTGCATTTCCTATCCGAGCAAAAACTTTATGCTGTACATCGGAAATAATATAACAGCTCAAAACTTAATATTTTTGCGATAGTTTCAACCAGAGAGAAAAATTCAGACATTAACTAACAAATGGAAAAAGATACAATTCGAAAATTTATGAATGAAGACTTGACAGATCGGTTTTCAATTTATGAGAATTCTCGAGAAATTTTCGGTTCTATGTTGTGAGAATGAGTTCTGCATACATATAATGGAGCTCGAAAGTCCAAAGGGATTAGCCAGTAATTTTTATGGAGACACATGATCGGAAAATTTTGGGAGTCACGATATAGTTACCTGCATGCCGAAGATTTTTCAGGAAATGTGATTTCTCTACCTCAGCCCAATCTTATTTATGGTTCTGAGACGAGCAATGAATAAGCGCGTATACATAAACTCCAACTTATATACTCCAAATTTTTTGCCATTGCTAATCTTTTGCACATTGTGAAGTAAATCGAGAAAGTAGCTGTCTCCGAAAAATGTGTGGGGTGCTTGACGATTTTTTTTCGGGCGATGGGGTTTGTTAATAGTGTTAGCCTTCAGAAAATTCTTAAAGCCAATAAAAGGCAGTAAATCTGCAACATCTATTTTTGAATTCAAGGTGCTCAAAGTCTACTTTTGTGCATTTACTTAAAGCCCTTTACTTCTCTAATCGTTTTTCAAAATTTATCAATCGATATTGCAAACTTTATCAATAAAACTGCTCAGCCTGATTTATCAATTTATTATCTCAACATTTATTGTCTCGTTAATAAAATTTTCAATTTTCTATTTGAAAAAATTTAACCTTACTTTCTCGAAAACAGCGTCAACTTGTTTCAAACCGTCAGATCTCCTCATAACGGACGATGTCAAGGAATAATTCGTAAATCGAGACTTTGTCTCGTCTCTATCGTCGAAACGGCCAGTGTTATTCGACGCGTAATATTTTCTATCGCTAGCCCATTGTTCGAAATCTTTGGAAATTCGCGTATTTTTCGCCGCCGTAAAATAGTCTTGATCTTCATCAGTTTCATACTGATCGTCATCGTCACCATCTTCTTCATCATCGTCATCGTCGTCCGATTCTGACTTAAAAGGTCGCGTTCGCGTCGCCGTCTTCTCGTCGCTCGAAGACGGGGCATTAGCTTTTAATATAAAATCGTCTTCTAATTGATTTTCAGGGTCGTTAAAATCGAAATTATCGTCGTCTAAAGCGGCAACAATGTCCGGGTCAAAATCCGGATGAGGACCTTAATGGAAAAATATTGAAAAATTACATTATAGTACAGCATAACCTTGACAATAAAACCCACAATAAACCGCATAAGATTCAAACATTTAAAAATGAGCAAAACTTCAATGTCCAAATTAAATGGACAAAGAATGTCTGTGTTACCTTTACTGTACTCTTAAAATTATTAATTTCTACACCTCGAATTCGACCCTGTGATTTTTCCTCTGAACTTCTCCCAAAAGACGCTATCTGAGAGATTTTAAGACGATTTTCTTTTATGTAAGTATTATAAGAACGTTCGAATTTCAGAGAACGATTCTATGGGCTAGCTAAAAATACCAAACAACATAAAAAATGGGTGAAGTATTTCATTTGCGTTATATTTTTAACTGAAAATAGATTTTTGCCATAAAAGCCAATTTTGATCATTTTGTTCCCAAAAGTCATAGCAACAATGATTCTAAATATGTACCTGATTGTGGCGCAGCTTGATTGAGTAGACCGGTTTTCAACTCGACACCTTTGCTTTCGAATAGGCTTGCAGGAAGTTCAATCTTTTTCTATAAAAATACTCAATGATATAATTAACTTGTTGGACAAAACGTTTGAAATTCTTGGATACATTTGTTTAGAATTTGTATTTCTTCCAGGACATTGATAATTGAAAAAATGCTAACATTCGTAAATTTTTATTTGAAAAATGAGATTATCAAAAATCACGGTTCAACATTTTAAGCAAAAACTCACATTCCTTCAGCTGACTTATAGATAACTTTTCATTTTCTAGTTCTTGCAGAATTATTACGCATTGACGTTAGGTTCAAGGATTTAACTGAGATTTAAAAATTACTTTACGCCTGTTTGACATGTTAACAATGATAAACGTTTCCGACAGCACTTTTTGTGTTCCGAACTAATAGTATAAGTTCTGATTCAGTTTTTCGGTACGTCTTTTGGGGATTAAAAATTCAATATTTTCGAATTCATAATAAGAGTTGTGCGCGAACACGATTGAATGAAAATTTTTCCAAATAATCCTTTAAATCCATCGAAAATGGGACATGGGGCGAATTTTCAGATGATTTCATTGTATTATGTAATTTAGCAAGTCAAGCGATGGATAAAAAGACATTTTCACTTCAAAAATCAACGCTTAAAATTCAAGACCGAAAACCGTTCATAGAAGACTGAATCACAGAAAATGAAAAATTCACCTGAGGCAGAATATCTTTTCCGGCATTAATCATTGTGCCATCTTTATTAATTCGATATCTTTGTTCTAATGGTTCTTTCGTTTGCTCCTCCAACGAGTAGACTTCGTTAGCGTCCCTCAAATGTCGTAAATAATCGTAATCGTCGTCGAAAAAGATGCCATATTTTATTCTTTCCTGCATCGTTTTTTCGTCGACGCCGTTCATGAGTAAATTATTGGACGACGAAGAGGTTGGTTGCTCGTTTATGGACAAATTACTGATTCCATCGACGGGCGTCAAAACTAATTGATTGCCCTCGGCAGCGATCAAGGGATCGCGTTGGCTGCGATGGACCAAATGGAAAGTGACGCTCTTTTTCTTGTCAATAAACGGTCGTACACGTTTCGGCTGGAAACAACATTATTTACATACGCATAAACGATCGGAGTAAAAAATCTATTAAAAATATTGTTTAGTTAAGATCGAAATATGCATTTCGTACATTTCAGATTCGTGAAATCTGCGGGGACTTATTACATTTTTATTATAAAAGCTCTGCGACAACAAACATTTTACATTAAAAAGGCAATCTGCGATGAATTTCTTCGGTTATCTGAGCGAAAAATTGCATGATTGCTGGTGATTATACCGAAGATAATTCCAAGAAATTAAATAAATTCTGTTAGCCTACTTTTCCTGCATTGGAAAAAATCATACGTTTTCAGGTATACTTATTTTGAAAAGTTTTGGTAACTCATGGTTGCAGGTTTGCAATATGTATCGAGGATTAGTTCCTGACTAACATGAAACATAAAGTATCATGATTACTCGACTCTGAAAATAAAATCTCATATACTTTTGAACAAATTTTGAGTGGTGAAAGTTTCATCAAAAATTGGTTGACAACCGCGCAGATTTCGCTCGCTGCCGATGTAGCTCACAAAGCATACATATGAAGCTGATCAACTTACCATTTCGAGAATTCAATTTGAGCTCTGAAGAAGTTCACTCCGATTTACTTTCTTGTATTATGTTTTGCTCAAGGATGTTAACCCGAAGCGAATAAGACGTAAATATCTGTTTGCTTGCAGACAACCGTCGTCCAATGTTTTATCTTGAATTGAGAAATAATAGAAAATATTCAAGGCAAAACGTTTAAAAATCAAGGACGTTTAGTCATAAGTGGAATAAAATTAATGTTACGAAAATAATTTACTAATCAAACAAAGCAAATGCTTCTGAATTTCTTCCTGTATCAGAATCACAGTCAGCCATTGGGCGTGCACTTAAAAATTAAATGTTACGTGAGGAAAAGTGACACACATCCTTAAGCTCAGATGAATATGATGGTATAGACTGCTTGACTTTTTCCGGCGCAGCTCGGACGCACCCCCTAGCATATCTGCCTTCACTAATAATTTAATTCTTAATAGTTTTTATCGTCTTAAACGTTTTATCTCACGTTTTAATTCTTAATATTCAATTTTTTATCTTCATATTTAATAAAGATCCGCATTTTTTCCTCAACACATTTTTCGAGAAAAATCAACACGTCAACTTTCCGGAATTTCAGAAGCTTGTAAATTAGGCTTCGAATTCAAAAATGTCATTTTGTCTAAATGAACCAGTGTTTTTTTGTGCCAAAACATGGTTAGACTTACTAATTAAATGTCTAAATGAACCAGTGTTTTTTTGTGCCAAAACATGGTTAGACTTACTAATTAATGACAGTTTCTATCAATCAAGTGAGCTCGTCTCATTTTCTAATCGTTAACAGTCAGTATATGTAGCCGAAAATGGAGATTTTTCATCAATTCTCTCAATTTTTTCTCTCGATGCTTGGAATTTTTCAAACGTTTGTAGCATGAACTCTTGTGTTTATTGAAGATGAAAATTGAAGACATCATTCTAGACTGTGATCTTAGAACCTCTGTTCACGAAAATCTGATGGTGAGATCCATTTTCCAGCGGTTTAGAATATAAAAACTCCAAAATTTTTCGGCGCATCGCGCCGGAAATGGGGAACAAATTACACTTCATCAGTTCGATTTTAATTTATCTCTGAACGTTGTGAAGGTTCATTTTTTAGCGTATTTTTAGCGTTTTTCTGACTGCTCTTTTGATTGGGTTATCGAGTTTTCTGTCCGGAGATGCATTTTTATGCGTTCTAAAATGGAAAAAAGTGAAAACAATTTATTTGTTATATTATTCCAGTGCGCAATTAGAAAATGTCATTCTAGTTAGTGCTTATAGGTTCTAATTATCAAACTATTATGGATAAATGTTTGATCCTGTATTGTTTCATGACGAATTTGATTGAAAACTAACATTTTTCGGTCATTTTCCCAAAATTTTTTTGCGATCTTCATACAAATTTTGATTTTCATGTGATGAAAACATTTTGAGAGTAAGACAATGCTAGAAATTCTTGCCGGTTGAAAGATCCAAATTCTTAGTCGCTTGCCTAGTGTTGAGGTGGGCTCAGGTGCACGTGTTCAGCTTCCGGCGTCGGTGCGCAGGCGGTTGGACGCGGCGAAAAGTGGCTGGAAAGAATGATATATTTGCATAGGTTTATGCTGCCACTGTTTCGCGTGTTTTCTGTCTTTTTATTATTATTGAAAAAGACTTATTTTATGGAGCGTCGCCGCCATCGTCTTTCTTATAATATTTTTGTTTATTATTTGTTATTGGCATCGCCCATCGTCACCCAATACAACTTGGACCTGTAAGTTGTTTTGTTTTGTGAGCGTAGTGGAGGGAGTTCATAAGTATAGGAGTGGAGACTTGGGTAGGAGCTCCTGAGGTACGAGCCAAGGTGTTCTGCCTGAGGTTTAGTGAAAGTTCTGGTGTATATCTGGTGAAACGTCTGGGAGAGTTTGGTGTTTGTTGTTGTTGTTAGCCTGTGGTTAGAACTGTTGCTTTATTGTGACCCCACAGCTGCCTAACAAGTGGTGGACTCTTAACGCCTCTCACGACGGATAACCGGAGAACCACCAGAAAAATAACTAAACCTCCTGGGTTTTACTTGCAGTCACATACCGGAAAAGTGAAGAAGATGAGTATTCCGGTAGGAAAAATGTTGAGGACTCCTCCTAGGTCACATGAACCTAGTGTTTCGAATCTCGACTCTGCTGAAGAACACGCAGCGGTAGAAAAGGTTCAAGCACAGGCGCCTGAGACTGAAGGAAGGAGAGAGAGTGGAATTGCCGAAATGGCAAGAGTTGAAGAAGATTTGAGGAGAAGTGGTTTTGAGATGGCTAGGAGAGCCGAGATTGAAACTACTGTAAGTGGTAGTGTCAGGGGTCAGCAGACCTTTGAGAAGGAGAGACCGACGTCGCCCTCGAAGTTGGTCCATCCGATGGCCGAGACGCTGGAGGAGATTAGACCGAAATCGAAACCGGCGTGGAGGTCAAACATGGTGGACATGAATTATGATGAATATTACGAGGACGCGCCGGCCGATTTATACGACAACAAATATTCGAGGCGATACGACCCCGAAATTACGAATTGGAGTCGACGAGAGGATCCGAGGGATCGAGTCGATCCCAAGGATTTACGATTTAATGCGCTGGAGAAAAAGGTCGAATTATTGATCAAAGTTATCGAAAGCGCGCAAGTCAAGGAAAGGGAAACGAAGGACGATCAACGGAGGAAGATAGGTGAGTCTTCTTACCTTGAGAATAGAGTTGAGAGAATTAGTGAACCGAAGGGAGAGGTTCATTCAGAAGTTTATGTAAGGTCTCAAGATGATAGAGACAAATATTCGGCTAGAGATAGAGGTTGGACTGAGGAGCCGCAGAGTTCGAGGAATGCTGAACAAGCACAATCGAATGCCTACGGTTACTCAGAGAATAGGAGGTCTAGGGAAAGGAAGGTGACTATTTGCGACGAATCGTCCCAGGGAGAGGATAGGTTTTCTCGTCCTACTCCTTGGAGAGATACCGCAAATAGAGCTGACCTTAGCCCTGAGAGGAGAAGAAAGAGAAAGTCGAAGAGTCGAAAGAGATCTCACAGATCTAGAGCTAGAAGTAGACATTACTCGGATAGTGATAATAGCAGTTCATCTACTTCGAACTCTAGCTCAAGTGTTGAAGTTGATGTGAGAGATGTGGTAAAGGCCTTGAAACATAGACCTTTACATGATAGTATAAAGCCGACGGAGGCTTTGAAGTTTTTTACTGATCTGGAAAGTGAATTTCTGGAGAATACGGCTGATAAAGTGAAGAAGGAGTGTTTGAGAAGGTTGTCTCAGAACACGGCGAGGAGGATAGCGAGAACATCCTCAAGTTATACAGAAGCGCGGAGAAATATTTTAAAGTATCTCGTGCCGACTTATGATTTGACGATGCTGAAAAGACAGTTATTTAATATGAAACAGGAAGAAGGCGAGTCAGCCTTAGAGTTTTTAAAGAGATTGAGCAATCATGTGGATCTGGTCTATGCAGATCAGAGTGATCAAGTAAGGCAAGAGAATATTATTAATGCCTTCATTTATAAGAGTAGTCCGTTGTACGAGACGGAGTTGCAGGATGTATTGCCATCGATGAAAACTTGGCAAGACCTTGCATACGCCGTAACTCAGATTGATAAAAAGTATAAGAATGTGTTTACTACTTTTGGAGCCAAGGAAAAACCGATTATAGTGAATCAAGTTGTAGCTACGGAGGAGATATGCCCGGAAATTGCTTTTGTCGGGAATGCTCCGTATGGAAGTACTAAAAAGTATAACCAGACGAAGTCAAGACCACAAAATCAGTTGCAAAAGGCAGTGGAAGAGGAGAGAAGTGAGGAGAATGCGGAAGAGATGCTACCTGGTCCGTCGCCTCGTGATGTCGAAAAGTCTAACGAGGAGCAGGCCAAGGAGTCTTTTCTAGCTATTCTCTCAAAGGAGTGGCTACAGTTGGTTCAGAAAGTAGATAAATTACAAGTTACTCAGAGTGAAGCTTTAAAAGAGTTGACTACTGTGAAGGCTGCGTCTGCTGAAAAGCAGAAGCAGTTGAAGCAGCAGAGACCCTATTGCATTTATCATAAGAATAATACACATGCTACGGAGGAGTGTAAGACATTAGCATACCGGCGTCAGCAACAGCAACACGGTGGATTTAACCGTGGCATGCCTAATCAGTATTATGGTGGTGACAGAAACGCTTCATATAGAGGAAGTTTTAGAGGTAGAGGTGGACCTCAATTTGGATTTAGAGGAAGAGGAAGAGGTGCCTATTATGTAGGATTCCCCGAAGAAGATCAAATGTACGGGTATGACCCAGAGTTTGAGAGATACAGGGAATTCTGCAGACTTAGGGAGCAAGGCATCCAGTTGCAGAGACAGCCTCAGTTGATGTTACCTGCACCAACTAGTCAACCTGCTATTCAGGGTAGTACCGTCCAGGATCAGTCTGGATCATTTGTTTCGAACCAGTTGCAACCTAGTTCGCATAACGTAATGGTGACAAGCCGTACGGATGTGGATGATGAAAGTGATCAGAGTAGAAACAAATCTTCTAGTTTGGTTCTCGGAAGTATTATTCACCTGGATAAGGTGACACCGCTAGAGAAAGTGAAAGAAAGAGATCTGGCTCATGTGAAATATGGAAGAAAAGCAACGGACGTAGAGAGAAGGTTGTTGGAAAATTATCCGAAAACGGTTCCGTTCTATATAAATGTGGTTATTAAAGAAACGGCTACCAGAGCTTTAATCGATACAGGAGCTCAGTGTACGGTCATGTCTTCTAAGCTCCTGAAAAGGGCATTAGACGTTGATTATACAGTGTACCCTCGTATCCTTAAAGTGACTGTAGCTGACGGAAAAGTTGTGCATGCCTATGGGTATGTACCAGTTTGTATGAAGACTGAATTCAGAAGTTTTCCAGTCAATGCTATAGTGTTGCCAGATGCAGGTGAGGACCTGATCTTAGGCACAGATTTTTTAGCACACCCAGATTTAGGTGTGGTGATTGATTTCAAAAGAAATGCCATGACGATACAAGGCATTGAGAGAAAGATTGATGTAGTTCAAGTTCCTTCTGTAACTACTGTGCAAACGGTAAGGGAAGAAGTGACTAAAGTCAGTGTGGCGTCGACTGATTGCATAAATCAAATTGTTTATCCAAAAGTCTGTCTACTAAAGACAACTGTTGCAATTGTTGCATGTAGTAAAACCTACATTCCATATGGAACAGATGTTTTGATGAAGGCAAAACTTTGGGATCAACATGGAGATGCCACGTTGAACGGAATTATTGTCGAATCAAAAGATTCTGAAAGGAAGTTCAGAATGGAGAAAGCGGTTGTAGACGGATCACAAGAGGAGTTTGTAGTACTAATCTCCAATACCACAGGTTCTGGTTGTCGGTTTGAGAGAGATCAAATCATTGGCTATACAGAATCTATGCTTATTGAAGATGATGATACGTACAAGAAAGTGAAGGAAATGAAAAAGATAAAGGAGGAAAAGGAATATCAGACATGTATGGTAAAGGAAGGAATGCCTGCATTATCAAAAGCTGATTCTGTAGAGTTCTATACTTCACTATGCAAGATGATATCGAAGGCGAAAATTTTGGAAGAGAAGAAAACGGAAGCTATAGAATCTTTGTTGAACTACAGAGATGTCTTTAGCTTGCCTGGTGATCCAGCTACTACAACCCCAGCTCTGACGTGTAAGATAGATACAGGAGATGCAAGACCTGTAGTAAAGAGATATTACAGAGCTTCAATTAATAGTCGGCCGGGAGTAAGGCGACATATAAAGGAGATGTTGGATCAAGGAGTGATTGAGCCCTCGAAGTCACCGTGGGCTGCACCCTTGTTCCTGGTTGGAAAGAAAGATGGAACTACGAGACCAGTAGTTGATTTTAGAGGTATAAACGAAGTGACCAAGGATGATAAATATCCCATCCCGAGAATGGATGACTATTTAGATTGCCTTGGAAGAGCGAAGTTTTATACGACTCTAGATTTGAAGTCGGGATATTGGCAAGTCCCGATGGAGGAGGAGAGCAAGGAAAAAACGGCCTTTATATGCCAAGAGGGCTTGTTTCAGTTTAAAGTGATGCCATTTGGGTTGAAGAATGCACCTGCTGAATTCCAAAGGATGATGGAGAGAATCCTTGGGGATTTGGTATGGAAAATTTGCCTAGTGTATATAGATGATATTATCATCTTCTCGAATACGTTCGAGGAACACTTAGAGAATTTGAAAATGGTGCTAGAAGCGTTAAGGAAGGCGAAGTTGACTCTTAAGCCAGAGAAATGTGAATTTCTTCCCGAGAAGGTGCACTTTTTAGGACACATCTTGGATGCGAATGGAATTTCTCCGGATCCTAAGAAGGTCAAGGCGATAACGGAATTTCCATTCCCGGATTCTGTTAAGAAAATGCAAAGATTCCTAGGTATGCTACAATAGTGTAAGAAATTTATACCAGACCTAGCAGCACTAGCTGAACCTTTGTACAAATTAACAGGCAAGAAGGGAACATGGAATGTAACGGAGTTACATTACACAACTTTTGAGAAGCTCAAAGTAGCATTGATCTCAGTACCTTTCTTAAGACATCCAATTTTAGATGGATCTGCACGATTCATTCTTCAAACAGATGCCAGTGGAATTGCATTGGGAGCAGTGTTATGTCAAGAGACTGACTCGGAACGTTGGGTAGTTGCCTACAATAGTCGGATATTGCGGGCAGAAGAAAGGAAATGGTGCGCCACCGAAAGAGAATGCTTAGCTGTGGTTTACGGCCTTAAAATTTATAAACATTATCTTTTGGGCCAAAAGGTCAGGATTCAAACTGACCACAAACCATTATTATCAATGAGGGTGAATACACAGACTAATGACAAACTCAAGAGGTGGTACGCATTCATTTGCCAGTTTAATCACAAGTTGGAGTACGTGCCTGGCAGACAGAATGCCATGGCAGATTTCCTCTCCAGGAAGGAGGAACCGGATGAGCAGAAAGAGAAGTTGCCACCAAAATGGGAACTTATCTTTCAGAAGGAAGAAGTGAAATCTCTTACTGAAGACGAAGTCCTTAACCAAAACCACAAAGTTTTAGTGAAACAACTTCGGGAACTCAGAGGAGATGAAGTGGATGAGGCTGTAGGAGTCTTCACTCCGGTGAAGATGGCCACAGCTTCAGTGGCTTCAAATTATGGTGTTAGTGATGAAACTCAACTTAATATTTCTCCAGAATTTGATAATTATCAAACGCCTGAGAAATATGAAATTGAGGCGGTAGTCACTAGACAAATGGCAAAAAACTTGCAGCAGGAGGAAAAAGGACATCCTCCTGGGCAAGCAAAACCTAAAGAAGAGGTGAAGAGAATATTTGAACCGAAGGAGAAGGAGTTTGAAGAAGCCCCAGAGATTGAAGATGGTAGACCGAAAGGGCTTATCTCAAACGCCTTGATGTCAAAGTTGCAAGGAAAGGATAAAGATCTAAAAGTGATCTTCGAGAAACTAGGTGCTAGTAGTAGCACTAAGTCTCAAAGTAACTTTTATATCGATCAAGGGATACTATATAGAGAGACTTTTGGCGAGGCAGAGGATCAAGTTGTTGTCCCCTCTGTTCTCAAAAAAGTTGTCCTGCATCAGTATCATGGAGCAGTGATGATGACGCATCAAGGGTTTAAGAAAACCCTTGCTATTATTAAAAAGCGGTTCTGGTGGCCGAGCATCGAGAAGGATGTTCGGAGCTGGATCAGTTTTTGTCCGATATGTCAAATTGCGACTCCAGGAAAGGCTACAATTCCGCCATTAAATCCTATTATTCCTAGGGGACCATTTGACATAGTCTCTGTAGATATTGTGGGAATATCTCCCATGAGCGAGAAAAGACCGTATGTGATAGTATTTCAAGATTACTTTACAAAATGGGTGGAAGCAGAAATGATCCCGGATCAATCTGCTGTAACCATTGTGGACAGTTTTCTTCGAAATATTGTGTTCAGGCATGGAACCCCGGTGAAATTGTTGAGTGATAATGGTTCATGCTTTACAGCTGATTTGATGACGTCAGTCTGTAAATTGTTGGAGTGTCAGAAGATTTTCACAACTGCCTACCATCCACAAGGAAATGGAATGGTTGAAAGGTTTAACCAAACCTTGATCAAGCAGTTGCGAAAAGTTGCTATAGAGGATTCAGATAAGTGGGACAGATATTTGCAATCTGTCGTTTTTGCGTATAATGCCACACCTCATACCTCAACAAAATGTTCTCCATTTGCCTTATTGAGAGGTCATGAGGCAAATTTTGGCATTAGTATTGGAGTTGCTAGAAACATAGTTCTGCCAATGAACTATGAGGCTTATAAGCATATACTAACCGAAAGCTTAGTAGAAACTTATGAGACCATTTCAGAGAATATCAGGAAGGCTGCGGAGAGCAGTAAAAAGTTTTTTGACCGTAAAGCAAAAGCTCATGATTATTCCGTCAATGATTGGGTTTTGCTGAAAGTCGATAAACAGAAAAAACTGGGTCTGCCGTGGCAAGGACCGTATGTTGTTACTGATAATAGTAGATTATCAGAGAATGTGCTTGAAATCGCTCACTGGAGAGAGCCGCTGAAAAAGCAGGTGGTATCCGTGAGCAGGTTAAAGCACTTTCGCTACGAGACCGGCAGATGGCTGCAGTCTAACGACGTGTCATCTAAGGACACGCAGTTTACTGTAGATTCAAAAATCAGTAATTATAAACTGCCGTAGCGCGTAGCGCTGTGTTTTTTGTGTGTGTGTGCGTATGATTACCCCCCCATATTTTTTGTCCCAAATTGTGTATTTAAGTACAAATTGTATTTAATTGTAATTATTTATGTATTTATCGCGTATTTATCGTGTATTTTTAATTTTCCCTCGCATAAATCTTAAAATTTCTCAAAATTTTTGGTAAAAAACCACTCTTCGCAAAAACCTAAATTTTTAAAACTTTTTTCGCGGCCAAAATTTTAATTTTCCCCGAGTCCGATTAATTTCGGAGGAAATAGTTAGTTGTTGCCCCCCAATTCTGTGAATATTGGAAGAATTGGGAAAACCCCTGAGTTTTAGAGTGAAAATAGACAAAAAGTAGCGAAAGCGGAAAATTTGTCGATTTTTCAGCTCATATCAAAAAATTTAAAATTTTGCAAAAATTGATAGCGCCGAATTAGTAGAATTCGAGAAAGAAGTGGAAGGAATGTCCAGGCCCCCCAATGGACGCCGGACGAAGCAGTATCTGGTCACGGACCCCCACGTGACCTATGGACAGCCGCAGGTGCGGCAAAACAATCGGTATTTTTTAGTCGATGGTAAGCGACCTAAGTTTTTAAACTTAGTTAATTTAAACATTATTTGGGCAAAGCAGGATGTCATAGCCCACGGGTGTCTAGATGAAGGCCTAGACAATTGTAAAAGTTTAGTGGGAACATATTTGTTCTGTCAACTTGAAAAAGTGTGGCAAAGCTGCCCGTAGCGCAAAAATTTGGACTTTTTGCGAAACTACATTATTCCTCTACACACATAGCGAGTTGAATAAATTCGTCTATGTGATGGGGAAGAAGTGGAGTGTAGCAACTAGTCGACTAGGGGTAGATAATTTGAAAATTTATCTAAATTTCTAAATTCCATCTTAATCTAATTTTCTACGAATTTCCTCATTTTGGTTAAATTGTAAATATATTTTCAAATTTCTTCTTGGAAATTCTTAATTTATTGATTGGATAGGCCGTTTTGGGCATTGGATTGAGACGGCTAGCAGTCGATTGATGGAAGACACAGGTGGTCTGTGCGTGTACTCCCGTATAAGGTAGAAGTCGGGGCCGCACTTGTGTTTAACTATCTGCCAACACTAACCCAATATATGTGTGGTACCTTATTTTCCCCTGCTTGCAATTTTCTTTTCTTTTTTCCTAATTGTGCTTACTATCTGTGGTGAAGGTAGAATTTAACCGATGTTTGTCCGCTTTGGGAAAAATTTTCATTAAAAAGTTGTAAACATTTCGCCTGAATTTTTTAGACTACAATGTTAAACGCATTGTCAGAGTCGGCAAATTAGAACGATGGTTTGCCACGACGTTCGGGAGATTTCCGTTGGAATTGACGGAACCGAAATTGGTCGAGGTAGGTAAGGTGGCTGAGATGATCGAAACCTTGAAGGACAGTAGGTTTCGAGGACAGCCAGTTATCGGTTTTGATACCGAAAAAGTTACTCAAGAGTATGTGAGTAAGGTTTTCGCGACTTCTGGGGTTGATAACCCAAAAGGGAAGGAGTTCGCGAGAGTCATTAGCTTCTCGACGGTGACTGGAGACACCTTTGTTGTAGATACTACGACAATCATGCCGAAGGAATGGATGCTCATTCATGAGCACTTAGATTAGGACATGCTTCTCGTTGGATACAACTTGGTTACAGATCTGGTTGCCATCTGGAATGTTAATGGCGCAGGCAGAAATCACCAGGATGTTGATCTGACAGCAGAGATCAAGTATAGAATTGCATCTTCGTATGGCCGTTATTATGACGTAGCCAAGGTAGGGGATCAATTGAACGGAAGATTTTTGGCAATGTCCAGGAAGTTGGGACTTTGCCCAGAAACATTTAAGCTGAAAGGGTTGTTCACGGAGCTGTATCTGGCGGACGTTGGTTATTTCCAAATCCATTTCCGTCAGAGAGCGCAACATGAACGATTCTGTAAGCACACGTTGACGCAGTTTGAAATCAGGTATTCAGCACTGGACGCCTACTACTCATTGTTGGTTTTCTTAGCGTTTTTCCACTATGAGTTAGCTATGGAAGTCGAGGTCGGATTCCAGTATTTTCCGCATGATTTGATGAAAGCGGATCAAATCCAGATAATGGCGTACAGGTTGTACAGGTTTTTTAATATGATACATGGAGAGAATTTTCCGCAGACTTTTTGTGGAAGTCCGGAAGTAGAGGAGCCGCAGTCGTCGGCTATTTACCACGTAATGAGACAGGAAGCGTATGCCCGTATGGCTGCCCAAATGGACACCTCATTTGGAGGCTATGTGGAGTACAGCTTCCCTCATTACGAGGCAAATCGGAGAGAGGGAGAGACGTAAGTATACCTAAAGGTATTCATCCTGATTATACCGTTAGAGAAAAAAGTAAGAATGTAGACGGAAATGATACGGTAAGTGAGGATGAAGAGTTCGAAGAAGCTTTGTCGGAAAAGCAGATTAGAACTCGAATAATGAACAAGGTGATAGATATGGTTAATCGAGGGAAGAGTTTCAGTAGACTCGATGAACCAGTATCTATGGTTTTATACGAGAATTACCTAAGGTATAGGAAAGAAACGAAGCAGTTATTGGAGATACCATCTCTGGAAGTTGATTACCACGAGTATGAACCAGTCAGAGTTTCGAATGGTAAAGACTCGTACGTAAGGCAACACTGGAGTATGGATATCGCTCCTTATTCTGAAATATTGATCGAGGACAATTTTAAGAATTTGGAGTCAGTGTGTAATAAAGTTCCGCTCACGTTTCATTTGTTTTGGCCAGCTTGTAGAGAGGAAGCGGAAGAGTACCTTACCTCTCTCCTTGACCACAACTATTTGAGATCCTTTAGCCCTGAGGGAAAGGAACAACTCTTGAAGATGTTGTGGAGGGGAGATAGGTACGGTCAGTACTTATCATTTTTGAATAGTCTTCCAGTAACAGAGGTACATACGCCAACCAAGGGCGATTCTATTACATGTTGGGGAAATCGTTTCGGATTTCTGCCGATCCGATTTTGGCCCAAGACAAAGTCATGGGAGCAAAGACCGGAAGATAAAAGGAAGCATTTGGCGGAGTGTCCGCAGTACAAAGATAATCTGTACTGCTATCAGAGGTTTTACTTCCGCCAGATAGCTGTCCGAGTTCCAGGCTTGCGATACCCAATAGATATGAGTGAGGACGCAACGAAGGAGAATCAGAAAAAGAGCGTCTTAGCCTATCAACCGGAATACGTTCCAGGTTACGAGCCGCCATTTTTTGAGCCGATATTGCCGTCCGATGCTCCAGGTTTTACGATTACGCATATTGGCGATAAGGTTGTAGTGACGCCGACAGGTAAGCAGCCAGCAGTGCCGGTTACAGGCACTGAGGTAAGCACAACGGTGACTCAACAATCTGGAGTTGATATGAGTAGTTTGGATCAGGTGCAGGGGATGCAGGCTGAGCCTGTTGCGGCGAAAGCACAGCAACAGGTGATACCTGCAGACCTCAACACCCCCATAGACTTGAATCAGGTAGGAGACGATTTAGAAGTGGACAATGAGGTCACTGTTGAATCGTTGATACAGCCTGATCAAGAAACACAGGTAACTTCTTTACTAGATCAGACAGAAAGTTTACTTTCTGGAATGGATGTCAGGGCAGAGCAGATGTTGGATGAAAGCAATCTCATAACGATTGCTGCAAGTCCGGCAATAGAGGAAATTGAAGCAAGGCTCAGGGAGCAAGCTGAAAAGGAAATCGAGAGACAGAAAGAGATTTTTACTAAGCAGCTTGCGGAGCAGAAAGCGAGATTAGATCAGCAGCAGAAGCAGCTGGAACTAGTATTGGCTGGTTTTACGGCACAGCCGACGCCTCTGGCAGCGCCTACAGTCGTGCAAGCTCCAGCCAAGCCGCCTACTGCTTATCATATCCCGAAATTGCCGGCGCAACCTTCTAGTACGCAGGCCATCCAACCTGCGGTCAGCAAGGTTACGCCGACAGTTCAAGTAGCGCCCAGAGATCCAAGTATGGACGGTGGTATACCAGGTATGTATACCGCCGAAGAGGTTAGAAAGTTCAGAGCAGAAGGTCGTACGGACGATCAAATTAAAAGATTAGGAAGACGAAAATTAACCCAAAAGGCCAATAGGGCTAAGAAGAGAGAGGAAGAAGATGTTATTGAAATCAGTGATGGTGAAGGAGAACAGACAGGGAGTTCTACGTCTGTGGATTTGAAGTTTGCAGGATCTACAACTTTATTGACGGATTCAACCAAATCCAAGACGGGAACTACGCCGACGAGCCTGATGCCTGGAACCAAAAGTTCTACGAGTCAGGTGCAGTCGACGGTTGCTTCGGCTAAAGTACCTAGTAAATCGTCTGCATCTCAGGTAAGTGCAACGACGAAAAGTACTTTGGCTAAGCCCGTGTCTAAGGTCGATAAGACTTCTCAGCAGGACCAGAGCAGCGCTTCAGGGAAAAAAGTTGTTTCTAAACCCTCTACGTCGGAACCGACAAAATCAGTCAAGAGAAGTAGGGATAAGGAAGTAACTTTGGAGTACCTAAGTTCTGTTTTGAGAGACTACTGGGATGTCCATAAGAAGTTTCCCTTGGTGAAGGGAAGGATAGATTTTTCGACACCGGAGGTGATCGAATTCTTTGCTCAGGATATGCCAGATGATAATAGGAACCAAATCATCTGGGCATTGGTGAATAATGGAGTAGAGGAGCTTTACGAGAACTACGGGGATCACTTTGATGTTCAAGGTGGTTTCCTGTATGATCATGTAAATGTTCCTGAGCCCATTTGGGAGTATATTTGGCTCAAGTTCATGCCAAATTGGTTTCATCATTTTGATGCGGAAATAGTGATGGCAGCCGTGAGATACTTATGTACCATGGTGTTGCTAAAGTTAGAACAACAGCAGTTGGGCCCGAGACATATTGGTGCAATTGATGCACGGGCCAAGTCATTTGTTACGGAAAGATATTATTCTATCTACCTGCGGGGAGAAGGTAGTACTGCATTCAGGGAAGCGTACGCCAACCGAATGCAGGAACACCAACAAACTGCAGTAGATATGGCAGCAAAGAGAAGGTTGTCGGACATGGTTCAGAAATTTTCTGGTAAATTCCAGAAGGCCGAGGATGAGGAGGGGCAACCCTTCAAGATTCCAATGTTAACGGAAAGACAACCTAGGGATGCATCCAGGACTAGGAGCCAGCACTCGCGACAATCGTCTCACTCGCAGGGTCGGCACCAGCCTGGAGTATTCAAATTACCGTATGCGAATCAACAAAGTCAAGGTAGGTCCACTACCTCAGCTTCAGGAGTATCTTCCGTAAGTTCCACTCAGGGCTCGTACCAGAGGGGAACTGGAGGGGGATATGGCCGGGGCTGGGGTCAGGGACAGGGTCAAGGTAGACCCTTTAAGATGGTTAATCCGCAACCGTATAGAGGACAGGCGATGGGCGGACCCCCTCGTGTGGCCCAACCTGGAGGAGTTTTTGGGGATTCCTCAGGGGTCGTGGAGCTTGGGGTGGTCCCTACCCTCGCCGTGGTAGCTTCCAATACGGCGGTTATGGTGGCGGCGGGCAACAATAATTTCATATAGCCGCATCACTTTTGGACCAAAATTCCTTATTTCGTACAAATTTTATTTCAAAAAACACAAAAATACAAAAACACAAATAAAATACAAAATACAAAAAAAAATATATTATCTCGTTTTATTGTTGCTTTAAATTTTAAAATTTTCTCGTTTCCGGTGCTCAAACATTGCCCGGCAAAATTCGTTATTTCCGTCCATCTTATTTCGGGCGTGTATATAGCCCTCGTATTTTTCTTGTTTACTTTCAGGGCCTGAAAAAGATGAAGACGTGAAAATTTTATTCGCGTTTATAAAATTATTTCGTAAGTAGATATTTGAAATATTTTATAGAAAATATTTTTTACTGAGTAGATTTGTATTGGACGGAGGGATGTGGCGAGCGGCCGACCGGGGAGGAAGCGCACCTGGGTCACCTCATCACCGAGGTTGTAAAAACCAGGAAATGGGAGAAGAGGAACGGCGACGCCCCGGATCTAGGCACAGATCAACGTCAAAGTCCAGGCCGAACTACGTTGGTGATCGTTTCCGGTAGCCCGAAAGGGAGTGCCCTGCCGAATGGATTGGTCAAGGTCGCCGTCACCTGAAGGACCTGGTAGGGGCTGGATCACATCTTGGAGGGGGTAGCCCCAAAAATTTGTTTTCCGAGGGGAAAACTGTTATGCAGTTGGGGCCTCAGTATGAGACTCAGGCTGCAGAAAGGTTTTCACCTCCCGTTGGTCGGTTTTGAGGGCCGAGGGATGTTGAGGTGGGCTCAGGTGCACGTGTTCAGCTTCCGGCGTCGGTGCGCAGGCGGTTGGACGCGGCGAAAAGTGGCCGGAAAGAATGATATATTTGCATAGGTTTATGCTGCCACTGTTTCGCGTGTTTTCTGTCTTTTTATTATTATTGAAAAGGACTTATTTTATGGAGCGTCGCCGCCATCGTCTTTCTTATAATATTTTTGTTTATTATTTGTTATTGGCGTCGCCCATCGTCACCCAATACAACTTGGACCTGTAAGTTGTTTTGTTTTGTGAGCGTAGTGGAGGGAGTCTTTAAGATTAGGAGTGGAGACTTGGGTAGGAACTCCTGAGGTACGAGCCAAGGTGTTCTGCCTGAGGTTTAGTGAAAGTTCTGGTGTATATCTGGTGAAACGTCTGGGAGAGTTTGGTGTTTGTTGTTGTTGTTAGCCTGTGGTTAGAACTGTTGCTTTATTGTGACCCCACAGAAGCCTAACAGCAGCCAATTGAACTTTAGCTGCAAAAGGAGGATGGATCACCACAGATCACATCTGACGGATTTATTCTTCTGAAAGATCTGAAAACGACCCGAATGAACCAAACCTCCCCATCTCACCCACGCCTATGGACAGGCAGAGGTAGAGTAAAATCAGTCACAATGCTCCATTCATTTTGAAATCATCGAAGCTGTAGCCAAACTTTTATTCGAAATTATGGTAGATTCGTTATCAATAAATTTTCCTTTGATGATGCTGGGTCCTTGATGATCAATTAATGCAAGATTGTCGAAATTGAATTCTTGATCTCTAGTTAGGCTGCTTTTGCTGAAACTCGGCTCGCTGCATCGGTCATTTCAAAATGAATAGAGTCTAGTATATCCAGGCGTCAATATATAAATCAGGACACACACAGAAAGGTGTCTTGAAAATAGAGGTCATTCTACTACAAGCGATTTGAAAAAGAATGGCCGATAAATAAAGACTTTATCATAATCTGTCCACATTACACTAAAAGAATGTACATAATTTTCGATTAAAAAAGTTTGGACCGCTGTAGCTCAACCAAAAGTTGATCAATTTGAAGTAAACTCATTTTTTTGAAATCATCATATCAAACTTCTCCGTTAATCAGGTAGATTTCCGCAATCAGTTAGATCGCTGTCCGCAGAAAATCACTCGAAGGAAATCCGATAACATTGTCAAAAGTTGTGGTACAAAATACATCGTATTTCATGAGGGATTATTTTTCTTCCAATAATCTTTTCGAAATTTCAAGTCATGAATTTTTTTTTCAAAAACGGATATCGGATGAACAGAACAGTTACAAAATATTTGTGACAGTGGTGCTTACGCGAACTTTCTGGAATTGGAAAGAGTAGCCTGGCCTGCTATAGTCTGGTTTTTTTAATGCTTCTAAATTTAAAAATGAAAAAAATTAATTTTGTTGTCAGATGCGTTTGCACAAAGTTTTCGCTGTAGAATTTTTTACCCAAAACATTGATGACTTTAGTTGAGTATGCACACAAAGTTGCAATACTATGTGACACATGGCTTAGCAGACAATCGAAAACATTTGAAATAGTACTTGCTTTCCGTTCCTGTTATTTAGAGGCTTTTCAAGAAAAACAAACTATAAGTAAATTCATTGTGGTAAGTACACAGTATAAGATGCCAAATAAGTCATGATCGCATTAAATAATTTTCTATATAAAACATATGAACAATCAACATTAATGATATTCTGGTGTACTCAAGCCGCATTCAGACCTTTGTATGCTGCTGATCGGCATACTTATTAATATTCTGGGCCACTTGCGTTATCCATTTCATGTAGGCGTAAGTTCGGACAAAAACACCGGGTTTGAGCGTACAGGAACGGGCATCTACCAGGCTGGTAACGCCGTATAATGTGAATAGTTTAGTTTTGTCGACATTTTCTTGGCAGAAAAGTGGACCGCCCGAATCGCCCTAGAGGAAGAAAATAGTTCTTAATTTCTACTTCTATGTCCAAATGATCGATCCCACGATTCGATCACAGTAGGTTCAACAGGTGAAAAATTAGTCGGCTTATTACTGTAATCAATGAAAGATTTTTTGACGTCAGTGAGCGGCAAATAGAACATTTGAAAATTTCCTCCACTTATCCTACTTAGGTGGTCAAAATTTATCGTGCTGTATTCAGGTATCGACGCAGTTTTGTTCAAATCGTTTTTTCAATGATTTTGGTTTTTGCCATTCTTATAAAGAAACTTGCGTTTTTCTATAGTATAAAGTTTTTTACAAAACGAAAATTCTATATTAAATTGAACTCATTTTCATGTTTCGCTGTATCTGTCATTTTAAATTAAATGAGACATATGGAACACAACACTGCATGGATAATTTTGTTCACTTGACATATGGAGCTTTTTTCATTGAGCGACGTTGATGATGCACAAATGCGGCCTGTCTTTTCTATATTGAGGCTAGGCCATTGCTCATCGCAGCGACTGTAGCCGATAATCGGCATTATAGTTTGCTGCAAATTGACTGCCTGGGTAGAGTTATCTACAATACGGGAACGAAAATTCACATTTCGAGAACTGTTTCATCGGCAAAAGTGCTGAGTAAAACTGTTGTGTCATACAAAAGACACGATTAGCTCAACGTCAACGAAAAACTAAAGGGCTGACATCAGACTGTCATGTCACCATATTATATTGCAACTACAAAACTATTGTAATGACAAAAAGTCAGAGCAACCACTTGCGAAAAGTAAATTGAAGACGAGAAAATGATCCTTCTGTAATCCGCATAATTCTACTTCAGTCATGGTTGTTTGCTGGTATCGTCAGGCGTTAGGAAAAGTAACAGCTCTGACGTGTCAGCGGGTCAGTTTCTCTGACCTTTGGTTCTCTATTATTCCTTTTGTTTCAAAAAGTCTTCGTAGTGAGAGTAGGTTCAGCCTTCATTAAGTAAACACATGTGTTAGTACGGTTTATGTTATTATATATCTCTTGGTCAAAATCTTAACTGGCAGACAATGTTTTGCATAATTTGGCAAAAAGTATTCTTTGACATTTTTCCCCTTTTTTGTTTAGTTGGTATTTTGCGTGAGCCGTGGCCAGGCTCTTCCTAGAACTTCTTCGTCTTTTCCGCATGTGGAGAACAGTTCTGAAAAGAAAATGGAATCTTCCTACCATCGAAAACACCGCATAGACAGAAGAACCAAATCAGATACAGTAATAATAATTCGTATATATTATGTACATCATTCGACTTCCTTAGAGCAACAGTAAGCCCACTGATCGCCCCACAAAGTGGAACCTCCAAGATGATTTGAGAAGAAACGTCTACAAGGGTAAATTCTGAATTTATAGGTGTTGTAATATGTTAGGTACTCCACAACAATCTAGTCAACTTTCTATTTTTGAACTTTTTTACAAAAATTTGGCGCATTGACATGATTTGCATCAGTATGACGTTACAACAATGGAATTTGAAAAGCCGTTAACGGCTATTTCTAACGCTCCCTGAGACAGAAGGCCGTTGCGAACTCCGGTGGAAAACTTTTTCAACTCGATGTCCAATTACATGCAACTTCCCACATGTATGTACGTGTATTCATTATTTCAACTCATTGATTTACCATTTGGTGATTGTTTTTTATTTATGTTTCCGACACTGCGAACCTTACCTGGATTGCTCTAAATATCAACCGGTAAAGTCATGCAGTATTCCACAACGGCCGCAGGAATCAAGATTACCTTCGCATGTGCAAGATATAGTTGAAGATTTTATTTAGAAATCGCATTCTTACTTCTGAAATTGACAGCAAAGGTATCATTCCAGTAGGTCGAGCAATGATGTAAGCATCATTTTTTATACAAATAAATCCATAATAGGTCGACTATCCTAGTAAGTCAACCGCCCCAGTAGGTCGAATGTCTCACGAAGTCGACTATGTTGATGAAATCGATACCGGCTAGCTCAAATTTCAGGGTATCATTCCAATAGGCTGAACATCCCAGTAAGTCGACTATCTCAGTAAGTCAACCGACCCAGTAGGTCGACCATCCCAGTAGTCGACTTAATAAGCATCATTTTTTCAGACGAATAAAATATAGGTCGATTTCCCCAGCAAATCGACCGTCCCAGTAAGTCGACTGTCCCACAAAGTCGACTATACTGATAAATCGATTAGAACCAAACTAACACAAATTCCACGACAGTTTAACGATCTTGATTTGCGAGATCAGATTGCTTTCAGGATATAGACTTAGGCCTAAACTATGGCTTAGGCTCACACTTGGGCTTATGTGAAGAAGACATGCTGAGTTACAACGCAGTCAACCTTCCAGAATCATCGACCTACTGGGATAGTCAGCTTTCTGAGTTTTGGCCTGCCATAAGGTGACTCTCTATCAGGTATCTAACCATGAAAATTCTTTGTGCTACAGAAGTAAAAATGTTCCAATTTTTATTTGACAGGGATTGTAAATAGCTTTCGAGCAAGTTACGCTATTGAATTCTAACGAGGGAACGTTTTTAGTGTAGAAAGTCTGATATGGACAAAGTTATACTGCACTCGGTAGTCCTTGTGAAGGAACGACATATTAGCTGAATAATATTACATGGGTCGTTGTTCCCAATGGGCCTTTTTTATATCAAAATTTGCATAAAAGTAGCGTCAATGATAGATATGCATATAGCTGATTTCAGCCACTACCACTGATACAAACATTCGAAAATTGCATTTGATAGAGCACATTGAGGTACAAAAGTTACCTCAGATACTTAAGAATGGATTTTTTTGTTACCGAGCAGAGCAGTTCAAACTTTGCTTGAGTTCAGGCTCAAAGATCCCGAAAATATGGCAGATGGAAGGCCTATTACATGAAAAAAGTCACAGCCAAGAAAGACCTTTCGATTGGATGCATGCAAAGATGAGATTCAGGAAAACTTACCATTATTAGTATTACGTGAAAAGTGATCTATACCTGACAAACGACCCCAACCAATAGCCACACAAGTATTATTATTTGTAGGAAAATCTTTGGTCGGCAAGCGAATAGCATTAATGAAGTTTGTGAAGTTCACGGGACTCTGGAGTTGAATAACAGCGATATCATTGTCCAATTTCGAATTGTACTCTTTGTGGGACAGGATTCGCCGCACGGTAGCTAAAATTTCGTTTTTTTCCACCACATCGTCTACGTGATTCCCTAATTTCAAGTACATCTGTGACGGTTTCGTCGGATTGCCGGATCTGATGAAGTTTAGAAAATTATTCTGTGACATAAATGAGTAGTACGATTTTCTTCTGAACCCGTGCGGAAAAAACAGATGTGCCCCAGATCAACTCAATAATGCATTTACTGCACGGCCTATTCAACTGAATCTGTTCATATTGATATGTCAATAAGAATTGAGTGAGTGTGAGCTCTATTATACAACAGAATGGAAAATCACAAAAATATTTAGAAACTCTGGGAGCAGCAAATAGGTATTGCTGTGCCTTGTGTTCAACCATCCTATGATGACGGTAACTCCATGTAAAAGTATAGGACTACCGGCTGCAAGTAACAAGGCCATCTTTGTTGACCACGTGCCCGATTTTCATCATGGATCAGAGGTTCAGTGGTAATTTTCACAAGTTTAGAAGTATTCGCTTTCACTAAAGGCTTTTACAAAGGTCGATTTTTCAGAAGCTCGGAAGTGTCGGCTTACATAAATGACTTTCGAACATGTCGATTTTCTTCTAATTTCTATCGAATAATGTGTGCTGTATTGTAAGTAGACAAAGCAGTCTTTTTCAACGTTACTACTTCTGTCCATCGTCTCAATATAAAAAGTAAAACTATGATTTTTAGCATAAAAATAGCGGTATGAGTCATATATCAAAAGTGCTTTTCGATCATTGGATACTAAAAAGCTTATGAACTTATGAATTTCTAGATCTTGATGCAATAATGAAACCTTTTTAATAATAGAAAATACACTTTTCCAGAAGGAATTAAGGATCTTTCTGAAGGTTTTAAAGTCTAAACGATGGTGAAAGCGGATTTTTGAATTTCTAAACTTTCCAAGATTTTTAAAAGTTCCCAAATCGTCTGTGCAAGTGGTCAATTTACTATTGGATAAAAGAAGAAAGACAGTACCGCCCATTTAGTTTTGAGTCAGCCTCAGAATGCCAAAAACTCCAATGCAAATGATTAACCTTTTCTACCGTGTATTTCTCCCGATTGGTGCAGTCACTATGTGAGAAAGATCACATATTAAAATTATCGTATCCTTGCATTCCGCTCATACATCGACATACCAGTCTCCGGAATACAGTCACCAGTGTTGAAGGGCATCCTGGGTGGAGCCGTAGCCGTCTCACTACCGCTCCATGTCGGAGTAGGTGTGACCATCCAGACAACGGCTCAACGAAAATGGCCGGCTTCAGAATCCGTTGACTTTATGAAACTTCAATCCTAGCAGTGGAATGTGTATGCGAACATACAACATTCCTCCCTCTGGAGCATTAGGAGGGCCTGGTATGATCACCAATGCCGTAATGTGGCTCGTATACCCTCAGCCGACTTTTATGCGATCCTTGGGAGATTCCTATTTGGCTGTTACCGCTGATATTAACTGGACTGACACAAGTAACACATCTAGAGCGAATTCGGCTAGTTCTCTAATTGGATGGTCAACGTTCTGGCGAGATGACAATATCAGTCATAAACAAAAGAATTATATTGAAAGCGGGAAGAACAAACAAAACACAAAAAACGAAAATACTGGCCGGCCCTGAAAGAAAAAACACGAAAATACTGGCGGACCCACAAAAAAAACCGAGGTCAAACGAAGCAAGAGGAAGTCACCCAAATTTTCGAACACGATCCAGGGACTGATACACCAAAAAGGAGCAGGCGCCCGTACCGTCGGTCACAAGAATTCAAATTTTACGACGAAATAAAGGACAGAAAGCATAAATGTACAAAGTGTGGAACGCTCTAATAAGAAAAGAAAAAACACTAATACTCAAAAAATAATTTTTTGACCTTTATGTAAACTTTACCTTCCAAAATAGATTTCGACCAAGAGTGATAATAACACATATCTTATAAAAATATTTTACACAATAAACAGTGAACCCACTTCTAAACAAAGATCTCTAGGAGCAAAATGACTATTGACGGAGCTAAAGGTTAGAGGTATTGCCGCTCTAACATTGAGGTTTAGACACTACAATGACAGATGTTTGACCATATCTTCATTTTTGACGCATGAGCTATAGTTCATTTCATTTTCAAATAAGCCTCTGTGCAAAAAATGCAAGCGAATTCGAGTGCAGTTGATAATCATGCATCACAATCCAACATTTTCTTTTTTCAAATTATAATCCTGACTGTTACAGTAAATCTAAAAAAAGGGTTGTTTATTATTTGCATGAACATCTTTTTTCTTTCAGAGGCTCATTTAGAAAAATTAGACTATAGAATCGGTTGAAGCTGGGGTATAATATAAAGTGAGTGATTCTCAAGTGAGCGATTCCCATGTGAGTCGGTGGACACTAGGCACAGGAATACCAACTTTTACTTTAAAATCTCTTCGATTTGTTTGAATAATAAATAAACCACATGTGTTCACCCTTACATTATAACGCAATGGGCGGCAGTTAGGACAAGATCGGACGACACTTTGGTGCTTTTGGAGTCAGCACCAGGCGGTAACAGGGTGCCACCACACACACTGCAAGAGGTGGCCTGTGGGCAGCTGACCACGCGTACTATAAATGGATAAGAATAGCGCACAGCTTCCGTACCGCCGACGATGCGTTGCCTCTTAGTGAGATAGATGTTTGGTGCAATGGCTGGCATGCCGAATGGCAATTTGGACGACGGGACCCGCGGTTGATAAGTTGGCACTTTACCTGTAGGAATTTGCTCAACAAACTGTATGTCCGATGTGCAATAGGTAATCTCCGAGTCTGAACTGGATGAGTTGGTAGGAGTCACGCGTGAAGCCATAAGTTAATTACATAGTGCCACCTAATTTTGCCCAAATCTAATTCCGTCAGAGAAGCAGCGTTTCTGTATTCGGTTTTTTTGATAGTAAAACAAAAATGAAGTGAATAAGTACTGTTCTCAAAGTCCATTACACAACTGTAAATTTTTAAAGAGTAGCCTGTCTACGGTTATGAAGTAAGGTTTAATTAAGAGCACTTCATAGATGAATATTCTTACGTGTTAATGATGCGCACAAACTAAGAAAATGGTATGTTACAGTTGTTGACTGAAAATATAAAATCATAAAATCATAAAATCATAAAATCTTAAAACCAATAAAATCCTCCACAAATTTTGCCGAAAATTATCGCAAGAAATTTATTTTAAGTGATTTTAACTAGCAAAAAAGGTTTCTTCACTTTCTGGAAATCTACACCTTCTGTTTTCTTCAAATGTTAAATGCAATCATCAGAATGCTTTACAGAGCAGCAGCTAGAAAAAATGTACACGTTTTGACTTTTATGGGCTAAAAGGCTTGCGTGGTGGTGACTGTAGTTAAATTAGCCTTTGTACTCAATTTAGACTTCCCGGAAGTCGGATCTAGCACAAGACTCGACTGTTGAAAGACAAATCTGGAGTTTTCTCGATCAAAAAAATTTTGGCGTATACCCTGAAAAATGTGTATCGTTTATGCACATGCCTATGTCGAGATCTGGATCAGTATTTTATGCTGAAAATTATTGCATTGTGATGTTGCTGGAACAGTGTCTTATCACCATCCAAGATAGAGGCGCTAACTATGTAAAAATATGAGATTGGGTGGTTTGTTTGATCCTGTACTGCTTTTCATTCAAATGCAAAATACATGTGTAATGAGGATTCGTGTTTGAAAATTTAGGATGTAAACAGTTGTTGTATTGCATGAAAAACTTGCATATGCAGACTTTCTTTCATATATGAAATATTCACTTTTGCTTCCGCTTGTGAAGACAATGTGCACTGAATTTGCATTGGCGTTATTCCACAAAGCCTTCGACGCCATAGTTTCATCGACGCCCGATCCCAATAAAACGCATTTGGACAAAGGCGAAACGTAGTTCATGGCACGACAAGGCGGATGGGCGTTGCACAAAATTAAACAGTCGTTTATCGTTTTGGTTGTTTTGTAGCCTACAATAAAAGGGTTATTATTCACACGAGATGACTTTTTCAAGTCGACTAGGAAAAATCCGAACCGGATCCAATTGAAAACAGAGTTAGCACTAGCCGGTTTTTCTAATTCTCGGGATAAAACCCAGATTTAGGCTAGAGCACATGTGTAGTCTTTGAGACTTTGCAATGTTTCGGTACGGGGCTCGGATTGTGTCTCACTTTGGCGCCCATCTCAATTTGGCGCCCGTCTCACTTTGGCGCCCATCTCACTTTGACGCCCATTGTTTAGTAATGACTTTTCTTGGATGTCGTAACTTGGCGCCCATCTCACATTGGCGCCCGTCTCAGTTTGGCGCTTATCTCACTTTGGCGCCCTATCATTCTCTTCTCTGAGAACATTGTAAATTGTAGGATTTCGTACAAAATTCACACGGTAATAAAAATTGGTGTAAATGTTGAATTTTAAATTATTGTCAAAAAATTAATTACAAAGATCTTGTTGTTAACTTTGCTGAATTACTGAAATGTGAGATTTTATTTTTTTTACTTATTTATTTTTTCATATATAATATTTTTTATTTATATATTATATTTTTATTTATTTACCATTTATTTAAATAAGAAGTGACCATCAAATTATTTTATAGCCATACTAAATATTTTCGGCGGTTTTGAGCATTTCACGTTTGATACGCTAAGCTTCAACTTCTGATCGGGTAAGAGGCACACAAAGTGAATTGTGACCGTGATCCGGATTTGATTACACCCTGCCTTCACGAACTGTAGCACGACCCATGGAATTCCCATGACTGTTGCAAGAAACGCATTCGAAGTACATGACTTCACCATCGATAGCTAATCGTTTCACTTTTTCTTTTTGAACAAATAAAAATTATCCGGCCCGGATTAAGTCTACTCTCACAAACCAACGTTGACATTTGACCATGCAAAGACAAGATAAAACGGGCTTCCCCGAAATCAGCCATTTTAGTTTTATGAAAAGTGTTTTTATTGAGTGAAGTTTAGCAGGATAACTGATTATTTTATTTTCCACCACTTAGACAGAGAAAAATTCAGGGTGGCCTGAGCTATTTAAGCCATTATGGTCATGTAAAACTGCCCGTAAAATTTGCACATGACATGTTTAGTAGGACATACAATGCGCCAAAATAGGACGGGCGCCAAAGCGAGATGGGCGCCAAAGTGAGACACAGCTTGGGCGCCAAAGTGAGACGAGGCGCCGAAGTAAGACGGGCGCCAAAGTGAGACGGACGCCAAAGTGAGACGGGCGCCAAAGTGAGATTGTACCCGGTGCTCTACGTTCCGGGAACAACTCAGGCGGAATATCATATCATACTAACAGGCGGCGCCGCGTGGCGCCGCGCGGTGCCGCGCGGTGGCTTGTCATACTTCGCCGCGCGGTACTGCGCGGCCGCTTTTTTTACTCGGATTTTTCTCTTCTCAAAAAGTGTGTATTGGTTTAGTTGAAACCTGATGGGGCGCCGCGCGGCGCCGCAAAAATTACAAAAACCTATTCATACTTGAAAGGCGGTACTGCGCGGCGTCGCGCGGTGGAGTATGACAGGGCCTTTAGTCCTCGTCGTATGCTTAAGAGATACTTCAAGGCTTGGAGTAAGTGTTAGGTTCCTCAATCTGATCTGAAAAGTTGGGTCCTAACTTTCGCCCATGCTCGACTGTGTCATCACAACAGTTCGTCTCGAATGAGTATGACTACATAAGTATTGACTGTGGGTATCTGTAGTAGATCCTTGCCCGTATTCCGCCCCAAAGCTAACCTTGAATGTCATGAAAGTGGAAACCAGCCATGGATTTCCAACCGCCATATCCCATATTCGGATAAGAGACGTTCAACAAAGGTACGTTGAATTTTTCAGGATATAGGGCATCGTTGCCGGCTTTGGCGATGACGCTCCATGGGTCGACTTTATGCTGTAATAGAAAATGCGAAGTTCAGTGAACGTGTTTCGTTTCATTGTCTGTTTGAACGCAAAGTATTTCACCCATCAAAGTGTTTTATTGTCTTTTTTGTTGTAATGCTTGTAAATCCTAATAGTGGAAAGCAAGTACTATTTTGTATTTTTACCATTTTCTGCTAAACGATATGTCGTATAGGATTGGATGAGCCTACTGAACTGACCTTTACTATTTTCTGAATAAAAAATCGTACGGTAAAAACTTTTCGAAAACGACATCAAGGGCGCTATTCATTTTTTGGCCATTTCTTGATTTACAAGCATTTTATAAAAAGCAGGCGCTTTTGCAGTAACCGGTAAAAATTTCTGACTTCTGGAACTCAAAATTAACTTTACAGTTAATCCCCATCAAAAGTTCTAGCATGGAGCAGGTAATATTCCTGACATCTGATTGGCAAAAATACAAAATTCAAAAAGGTCAATACGTGGAACTTCAGTGGATTGAATTATCACATAATATGACTAAGAGTTTTCAGGTGGACTATTTTCCTTGGTCACAACGTACTCCACTGGGGAATAAGGAATCGGTTAATTTGACAGAAAAAAATGTTTTGGAATTTTGTACAAAACAAGCATTATGATTTCATTGTCGTTATATTTCATTTTTTCAACTATTCAACCTGAGTGCTTATCTAAAGTAAGTCTTGTGTATGATCGGTATCGCAGAAATTTTCGGTTGATCAACTTAAATACTTGATTTTATAGGTATTCTGTAGATGAATATAAATAACGTATTTTACTGAAACCGCGTCATTAAAGTACTTACAGCGGTGCCCAAGTTATAGGCAAAAAATACAGCAAGAAAACCATGACAGGAAACGAACACCATCCTTCGCTTTAGAACGTTGTACCAAAAAATATTCTTTAGTAGTCATACCTTTTTGCGACTGAACGTTTGAGCAAATATTGAGAAACTTATTTTCGAAACATTGAAGACTTTTTCTTTAACTGAATGCCATCGACATCTGGGCGTGGCATAGAAATTTGCGTATTCGAGATATCTTTCTCTTGGAAATGACGTTTCTATCTATATTATTCGAACTCCACAAGGACTTCCTCACGATTTGATGACTCCGGTGTCCATTCAACCAAAAGTAAGAAAAGAAGAGAAGGAATCCAAAACGAATAACTGCATGTGCATGGTTGTTTACGGCATATTGATTGTGTAGCGGATGGCCGACTGTGCCGTCTGGCCGACTGTAGCAGCTGGCCGACCGTAACGGCTGGCCGACTGTACCGGGTGGACGACTGTAGCACATGGCCGACTGTACCGGATGGCCGAATTCAATTTGAAATATTTTATATGTAAGTCGAACCTTATGCAAAACGTTTTCGCACGAAATGTGAATAAAATGTTGCTAAATATAGGTTTCAATGCACAAGATCAAGGCCGTATTTAGGGGAGGGCGGGGGGCGGCCGCCACCCCCTTGGGACTTTGTTATATGTCGATTTTGTGTCTATCACTGAGAAAAATCTCAAAATTTTCCGGCGCTCCGCGCCGGTCAATGAGTGTAACAGTCATTGTTTTCTATCAGCCACGGCCATTAGCATATCTACTTCGACCTACTAATTAAACTTCAACAGTTTCAATCAACTGAATTACCTCATCTCTTTTTTCATTCGTTATAAGACAAAATTTTGGGCATGATTCTCACTGATGGAAAACTTTTTTTCACTTCAAAACCGAAATGATGCATTTTGGTGAACTTCACAAGGTCAAACCCCCAAAATTTGCCGGCGCTTCGCGCCGGTCCTGAGTAGAATAGTCATTGTTCCCTATTAGGCGCAGCCATTAAGATATCTACTTCCACTTACTAACTAACGTTCATCAGTTTCTATCAACTGGTTCACTTCATCTCTTCTTTTACTTGTGAAGAGCCAATATTTTACTGGTAATTGAGGTTTTTGATCACTTCTAAAAATTTTATTCTCCTATTTCGTTTGGAGTTTTCCAAACATTTTGAAACGTGAGCCTTCACAATCCGCATTGAAAACTGATAAAAACGTCGTTCTAAGACTGTAAGTTTAGAGCTTTTATCTAGGAATAATTCTTGTGAACATTAATTTTCCAGCATTTTGGAACGCGAAGATACGAAAATTTTCTCGGCGCTAGGCGCCGAAATAAGAAAGGTATCACGATCCATTAGTTTAATTCCGATTTATTATCATTGTTATGAAGATTAATTTTCCAGCCTTCCAGAGCATAAAAATCTGAAAAATTTCTTTTTTTTTCCTTGGTCCGCCCCCCCCCCCCTAAAAAAATTCCTGGCTACGGCCCTGCACAAGATATCAAAAAATGCAAGAGCGACACAAAAATATGCTAATTATCTACAGAAATATGCCCTTCATAATTTTCTAATTCATTATAAAAGCCTATATTGATTGATTCTATCGACTTTTTTAAATATTTTTGTAACAAAAAAACTATGAATAAAATATGTTAGAACTTGGGAAAAATAGAATTTTCAAGAAAGATAGAACAACAACAGCAACGGAATTTCGTCTAAACTTGAGTAAATTATCTAACGGTCGTACTCTGGAATGTCTCTGGCTCATTACTTTATTCACATTAGCTTAGCACAAGTGTTGCATTCATAATACACGGTTTGCAAACCATCAAATCCTCGTTTAGTTTTATTCTTTTTGAAAAGCCAAAAATGATTGGATCTTGTGCGACTTTCGCACTTGAGCAATATAGAATTTCCATGAACTGTCAACTGATATTCTGCAGCCCCAAAATCATTTTTACTCATTTTTATAACAAATATACTGAACAAAGTGAACGGATACGAAGCGAAAATTTCCTTACAAAATGAGAAACTTTTGAATTCAAATAGGTATCCTTGTGTGCTTTTACTTAATTAGCACATTTTTGCGTTGCTCCCGCATTTTTTGATGATATCTTGTACATTGAAACCTATATTTAGCAACATTTTATGCACATTTCGTGCAAAAACACTTTACATAAGATTCGACTTATACATATAAACTATTTAAAATTGAATTCAGCCAACCGGTACAGTCGGCCAGACGGCACAGTCGGCCACTCGGTCTACAACGGGCATATTTACTGCAGCATATCGATCACAAATTGTTGACAATGTGACTTGCGATCTGCACACAAAATTTGACATAAAAACACGATTATTCGCTCCGCAAATGTTTACAGCTCAACGATCATCATAAAATTTCACAGCAGGAAAATCTCTTAATCCTACATACAAAAGCTTCGTGATAATATATTAACTTTTCACATGGTATTCGGAAGGAACATAAAAATTCTATACTCAAGTCCTCCACTTGCATAACGGCTTATCGTTGCCCAGCCGCTGGTAGCTCGATTGGGATTCCATTTTTTTCAAGGCTTGAAAATATGCGACGAAATTCGTCGGTATTATCGACTCTACCAAACTTTGCGGCATCACGGGTGGTAATTGTAAGTCCATATGACTTATGGCGATAACTCGACTGATTTCGGGATCACTAGAAAACTAGTTACGGTTAACACAACAGAAGACACGGCACAGATTTGGATTTCGATTTCTACGTAAAGCAGTATGTCACATTTTTTTTATAAAATCAGCCATTTTTGTTGGTCACACTTAAGTAGTTATACGGGTACACAAAAGATACCATACCCATGTACAAAACGCAAGCATTAAACAATACCGCTCTAATTGTGCAGAGCCATACAGAAAGTATATTCGACAGTGTAATATCATCCTAATTCATATAACGTGTGAGGTGATATAGGAGGTGTAGAAAGTACGTCTCGGCCCGACTCTGACGTTAAAATTGATGGCTCATTTTCTGAGGACAAAAATTTTTTGACAACAAAAATCATGCACCGAAACAATGAAAAAGCGTGTCACAAAAACAATGCTTAAGCATAGGGAATCAATGAAAAACGTTTCCCAAACAAAAAGTTTTGTAAAAAAGTGAGTAAACCCCTAAAACACCAGTTTTTTGTGCATTAAACTGTGAAGGCCGATGTATAGTCGTCCTGATCCTTTTAAAAAATGGCCTTTCCTGAGTCAGGAAAGCTCGTTCCCTAAACTTTCGATCCTGACGCAATCCGTTATCCTGAAACCAGGATCGGGATAGCGTTCCCGGCCTGATAAGGAAAGGTGTTCCCGATGTCTTCCTAATCGGGAAAGGATCAGCTTTCCTGACGAACAAAGTACAAGCCTTCCGTACTTTTTAAGGATCGGGAAAGCTATACGCTACAGTAAATTTTCATCAAATGCGTAACGGCTTTAGCCTGCGCATAATCCTAGTTACATTTTCCGGTGATTGGAATCTAAAATGAAGTGAAATTAGCAAAAACTAAGAATTTGCTACCAGTCAAGATAGAGTAGTCAGCTGAGAAATAGATTTTTCATGTTTTTCGGTGAAATATGCGCACGCAAATGCAATACTTTGCAACTACAGCGCGTTGTAATACTGTAGCCATGTTTGTTTACAACAAAACGGCAGATTTGCGGCTTTTGTTGATTGATTCCAGCGTTTTTATTGATTAAAAACTTAATTTTCTAAAAAATTAATTAATTTTAATGTCAAACTTTATTAATTTTAAAATATTTAAAATTTAAAATTGAAAAAAATTTAAGTGTAAAATTATAAAATTTTAACATTTTAAATTGAAAACTTTTTAAATTAGAAAATTTAAAAATGAAAAATTTAAAATTAAAAAATTTAAAATTGAAAAATTTAAAATTGAAAAATTTAAAATTGAAAAATTTAAAATTGAAAAATTTAAAATTGAAAAATTTAAAATTGAAAAATTTAAAATTGAAAAATTTAAAATAGAAAAATCTAAAATTAAAAAATTGAGAATTGAAAAATTTAAAATTAAAAAATTTAAAATTAAAAAATTTAAAATTAAAATGTTTAAAACTAAAAAATTTAAAATTAAAAAATTTAAAATTAAAAAATTTAAAATTAAAAAATTTAAAATTAAAAAATTTAGAATTAAAAAATTTAAAATTAAAAAATTTAAAATTAAAAAATTTAAAATTAAAAAATTTAAAATTAAAAAATTTAAAATTAAAAAATTTAAAATTAAAAAATTTAAAATTAAAAAATTTAAAATTTAAAAACTTAAAGTTTAGAAATTTAAAATTGAAAAATTTTAAAATTTCAAATAAAAAAATTTAAATAAAATATAAAATTCAAAACTAAAAATTTTAAAATTTTAAATTAAAAAATTTTAAAATTTAAAATTAATTAAGGGGAATTAAAATATGACAAATAAACAAAAAACACCGTAAAAAATAATGTAAACGCATGTATGTAAGCATGTGCAACGTGAACGAAAACAAAAAAAATAATCAGAATAATGTACAAGATCAATAAAATGTATAAAATCTACTGTCTGGTCGTCTTTATTTATACAACTTACGCATCTCAATATCTAATCTTACTGTGAAATATTTGTCATGTAGTCGTCCCGATCCTTAAATTTAGGGACGTTAAGGACGACTTTACCTGGTCCTATCCTTTCCTGATCCTTATCGGGTCAGGAATTCAGGATTAAGGATCAGGATTACGGATTACTATACATCGGCCTTAAGACCCTCGAGATCTTCGACCCTTTGGAATCTAATCGTTTTATGGGTTTACTCGTTTACTCCCCGACTGGGCAATAGAAGGACAGTAATTCCGGTGATCCTCAGGGGTCCCTTCGACAAGTTCCTATCAAACGAAATTTCAATCGGGTTGTCTCCATTGTTCCGAAGAGACTATGAAAAGCAAGATAGATCATGATTGCGTATGGGAGTGAGTACTGTTTCATATTTTTGTAGATCAAAAGTTATATGAAACTGGAAATGTGTGAGCCCCTCAATTCATTGTAACTACTTGCATTTTCAAGTACTAACAATGAAAAATAGACTATTGACCAGATTGATGTGGACCTGATTTACTGCTATCAAACTTTGAATTCAAACATCACTCTAATTCTGTGCAGTGAATTTGTATCTATCATAATACTTTTCAGATCTTCAAGCAGAAGTTACGGGTTAGTATACAGTTTTACGATGCGTATCAGAATTCGTAGTCTAAAAAGTAAAATTCCACCGTATCTATTTTGGGCCATGATTTTTATGTGTGACACCCGAACACATCAATTTTGAGAAAGGTTTCTCGAGTTATCTGCGAAATCGTCACTGCTAATCATTCAATTTTCACGTAAAAAACATATTTTAAATTAACTATTTGTATTTATGCACTGTCAGATCACATGAATTTTACTGGGATAGTTTAGTGTTACAGTAACTTACGATGTTGGAACTGCAGCGATGCCCATCGGAAAGGCATAAGATCGAACGTAGTTCGGATCCGGTGATAAAGCTGGGTATTTCACGCTTGAAACTGAAATGTGGTAGGAAGGATGATGATTGTAGTATACCAAAAGGATAGGATGATGAATCTGAAAGAATTTGGGAGTTCATCAGGGATCTTAAAATTTTTACCCTTTCATTTAAATCATTTTCGATGTCCGCTCTAAAAGTTTTGGCATACATCCATGTGTATTGTCTGAACGGGGCACTAGACCTCATACACGGGGTGTCTGGCCTTACCCAGATAGAATTTTGATTCCTACCAGATAATGAATTTTCTTGGCGACCACGTTTTTTTGTTATAAAACACATCAGACTGCGTATGAATTTATCAGATCTCGTTTAAATCTATCAAAGTTTAATAAAATGACCTAACCCTATTTTTGACGGTTAAATATGGTCAATTTTTGGGCGAAACTTGTCGAAAACTTACAACACGAATATTGATAACTGTCCGTTTTAAAAAATTGGAAAACGTCGATCGAATCGCGGGGAGACAAAATTCCGAGTAGAGCTGGTTTAAAAAATTGTCTGATGATAGCCGAACCCGTATCCTACAAAAAGAAACTAAAGTCATGACATGGATAATATACCGAGTTTCTATCATGACTTTTTGACTAGTAGCTATGTTGTCCATTCCAGGTCAGATTAGAACAGTAAAAGTAAAAATAAACTGGAAAATTTAGATCACGTTTGTTGCACAGAGTGGACAAGGTTAAAATTCTGATTATATATCTCCTTCTAGACTTTGTTCAAACCACTTGTTTCTGTGTAGGTTTCACTATAAAAGAATTCCACAAAAGCCTTCCCTCTTCTATTTGTATATCTATGGCGCATGCTGAAAGAGGAAAAATCTCAGATTTTCATACTACATAATGTAGCGCATCCCGGACATACTGAACACATTTGTTTGTAACTTCGTTTTTTATGATAAAGGATCAGACATGGGATCAATCCGGTTCGAAAGTTTTCCGAAGATCTTTTAGCGGACAACATTGCTCATTTAATGGGCGCTATACCTCATTCGCTTTGAAATAATCGATGCCGTGGCCCCATGATTTCTTGTCCATGAGAGGTAAAAGACAGGTGGAAATTTTCTCCGATAATCCCGTTAAACAGACAAAATCTCCCGTGTAACATTTAGATGTCCAACATTGTTCTATCCGAGTCAAAAGCAGGGTTTTATTCCTATGATTTTATAGTTCCCATTCCCAAAGCGAAATTTATCGTTTTTCCACCGTATAAAGTTCTGCACACCATGAAAAGTGCGTACAAAATTGAACCTACCATTTTTTCATTCTCGCTGCGTCTATCATTTCAAAGTTAATGGTCTATAAACGCTTCTTACTTCATTCAGAACCTCCAAAGTTTCACTCCGATCGAAATTGGGATCGAATATTTGCCTGTAATGCCAGGTCGGATGCACAAAGTCCATAACTTTTTCGACTGGCATCCGAACCACGGCTTCACCCTTGAAGCAGGCATATTTCACAGACGGTACTTTGGTCGAATAAATTTTTATACCGAGCTGAAATGAAATTTAGAATTGGTTTTTAAAATTTGGTTACTTACTATTGATCGGCGAAACTGGAACGAGATCATGATGTGAGATGAAAAATGTTTAAATCCACTGAAATCTTTTTTTCTGAGAAAATCTCGGCGTGAAGCACACTCAAAAAAATAAAAAAAAATTGATTGTGTCAGGGAGTTTAAATTCCGATTACAAGATGCCGAGTAACTTCTAGCAAACTCAATTAAATTTAACCTTATGTAGCTACTAAAATAAATATGTACATTTTTTCGGACATCAACAAAAAAGAATATATTTACAGCAGAAGTTTGATCGGATGAATTCAGTGTTTGAATCACGGATCCAAACCCATATCCAGCAACAGACAAAATCCACAACAAAAAAGTGAAAATGTCGGTAATACCAGCCTTTTAATATGACTAGCACTGTAGGAATTAAAACGAACCAGAAGTTCATTATGGTTGAGAAGCGATTGCATGAAAATTTGTAACTATGGTCTGTTATTAAGATGCTTCCAAATTTTAAAAAATGATAAAAAAACAGAACTGTCGTCAAAATTGTTCAGGCATGGTAAAATTTTTCACTCAGAAATTCCTTAATTTTAGTTGAGTATGCTCACAAATGTGCAGTCCGATGGGATATACGATCTAACAGAAAGTCGCAAAAGTAGGGAATAGTACTCTTCCAATTTTATAATTTCGAAGCATTTAAGGAAAAGCAGATTTTGAAGTTCGTAAGTCTAACTTGATGAAAACGGAGATGATTTTTGTTCTAATTCAGCCACTAATTGAAGATATGAAGAAATTTTGTGAAGTTTCAAGTCATTCATCTGCGGCAGTAAAAATAGAAAACACCCTCCAGTAGAACTATGTTTTACTTTGAGCAAAAATATGTCGACTATCTGAAAAATGGTCTGAAAAATGGTGCCTGGTGGAATACGTTATACTTTAACCAAGCAATCCAATCTGAATCTGCTTTCACGCCAAAGATCTACTTCAATCAAAGAAAAACGGTCGTCGAAATGAAAAGTTAAAGTCCAATAGTAAATTCGAAGATCACATATCGCACGAAATCAATATTTTTCACATTCTCCTTACCACATCTTTCTTCAACGCCCAGCCTTTATGCTCAAATGCCAACCTTTTAAATTCTGAAACCGTGCGATCAAGCTGTTCTTTGTATGCGCAATTGACGGTCATTGTTTTATTTTCGAGCAGAAAATATCGATTGATCAGAACTTTTCTTTCTGAATAAATGATTTTAAGGTGATATAACGTCTTAAAAATTACTAACATTGATCGTCACATCATTTTTATGAAAACAGAATGGTAGAGGAGATGCAGAAACCAGTTTTTCACTCTCTCCTAGCTCGGTTGACGCAAATTATGACTCATCAGACTAGTCTAGAGAGCTTCCCAGTTTAGAGAGCCTTGAGAGAGAGCAATAGAAAGAGAGGCGGGCGCCTTATCTAATGCAACAGTCGTTCTAAGAGCAGGTTTGATCGTCTTTCACGATTCTGATGAGACTGATCAGATGCCATGCAGATTCAGAAATATCATCTCACATTGATTAAACGTACAAAGACAAGCTGCTTTTCAATAACGATTAAGGATACTACAGGGGGGTTTGCGCAATTCCCAATCTTTTCGAGCTCTGATCTTGCGACTGGCACGAGCCTGGTTGGTAAGCACGACTAAACAGAGTGTCAGGAAATAATTGCTCGAAAAATAATCTGAACGAATGCAATGGCAGTTATAAAATGTCTTCTTAAGTTTAGTCAGTCTTGCCCCCTGATTCTGAAATCAATTGTTTAAAGTATCGATATGTTTAACATATAGTTAACAAAAGTTCACATGCAGTTCACAAAAGAAAAGATTCTCTATTTTGAACAGGTCATACTTTGTATTCTGTTATATAAAGATCGACTTTCCCTAACGGAACTAATTGCCATGAAATAAGAAAAAACATCACTGCTCAAGGATTCCTATTCCTCGAGATGGATATACACATTTCGGGTGGGCGAATTTAGTGGGTTGCTGGTGTTTGTCAATTACCAAATTAGAGAAAACTTTAGGCCCCCGGCCTAAGTTTTACAGCAAACAAAATAATAATGCAAAAAAACTAAAGATATTAGATGCGTAGAGGGCAGATGATATTATTTCATTACAGGAAAATTGACAAACAGAAAAACAGCGGAATCAACCAAACGAAAATAACCGAAAAAAGTGACCCGGCACAAAAAATTACAATTTTATTATCAACACATTGAATTTTAGCGCGTGAATCACGCGAAAAAATAAATGAAACTACGAAAAGCCATCATGAGATAAATTTCGAGTGAAAATACAGGTTGTTCCGGAAAGAGGCCATCTTTAAGAAGCTCATATAAGTAGCTTGCGTTTCTTGAAATGATTCCAAATAATAATAATACTGTATACTTCGACAATCTCTTGTTAAACCATGTGTCACATAGGACTAGAATTTCAGAGTTTACTCAACTAATCTTCAAAAATTCTTGTGAGTAAAACATCGAGTCCTTTATTCAAATTTCTCTTGATGGCTATACTAATTTCTGTCTTTGTTCAGTTTACACACATTTTGCAGACAAAAGACAACGAGTACACAGACAGTCAAATTAAACACTTCAGATTTTTTTCAGACGTGGCCATGGTTACACTTCTATTAATCATGTAGTTGGTTTTTATAAAATACTTGTAAAGTAGAAAATGACGAATAATAAGTATCACCTTCAAAATCATTTGCGCAACGCCTTCACAGCTGGATTTTTTACTATGCAAAAAATGGTTTAGCAGGAACTGGCAAAAATATAAAAAACTGCTGGTTTCCACTCTTGATATTTGCAAGCATTTCAAAAAAAAGAATCTGCACTCAAAGGCCAGAACGGAATTACTAATAATTCAGGTTTTATGGGTATTTGTACTATTTATGTATTGTGCATTACATTACATTACATTACATTACATTACATTACATTACATTACGTTACATTACGTTACATTACATTACATTACATTACATTACATTACATTACATTACATTACATTACATTACATTACATTACATTACATTACATTACATTACATTACATTACATTACATTACATTACATTACATTACATTACATTACGTTACATTACGTTACGTTACATTACGTTACATTACGTTATGTTACGTTATGTTACGTTACGTTACGTTATGTTACGTTACGTTACGTTACGTTACGTTACGTTACCTTACATTACGTTACGTTACGTTACGTTACGTTATGTTACGTTATGTTACATTACGTTACGTTACATTACATTACATTACATTACATTACATTACATTACATTACATTACATTACATTACATTACATTACATCACATCACATTACATTACATTACATTACATTACATTATATTACATTACACTACATTATGTTACATTACATTACATTACCTTACATTACATTACATTATGAAATACATGTATTATTTAGGAATTTACACATGAATCATTGTGAACAGCAGTTTACTCCCAAGGTTGGATGATGCACATATAGAATTTCGGTTTTCTTATTTTACGTGTACACCTGTACACATTATCATAGGTGGCGCGATAGCATCAACCTATAATATACTTGGCCCCCAAATTTCATGCCCCTCTAGAGCCTAGAACCTTCGGGTGTTTTTGCATAAGATCGGGCATAGGGGTAAACTATGGTGTGCCTTTTGTCATTTCGCCTCTATCTGCAAGTGGTGCTGGGTGGGGCCACAGAAACATGCAAAAAACGCACTTTTCAAGGCCTCCCCAGTTCCACCATGCCCAGCAATGGGTGTGCCATATCCAACCTCCATACTTCGGCCTAAGCATCTTGGGGGTGCAATCTCAAATGTGATTTTTCATTTTTTTAAAATACGGCCTCAATTCAATCATATGGTGGTCCAAAGTCCCGAAAACTGCGAAATTTGGCAATTTTGTTATATAAACTTACGGCTTCAAAAAATTTTTGTTTGCAGCATAATGCACCACGGTGCCTAAATTTTTTGCAGTTTCAATCAAATTTTTGCAGTTTCAAATTGTTGCCTTTTTGGGATTTTTGGGGTGAAAGGGTTTTTGATCATGGGGAATTCAATGGACGCGGTTGCTTTACACAAAAAACATCATTAATGTCAATGATGGTAGTTCATAACTTTTTGGAGGAAGTGATTTTCTACCATTCAGAAGCCGACGGACGTGGTCACTTTACAAGAAAAGTTATCTCGCGTGTAAACAAGCGTATTTTCATGATTTTTTGGTGGAAGGGGTTTTCGACCATCGGGAATTTAATGAATGCGATCACACTACACATAACATTAAATTGAGTGTAAAAAAAGTATTTCTGCAATTTTGGGGGTAAGAAGTTTCTGATTATGGCTAATTCAATGGATGCACCACTTTACACAAAAAATATCTCGGGTGTAAACAAGCATATTTTCGTCGTTTTTTGGGGAAGGGGTTTTCGACCACCCTGTCACATTAAGTAGAATTTGGGGCCATGTCACATTAAACGAAGTAGGACAATCACATTGATGGGAAACCCCATACCATATTCCATAGGAAATATGGCCATGACACTGCAAGTGACATGCTGTGACCCCATTGGGTGGCTCGCTTCTGGTTATCTACTTCGGGAACCTAACCCAGCTGGTACTACCACAGGTAAACCTATGATGTACCTCGGCCTTGTCCTTGGGTTCAGCTGTAGAATAATGGACAACGCGGCCGCGTCAGGGGTGCCAATCCCTAGTCCTCATTCACTGGGAATGAGGGACGGTGCCATTGGCAGAATGGTGTACTGTAGGGGACCCGATTGTTAACCTAAATCCCCTTATTGGCCCTGACCTTAAGGGTCTGAGGGCTTTCTCAACTGAGGGTACTCTCAAGGGAAAACTAGCTTAAGTAGGATTCCCACAAATATACCCTCAACACTAATAACCCCTGAGAAGACTCACTAAATCCTCTTCTCAAAGTACTCGGCGCTGGGGGACGAGTTCAAGGGTCAAAGCGTGGGTCCTACGGACAGCGGTGAGCGGGTACGGGAATCGGGAGCGATTCGGCGTGGAGGGTGATGTGGCTGTAGGTCGACGGGCGACGGTATCAAACGTTTCCTCGGGGAGGCAACAGGGGTTCTTGATCAACGGCGACAGGGGGTGAACTCCTACGGTTGGGTTACTGTAACTGGCAATGTAAAGGGAGGCGGAAGGCGAGAATATGCAAATTTATTGACAGGCGGCGAACGCAGTTGAAATATGCAAATATAATAATAAGACCACAAACGGCAAATGCGAGACACAGGCTAAAACGCAACAATGATTAGAGTCGAAGACAAGACCACAAAAATGACAAAACAAGCCCTTTTAAAGGGCCCCATAAACTACAGTATGCCTTGGGCGGAGTTAACACTCCCCCAAGCTAACTTCTGCAGGGGAAATTGCTGCAGAAGATGCCTATAGTCACATAGACATTTTCCAGTTCACAACGTTAAGCATTGGGGCGAGTTTTCACTCTCCATGCTTAGCATAGGAATGTCATCTAGTGAGAATTTCAAACTAGTCATTTCATGTTACAAAACTTCGCTAGTTTTTACTGATAAGAGGTGCACATTGTGCTCCAAATTACAGCGATGAGCTTGGAGAGCTTATCTCTAACGGAAATTCTTGACTAGTGGGTTGCATACCGTAGTGTACGTGTGCGATGGAAAATAATAATTCAAAACGGAAATAAAAGTGCGCAAATGAAACAGAAATGAAACATAAAAAGTACACACATAAATTGCATGTAAAAATTATAAAAACGAAACGTAAAATTGATGTAAATTAATGTAACACAAAACGTGATGAAAAACATAACAAAAAAGTGTGATGTGAATCACATGACGTTCAACGAAATTCCTCGGCACGTGACAACCGATAATTTAAGGAATGCGATCACTATGCATACAATATCAAATTGAGTGTAAACAAATGTATATCTGCGATTTTTCGGATGAGAGGTTTCTGACTATGGTTAATTTAATGGATGTGTCACTTTACAAAACAAAATTATCTCGAGTGTAAACAAGTGTTTTTTTTGTGATAATTTGGGACAAGGAGTTTTGGACAATGGGGAATTCAATGAATGCGGTTCCTTTACACAAAAAATGATCCAGTGTGTAAACAAGCGTGTTTTCCTGATTTTTTGAAGAAAGGGTTTTTGACCAAGGGGAATTTAATGAATGCGATCACTTTACATGCAAAAAAATATTGAGTGAATACAAATCTATTTCTGCGATTTTCGGAGGAAAGGTTTCTGACCATGGGGAATTCAATGGACACAGTCATTTCATACAAAAAATTGTTCTGTCTGTAAACAAAGGTTGTCCTGTGGTTTTTTGTGTTGAGCGGTTCTTGATCATAGGAATTCAATGGAAATGTTCACTTCACCCTCTGTTTACAACGTGTTTCCAGTTTTATGCACGTATCTTTTACTACTACTGAAAGCGAGGATTCGTAGCTTTAAGATTGTTTGTTATTATTTCCTTGATGTGAAGATGACCAAGTTTAAAACTTCAATGTGCTTCTACGAAGGCTTTCATGCATGACTGGAGCCAACTAAAAAGAGGTGGACTAGTATATTAGAAAATGCCCTGATGGAGCAGAAAAAAAGAAGAATATAATTGCTTGGATAGCTGCCAAGCTAGAAAAAAAGGGGACTAGATTTTTGAGAATTTGGGTAAAAGTTGGAAAAATTCACTTTCGTTATGTTGGATTTTCATTCTTTCTCAAAAAAAATTTTCCATGTCTGTAAAAAAGTATATTCTGCAGCATCCTGCATTTGTCCTTCCCCTGGCATCAACTACAGTAAAATTTTTTTATATGAAAATTATATGCACATGATTTCAAATGTAAAAAAATGGTAAACCAATAGCATTCTTACTCCCGACCAATTCAAAACTCCTGCCTCTCACACTAGCTGAAAAATAGTGAGGAGGCAGATTATAGTCATTCTCAGAACTATAAAGAAACCTGAGGTGGTTGCACAAACCCAACCTGAGGATTATCTCAACATCGGGATTAAATTGATGATCCTGAGTGTCAGAGGGTCAATTCCTCTGACCTTTGGTCCTCTAATTACTATATTTTTTATTCTCTAAAGTTTCTTTGTTGTTAAAGTGTTTTCGATTATTATTAAGTAAACAAAACGATAAAACGGTTTGTCTCACACATTTTTGGCCCCCAAAACAAATAAATGGATAGCGCGAAAGTTTTGCATACAACATGCAAGTTGATGTTAGGCACCCCGCCGTGCAGTTCTTCATTATTGCAAAATTATTATTGAAACGTGATTGCGCTTTTATCGTCCCGTTTTGCTGGTCGGACGTTTTGATATAGGCGGTGGCTAGGAAAGTAGCGCGGGCGTCCTCGCCAGTTACGATTATTGGTATTTTGTTTTTCGTCGTCTTAGCGTTACGTTTGAGAGCATAACATGGCCTGAGGATTTACGACGACCCTTTTGATCAAGAAGTCTAGTGAGTTGTTGTTGGAGACAGGCAGATCTGTCTCATCTTTCTTTGAGGAGTTTCAGCTTAGGCCGCGTGTTGAGATATCCTAAAGCCCCTGTGACTCTGTGCGCAGGGGTGATGAAAGGGATCCGTGAGTCAGGGAGCAGCTAGGCAGCGGTATTTTCGTGTTTTGCAGTTTCACCCTTGTATTCTATTGACTCTCACTTTTGTATTTCATTGCACTTCTCGTTTTACTCATAATAAATATCTTCGTACACTCAGTCTCAGCTAGGTACCGTAAGTGCAGAGTTAGTACCGGGTTAGCGTCAGGGGCCGTATCAGATTGGATCTCCCAAGAACCGCAGCTAGGTAGCAGAGGGCATACGAGCACCCAATACAACATTGGTGACTTGTACAGCTAGGAAGGTAAATCATGAAGAAATTATCGAAACCGAAATTAACCATCCAGAAACAGCCGGGAAGATGACCGAAAGTAAGTTTAATGCAAACGGAATTGGCCAAGGAAGATCATGCCGAACGAATGGGGAACATGGAAGCAACAATTGAACAAGTAGCAAAGAAATTCGGGAACTTACCCGATGATAGTGATAGAAATCAAACTATTGATGCAGATATATATGATTATGTGGATCAGAGGATACAAACGTCCTCCGATTCAGTGTTATTGTTTGAAAAAATTAGTATAGCTCCAGAAACAAATGTGGTATCAATCTATAATTCAAGACATATGCCGACAATATCAAAAATTGATGCAAAGATAGACAACGAAGCGAAACTGAAGAACCAAACGGAAAGGATAATGAATGGAAATATACAGGATGTAGCTACTTTAGCCGTCCTGGAATCAATGCAAAGAGCCACTGACAAATCGACTAATGCCGTTAATGTAGAAAGAAAGAAAGCAGCACTACGAGAACAAGAAATACTTGACCAACTCAGATGAGAGAGAGCGGAATGCAAATTATGGGAAGAAAAGTTTCGGGAGCAAGAACAGCAAAATTCAAGAAAGATAATGGAAGAAGTTGAGAAGCAAATGGGGGAATTGATGAAGAAAATGGATAAGAAGCTGGACAAAAGAATATCGAATCCTGGAGATATGGAAATACTTCCATCTGAATCAGTCAAGGACCATTTAGACAGGAGTTTGGAAAGAAAAGTAAATTGGTTCCAAAACCATTTCGCCCATGCTCAGAGTGCCCAACATAGAAATATGGAAGACGACATACCAACTACATCATGGAATCCCGGAACAGAACAACCTATAGTAGGAAGCATTCCCTGGAATCGACAAGAGTATGGACGATATTAGGAAGATCTGGAAAAAGGTATGAAGATAATTCTAAATCTAATGAAAAGTAAAGAAATATCCGATAAAATGGAAGCCGCAGAGATACTTAATTTTTTCGTGTGTTTGGAAGGCACATTCAAGCCTGAAGACACAGAAGACTTAAGAATTGAAGTAATCTGGCGTTGTTGCTATTTCGAAACATCGACGTATGTAGATAAGAACGGCAGCTATGAAGAAGGAAAAGCAAGGGTGATTAGAATGATCGCCCTTAAAATGGACACTCCTGCGCTCAGAAGGGAGTTACATGATATGAAAAAACAAAAAGGGGAATCTACAAAAGATTTTTTGCGACGAATAAAGACGTACGTTCATTTATTAAATTATGAAAAAGAAGAGAAATCAAATTGCTATAGAAACATATTTTCATAAAGCTCCCTTATACGTCCAAACGCAAATGGAGGGTGGGCTTCACGAATTCAAAAATGTCGCCTCTTTGGCAGAATTCATAAACAAATTGAAAGCCGATACGACAGCCTGGAAAGAGTTCAGTGAGGATCAGGAAGACGGCGAAGACGATCGGTTGAATCGAGTCTATGAAAATAGAAGATTTAATAATCTACAAATTCGTCAGCAAAATAGCAGTACTAGTCAACCGCAGCAAATTCCACGGCCTCAGCAAATTTTTCCACCGCCACCAGCATTTCAAGCCCCCTTATCTCAACAGGACATCATGAAAATGGTCAATGATGCGATTAGGAATCAGGGCCCTCCAGCTCTTAATTGTTGGGGAGTCAATAGTAATAATAATAACATGCCATATAATAGTTTACCTGATCGAGTTTTGGGAAATCCATAGCGTCGACCATATTGTTCATACCATAAATTGAATAGCCACTCATCCGAAAATTGTTTTATTCTCCACCCTGAATCGATTCAACCAACGGATCAGGGGAGGCCGTGGAATCGTGGCAACAATTTGTATAATCGAAATTTTGATCAATGAGGTGGTTTTGGAAATTGGGGACGAGCTGGATTCGCTAATCTCGGCCAACGGGTGCCATACCACAATAATAATAATACGGAGCAAAATCAAAATGTGGCATATTATTATCATCAAAATAATGTCCCGCAGCCACCGCAAAATGTCGTACCATCAACAACCGACAAATAATCCCCCGAATAATTCTATAAACGTCATAAATTCCCAGGAGGCTAAAAAACAAGATAAACCGGAAATTATAGCCCTGGATGGAGTTCTTATAGAAAATTATGAGTTAAGTTTGGCGAATGTTATCAATTCTACTTCAGAAGCAAAACCTAGACTCGCCAATGATAACGAACATCTATTTTTGGAAAATTTTCGCAAATGTCAACCATTATTAATACCCGTCAAAATACGTGGAGAAGAATTCAAAGCTCTAATCGATACGGGAGCGCAATCTAGCTTTATGAGGACAGATACATCATTGAGACTACTGAATACACCAAAGACAAAACTTCCTATCTTAAATTCAGTAGTAACAGCTGTAGGAAAACGTGTAACAACATATGGTCCTACATTTATATACGTTGGAACCAGTTTTGGAAATTTTCTTGCTAGATTCGCATTACTAGATAACCTGAAGGAAGGTATTATATTGGGTCTAGATTTTCTAACTCATCCTAGTATACAGGCCTCTATTGATTTTCGAAAAGGCCACATACGCCTAGCGAATGTAGAAAGACAAATTATTAGTGAAACACTATTCGACCACGCGCAAATACTGCCACAGCTGCCAATTCCGACAAATCCGTTGGTCTTGGATTATGTACCTCTACAGGAGGAAGTTAAGGATGAGGATCTACCCAAACTGGAAACCGATGATGAGCAAGAACAAGTCATGCGAATAACCGAAATGGATGAGGAAACTTTTATATGGACAAAATCTGGGACATATATTCCCCCAAATACCACTTCTTTTGTGCAAGCTGTGGTTTGGCCACAGAAAGATTGGACAAAGGGTCCTATAGTCGTAGAAGAAATGGGGAAGGATACCGTATTCGACATCGATGCCTCAATTGTGGATGCTAAAGACAACAATTTCCGAATTCTACTTATAAACGAAATGAATAAAGGGGTAAAGCTGCGTAGCAATGAGCTGATAGCGAAATCCAAAATGAAATCCGTGGGACCAGAATTCGATGAAAAAATCTATCAACTTCAGACAGAGCCCAAATTACAGCAGCAAAGTGAGCCGGAATTCATCAAAGTCGTGACGCAGTTGGTGAAGGAATCAAGTATCGATAGACAAGGGCAACAACAAATTATGAATGTCCTACTCAAACATAGGCATGCATTCAGTATGAAAAATGACCCTTTAACGGTGACCCACGAAGCAGAACACAAAATCGATTCAGGAAACGTGTTGCCAGTTCAAAAGCACTACTGGAGAGCTCCGATAATGCGAAGAGACATCATCTGTGAACATGTAAAAGATATGATGGAAAAAGGTGTCATTGAGCCCTCTAGAAGCCCTTGGGCTGCACCATTGTTTTTAGTGGGCAAGAAAGATGGCACTTGGAGACCAGTAGTTGACTACAGAGGAATTAACCAAGTTACTAAAGACGATAAATTTCCGATATCAGCAATCAACGACTACTTAGAGGTGTTGGGAGGTGCACGGTATTTTTCGACTTTGGATTTAAAAGCTGGGTACTGGCAGGTACCAATGAATCCTGAATTGAAGGAAAAGACAGCATTTATATGCCAAGATGGACTTTTTCAATTCAAAGTAATGCCATTTGGGCTAAAGAATGCTCCCGCAGAATTTCAGCGTCTCATGGAGCGAATTCTATATCCGTATGTGTGGAAAATATGTTTGGTATACATCGACGATGTAATAATTTTTTCAAGAACCATCAAGGAGCATTTGGAAAACCTAGAAACCATATTTCGATGCCTGACAAATGCAAATCTTACATTGAAACCTGACAAATATTCCTTTATGCCAGCCAGCGTGAATTTTTTAGGCCACATGACAAGAACGGAATGTCAGTTGATCCACAAAAAATAGAGGCAGTCAAAAACTTCGAAGTACCTAAATCCATCAGGCAGCTACAGAAGTTCTTGGGATTAGTACAATGGTCCAAACGTTTCATCCATAATTTAGCTTTCATCCCCCAACCACTTTTTAACGCCCTTGTAAAGAAAAATAGGAAGGAGAAATTTGAACTTTCAGAGGAACAGTTAATAGCTTTTGAAGGTGTAAAAAACGCCCTAATGACCGCACCCTTCCTTCGATATCCGGTATTCGATGGATCGGCGACATTTGTAATTCAAATGGACGCCTCAGGAACAGCCGTAGGTGCGATTTAGTACCAGGAAACACAAAATGATCGCTGGACAATAGCTTATTCGAGTAGAGTTTTAAATGACGCAGAGACACGATACTCAACAATGGAAAGGGAATGTCTAGCTGTAGTCTACGGGTTCAAGCAGTATCAACATTATGTTATGGGGTTTAAGGTCACAATTAGAACACACCATAAACCACTTACATGGCTTTCCGCAGAAAAACAACAGAATCAAAGATTGTTGAAATGGGCCTTATAACTTGGACAATTTAACTACACATTTGAATATCTGGCCGGATGTCAAAATGCTTTCACAGATTTTTTATCAAGATCGGAGGAGAAAGAAAAGATCCGAAGTAAAAAGCAGGAAAGTAAAGAAGAAATCGAGGACAAAAAATTGAATGCGGAAGCCGAATGCATGGCAGTAATGTGAGCCATGACAAAACAAATGCTTGAACCTGAGACGCAAGAGACATTTATTGATCCTCCACCGCCGACTCAGCAGGAAATAGATCAAACGCCAGAAGAAGCAAAAAAGGAGTCCGAATTATTTTCTCTAGACTTGATTAGGAAACAACAACGATTGGATTCGAAATTGGTGGATATTTTTAATAATCTTGGCGAAAATAGTTCGAAGAAATACTTCAACAGTTTTCACTTAGAAAACGAAGTATTATATCGAGAAAATACTCACGGAAAGAATCAATTAGTAATTCCCTCGAAACTTAGACATCTCGTTTAACATCAATATCACGGTGTTACCTTAATGGGGCACCAAGGAATAGACAGAATGATCGCTGCAATTGGGAACAAATTTTGGTGGTGGAACATGGAGGACGATATTATCAAATGGATAAAATCTTGCGTCGTATGCCAATTGTGCCGCCCCATATCGAACCCCATTTAACCTCTTAATCCTATACCCGTGTCTCACCCTTGGGAAATAGTAGCTACCGATGTGGTCAGCATTTCGCCTCTATGGGAAAAAAGACCATATGTTATTGTATTTATGGTTTATTTTACGAAATGTGTTGAAGCCAAATGTATACGGGACCAGAAAGCCGACACCATAGTGAAAGCATTTGTGGAAAAAGTCATCTACACCCACGGGACACCGAAACATTTGCTGAGTGATCAAGACTCAGCATATATGTCTCAATTAATGAAGGACGTTTGCGACCTTCTAAAAATAAAGAAGATAAATACAACACCATACCACCTGCAATGCAATGGTATGGTGGAGAGATTTAATTGAACCCTAATTGAACAAATTAGGAGGGTGGTGATAACCGATCCAGATGATTGGCCTCATTATCTGGAGGAAATTCGCCCCATAAAACCACAAAAAGTTCACCACACAGTTTGTTGTATGGCCATGAGGCAAGATTCCAATTTGACAATGATATTGCAAGGCCGATAATTTTACAAAATAATTAGGACACCTACAAATACATGTTAACGGAACATCTCCTTAACACGTACAAATCCATAAACGAAAATCATAAAAAAGCAGCAGCCGAACAAAAATTACAGTAGGACAAGATGGCTCGTGAGAAAACATTCCAAATTGGTGAACTTATGCTCTACCAAAAAGGAATCATAAAAGGGAAAGCCGACACAACAAATGACGGCCCCTACGAAGTAATAGAGACGCAAAATTTGGATAAAAATGTCATTAAAATACGCTGCACTGGAAAACTAGACTCGTGAGTACAGATAGTTTCCATTAATCCCATAATGCCTTTTGTTATGCGGACATCCGATTTTTACTATAGCTCATAATTTATTTTTATCGTTTTATTTGTGCGTTGTGTTCGAATTCTGTTTTACGTCCTTTTCTTAATGTTCTATGTATTGTATTTTTTCCCATTTTTCCTTTCAAATTTTTTAATCGTTCTGACTTATTTTTGGCAATTTTATGGCAGTTTTAGGCATTTATCAAAAGGCATGACGCCGGAAAAATGCATTTAATGGGCAAAATTATATTCTTTCATGCACTTGGTGTGAAAGAGTCAAAATGTTTATAAGTCCCGAAAAAGTTCTCCCAGAATTATAAATCCCATAAATTTGAGGTGTTATGGAGCTGTTTTCTAGATTTAATTTCCAAAATATTAGTATATTGATTATATTCGTCGATTGGAGAATTTGCGAAATTCAAATTCGAACGTGTTATGGCTACATCCGGTATCATTGAAACAGATAACAGTTTTGGGCAGCCCCAAGACCGCCAGGATAACACGAATTAGTAGTAAGTTTTAAAAGGGTAAAATATGTAGTAGAAACGTTGTTCGAAACGGGACTCTAAATTGACCAGCCGGCAATTTATATGCAGAGGATTTTGGGTGTTCGAGAGCCTGATCAACTCCCCTATGTCCAAATTTATTCCTGAGCATTTGAGTCATTTTTGTTTCGGAATTATTCTCAAAAAAGAGTAGTTAAAAAATTGTGTGAAAATTTTAAGATTATAACGTTCAACAATTGGTGCGGTCAACAGAAATTTTTAATTATTTCACACTGTTGTTCAGTGGGCCACACACGGCCATTGAAGAACCAATGTTTCTTGCACCCGAAAACATAAAAGCATTAAACAAAGCCATAAATTTATCGAAATTCAGAGGAAGGGCAGTTATAGTACTTGATACGGAGAGGGGATGAAAACCCAAAACAGTGGGTTCGAAACCTAGCAACGCCCTACGGCTCCTAACAATCTCTACTATGTGTGGAAAAAACTTCATAGTAGACTTGAAATTTTGGGATAAGGAGCACTTCCACAAGATCTATGGGACAATTTTTGGCCAAGAAAATATTATCGTTGGTTTTCATATTCGGGAAGATATCACCCTAGTCTTGACCAAATTGGGTTATTTGGATCAAGAGAAAGAGTTAGCTTGGAAAAGGCGTGATAATATCAACTATATCCTATCGTGTTGCGTTTACGACCTGGAAATCATACTGGCGGAAATGAAAGACAAATCAAAAACACGAATGATCGGAATAAGCCCAGAAGCCCGGAGCTTAAAAGCTCTAATGACGGAAATATTATTTCTGTGGGCTGATGCGTTCAAAATCTCGTGGGGGCAATTAAGCTCCTTAGAATTCTGACAGCTAATGGACGCGGATAAGCTCAATATAGAAGTTCTTTGATAAGCGACGCTCGACACGCGCGGATCGCTTCTGTGTTTTTTAGCATTGCTTCGATATGGATTTTCCACGGATATCCAGAATTGTTTTCAATTATATGCGCACGATACAATGGAACCTGAATTGGTTGCGGATTTGGTGCGGAGGTTTCGAGAAACATTTGAAGACAAATACACCGACCAACAGTGGAAAGGTGCCTATGACCTTGAGGAAATCACCGATAATATCAAGGCATTATACTTCATGATGCGTGGAGAAGCAATAGCCACTTACAAATTGTCGGAAGAACAGGCGCCCGGGACATTTTATTGTCCTCCACATTTTTCTAATAGCGATATCGAACCTCAACCAGTACCTCAGGGCTGGTACCCATGGGTAGAAAGAAAGTTAAAGGCGCAAAAGAAAAGGAAGAGTACCAATGACGAAGAAGACGAACCCTCGAACGATTGGGACTTGGAAGATATTTAGGCAGTGCGACAATTCGGATGACCAATAGAACCGTAACAAGTCAAAATGAAGCAAGGAAAGTGGCCAAAAGGGGTTTTACAATTCACGAACAATATTCTAGACCAGGTGTCGCACCTGAGAGACCACTACCATGGAAAAATAAATCGATGAATTGTACCCATAGTCAAAGAAATCTACGAAAGAAACATAAATCCCATTGTCTATTTCCTGTGGCCTCATTCGGCACAGAAGTGGAGAGCGTGGGTGCCAGGATTTATGTCAGGAATGTGGTCTTCCGTTTGGAGAAACGAGCATGAAAGAATTGAATTTATGAAGTGGATGGGCCAAGACTTGTTGAATAACAAAATATCCGACCAAATGGAACAAATGTTGGAAAGATATCCAAAGTTATGTACGCAAAAATCAGTCCAAAATATTTTTTGCGTACTACCCATAAAATGGATACCACGGTCGCTAAAAGAGCCCATAGAAGAACAGACGAATTTGTGTGAAAATTCCGTTTATTTTATGAATTGTAATTTCTACAACCTGTTCCACTTTTTGAACATTCACGCAGCTAGCCAAAATCTAATTTATTGGAATGTTTCCGCTTCTATATTCGAGGCTAAGGACCTATGTGTCCCTAGCACTTCAACAACTTTCAAATCAGTGACTAAATGGGACGAATCTGATCTGATTCCCCAAGTAGAAGTTGTGGTCCCGGCTGGCCAGGGTCCTTCAGAAAAAACTTCGAAGGAACAGACAGAAAATGAGTCCATTAAAATTGATATTTCAACTGTTTCAGGTCAGCCAATGGACCACGAAAAGCCGGAACTAGTAATAATCGCAGATCCTCCTATCGCCACTACACCCGCTAGTGGGAGTAAAGGTGCCACAGAGGAGAAAAGACTAATGGAGATCTTCGAGACCGAAATCGAAAAACAACCCCAAATGGAGAAATTGACTGAACAAATCAAAGAGATGAAAGAGAAAATTGAAATACTGGAGAAAGAAAAATACGAGAAAGTGGCTATTGAATTGGTGAAGCAGCTAGAAAGTATAAATGCGGAAGAAGAAGAAACTAGCGAAGAGCAGTTTGTCGAAATTGTGTCAGAAATCGGGAGGGAAGAAGAAGAAAATCCTAGAGCTAATGTTTTGCCCGCTCCGCCAGTGTATGCTAAGGCTGGTGGCCAAAATGTCGAAAATATTATGAACCCTGAAAAATTTGGGAAGGTAATGCAGATCAAAAGACAAGCAAAAGAAAAAAGAATAGCTCAGGACGAAAATAAGACTGAATTGGACAAGGTCAAGAGTGGAAATTTTCAACAACCAACGGGAAATCCGAATGACAAAATAAAATACCAAAGAGGCCTAGGAAAGCGCGGGCAAGTTCTGAGTAAAGCCCTCAAGGAAGGAAAACACGTCATGGATTATCAATACGGAAGGGTATCTCTCTCCAACCCATGTGTACAGAAATACCTCGCACATATGGTTCCCATGTTAGACGAAGAGGTAGCCCTGATGGCCACAGAATTCATAAATCGAATAAACGACGAAGCAGGCATTCGATATTACGAATTGCAATTCCACATGCTGCAGGCAAATCTACTGGAAAAGTTATGGCATATTTTCGAAGTGCAATTAGCTGAATGGACGACGACGGGACTCCCTTGGAAAGCCTATGAAGCCGCCGTGTGGGCCTGCGCCTGCCTTTTTATGAAATTATCATGTTTGGGGAGAATTCCTCAGAATTTCGTGGGATTTCATTATCAGGCTCATGCCTATGTAACGATGAAATTGCGACGCCAATTCAATGCAAGACAGGAAGGTTTAGGCAGTAATTTCCATGCTATGTATGCCTCATGCCAATCCAGGGCAGCAGGACTAGCATATACAATTGCCAAAGCTGTACTGGAGGATAAAAAAGATCCGGAACCAAATTACTCCAATATCCAAGTTTGGAAGAAAGAAACCAATAATACCGAGCCCCGTATACGTTTTTGGGAGGTTATTGACCGAAAAAAGGCTCAGGATATATTGGAAGTCGAGAAAAATTTGAAAAAGAAAGTTGGGTACCGAGTGAAGCATGCCTACAATAGGCCTGCGGCGAGTAAGGTACCCAGGCGATGGGTTAAAAAATATAGCGATGTACGAAGAAGAGAAAAATCGGAGACACTGGACAAGGATAGAAAACGAAAGCATGAAAGTCGGCAGCGAGACGAAAAATGCTGTGAAAAGTCAATGTCTAGAGAAAAAAGGCCAAAGGAGAATGATGAAGAATCAGAGGACCGCCGGCAGAAAGAATCTGAAAGGAGGGAAGAATCCCACGAAAGGAAACACGAGGAAAAAAGAGACGCGAAAGAACATAAAGATAGCTGAAAATCGCGGAGTAGAAAAAGAACGCCCGCATATTACCAGCATGACAACAGATTGGACGTGTCCTATTCCAGCGGAGCACCCTCACTGGATAGGACTAAGAACAAGGAAATGACTCAACAGGGAGTGCCGATGTGTGATAGGAACGCGATGATGCAGGTTCAACAGCAACAAGTGCTGTATTTGCCGCAGAACTATCCAGGATTACCAATGGTAGGGTTTGACTGTTTAAACCGCCCTCTTTTTCCAGGTCAGTTATTGGCGAGCGCAGCGGTACCTCGGCCTATGCAATTCCAGATGCCGCAATTTCCGGTCATGCAATTCCAGCGGGGGCAGGGGCCGTATTACCACCAATTTCCAGACCCGCCAGGTGTGCAAATGCCGCCTCCGACAATAATTCCGCCGATCCGTAGCGTACAAGGTGAGGAACGTATGGATATTCCCGGGCTGTCAATGGTAATGCAGCGGCCCCAGAGACCACCATCAGCAGCCAATCCCGATTATATTTCGCCATTGAAAAGAGATACTGAAATTGGCCAGCCAGGGCGGGACCATAGTGGCCAGAGACACAAGTAAATTTTCATGTTAAAAGTGACCTCGCTCTTTGTGAGGCCACCATAAAATCAGTATCTCGTTATGTAATTTTCTCGATATCCCAAAAATCACTTATTTTTTTTCTGAGCATCAGTATTCTAAAATGTAAACCAGTTGTGCCACAAGTATTATGCCTTAAAATTGCCTCGTTTTCTTAATCTCATTGATTCGTTTTGTTCATTTTCTCATTTGCTTTTTGTTTTATTACTATTTGAACCTGTGCGAAATTACTTTTGTTCTTTTCCTTTTTTTCGTCTTCCCTGTTTGAATCTGTACAAACCACCATAGAAATTCTTGTATTTCCGTAAATTTTTGATTTTTTCTTTTTGCCTTTCCGAAATTGGCCACCAAGTAACATCACGCATGCATTAGGCAGCTTCGCGCTACCATTTCTAAATCTTTTTGGTATCTTTTATCAATCCACATACATTTTCATTCAAAACTTTTTTGTGGCAAAAACCGTGTTATGGGTTTAAGTTTACATTTTAATGAGGCAGATTCACTTTAACAACAAATACCATAAATATTTTGGTTCAAAATCTAGACAGCCAAAGGCTCAGAGGATTTGATCTTCGGGCATCCTTTCTCCCTGGGGGCAGATAATACCAAAGGCGTTGGGGGGGCCAGTGTCCGGCCAAGGGGCCAGTGGAGGAGCGGCGGCGAGAAAATATGAAGTCTAGCGGGCTCAACGCCCACCGATTAATCCCCCCTCCGGAGAGGACGGAGACGAATGCCAAAATCGAGGATAGAGGCGCTGCCGATACAATACACATTGAGGGCAGTGGTGGGCAGCCCACAACCAAAAAACGGGCACCGCGGGGGTTCACCGCCGATCAAATGATTTTATTTTTTATTCGTCAAAATTCGGCCAGAGTGCCACGAACGTTTTCCTTCAAAACATTTTTTATTTCTTATTCGGGGCAACAAGCCCACGGGGCATATTTTATGGACGAACCATTTTGGTCGCGTCGGGGTAGCATCCGGCGCCATTGGCCCCAGAATTTTAGCGATACAGTGACAAATGGACAGTTTTTTTATTTGTGTTGCGTCAACGGCACGTAGCGTCATTAGGGAACAATTGGTGTTGCTGGCCGATGGCGAGGACGGACTGGGGCCCTTGGGGGACCTCCTGACTTTCCTCTTCGCTGGCGGGAAAAGTCTTGCCTTTGGGGTGGAGGGATGTCAGAGGGTCAATTCCTCTGACCTTTGGTCCTCTAATTACTATATTTTTTATTCTCTAAAGTTTCTTTGTTGTTAAAGTGTTTTCAATTATTATTAAGTAAACAAACCAATAAAAGGGTTTGTGTCACACATTTTTGGCCCCCAAAACAAATAAATGGATAGCGCGAAAGTTTTGCATACAACATGCAAGTTGATGTTAGGCACGCCGCCATGCAGTTCTTCAATATTGCAAAATTGTTATTGAAACGTGATTGCGCTTTTATCGTCCCATTTTGCTGGTCGGACGTTTTGATATATGCGGTGGCTAGGAAAGTAGCACGGGCGTCCTCGCCAGTTACGATTATTTGTATTTTGTTTTTACGTCGTGATGGTATTACGTTTGAGAGCTGAACGCAGCCTGAGGATTTACGACGACCCTTTTGATCAAGAAGTCTAGTGAGTTGTTGTTGGAGACAGGCAGATCTGTCTCATCTTTCTTTGAGGAGTTTCAGCTTAGGCCCCATGTTGAGATATCCTAAAGCCCCTGTGGCTCTGTGCGCAAGGGTGATGAAAGGGATCTATGAGTCAGGGAGCAGCTAGGCGTTGGTATTTTCGTGTTTTGCAGTTTCACCCTTGTATTTTATTGACTCTCACTTTTGTATTTCGTTGCACTTCTCGTTTTACTCATAATAAATATCTTCGTACACTCAGTCTCAGCTAGGTACCGTAAGTGCAGAGTTAGTACTGGGTTAGTGTCAGGGGCCGTATCAGATTGGATCTCCCAAGAACCGCAGCTAGGTAGAGGAGGGCATACGAGCACCCAATACAACATGAGGTTGAGCTAATCGCAGTGTCCAAATTATTCTCGTCCAATGCACAAACAACACTCACTTCAGGATGAACTAATACTGAGGTTTAACTTCGAGTTTGTGAATTGCCGAAACTTTCCTAACCCGACAGCTCGAGCTGGAGATAATCTCGACATTCAGCTCGTTATGATCTTGATGACATTAAAATTATACCGAACTTGAGATCAAACCGATTCGCCTTTTTGTTCGAGATTGCCTTGAGCTTGACCTCAGACCGCTTTAGTGCAACTGGGCCTTGGTTACAGTCATTGGGCACCCATCTGCAAATGGGATTCAGCCGTTCCTATATTAGGCGTGTCGCCAAATCCCATACCCGGTCCTCCCGGACTCTACTGGCACTCCCACGGCAATGGTACGACTTTTTTGAAAGCAGGATGGGAGCGACAGGGATGGGTGAAATTGCTTCCCATCTGCAATCCCGCAAAAAGCGCTCTTCCTGTAATTTCAGTTTAAATCCAAAAACTGTGAATTATGCTATTTTGTTGAATAGTAAAATAGAAGAGAATAAATTTGCTTATAGCTTGTAATCAATAGAACTTACAGAGTGAATTCTATACGATATGTTATATAAAATGAGTGAATGAAACATATCTTGCACAATTGATTTAGTTCTTAGAAGACCTTGTGTTGTAGCTTTTTTTCTAAAAAGGCTGAGTATGTTTTTATGTGCCACTTTCCCATACTAATTCCTTTTGTTGACACCAAATTCAGTAAAAAATGTTTCACACAGTTGGAAGCAAGCATGTGTGAGAGGGGACGTGGGGGTACAAACTTCGACAAGGGTTTTGAATCTGGAAAATTTGTTATGCAACAAATTTTTTGGTCAACTTTTTTTGAATTTTTTGTCTCAAAAAACGCCAAAAAACCAAGGTCCACCCCTGTACCCTCCTAATAATTTCAGAGATGCACATGTTTGGTTGGAAAGTGTCTTGATGCACTCAGCTGCAGAATATACTTTTTCACAGACATGGAAAATTTTTTTGAGAAAGAATATAAAGGAAGTGAATTTTTTTCCAACTTTGACCCAAGTTCTCAAAAATCTAGTCCACTTCTGTTTCTAGCATGGCAACTATCGAAGCGAGTATATTCTTCTTTTTTCTGCCCCATCGGAGCATTTTCTAATAAATTAGTTAACCTCTTTTTAGTAGGCCTCAACCATGCACGAAAATCTTCATAGAAGCACATTGAAGTTTTAAATTTGGTCATCTTCACGTCAAAAAAAACAATCTTCAGGCTACGGTAAAAGTAAAAACCGCATACTTAAAAAACGTTTTAAACAGACTGAAAGGTAACCATATCTATAAAATTCTTCATGGTCTAGTATCCCTCAACCCAAAAATCGCAGCAATACCTTTGTTTACACAAATGACTATTTTTCGTGTAAGCTGACTGCGTCCATTGAATTCCCCATGGCCAGAGGCTTCTTCCCTCAAAAATCGCAGAAATACATTTGTTTACACTCAATATGATTTTGTGTGTAAATTGATCACATTCATTAGATTCCCCGTGATGGAAAACGCCTTCCAAGGAAAAATTCACACGCGGAATAATTTTTTGCGTAAAGTGATCACATTCATTAAATTACCCGTGGTTGAAGACCCCTTCCACAAAAAAATCACGAAAATGGGCTTGGTTAAATCCGAGATAATTTTTTGTGTAAAGTGACGCATCCATTGAATTCCCCGCAGTCGAAAGCCCCTTCCACAAAAACATCACAAAAAAATGCTTGTTTACACCTCAGATAGTTTTTTTTTATGTAAAATGACGCATCCATTGAATTCTCCGCAGTCGAAAACCCCTTCCACCAAAAATCACGAAAATACGCTTTTTTACACCCGGGATAATTTTTTGTGTAAAATAATCGCATTCGTTGAATTCCCCGTGGTCGAAAACTCCCTCCACTGAAAAGTCACGGAAATACGCTTGTTTACACCCGAGGTAATTTTTCGTGTAAAGTAGCCGTGTTGTTCGAATTTCCAATGGTTGAAAATCCTTGCAGCCCAAAAATCCCAATAAGACTACCGGATCACTTGAAATTGTAAAAAATTAGTATTGCATTATGCTGCAAAAAATTATTTTTTTTGAAGCCATAAGTATTATATAACAAAATTGGGGAATTTGGCGTTTCGCGGGACTTTGGGCCACCATTTAATTGAATTGAGGTCATATTTTAAAAAAATGAAAAATCGCATTTGAGATTGCACCCCCAAGATGCTTAGGCCGAAGTATGGAGGTTGGATATGGCACACCCATTGCTGGGCATGGTGGAACTGGGGGGGGGCCTCAAAAAGTGCGTTTTTTGCAGGTTTTTGGGGCCCCACCGAGCACCACTTGCAGATAGAGACGAAATGACAAAAGGCACCCCATGGTTTGTCCTTATGCCCGAAATTATGAAAAAACCCGAAGGTTCTAGCTCTTACCGTTTTGGCTCTAGGGTGGGTGGGACATGAAATTTGGGGGCCAAGTACATTATAGGTTGACGCTATCGCGCCACCTATGATTGACGCTATCGCGCCAGCTAATGATAAATTGAATAGGTCCATCTTCTCATTCGCCGCACCTTATTGCAAAGATGTTAACCGGACTGAGTGGTCCACGGCAAGAAGCGTTCCAAGCTTGCCTACACAAATTATCGACCCCCATATAGATGAAGGGCTGCTATTTTTTGGAGGAAATCTGAAATGATGAACACATGCCTAATTTCGTGTTAGGACTGAATGGTATTTTCTGTAGTGTGGAGAATTGATAGAAGCGATCAGATATTATGTTACCCAACATGGTTTTCCACACAGGAAAATTTGGGATGGTACAAAAAATTCTGAACGCTTGTTGGCACGAACTCTTTGACTGGTCAAAGACTAAATTTCCTTGATTTTTATGCATTTGGCTGAAAACGCAAAGATTTTCTGGCACTTTGCCCTGAATCAGTCAGTGAGTCAATTATAAATATAATATTATTATCTTCTTTGTATATGGCGTGAGCGCTAGCAAATTTTCACTCCCAACTTCACCCAATACGGGTATGATTCTGTGTCATCTTTTGTGTTTGATTCAAAAAGAAAAGCTGACCTTGTTCGTCCAATTTTTCGAAAAAAATTTACGTAGTTTTCTACATTTTTCTTCAAGATTACTTTTCCCTCACCGACTTTCGTCGCCTAAACGGACAAGCTAGCATAATTTTCCCCTCATTTTCCCCAAGTCGCTTTATTGCTTTAGAATAGCCACAGACGCCTCATTTAGCCGTTCTTCGGCTTTTTCCAATTTTCGCATATCGTCAAAGTCCTTCAATCATCAAAATGAAAAATTCAGGCTTTGAAATTCGATTTTCCCAATGTGTTAGAATTGTTATGTAAACTATCCAAAGGGCACATAATGTCCATAAATTACAAAAGAGATTGGTGTGAAATGAGTAGTAGAAAATTCGTATGGTAAGCCATTTTCTCCTTCCATTTTTCTTGTCCTACTTTTTTCAATAGGGATGAAAAATAGGATGGGTGGGCATTTACATATTTTCATTCTGTGCAGTAAACATAGCTATTTAAGTACATTGTCATGTTTTTGGCTTGAAACCCAGTGTTGCCACACTGGCATGCTCGATGCCAGATCTGACACTGTGATCTGGCATTAATGTGGCATTGTTCGAATCCGGCATAATGTTCTGATTTTTGGCATAATTCTGGCATTATTTGAAAATGAAGTTTCTACCGGCTTTTCCCCCTGCGCCTTTACTCCAAATGGGGAAAGAGATCAAAAATTTATTTCCTCATTTTCCTCTAGACTGTTTTCGCTTAAAAATGCCCAAAGACGCTTTATTTAAGTGTTTTTGATCTTTTTCAAACCTTCTGGTGTTTTTAGAGCCGTCGATTCATTAAAATTGAGGAAAGAATTGAAATTTTCGAATTTGAAGTCTAATTTACAAGCATTATGTAACAAATTTACCAGAAAATTATCAAAGAGCATAATGACTTTGCATTAGATAATGAATTAACGGTTAACTCCTCTATGATGACAAGTGAGATTTCAAAAGAGATTTTTTTGATAATTTTTTTGGCTATTGACATTCTGGGACGCTGGAAAATCAATTTTCGGATACATTTCAAGAATTGAATTCGAATTTTCTGTTCAAAATTCGTAATTTCAAGAATTTTATTATTTATTGTTTTATTATACTATTTGAAAAATTTTAAAATCAGTAATTTATTTGTAAATTCTCATCAACTTGGTCGAAAAGATATGAGCCGAAAAGCCGAAAAGATACGATTTGGGGAAATACAGTGGCTAGTGATGCTTGCTCCGAAGTTGATTTTATGAATCTTCTCGACATTTAAACATTTAGACCTTCTGTTATGTGATTGAATAAAGTTTTTATTGTGGTATCAATTTTGTAATTTTTATGCTTAGAAAGAGTTTTTGTCTCATTACGTTTAGCATTGATAATCTGGCATTATTTGAAATCGATCTGGCATTTTTCTGGCACTATTTTCTAAAAAATCTGGAATTTCCCAAAAATTAGATCTGGCAACACGGTTGAAACTCTCTCGCAGTTTCCAGTAAGTTTCTAACCAGAACGAGAAAAAAACTTCTTCGTACCATTGGCACAATTTTTTTTGCCTCTTGCACCAATTGCCACAGATGTACGAGCTAAAAAATACTGCTCTGGAGCCTATTATCAACTCAGCAGATTTCACGACGACACTGTTTTTCTCTTGAAAAATCTGCATTTTGAGACCCTAATTCCAAAAATAAGGGAAAACCTGGGGTTTGAGAACTGAAAAGGTCGATGGTGAAAATGACGAAACTTTTCAGCACCAAGCGCCAGACGAAAATGGAAAAGTTTACAAGATAACGTCTATTGTTCGTTATAGAAGAGCTCACACTGTAATGATGACAATTTTTTTAGCATTTTAACTCATACCAGGGGCAACATTTGGGTAGTGCATTTTTCGATTTGAGACAAAAGTTCCAATATTCCAGGCATGATGTTTCAACCCCTGGGACAGACTTTTATCACTTCATGAATTACTGATGATTTTCGTACTGAAAAATTACCTGGAAAACATACATGTAACGAGGCCTCAGCTAAAAGTACACGGGTCCTTATGGCTACCATACGGCTAGCCATAGAATTGAAAAATCCTGAGGGATCGCCTAATGGCTTGCCATAGGAGTGAAAAATCCTGGGGTTGCCCAATGGCTAGCCACATGGCCGATGATTTCTGGAGGACGTTCCTATAGCACTCTCCCTCAATTACATGTACGCAGGAAAACCTTTAAAAGTCGACGAATTTCATTCTAAACAGTAAACTGTTAGACATCATGTTATTCAGTTTTTAGTTTATTTACTCCTGGCTCAATTACTATTTTTAGAAGCCTTTTCTGTCTGTGCTATTTTTATTATTTTAGAAGCCTTTTCTGTCCGTGCTAATTTTTTTAGCTAATTTTTATTTTTTATGACCTCCTACCCCAAAATTGGTCAATCAATGATCCCAATTGCAAAAAAGCACCATACCTATATGCTGAATAATGAGTAATTTTTTTTCATTAGGGATATAAATTTAGTTTTTTCAAAATGAAATTCCTTGACTTTTGCTGGTCATTTTCCAGAATTTTTTAGGTTTTCTTAGAGAAATAAATAATCAGTGTGGAAAATGCCCAGAAATTTAAATAAAAGAATATTTAAAAAGTTTTCAGTTTTTTGCCTTTTTGGCGAAAAATAGTGGTGCAAACGAGATTTTTGAGCATTTTTTGCGCAGAATTTAAAAAAAGGTTTATTTTTGAGCATGTTCTGAGGGAAAATTCCTTTTTGAGAATTTTGATGAAAAGTTTTTCTAAATCGTTGATTTATGACTATTCTCAGTGTAAAATTGTCGAAAAATGTTCATCTTCAAGCATTTTTGGGAAAATTGTCAGAAAACATTCAGTTTTGATCCTTTTTGGAGGAAAAAGTTAAGAACAAGAATTTTTCAGATTTTTTTCGCAGGGTATCTTGATCATGGGATTTTTCCGTTTTTTATTTTTTTCGTTTATGCTTTTTTATTTTTGCCATTTTTCCGAATTTTTAGATGATCTCCGACTTTTAAATTTTGCTGAAAGAAGTCGAGAAGAAAAATTAATTATCATATGCCTAGCGGCAGCTATTTCGATTTTGGCTATAATTTTTCGGCATTTTCTCGCCTGATCAATAACAACAAAAATATCAATTTATCGATGCCGCAAAAAGTCGACGATTTAGTTTTCGAAAAATCTTAGGATATCAACTTGTAGCGCTACAGCAAGGTTCCATGACGTAAAATTCATCTCAGTTTTATTTAGCTTCCATTTTACAGTCATCCTATGACATAAAAAGTTGAAGATTCAAAAAAATTTCAATTTACATTTTTTATGTTAAAAAAAAGTATTTCAAACTGGAAAGTTGAAAACTTACAATTTTTATGCAGTGTAAGATTAATTTTCTGCATTAAACAGTTCAACCTTTGTAGAGGGTAAATTAGAATTTTTGAACGTGAAAAATTGATTTTTCATGCTTAAAGTGTGAAAATAAACTTTTCATAAGAGATTGTTTACATATTTTATACAAAAACTTTTTTTTAAATTAGACGATCAAGAAAAGGTCGATTCGGCATTCATTTGTGTATTTTAAGAATTCGATGCCCTTCATTTTTTGATTGATGTATTTAAAATCAATTGGATCAAAATTGTTTAATGAGTCGATAATTTCAATTTGAGACGTCAATTTTAATTTGTTGAAATTTCACCTCAAATGTATTGGAATATGCATCCTATGGTATCACCGACTTGATTATAAATAATCGCATATTTTTATCATTTTTCGGAATGAACATTGTAACTTCTTAATATAACACCAGAAATTTTGGACTCATTCGTAGGCAACTGATCAAAGCTCTCATTAGAACGCTATAAGTATAGCTGACTAAACGACGCTTAAATTTGCATCTGATTCATAAGTTTTTATGGAATTGATTTTTATAGGATAAGCTAACACTGGTCGCAGCGAGCTATCTTTGTTTTGAATGCATAAAATGTTGAAACGGAGACCAAATAAAAATGGTACCCGATGCATGTGATGAGAGGAGTCCTTTCTGGATGAGAGCAGCACCAAAGACCAGCTTCCACGAAATCCAATAGCATTTCATAAAAGACTATAGACATGGAATTTTTATAGCCAGACAAAAATCGGGTAGAGATGTTTTTTTGTCTTCCTCATCAATATACATATATACTTCAGACGAATTCATAATTCATAGACGATCATTATAGAACATGTTATTACACATCCTAGTCCGAAACCACCTCGGGTAGGGTGCACGAGCGTTACCATAGTCAGAAGCACTACCACAAAAAAGGCATTAGTTCTAGGGTAAAAATCGTGAATATTATAGGTTAACATGATAATTAACAATGGCCCACAGTCAAAACACTTAGTGTCAGTAAAAATGACTGTGCAATAAAATTCAAGACGACCATCACTGTACAAAAAATAAAGTCCAATAATGTACCTTGAGTACAATACAGTACAAAAAATATTGCGCTTTCATGTAATATGGCACAGATTCTGTAAGGCAAATTGCATCGCAAAGTTTGTCCATAATTCAAAAAGATAAGATTTGGGAAACCAGACTTGTATATCAAAACAAGAATCGCATCGATTAAGCACCGTCAGTTAAGAATGATGAATTGAGGATCCATAGAAGTTATATTACAGTATACTCGAATGATAGTACTACAGTAACCATGAGCTTGTTCTATTAAAGTAACATGAAGAATTTTCGATTTTACCTTTAATTTTCAATATTATTTTAGTTTCAGGAACAGGAGTTTCAGCCATGATCGAGGTGCGAAGGTTGGTGCATGATTTTTCGATTTTCATATATTGTTCTTGTCATGTCAGGCAGTTGTTCGGCCTTCAATCGGATGTAAATGTGCTGCAGGTCATTAGCAAGTACATATTATAGTTTCACTATACTTTTTGGAAATTGTGAATCTACTGTTGCGACAAAAATATATTTCTTCATGATTATTCAAACTTCAACGCGAGTCTGGGTATGATGTGCTCCTTTGTGAGCTATAGTCCATGGAACGGTCTGTACTATATTCAGATTGTGAGGCGTTTCTCCGACCATGTCGTTTCTCCGACTGTTTCGATTCTTAGACCATGTCGTTCTTTCGACTGTGTCGTTTCTCCGACCTATGCAAAAATATTAAAAATGGAATAGTCGTTTTGTTGTGTTTCTTCGACTATTTCGATTCTTCAACTGGTGCCGATACTTCGACTTTATCGATTGTCCGACTGCTTTTAAGTACCATTTCCTCGACTGGCTCGATTCCTCGACCAGATTCTCAATGGCCGATTAAGAGGAGCATTAAATATACATATACGTTTTGCCTACCGAGGCGAATAATTTCAACAATTTTTGACGAAAACTCATGATTATTGCATCAAAAAAAGATATAAAAATCAGATTTTCAAAATTATTTTTCTTCAAATTTTTCATTTTAAATTTTTTAATAATTCAAATTTTGAAATTTTTTAAATTTGGAAATTTTTTAAATTTGGAAATTTTTTAAATGTCGAAGTTTTTGAAATTTTGAATTTTGAAATTTTGAAAATTCTAAGATTTTATGAATTCTGAAAATTTTCAAATTTGTAATTTCTCAAATTTTGAAATGCCTTAAATTGTTAAATTTTGAAGTATTTTAAATTTTGAAATTTTAGAAAAATTTTAAAATTTTAATATGTTCGAGATATTGAATTTTCGAATTTTTGAAATTTTAGAAATTTGAACTTTTTAAATTTATACAATTCCGAGATTCTTTAAATTGCAAATTTTTGAGGTTTTGAGCAATCAAGAATTTCAAGATTTCATGATTTCCAATTGATATTCTATGATCTTTGATCAAAATTGCCGATTTTTACTCAAAATGATTAATTTTGACGTTTTGTTTGACAATTTAATTTTGACAATTGATTAAAACCTGACAAACGAACAAAAAACAAAAACGAAAAACAAATCGAAAAACATTTGGTAAGTGTATAGTGTAGTTAGACATTCGAAGAAGTCGAACAATCGAAAACCGAAAAAAGAGATTCATAATCGAAGAAACGAAACAGTCGAACAATCACAACAGTCGAAAAATCGAGATAGTCAGAGAATCTTACTGGTCGGAGAATAGCAACAATCGAAGAATCAACACATTCGGAGAATCGAAGCAGTCGGAGAATCGAAGTACAACGCAATATTCCGGCACACAAAGTATATGTGACAATTTTTCTTATTTGGTAGCACTTCTGATTATAGTGGCGCTCGTGCACTACAGTCTGTTTTTCTTGAAATGCTTCCAAATAATTAAAGTGGAATGCAAGTACTGTTTCAGATTTTTGCGATTTTCTGATAAACAAAATATTTTGTAGGGCTGGAAATTTGTGAGCATACTGGCCTAACCTTTAGCGATTTTTCGACTGAAAAATTTTACAGTAAGAACTTTATAAAAACGATTTCGACGACAGTACTGATTTGTGTCAGTTTTGTATCTGGAAGCATTTTATAAAAAACAGACTATAGGTGGAGGTTATGCATCCAAATTCTATAGATCTATCTCATTGACGTGAGAAGCTCAAAGTCGGTATTGATTATAAGAAAAAAACGTTGGTAAAAACAAAACGAAATTACAGTCTGTTTTTCCCAAAGTTCGTCCAAAAAATTGAACCGAAAGACAAGTACACTTTCAAATTTTTGTAGTTTCTGTGAAAAACCATACATTATAACGATGCTAAAAATTCAAAAGAAAACCAACTAACTTACAAGCTTCGCAAGAAAGTTCTACATTAAAAACTCACTGTAAGAGTTTTTCAAGGTAGTGATGTCTTTTGTCATTTTTGATCATTTATAAAAACAAATGATGATGTTATATTGTGAAAAATGAAAACAACTGAACAAAAAATAATTGTTGAAGCCTTCAATATTCAACGAAAAATTAACGAAAATGAGAAAATAAAATAAAAACGATGCAAGCCAGAAAGAAAACAAGAAAAGCGCCAGACGAGTAGAAAGAAGAAGAGAAAAGATGCATAGAAAAGCAGAAACGCCCGCATCTTCGACATCTGCCCCATTTTCGTTATTTGATTGAACAGAAGAAAAAATATCCATGTACGCTTACAAATGCAATTTGTCCAATTATTTGCTCATACGCTCAGGTGTATTTTGGCTAAAGATTTATAAAATCGGTTGCAGAGAACGTAAAATTTTAAAAACGAATTTAGAAAGATTTAAGTTTTGATCGCGAAAATGATAGAAAGCGTATTTATTCCATTGTTTCTTACTGTGTTACACAGCAGTATTGTTAAAGCTGTAAGTTTCAAATGATCAGTGGAAATGAGAGTCAGTTCACAAAAATTTTGATCAAATTCGCAGCTTATCATTATTAAAGCCAACCGGGTTCACAGTAGACCTGTATAAAAGTTATCCCATCTCTGCAAGATCAGCTATTCGACCAAAACCTCACTCGTTGATGGAAAAATATTCTTAGTCGAAGAGGCGAGACAAAACTATCCCCTCCTTCTTCAGCAAAGCGACCCATGGAGCATCATTACGAATGCTGGCAACGAAGCTCTCTATCCCAACAAATTCAACGTACCGCTGTTGAACGTTTCATATCCGGACAACGGCTATGGGTCGGCCAAAAGTTTGCCGGGTTTCCACTTTTTCGATATACAAGGTAAATCGGGCTAGTCCCGCAATGCTCCTTATATTTGACTTTGACCCTTTCAGGTAGTTTGGGGCGGTGTTTTACTTTGTCGAGCATGTTGGAAGGGTTACTGGATAACGCCGGAGCTGTCCCACCATTAATCAATGTCAGGGTCGGTGTGACCATCCCAGCCAGGCCAAAAAAATGTGGTCGGGTACCAAACTTGTTGACTAAATGAAACATCAGTTTACAAGTGACTTCTTATGCCGGTGCAACAAGAAAATAAAGCTAGGAGAAGTGCTCCAACCTTCGACCTTCCGCATACAAGACAGACGTGCTTCCAACTGTGCTAACCTAGCCACGTGAATGATTCTGAAATTGTGCCTATAGTGGTGGCGGTGTGTGTGGAATAGGTCTCGTGAGGAACAGTCAGATGCACCACTACGACAGAAATTTAGTATTATAACAGACGGTGCACATACACATGTGGGACCCTCTAGTGTTTCTGGCGAATTCAGCTTGACTCTCAGCAGGATTTCCCTCTTGTAGATGTACGCTGCCAAAAATTTGTAGATGCACGCTGCCAAATCATTATGTTTGTCAAATTTTGGAAATGGTAGCGTAATTTTCGTAGTCAGATTCATACAACCGCACATCAGTACAAACGACCGTTCCAAAACTACTTTTTACCGAATACGAGTAGGTGCACTTCATCTTATCGCCCTGACATGGAAAACGAGTGCATTACTTGAGAAACGTCTTTGCAGTTTCTCATAACTTATTATTGCATAAGTGCACATGCGATTTTGATATGCAACACATTACAAAAAACATATGAAGTGCATCTAAATTACAAAAAAGGTAATCAAGTGAATTCTGATTACAAGAACGTAATCATCTTGATTAAAAAAAGTAATCATCTTAATTACAAAAAAAGTAATTATCATGCTTACAAAAAATTAATCATCTTGATTACAAAAAAGTAATCATCTTGATTCCAGAAAAAGAATCATCTTGAATACAAAAAAGTAATCCTCTGGATTATAAAAAAAGACAATACTTTGGTTATTTTGATTACATTTTTACAATCAAGATGAAAAAAAATTGAGGCAGCCGACCAATTAGAATCGAGCACAATTAACGATCAATATTATGCTCAGCCTACTGACATCGTTGCATATCTACAGGCTATAAAACGGTCAAATCGGTCCCGGAATGCTTGAGCTTGTGTAACGCTCATCCGCCGTGCCGGGCAATGAATTACGTTGTACCGATATCGAGATGCGTCCTATTAGGGTCTGGTGTCAATCAAACGTTGGCGCCCAGAGCTTTGTGGACTCACCCCAACGCGAGCTCCATGCACATGTATTTCACAAGCGGCAGTAAAGGTAATAATGCTTCACTACTGCGTTGCATACCACGAGGAAAAGTTTTCAAATGTAAACTTTGAAATTATTCTTGCTATTGTGCATTCGATAGCGTAGGGCAAACTTGGAAATGCAACATTAATCGTTTTTATCCAAATTTATCTTAATACAAAAATTTAATCGTTTTTCAACATTAATCGTTTTTATCCAAATTTATATTAATGGAAAAATTTGCAAGATGTGAAAACCATGGACACTTGGCCTGTACTTGTACTTGATCAAAAAAACGGTAACAGATTCAAATACAGCTAATCGCTGGGATGCAGGACCATAATGAAAAAAGTTCTTTCGGTGTTAAAAGAATTATTTTAAACTGCAACGGATCTTTGCAAAAGCTCAGAATTGTGCATCTCAGGGACATCTGAAGGTGAAAGATTAGTCGTATGTGCATTCAGAATGTCGTATCGAATGCATTTTTTTGCCATTATACGTCATACAGTGGTTGTTGAAATATCGGTTATTACCACATTAATTCAAATTTTAGTAATAAACCATGGTCTTGGGAAGGATGCCTAGAGTGCAGATTTTTTGCAAATCAAATGCCTTACTATATATATTTCGGGAGTTTACATGTGAAGATTTTAACTCGTCAGTGGAATAAAACATGTAAGAATAAGTTAAGACGTGAAACTATATCGATCTTTGAGTCAAAAGAGTACATATAATCGGAGAATACGTGACAATATGTGTCGTAAAAAAGTTTTCGACCATGATTTCTTGCTTCTATAATGCAGTTTCATAAGTTTTTAGTGCAGACATAGTCAACTGACTTGATCAATGATCACTTGCCGCTTATTTTTGTATTAGATTGCAGTCAAATAACTCAAACTGGTGAGCTGTAACTGATTTTGGAAGAAACCAAGATTTCATATCCTCTAAACGTATAATGAAATGATATTTTTTCCTTAAATCCTGGAAAATAAATTCCATGAAGTGTTATCAGAGATGCACGACAAGGCTTTTCATCGAGAAAGTGAGTGAGAAAAAACCAAAAAGAGTACAAGCATGTTTATCACTACATATGCATAAAAACAACCAACAAACTGTTCTCAAATAAATTCAAGGGAGTGTTTGACGATTTTTTCCGGCCAGAGGGGTGTGTGTCTAGTGTCTTAGGTAGGAGAGTTTACCCCTTACCCTCTATGTGCATGTATGTGTAGAATATAAGGGGATGCCACAATAACGTTCACCAAGTTTCGCAAGAAACTAGCATCAATCTTGCTCATTGATGACCATCGGCCTGTAGATCCTGATTTAAGAGGCTATCAGAGACATCTCTCAGATGCACAAGCATATGAACTGGCATATGTACTACTACGTTCGGGATTCAATATATCCGTGACCGCATTCATGAAGTCCCTGCTATATTCACTTCCACTCTCCACACAGGCAAACTGCCGACCTACCAACCGCACGATCCAATAGTCAGATCGAGCTTCGGTGTACCGGCGATTCCGCCCAATATCTACCAGATCAAAAAGCAACGTATCATCGGAGGAACGGACGCATTGCGCAATTCTTACCCGTGGATCGTGCGTTTGATCAGCTGCGACGTCAACAAACCCTATAGCTGCAGCGTGTGCGGCGGTTCTCTGCTGCCGCCCGACTTGAACAACAACAGCCCCAAAACGTCGTCAGATTTGATTCTGACGGCCGGGCACTGTGTCGTCGAGTAAGAAAAGTAGTAACACTTGTATGTGCAGCTTGTGCAGAATGTATGTACAAAATGTATGTATGTCCTTGGTAAGAAAGTAATGTCCGTTTTTCTATCGTGTTTTCCAACGTTCAGATTTGCGGTATTGTTAATCATCAATATATGCAACATTATAGCTAACCACATTTCATTTTCTGTTAGAATATGGATTGATGCTCGGGATGAGCTTCTTGTTTACAATCGAGAATAGTGTTTCATATAACGGTCACCTAATCTTTGTTGTAAAATAATACCCTTTCCAGACTACCAGGGACAGGTTAAAGCGGCTGAAGGCTAGATCGTGCGCTGGCTAGGTAGTACATCAAACGTGCTTTGATATTTATGTTAGCCCCTGGATATTAGGCCTCATTTGACATCAACCAGCAGGCATTACCTCGAGGCATTTTGCAGACACATTGTATCTGCTTGGTATAGACCATAACTTATCACGCGGACTCTTGCAACAAAAATTTCAGGGAAACAATTTTATAGGTTCATTACAGCATTGACAAGGGATGTAAATGCAAGTCTGCCTCTCCTACAGGTCGTAGTTCAGTGTGTTGCTGGACCCATTGATGTCTTTAAATCCTGTCGGCTTAACAAACTGGAATTGGGACATTTGATGCAGCTTGATGATGTAATCATAAGAGAGCAGTTTCATCTTTAACAGACTGCCAGACATCGTCCAGCTGTTCAATGTGATTTAAAATAGTGTCATATTTAGACGAGAGCTCTCATCTTTTCAAATGCGATTGGATCTGTAATCAATCACTCCGATCTGATTGTTCACTATACGGTCCATCTTTGATGTCATTTTTGAAGCACTTAAAAAGTAGTACTAATCAGTTGTACACAATTCAGTCGAAAGAAGGAAAGCCCTCTAAAAATGAGAAGCATTCTTGATATTATAGTTAAATAATATAACGAAATTTTTTTTGCATATGATGTAATAGGGCCAGAATTCATCTTATCTCATCAATACAATTTTTTTAATTGAAAAACAGAAGAGAATGAAATTGAAAAACAGCGCGCATATTGATTAAGATTTATATTTGGGTATATCTAATATCCACCTAATATCCACCCATTTTTATAACTTTAACATGTTATAGCATAGGACCAATACTCAGAGTCTATCGCTACGCTCAGATTCTGAGCCTAAGCCTGAATCTAAGCTTAAGCTCAATATCACAATGTTATTATACTACCTTTATTTTAAAATGATCGATGAAGTGGATGGAGTTTCAACAAACGCATCCTAACTTGAAATCAGAAAATCAATTTCGATAATCTTGAAATGATTGGAAAGAATGATCATCAAGAACCCTGTATCACGAAAGAAAAATTTATTGATTAGAGTTAACGAGCTCTCCATCATTTTGAATAAAAGTTTGACTGCGGCCTCGCTGCATCGATCATTCAAAAATGATGGGGTATAGAATATTGTATCATCTTAGCTATTTCTCAGGCTCAGGCTTAGACCTGAATGTAGAGATATGCTCAGAGTAGCCTAAACTATAACATACTAACATTATAAGATGGGTGGACACGAGGCACAGGAACCTGATGTTTGCTCACCTGAACTAACATTATCCTAGGGGATGATTTTCTCTGAGTTCCAGGGGAATCATATAGATAAAAATCATAAATAGAAGTCACAAGCAAGTGGAAATACTGCATCTCAAGGAATAATGTATCGTAAATTAATGACCACTGGTCTCAAGCCACAAAGTACTAATACAGACCTTGTCTATTAGGTCGGGCATCTTAACCAAACCATCGCAAATGACTGTCAGATTGGGCAACCACATAGACGATGTGCCCGAAAGCAGCGAAATTCTATCAGCACCTCGTCGAATTTTTTCTCATAAAAACTTCAACGAAAATTTAGACAACGACATCGCCATTATACAGTTGCAAACACCAATTAATTTCACCATCTACGCCAGCCCTGTCCGTCTACCCACTAAAGATTTCCCGACTAACAACAACACTTGCGTCGCGGCTGGATGGGGTCGTTTCGCAGGTACTGCAGTGTAGCGGAATGTTAATATTATTAATTCTGTTTCAACGAACTCGCAGATCACGAATTTTTTCTGGAATGCTTTTTGTGCTAAAACTTGGCGATTATGTGGAGTTCGGAATGTTTATTGCAACTGGCGGGCATTGGTCTCCGGGTGTAAATTTCGAAATATACATGTTATCGTGCATTCGATAACTCATGACAACTTTTAGTTCACTCCACGGGCATTGCTGTAAACTAAAATTCGTTCTATCACACTTTGACGTCCGTCCCAACTTGGCGTCCATCCTAACTTGGCGTCCGTATCAACATGGCGTTCAGTGCTGAAGAAAAAAATCCTAACTTGCCTTCTGTCCTAACTTAGCGTCAATATTACACTTTATATTTCTTTTTCTCCTCTGAGATTCTTTATGTAGGTATCCCTATCTATAATTTGTTTACCAATTGCATTAATACAATTTAATACGTCAACATTTTATTACACTAATAACCAAGTGCAAAATGAAAAAAAGAGAGCAACAGAGAAATGGAAGGGGAAATAGAAAGAGGAAGAAAGAAGAAATGGAAAAACATAAAAAAATTAAACAGAAAAAGAATAATAAGAAAAATAAACAAAAAAAGATGAAAATAACATAAATGGAAAAATAAGCTACCACACTGGAGAAACAAGTTGGGCCGCGGCCCTTTCCAACCAAGTACCATGAGAATAACCTGGTAATTAAGTAGCAAGACAGGAGTCAAAAATCAACCATAATTAAGCAAGGAACTTATTTGCCACATTCCTTTCAGCTATGCAAATTACAGTAAAAAAACTGATAAAAATGTGCGGAGCTCCAGATCACCTTTATCCATACCTCTGCCAGAGCAACGGAGCAGAAAAGCAGCTCAGAGCTCTGGGATTATGGAGCTACGTGTTGATCCTTAATTTTTCACCAAATTATTTTGAACTTGTTGTTTAGTCATGTTCCTCCCCTCCTTAATCCTGTCCCCCATTCTGTCTTGTTTGCGCCCTCCCCCTCTACATCTTCTCTCAAAGAAAAAAGTTTAAACGGCACTTATCCACTTTGGTCCACCTGCCGCAGCGTCAACCGTTGGTGTCTACAGTAATTGAGCAGCTATCCTGTGTACATCAGTAAAAGCATTAATTTGTTTACACAATCTTAGGCTTAGGGGCGTAGCGATGCGATGCGCCCGAAGGGCACAGCGCTGCACTGGCACCATCGGTGCCTCGGCTTACGCCGCTGGCTCCGCTTCCTTGGTGTCTCTGATCTTTTTCGATTGTTGAATTGGATTGGGGATGCTCGAATGGAAATATGAACAGTAGGTTCGCATTTCTGTTCAACAGGAATCGTCAACTGTCTTATTGTAGACGCCAGCGGTTGACGCCAAGGTACTAGGTGGACCAAACTGGATAAGTACCGTTCAAACGAATAAATATAGTACATTATTAGAAATGAGGTAAAGAATGAAAAAGAAAACGTGAATGGATTGCAACAATTTATCGGGCGATCTCTTCGCTTCTCTCTATTCTCTTTGCTCCTCCAAAATCATCCATATTTTAGAGAACAGCGCAATAGATTAACTATATTTAAAAACTCAAATTCAAATGGACACGTTTACGGGAAGTCTGCTAGATTTTGAAAACGTAGATAATTTATTCAAATTTCGAAATTCTGGCAACCTACGAGTTTGCATGCAAAAATGCAATGTTTTTTTTGTGAAACAATGTGCTTTCTTCATGGGAAAACTGCTTCTATATATAGAAAAAATGAGTAAAATTTACGCATATTGAATAACTCCTACACAACTGTAATGATATGTGTGTATTACTCGCAAATGCATATTTTTCAATAATCAATTAAAAGTGAATTTTGGTCAATTTTGATCCAACGCATATAATACGCCAAGTTAGGACAGACGCCAAATTAGGGTGGACACCAAGTTAGACGTCAAGTTAGGACGGTCGCCAAGATAAAACATAAAATGAATGCCAACATAGGACTAACATATCAGGTTAGAACAGACGCCAAATTAAGACGGACGCCAAGTTAGGACGGACGCCAAGTTAGGACGGACGCCAAGTTAGGATGAACGCCAAGTTCGGACACAATCCTAAAACTTGCCTTGATATGTTGAGAATTAAATCTTCGAAATGTAACATTCATGAATAGTGCATTCTGAAAATCGGCAACGAAGCTCATGCATGATTGGACATTAGATCACGGGCATTAAAGCGCAGGGGCCGGTTTCATCAAAGAGACTTAAGCTCAAGCTTAACTTTGCCGATATGTTTCGTGTGTATGAGTTAAGCTACAGCTGAGCTGCAGCTTAACGGCAATGGTATAACATATAGAGTTAAGCTACAGCTTAAGCTGGAGCTCAGCTGGAGCTTAAGTGTCTTTGATGAAACCGGCCCCTGGACAATAGAGCGCAGAACAATAGAGGGCGGGGACATTAAAGTGCAGGAACACTAGACCGCAACGACTTAAGGATATTAGAGCACAGGACAGTAGAGTGCGGACATTAGAGTGCATTTGAAAAAACTGATATTTTCGAACCGACGTTCGCTATTCTGCGACGACTGCGGATTTTAAATTGTTTTTGAACATAAAAAAAGAATAATATAGTCTGTTTAAACTGAAATGCTTCTAAATAATGAAAGTGGAAAGCATGTAGTATTTCTCATTTTCACGATTTTCCGATAAAGAGTATGTCATATAGCACTGAAAATTTATGAACATACTGAACTAACCATTGAAAATTTTTCGAGTGAAAAAATCTTACTGTAAGAACTCTATGTAAACGGTTTTGACGGCAGTACTGATTCGTGTCAGTTTTCAACGTGGAAGCATTTTATAAAAAACAGACAATAAGCAATCAACTTTATTTCAAAGGATGACAAAGCTTTCGTGTAAACTGCTCTAAATGCGAGTTATAAATTCAAGATGAATCCGAAAATAACAGAATGAAACAATTTGATTCATAGGTTTAAAGGTCAAATATTTACGATTTTTTGAGTTCCTTTCGCAACTTCCGTGTGACAAATGTGAACCCTATCTTTATACTAACTTCTCGAACAAGCATTGATTTCGCCGTTTATCTACTCACAAAGTGTTTTCACAAACGGAGACATAATTTCCACGTTAGCTGAATAAAAAGTTTAAAAAGAAAGCATACGAGTACTGAGAGAGTAGACGAATAATGAGATATGAAAAGAATAAAAGAGAAAAACAAAAGAAAATGAAAACAAGGAGAGAAAAAATATTATACCGGAGACGAAAGCATGGCGAAATAAGAAAACGATAAAAATAAAGAAACAGAACAAAAGACGGGAAAAATACTCTGTGGTGGAAAAATTTATTGACACGAACTTCTCCAGGGACATGAAAAAATGTGAAGAATATGCACTTTTGAGCTGAAGTATAGTTATTTTACAAATTAGTTCTTTTATTATGCTCTGACCTGATGTTTCTATGCTCTATTATCCTGCGCTCTAATGTCCGCGCTATAATGTCCGCGCTCTTAAGTCTCGGTACCTAATAAATATGAGGCCACCTGAACAATTTGGTCTCCAATACGAGATGCACAACGTTCGTTTCGTCTTGCTCTCACTGAGTTGACTAGAAAATCAATTGAAAACATTTTTTCAAATGGCACTTCAACGGAAATCCGAGCAAGATCTTTCTGATATCTGACCATCAGTACAGAAAGATTTTTTTATTTCACATATTTTATAGGTGAATGGACTAAATTTACATCATGTACGTTGAATGTATACAAATCAAAAGTTCCCTTCACAAACAACAACTTGCAAAAGTTTAGATGATTGTGTGTCGATTCATCGAATATACATATTTTTCATGATTCGCGTGCATCTTGGGTGTTCCTATCACACTTGAGTTGAACAATCAGTGTATTGATGTGTGCTCATGCTAATGTAAATGATTCCACAGAACGAGCGTCCAGCTGCACAAACATTCCCTTCGGGAAGGGGTCACCTTCGACAAAATCAACTTAATGAATTTTCCGATTCTTTCGATTTCATACACTGGACGCAGATTTCGAAGATCTATCAAACAGTGTAGAAAGCCAATTTCCGGCTTTTGGTTCACGAGTTATTCAGGGCCGAAGTTGGCTGAAAGGGTCCCCTTCGAGATAGGAATGTTTGTGCAACTGCGCCCAGAACTCTTCATATTTTGCGATCCTATTTTCAACTGAAACGCGAATATCTCGTCGTAGAACCGTTCGGCACGAGTGTCAAGGGCGCTTCAAATAGGATAATTTTGATTTACCAAATAGAACTTATATTTAAAATCAAGACGATCAACATTTTTCGAGTAGCCTTCAGCTGTCGTCAAAGTTCTATAAAAGTCAAAAGTAGATAGCCAAAGTATTAAAAACTACCCTGGGTCGTGGTGAGTCACCATAGGGACACACGTCACGTGTGTCTCTGTGAATATCTATCGGTTGTGGGAGGCAGCATGACGCAGGTGACAGCGGGATTGAGAAATTGAAGTTCAGGCAACGAAATATCAATAAAGGCGATTGTGAAGTTACGCGGGTCACTGTGAACAATCCAATACTGGATGAAGTTCAGGATTTTAGAATTTACACTTGATAGTTGGTATCTTAGTTTCGATCGCACAACGAACTGCAAAAAAACTGCATAACTGACATATCCTCGCCTTTCAGATAACTCACCCCAAGCTACGACTTTGCAGCAAACAGTACTGCCCATTATCGACTACGAATTATGCTCAGAAAAATGGGGAGGGCTCGATGTGTACAATACGGGTCGTATTTGCGCCTCGTCAAAGTCACTAAACGAGAAGAGTTCTACTTGTCAGGTCAGATTCTCTCCATGTATCATAGAATTCTGTCTTACTTATTTATGCACACATCAGATGAGCATGGTTACGAGGATAACATGTGGGAAATGAACGCTTCAATGAGTTGTCTTTTGAATAGAATCCTGAGCTTCTTACCTCTGGTCAGTGTGTCGGAGTATAGGTGGGGCTATCCCTATCAGGGCTCAATAAAAATGGCGGTTTCGGAGCCCTTGAACTGGGAGAAACATCAACCTGTGCAAGCGAGCACACACTAATCCCATCCCTTATGAGGTAAAAAGGTTCTTGGGTGGTGATTTACTTCCGACTACTGACCCGTGTTGGCGTATATAGAAATTTTCCATCCGATGTTTTAGGGTGACTCTGGCGGTCCCCTCGTCTGCCCAGAGACTGTAGGCAAGAGCAAACCGTTCGTGTTGTATGGCCTGACCAGTTTTGGCGATGCTCAATCTTGTCTAAACAGGCCGGGCGTTTTCACACGGACGTTCGCTTACATGCAATGGATGAAGAACGTGGCTCAAAACGTCAATAAATACCCCGATCAGCAGCATAGCTTAGTCTAAAGAATAATTTAGACGCCGATTCACGTGCATACACATTGCTGGTTACGAACAGAAGCTACGACTTCACAAGAGTCCAGTATGAGTTCTTATTTCATGTGATTATACTACTGGAACAATAGCTATCCAATAAATGATCAGTTGTCACATTTTTGTTGACTTATAAACTATGACTCCAAGAAATAAGCTGAGAACCAGGAATAGGATCAAATTTGTGGTCCTGAAGCCAGACTAATCGTATGTTTGAAATTGGCTCATACACTCTGGCTGACCTCGATGCAGTTCTTGAGAGATGCAGAACTATGCAATAGAGACGATCTCATATGAGCGAAGCGACATACGAATAAAAAACCAAAACAATAACTAAATAATAGAGTCGAAAAATTACTGCAACCTGTCGCAATATTACCTCGTAGGACTCCCAGCAGCAAGGAAACATGGGAAAGTCCATGAAATTTCAAACAGGCTTTAATCCTTATCAAACAAACTTTGACCACTCCTTGCTTCTAAAGACAAAGATAGACCATTCCAATCATAGTTTTCGATAGATCTCTGTTAGATTTATCGGTTGATGCCGAAATTTTTGCGTTTTGAAACGCTTGAAAAGTCACTGTCAGCGTGAAATACAACACCTATCTGTGAGAAATCAAACTCATTGTCGGATAAGGTCTAAACGCCCTAAATCCTAATAAGCCGGTGTTCAAACGGTTCAAAGATTAATGGAAGGGCGTACTGGATTATCGTTTGAGCTCCACAGACTAAAGGCCCTGTCATACATCGCCGCGAGATACCGCGCGTTACCGCGCGGTGCCGCTTTTTTACTTTCGGATTTTGCTCTCTGAATAAAAACTTTCACGAAAAATTTGCAAGCACTGTTGTTTTTCATCGTTTTTGGAACTTCTAATTGCACTTGGCTTATTGCTGAGAAAATATCAGGCCGTGGAAAATGTTTATACCTACTTTGCATATTAATAATTTCCCACATTCATATCTCCATTGTAAATTTTGTAATTACAAGAACCCATAGTCTCTTCTTATGGAAATGCTTGTGAATAAGAAAGTGAATAGCAAGTATCATTTTACATTTCTATAATTTACAGAGTCTGCTCAACTAATCCTTACGATTTTTTACGCCAAAAATCCTATAGTAAACGGTTTGTGTAAACGACTTTGAGGGTGGTCCATTTTTTGTCCATTTTCAATTTACAAACATTTTATAAAAACGAACTGTACATAATTCCAATCCTCTTGAAAATCTATTGCTGAAAATGTCAAATAATTTCTCCATGGGATGAAATTGTAGGAAATACTTCGCTGGGAAAATTTCTGAGTTCATGGCCAAAACTAATCAATCATGAAATTTTCAGAATGTAGGATGAATTTTTCCGAATATAGCATTCACGAACGTGGAGGGGGGTTTGCCGCTATTGACACCCCAGCAGATCTGACCCCCCTGCAATGATTGATAAGATATGACGAACGAAAAAATGATCAAGAGAGAAGAGGAATTCATCATGAATGAAAATGATTCCCTAGTTAAACGATTTCTCCAAAGAAAGCATACTTGATTCAAAGAAGTGGCGTTAAAACTTTAAGAAATGCTGTCCAAGCAAATAATTTCACATATTTGGCTAATATAGGTTGAAAAACATGCTGCTTGGATGTTTGAAAAACACGCTGCTTGTACTGGCTGACTCCCCACAGAATTTCTACGTTGTGCATGTATTTTTATGAGGCATGATAAAATAATAACTTGAAAAGTTTCATAATTCACAATTCATGTGAAAAAATATGATTGAACTGCATATACAGATGTTATAGCATGCATCAATATGTTATAGCAACAATATGTTACAGCTTTATAACACATCCAAAATTTCGTTTCAGTTGAACTTCGAAAGCGGCATCGCGCGGCGCCGCGTGACGCCGCAAGGATTAGAAAAACTTATCCATACTTCCCAGTCGGCGCCGCTTTTCAGTACGAATAGGACAACCGGCGCCCCGCGGTACCTCGCGGCGAAGTATGACAGGGCCTAAGACCTTGAGGTTTAGATAAAATCGAATTCGAAACTTCATTGAACCGAAAAAACCCTAACCGAACGTCAAGTTTAGCTCGGCGTCCAAATAAACCGTGGTCCCCGTTATGTCTTGAGTTTATATATTGAAACAGGTCTCTGAAACGTAATAGAAAATACAAAAAGGCTGTTACATAACAGTATATTTTTTCAAATGCACCCAAACCAGCAACAAGAACAGGCAGATAAATTCGCTACGAGACCCCAGAATGGATTGAAATCTTGTCATTTCATTGTATTCAGAAAACATTCTCGACAACTGTGTCCCAAAAATGAATCTTTGCAACAACTATTCCTGAGTAGCTTCTCATTTACAGTCTGGAACAATATTTTTATCGTTTTTCAATGCAACTTCATGTTCAAAAATTGAAAAGCTTCAAGTGAGATAAAAAATTTCTGAATTGATGAAAATTTTTTTCAATAAATTTTTTTCGATTTTTCCCTCAATTTTCGCCCGAATCCGGACTGCTAACGATTAGAAACAGCAGAGTTGGCGAAACCAAAAATGTTTTCGTTCCTGTTCCCATTCTTATTTTGTTCCAACTTTCATTTTCGTTCCGCACCCGTTTTAATCGTTCCCAAAAAATTGAACGTTGTTCTGTTCTGGAACGAAACGTTGAAAAATTTTCGTTCCCGTTCCTGTGGAATAGCGTTCCATTTTAAATTTTTTTCGAAAATACGCATTCTTTAGATGTTAGTGAATATAAATTGCACGCGGAATGAAAAATGAAAATTTTATATCTTTCAGTAACCACAACAAAATTATATTCACAAATGGATAAAATAACAGCAAATGCAGACTAATCAATTAGGAAACTTTATTTGAGAAAGCTTGCCTGTGATCTGCTGCTTAGCGAAGAAAAATGTATTCTTTTTGCCATGCTGACTTATGTTAAAATCAGTAAAACAAAAACTCGCAATCACAAAGAAACTTATAATTATTTTATTGAGAAAACAAAGTCTGAAAATACGTAACTTTGGCTCAATGGCAAACGCCTAACTCCTATGTCCTGAAAGGAAGACGTTTTGCATATTAATTTTTATTTATTAAAAAATTAATAATACAGTATTTTGACAAAAAATTAAAAAAGTATACAAATGTGCGGATGAAAAATTTCACGAAATGACATGAAAATACATAAAAATTGCTTGTTAAAATACTACAAAAAATTGAGTAGAACAAAATTTATTTCTTAGAACGTTCCGTTCTGGAACAGAACGCCCGATTTTCTTTGTTCCCGTTCCTATTTTCGTTCCAAGTTTAATTTCGTTCCGTTCCCGTTCTTCTTCTTTCCATTTTTTATTTTCGTTCCGTGGAACGCCGTTCCGGAACGATATTCAACGTTTGGCCAACACTGAGAAACAGAGATAAGGTACTCCAATTCAGTGGCATGCTGATGGCTGTGCCTGATAGATAATAATTTCTTTAATCGTGATCGGCGCAGTGTTGGAAAAATTTTTGACCTTCCAAAAGGCACTAAAATGCATCAAAAAATTCTTTCCCCAGTGAGGACCATGTCCAAAATATTTTTCGACCCCCGAAAGAACGATTTAGTAAATGTGACTTTTCGATCGAATTGAGTTTTTTTACTTCACTGACAGCTGATCTCGCTCGGTACTGTATAAACTGAATGATATTATCTACTCAGTTTTCCGTCGGTGCGATTCGGATGCATTTGAAATGATAGACGATAGGTGCTTTCATTTTCAAATGAGCGTCGGCAAGCAAAATAATCCGTGACTGAACATTAGGCTTAAATATTTTTCTATCAATTTGTTCGCCTGACTGCTACAGTTCTTTGGATAAATTGAAGAAAAAAGATGTCCATACAAGCAGGTTGGTTAATAATTTGCATGAACATTTTTCTGTGCGCCGAGGCTCATTTGGAGAAGATAGACTATAATATAAAGTATATGGAACAAAAAATGATATAACCAAGGGACAATAATGCCCTTTAATGACAAAAATTATACATCAAAGATTTATGTCTGACAATGAAATTTGGCACTGGATTCCACTCCACCAGACAAGGAAGTTCCTGTTTATAAAATCCGAAAATCTTATCCATTTTAAATTGTGAATATCTATCTCAGCGATATCTATCGATTCACATTCGTTTTTTGCGTTTTAAAAGAAAAAAATTCTGCTCACCCCGATCTGAGTGGGGTCAAACACCTATTATCTTGATACCAAATGATCTCTGGGTGAGTTCAAGTTTTAGTAGCTTTTCTTTAAAATGGTCATTAAACTGGCGACAGTTCTGGATTAGTGAATGCACCAGCAATGTGTACATACTTCGTTGAAAATTTGAACAGGTGCAATTTTTTACCGCTACGTACATTATAATGATGGGACTATTTCCTAAACCCTCGGAAGCGAACAGTACGTGTATGCTAACCTTCCATCTATTTATATTGCAATGGAATTTATTACGACTGAGCTGGTCATTTTATCATTGATCTTTACTTTTGGACGAACGGTAAATGGTTTATGAATCACAATTATGCTTCTTTGAACTAGAAGTCCCACTTTTTGACAGTTGTTGAGAAGCCCTGCACAGTGCAATACTTGAGAAAACTTCAACAGGATTGACCCGAATGTTCTTTACTAATTCCATACGGTTTAATTTTATTTTGGCAAGAGTTTTCGTAAGACCAAATACAATTCTGTGGAACATACTATGAAACAACAATTATTGAGGAAAACTGCAGAAGTACTCTCAACAAAATAAATGATTCTATACGTTAATGCAGTGCTGTATAGATAACTACTACCTCAAGGAAAGTTGGCCCATGATTTTATGATTTTATAAGTATTGTAATCGAAAATTGTACTTAGAGTTTATTGAAAAATCACGCCTCACTTGAATTCGTAAGAGGACGCTATGCTTCACATCTCGGCATGATTAACCTTATCGTTAAATCAAATCGCTCGGATATATAGAGTTATCTACGAAATTTCTCAGTCACTCAAATTCTGGATAGCAAGGGAGGACAATTTTAAGAGATTTATTCAATTTGGGTTGTAGGACTTGTTTTCTTGTTGTCATTTTTCGAGTGAATGTGCTTGTTGTATACTTTGTATTATTTTCAAGGCATGTTACCTGAAAAACGCACTCTGCTAAGTTTAAAATTCATCAAAAAGTTGTAAAGTTATCAAAAATTATCAAAAAGTAGTCAAAAGTTGTCAAAAAGTTACTTATCGAAGCACTTGAGCTCCAAGTCGTGAAGTTGTTTACACATTATCTAAAAGTTTCCAACTTTTTGAAGCATTCGAATCACTTGAAGCACTTTCCAAGTTGACCGTTCCTACTGTAGTCTACTGTACCCGGCCTTGGTACACACTGCTACACTCCAGCTCCAAATTGTGAAGTTGTTTATCAAAGCACTGACCAAGTTTGCCGTTCCCACTGTAGTCTGCCGGCCGGCATGATAATCCTTTGTGTCGACTGCTAATCCACCAAGTAAACAATCACGAGCGCGTAGCTCCATCCTTTCCTTCCGTTCACGTGTTTATGCTTAACCGTTCTGCCTGTACAGGATGGGGTTACTGCCCATACCTGATCTCAGCAACTAAAATTGATACAAACGTACTGAAAATTGATCTAGAGCGAGATCTGAAAACCGCACTGAATGTTCGTGAATTCATCTCATGCCATCACCAATCTGGTGTGTTGAAATTCAGGCTCAAATATCTCGCAAAATATTTCATTTGGGCATGCGATCACATGGGCAACAATTCTCAGAAATAACTTTTGATTGAATGCATTTGAATTTCTTGTACTTTTCTGGTTGCTGACGTTAGGTATACGTGGACGTGCGGTTATTAAGTACATTTATGTAAATTTTAATGTAAATGTGCTTCAATAGAAATAACGGCTATGCTACATTTATTTTGAAATTATCGATGCAGCGAGGCGGAAGCCAAAATTGTACCCAAGATTACAGAAGGTTCGGTGACTCTATTTAATAAGTTTTTCCTTCGTGGTAATCACTCTTTTTAACTATTCCAAGACTAATTTATTAGAAAATGTTCCAATGGGGCAGAAAAAGAAGAATATACTTGCTTGGATAGTTGCCAAGCTAAAAAAAGAAGTGGACTAGATTTTTGAGAACTTGGGTTAAAGTTGAAAAAAATTCACTTTCGTTATATTGGATTTTTATTCTTTCTCAAAAAAAATTTTCCATATCTGTGAAAAAGTATATTCTGCAGCGTCGTGCATTTTATCCTTCTCCTGGCAAGAACTACAGCAAAATTTTTCTATATGGAAATTATATGCACGTGACTTCAAATCTAAAGAAATAGTAAATCAATAGCATTCAAACTCCCGACCGATCCAAAACTTATGCATCTCACACTAGCTGAAAAATGGAGAGGGAGGCATATTATAGTCATAATCTCGAGATTGAGCTCGTTATAGTTTTGATGACATTCAAATTATACCGAACTTGAGATCAAACCGAGTCGCCTTTTTGTTCGAGACTATCTTGAGCTCGAGCTTAGACCCCTTTTGTGCAGCTGGGGCTTGGTTACTTACGGAGTGAGTTCTATACGATGTTATATAAAATGAGTGAATTAAACATATCTTACACAATCGATTTATTTATAAGACTTTGTGCTGTAGCCTTTTCTAAAAAAACTGAATGGGATTTCATATGTGATTTTCCCAGAGTTGAGTTTTATTGACACTAAATTCAGAAAAAAACTCAAAGCAGTACAGAAGCACACATGTGTGAGGGAGGACATGGGGGGGGTACGAACTATTCCAAGGGTTTTGAAACTGGAAAATTTGTTATGAAAAAATTTTTTCGTCAACTTTTTTTGAACATTGTCTCAAAAAACGCCAAAAAAACAGCGTCCACCCCTGTACCGTCCTCAAAATTTCGGAGATGCACATGTTTGGTTGGAAAGTGTGTTGATGCACTCAGCTTTTTTACAGACATGGAAAATTTTTTTTGGGAAAAAAAGAAAAAATAATATAACGAAAGTGAATTTTTTCTAACTTTAACCCGAGTTATCAAAAATCTTGTTCACTTCTTTTTCTGGCTTGGCAACTATTCATGCAAGTATATTCTTCTTTTTTCTGCCCCATAGGGGCATTTAATAATAAACTAGTCCACCTTTTTTAAGTGGGCCTCAGCCGTGCATGAAAACCTTCGTAAGAAGCACATTGAAGTTTTAAATTTGGCCACCTTCACATCAAAGAAACAATAAAAAACAATCTTAAAGCTACGAATTCTCACTTTCTGTAAAAGTAAAAGATATGCAAATGCATAGAACTTGAGACAAGTTCTAAACATAGTGTAAAGTGACCATTTCCATTGAATTTCCCATGATCAGGAAGCCATCGACCAAAAAACCGCAGAAATGCCTTTGTTTACTCACAGAACAATTTTTTTGAATGAAGTGACTGTGTCCATTGAATTCCCCATGGCCAGAAACCTCTTCCCCAAAAAATAACAGATATACATTTTTACACACTCAATATAATTTTGTGTGTAAAGTGATTGCATTGATTAAATTCCCCGTGGTCGAAAATTCCTTCCACAAAAAATCACGAAAATACGCTTGTTTACACCCTCAAATAACTTTTTGTGTAAAGTGACCGCGTCCATCGAATTCCCAATGGTCGAAAACCTATTCCTCCAAAAAGTAACGGGAGTAGCTTCATTTACATTAATGATTTTTTAGTGCAAGTGACCGCATCCATTGAATTCGCTCCGGTCGAAAACCCCTTCCACCAATAAATCACGGAAATACGCTTGGTTAAAACCGGGATAATTTGTTGGTGTAAAGCGATCGCATTCATTAAATTCCCCATGGTCGAAAACCCCTTCCACAAAAAAAATCACGAAAATATGCTGGTTTACACCCGGGGCAATTTTTCGTGTAAAGTGACCGCGTCCATCGAGCTCCTAATGGTCGAAAACTCCTTCCACTAAAAAATCACGCAAATACGCCTATTTATACCCGCAATAATTTTTTTGTGTAAAATGACCGCATTCATTGAATTCCCCATGGTAAAAAACCCCTTCCATAAAAAATTACCAAAATGCGCTTGTTTACACCCAGAATAATTTTTCGTTGTGTAAAGTGGCTGCATCAATCCAATTCTCAATAGTCGAAAACCCATTGCTTCAAAATATCCTGGAGTAGCCTCATTTATATCAATGATTTTTTTGTGTACAGTGACGGCGTCCATTGAATTCGCTTCGCCCGAAAACCCTTAAACCAAAAATCCCAACAACGCTACTGGTTCAATTTAAACTACAAAAAATTCGGGTACTGTAGTTCATAATGCTGCGAAAAATATTTTTTTGAAGCCGTAAGTTTATGTAGCAAAATTGTCAAATTTCGCGGTTTCGAGACTTTGGACAAACGTATAATTGAATGGAGGCCATATTTAAAAAAATAAGAAATCGCATTCCCCAAGATGCATTGACCGAAGTATGGAAGTTGGATATGGCACACCTATTGCTGGGCATGGTGGAACTGAGGGGGCCTCAAAAACTGCGTTTTTGCATGTTTTTGGGGCCCCACCGAGCACCACTTGCAGATAGAAGCGAAATGACAAAAGGAACCCCAGTTTGCCCTTATGCCCGAAACTATGAAAAGAGCCCGAAGGTTCTAGCTCTTACCGTTTTGGCTCTAGAGGGGGGCATGAAATTTGGGGGTCATAGGTTGATGCTATCGTGCCGCCTATGATTATCGAAATTGATTTCCTAATGTCTACTAAGGCTGCGTTTACTGAAACTGACCGCGCATCGATCATTTCAAAACGAATGGAGAATAGTGTAACATAACTCAGCCCTCTTTGGGCGATCGAATGCAGAAGAAATTAATTTCCGAATTTCCTCTGTAAAACTTGTCCTCATGCCGAGTTTCGTCTTGATGCACGATTTAATATAGTATATCGAAAGTTTGCATTCTTAAGACAATTAAATAGATAACTAAGCTATTGAACTAAAACTGTCTCAAAATTCACAGTGCTTTGATATACTTCAGCAAGACGATGCTATTTCTGTTATCCTTAAAGTCGGTAGCGAACTGTTCGGACAATCGTTCGATATTCCACAACTATACTTGCCGCCGAATTACCAAAGTTCGTTATTCAACACTGCCGACAGCATGTCAGGTTTCCATTTCTATAACATACAAGGTGAGCAGGTTTGTTTTACATAGCACTGTTCGACAGAGCAATGGTGTGACGTAGCTTATGATAAGGCATAAGATCTTCCCTCAGAAAAAGGGGTTTGGCAACCATGGTGCAAAAATTGCGATTTCTTGAATCATGTACAGAGGCATCTCTCGCAGTTTTGCTGCCGATTTTGCAGTAATATAAAAAACAAAAAATGAACTTGAGGCGAATTCATACTTCATCCGGCGTCCGGCACCCGAAAGTTATTTTTAGCTTCCGGCATTCAGTGTCCGGCATCCGGCAATCCGGCTTCCGGCATCAGTATTCGGATCAGAATGCTGGTCCGGGAAGTTGCCGGATTGGATGGCAATTCATACTTCCTCCGGCGCCGGAAAGGCCGGATGACAATTTATTCTTGATTTTACTATGTTTAAATACTTTGAAATCTGACCAATTCAAAAGAAATGGCGTATGAAAAATATATATAATATTATTTTCCAGGTCTACTCGTAATTAATAGTTGATGATGTCGGAAGAACAAGATATTCTTTCAAGAACGGAAAAAACATTCAGAATATTCAGCAATCAAAAATTAAACGAACGTCATGATTAAAAACACAAAATTTTGCCTTAACTAAAAAATCGATATCTCCCACATACATCGTATATGCAAAAACCAATTGAACACGTGGTTCTATTACAATTCCATACAAAATATGCTTTCCGGCATCTGGAAAAGTACAAACTGTTTCTACTCTTCCGATCCGGCAAAATTCCAATCTTCCGGCTAGAAAATCGGACGGCAGCGTGGGAATCCGAAAAAAATGACGTAATCCAGTGCCGGACGCCGGACGACTTGCCGGATCGAAAACCCAAAAATACCCTTTTTTCGGATGCCAGACGCCGGATACCAGACGCCGGATGAAGTATGAATCCGCCTTTACTAAAATATACTCTAACTTTTTGCTCGAAAAATGCTTCCAGTATTTGCACATTTCGTGATTAGGCATAATATTTCAATATTTGACTGACGTTTTCGTGCTTCTGCAGGTTTCGTACTAGTGGCTGATATTCAAGATTGCTTGAAATTTTGCATCATTCATGAGCCATGCAGAACCATCAACTACGTTCGAGACGCCAATCTGTGTGTTTCTCTAGGCTCTAAGGCCATCGATCAATACATCTTGTGGAAAGACGATAGATTCGATATGAGGCACGCTTACTTTATAGAGGGCTCCAAAGGTGACTTAAAATCCTGTCATACTTCGCGGCGCCGCCCGTTGTTCTATTCATACTAAAAAGCCGCGCCCCCGCGGCACGGCCTTCAGAGTACAAATAGATTTTTTTAAGTTCAACTCAAACAAAACTTTCGAACAACCCATGTTATAAAGCCATAAAATATTGTTGTAATAACATATTGTTACATATTATAACGTCTGTATATGCAGTTCAATTATATTTTTTACATGAACTGTGGGTTATAACGCTTTCCAGATTTTACTTTATGATGCCTCTTGAATCTTGATCATACATGCGCGGCATTGAAATTCTGTGGAGGGTCAGCCAGTACAGGGGTGGGATAGAAAATTTTTTTTTCGTTCGTAATTAGAAAAGAAAGGTCTTATAGCATCCAAGCAGCATATTCTATATTAGTCAAATATGTGAAATTATTTGCTTGGACAGCACTTTAAAAAGTTAAGTTTTATTGTTACTTCTTTGGAATCAAGTATAGAGATACCATTTTCATTTTTATGACGACTTTCTCTTCTCTCTTGCTCATTTTCCATTCCTCATCTTCCCAAATTGCTGGAGGGGTAAAATCTGCTGGAAATCAGCAAGAATCTGCTGGAGGTCAATCAAAATCTTTTGATGAGGAAATTCATAGAACATTCTGAAATTTCATGATTGACAAGTTTTGGCCATGCACTCGGAAATTTTTGTAGCGAGGTTTTCCTGTAATTTTATCTCAGAAGTTTTATCAATGACGTTTTAAGAAATGGATTTTCTGGATGATTGGAAATATGTATAGTCCGTTTTTTATAAAATGTGTTTTAGTTAAAAAATGTTCAAAAAATGGACCGCCCTCAAAGTTGTTTACACAAAGCTTTTTCTATAAGATTTTTGGCGTAAAAAATTGGCGAAGACTAGTTGAGCAGGCTTAAAAAATTCCAACCCAATGAAATGCATCGTATAGCAGGAAATTATAGGAATATAAAGTGATACTTGCTTTCCACTTTTTTATTTACAAGCATTTTTAGAAAAAGATGCTATAGGTTGAGTTATGATTACATAATTTACAATGGAGATATGAATGTAGAAAAATTATGAATATGAAAAGTCTTACATCAGCAGTTGACCTGATCGAGAAAGTGTTTGACCTAATTCAGACGTTTGAATCCAACCAAATCGTGACTTTCAAAGCGAGCTGGTATTTTGCTTCTCGAAAACGCTACAAGATGTGCATCCTTCAATAGGTCTCTTAAAGATTTATTCAAAGATATGATTCGAAATTGTTTACCTCCCATTTTTATGAAACATGGATGCTCAAGGTTTGGTTAAAAATTGATCAGCCTGTTTGATTTTCCTTCTCACAGATGTACATCCTCAACCCTTGCCATTTGTGAAACATTAATCTTGCAAGTAAAAAAATACGACAAATCTTTTTATAGGAGCACTAGGTACACTGCCATAAACACGATTCTTGAAGAATCTTTGGGTGGCGGATTACAGCTGAATCATTATTAGCCAATACCTGTTTGGTGGAATTATCATGGGCATGGGTGTATGAGATTTTTTTTCCCAATTTCCCAATTGGGCATTGGCCGCCAAAACACTCATCTTCATGTAGTGTTGAGGTCGCTCAATGAGATATAACTATTTTCTGGGGTAAGTATACAGTGCTTTGTTACAATTGAAATGCTTTTATTGATATCCTGCTTTTCCACATTTTAATTTTCTTTAGACATACATACAATGATAATGTTGCTTTGAAAGTCAGCACTGGAAACTATTGTGTTAATTTTTATTTAACGTTTTGATAGCCAATCCTCCAATACTCGCACCAATACCAACTGATTTTCGACCAGGAATACCGTACATACCGACCAACGTCTATTCCCGCCATAGAATTATTGGTGGAACTGAACCTATTCCCCATTCTTTTCCGTGGATTGTTAAAATCACCATTTGCAAAGGTGAACAAGTTTGTGACGTATGCGGCGGCAGTATTATACCACCCAAAGTACTTAATGATGACAGAGCAAAAATGTCCGATATGGTGGTCACTGCCGCTCATTGTGTGATTAAGTAAGCACAGATAACCTAAATTACTCAATTGAATCGTCTGTTTTGAAATGGTTTTGTTAGATTCCTTTGCACAAGAGTTTCATGAGAAAACATTGCATGGTTTTCCAGTTTACTGCATCAGTAGTGAAATAACTTGCCTCATCAAGATTACTGAAATGAAGAGTATGTTTAAAAATTGAATTAGCTGGCTCTTGATTTCTGACAAAAACCAGTTCCGTGGAACAAATGCAGGTATTAGTCTTCAATTAATCTTGTCCCCTGAGAAGGAAGCGTCTTTTTCACTATGCCTTTGAAATGATCATCTAGAACTATTAGTGCAACACATGAATGCTTATAGAAAGGTTATCTGACACAACAAATGACATTACCCTCGATCTTCACAACCCTAAAATTTGAATGTACTTTGTTACTTCACATTTGGTCACTAGTGGTGAAGCCTACTCAACGTAAATAAAAGCGTTAATCAATTACTCTGGGCTGTTGAGGAACTGTTTTTCACGTCATGAATGTTTCACTTGTGAACACGAGACATTCCCGAAATTTATTCAAGGAAGGATTGTTCAGAGTGACATGAAATGACATACTCATTCCGAAAATATACTTATTGACCAGACTGAAAAAAATAAAAATACTATCTTGTAGATTATTCAGTTTTGTGTTGAATAATGCCAGCAATTTCACAAGAAGTATAAGGTATAAAGGTATAATTTTTCCAAATGCAAAATAAAGATTCCATCAAAAAGCGCTCGATCCGTTTAATTGAATTATTTTCAAAATGAGCTTCGATTCCCATCGAGTGCGATTTGTTGAATACTGATTTATTTGGAAGGTTTTTGGTGCTCGATTCCTCTAAAGTTGAAAGTTGAAGGAGAGAATACGGACCTTTGAAATGATTACTTTTGAAAAATAATGAAATTTGACCTAGGGTTTGTTTTTTATCTATTCAGAGTTGGGAACCGTTTTCTCAAAGCTCACGAACTTAAGACACGATTTCAGAGAGGATTCAGCTTAGTTGTGATAAGTAAGAAAACTAACCCTACCTGAAAATCACATATTTGGTGTAACTTGATGCGCTAGGAACGAAAATGATATTCATTTCGTCTCAAAATCAAAATTCGCATAGCTACAGCAAGACTAAAGTTAAAAATTTTCGAATTTTTCGATTTTTGACATACACTGCTTTCAACTTTTGCAAGTTTAGTTACATCAAACATCGTGTTCTGAAAATTTACCCAATATTAGGCGAATAAATGGCCTACAATTTACTGTAAGACTCATTAGTCTAAAGTGCTTATTAGGAATACAGTGGTGCAATGAAATTGTGAGAGCAACAATTGTCGTTTTTTCAAAAAAATCCCCATGTACACTGCTAAAGCTCAGAAGCACCTAAAAATTTCCTATACAATAGATAGTTTATGATGTCTTCTACCTGCAGACAAAAAATTATGGAAATTCATGTACTGCTAGAGGGTGGCACAATCTGAAGTTGTCTATTTACCTGACTTGAGATGTATCGGCCTGGTCATGAAGCAACTTTGTTATTGACCATGTATTTGACACAGAATACAATGCTCTATAATGTGGTATGAAAGTATTTTCCGAATTTCGCAATTTACACTTTTTAAGACGTTTTAAAATGTCAGAAATGAGGCTGTAAAAATGGTGAAAAAGCACGTTTCTCTCCAAAAATGACTATGTGTACCGCTAAAATCAAAAGCACCCAAAATTTCCCTATACAGTGGATATATTACAATGTCTGCTAGTTGCGTGCAAAAAATTTCTCTGTGCAGTGCACCAAGGTATGACATGGCATGATTTGATTACTAGCTTATGGGATGATGAAATATTCATGCAGCTAGACTGGGCTATCAAATTTCTACCAATCAGTGGCCGTGAAAATCAATCAGACTGGTATGGCAAGAGAGATATACCTTGGCATATTAAGTATGTACATCCTAGCTAATGTCAGCACAGAGCTCCATTTAAGGACTTACATACATATATTTGATCCACTATCACAAGATAGGGATGCAGTCATTGCAATCATCAGCGATACAATACTGCGAGTCAAACAAGAACTTCCAAACGTTCGTCAGGCTTATATCTGCTATGGGCTTGGCAGCTTGAGTTGAACCTCAGTTTGACAATGGACCCTGTGATTGTATTGCAGCACTCATGAAGCAGCAAGTTAGGCTGTTCATCAATCAAAACAATAAATCCACCAACTCAAAAGGATTTATTCAATGCACAAAAGCTTTTGATGGTGTCAAAAGTGCAGCCTTTATCCAAAGTCGAGTCAAACATCCTATCAAAGTAATGAAAATTCAACTGCCAAGAATAAGCTCCGACTTCAACTTCAATTTTGATATTGAACATATCTGTGCATGGCATGCTTACCCGATAGGTCCTGGTATCTAATTTTCCCTTGAAGTTAGTTCTGAAGATGTCCAGCTTCCACAAATTGCTGTGATGAATGTTTTCCATCAAAAGAATAGGCAACTAGCTTCATCTGGTGATTCAAGCATGTGGCAATCAATAAGTGATGGAAGCAAGGCGAGTACTGCACCAACAGAGAATACTGATAAGATAGGAGCATCTTTCAACTTCAAAGATTATATGGAGGATGGAAATCCACCATGTGAGAACAGCCCCTTTCATTGTTCAGAAGAAGAATGTGTCAAGTCTTTCCTCAGACATGGTAACTTATTCCAAACTCTACTTATTAGTAATCATTAACTGATACGACGAAGAGTCAGCTTAAGAGATACTACTATGAATGCATATCACAGGAAACTGGAAGCAGCCTGTTCAATGCCATTACTTCCAGATCTTCAAGAAGCATTACAAGCTTTCTACACTGCAGTTAGAACAAATATTGTAGAAGGAAGATGGGCCAATGAAGATGTAAAACACTCACAACAGGGCAGAAGCAGTTTCTATTGGGCAAATTTGATGAAAAAATTCGTCTCAAACAAAAGTTTGATGCTGAAATTATATCCAGGCTGATTCACAAAAATGGATGCTTTTCCAGAGATGAATTTCTAACAAGCCAACAAATTGCAAGGTTCTGGTCATGGGGAGCAAGTCACCATTGTGAAGACCAAGGAACCTAGTATGATCCTACTGCAGCAGACAGTTTGTGTGAAGAAGATGAAGCTGAAGCCATGAACGACCCCGCACTATATGACTGGACTTTGCAGATGGAAACTGAATTGCTTCAAACTGATTTGCTTCAAAAGCTTGTGATGCTTTGTTCTTCTGTTTATATTCAAACTTCCAATACTTACCTATCATCTCAACTGGAACATGAAACTTCGAAAAAAGTAAACATTTGTTGACCAAGAATTGAAAATTAAAATTGATCAACTATAATAGTTTTCTGCAGGTAACATACTAGCAATATATGAACTTTGGAAATTTTTTGTAGGCAACTAGCAGACAATGTAATGTACCCAATGTATAGGGAAAGTTTGGGTGCTTTTGGCTTTAGCAGCACATATAGTCATTTTCGTTGAGAGAACCCTGCTTTTTCACCATTTTTATGGTCCTATTTTTGATATTTTAAAACTTCCTAAAAAGTGTAAAATGCAAAATTCAGAAAAAATTTTCATACCAAATTATAGAGCATTGTATTCTGAATCAAATACATGATCAATAACAACATTATTCATGCCTAGGCGGATACATCTCAAGTCAAGAAATGGACAGAAAAATGCAAAAAAATGCAAAAATTCCAAACTTTGGGATACTGTGGCCCTGCAAATTTATATTTTCTTATGAGCTTGGGAAATATCTTAATATTCACCATGTGAAACTTGTATTACTACCTCATTCTTAAAATTTATCAAGCTCTAGTTGTTCCACAATGGAGGTTGGAACTACCAGAAAATATGATTATAAGATAGTCTTCAAACTTCAGGTTGTGCAACCCTCTAACAGTATATGAATTTCCATAATTTTTTGTCAGCAAGTAAAAGACATCGTAAGCTGTCTATTGTATAGGGAATTTTTTGGTGCTCCTGAGCTTTAGCAGTGTATAATGTGATTTTTGTAAAAAAAACGACAATTTTTGCTCTCAAAATTTGATGTTTTGAGCATCACTGTATTTCTAATAATCATTTCACATTCTAGAATCCTACAGTAAATTGTAGCCCATCTGTTGGCTCAATATTGGGTAAATTTTCAGAACACAATGTCTGACATAACTAAACTTGCAAAAGTTAAAAGAAGTGAATGTCAAAAATCGAAAAAATCGAAAATTTTCAGCTTTCGTCTTACTGTAGCTATACTTGTTTTGATTTTCAAATGAAATGAATAGCACATGAAGTTACACCAAATATATAATTTTCAGGTAGAGTTAATTTTTTACTTATTACAATTCTGTGTATAACAAGCTGAATTTTCTCAGACATTTTATCTCAACTGGTCAGCGAAGTAAACAGTCTGTTGACGAAATGTCAGAACTTTGTTGACAAAAATTTTTTTTGGTTTTTCCAAAAAAATTTTGTAAATGAGATTTCGCCAACGAAATTTTCAGTTGGTAGAAAATAATTTCCTATTTTTGTGACAAAACTTGGCTTTGAGTTTTTCAAGACTTGTAAATGATTATGTTTTTGGAATGCTCACATCATTTCATATCACTCCATAGTTCAAAATCCTATTGCACCACAGATTTTTTCTTCTGACTTGCCTAAGGAAATGACAGATTACTCATGAATTTTTAGTGCAGTCTAACAGTTTAAGCTAAATGATAAGGTTTTGTAAATGATATTCATTATTGAGTATTTTTTTGGTAGACCGATTTTCATATGATTTATGAATAATAAAAAACAAGTCTTGGTCGTTATAGCCTGTTTTTTTATATGCTTGTTATTCATAGTGAAAGAAAGCAGATAATATTTCATATTTCTAGCATTTCCTGCTAACCGTATGTCACATTAGACTGAAAATTTGTGACCTTATTCATCGAACCCTTACCATTTTTCTGAGTCACAAATCTTATAAACTACTTTTAGGGTGGTACTGATTTTTTGTTAGCTTTCAATGTACTACAAGCATTTTATAAAAAACAGACTAAAATACCGTCATGAATTGTCATGGGCTTCAGAGCACACAACTATTTCTCTAAACCATGTTTTGATTCTCGGAAAATATTCCAGTACGTTTTCTACGTAATCAGCTACATCGTGCTAGTCCACCCATGAATTGTACTTCCATTAATCGGGAACATCTTCCTTGATTTAGAGTTTCTCACAAACAGTATTCTCTTTTTTCAGTGGGGGCTTTCTGACAGCTCCAGATTCCGTAAAATTAATGGTCAGTCATCACCGTGATGGAATGATGGAAGCTTTCGAAAAAGAAATTGTTGCACGTCGCATAGTGACATCAAAAGGCTATGACTCAATAAACGTCCTCCAAGATATTGCTTTAATACAAATGGCTGAATATGTTGAATATAACAGGCACGTTTTGAGCATTCGTCTGCCATCAAAGCCTCATCCATCCTATTCAGACAAATGTGTTACAGTTGGTTGGGGAAAAACTTCAGGTAAAATTTCTTACCACACACAATATATGTGCTCCAGAAGAATAAACCACGCCAAATAAGTTATATTCTGTTTCATATAAAATGCTTTTAGATTGAAAAACCTCAAAAAACGAGTACCATCCTCTTGTTTGTTTACACAAGGCTTTTACTGTAGCTTTTGCTCAAAAAATGGAAATTGTTGAAATGTGAAATAGCACTTGCTTTTCACTCTTCACATGTGCAAGCCTTAAAGGAAAACATACCACAGATTGCATGAATCCCTACAATAATATGCGCCTGGAAAATCAATTGACAAGGCATAACATCTATCTGATCGTTGTTTAGAGAAAACAATTTTTTTAACATTGCAGATGATTCGGATTTTCCAGTAGTTTTCCAATAGACGTGGCAGAATGAGTTTTGTGAACATTCATGTCGCATGTACTTTTAAGCCATGATTTATAAAACTCTTCTAAGCCATGTAATCATGTGCTTTGTCAGTTCCTTGAGATGGTGTCCAGACACTAGATTGGTTATTACTTGCAGATGCCAATCAATTTGCAAACAACGTTCTTCAGCAGGTCGTTCTAACAGTCTTTCCGAATGATAAATGTGACAAATACTGGGATGGTACCATATATTTTGAAACAACGAATCGCTTGTGTGCAGGTTCTATGGATGGAAAAGGAACTTGTGGAGTAAGAGCACAGCACACTCATTTCTCATGTACACGTGCATACATAAATACATACATACATGTACATGCTTACAGGGTGACTCTGGCGGACCTTTATTTTGCCCAGAACAAATAAACGAAAACGAAATAGCATTTGTGTTATATGGATTGACAAGCTTCGGCCATTTACAATCGTGCTCCTACAAACCAAATGCCTTTACTCGCGTTTATTCATATTTGACCTGGATGAAAAATGTCTCGGCCATTATTGACACCATTCCAGATCATTCTCATATTGAATTCTGATTTGGAAGCAAATTATCGAACGGTTATCTATCTAGAAAATGTGTGGACGATATTGCAAGGTCCAGTGTATAAAATTGGTTTAAACTAGATTGTTTTAATAGTGAAAACTACAAAAAATGTTCATCTGTGTTGTATCATTCAAGATAGAACCTTGAATTTTCATGTCAGAAAATATAATTTACATCAATTTGAATGTGATACAACATTCCCATTTTATTATTTGTTGTTATATTCTCTCAAAATCGATACGAATCAACTCATTCAGTAGTATAGTTTAACAACTAGCATTGAGAAATAAATTTTGAAGACTACTTTTCTCACATCGGATTTCTCTTCTATTGTTTCTAAAGGTCATGTTAGAAATAAAACTGGTGATGGTATGGTAAAAACTTTGTACTTGCCTGCGCGGCAATTGAGAAGCAAACAACCAGCAACTTCCCAGCAACTCACTTCTCTAAAAAAGGTGAGAAAAATTTCTTTTGTCAATTTACTAAATTTTATAGTTAATGATGATTGTACAAATTATTATTTGTTGTTTCCGAATTTTGTTCGTATGTATTTCATTTTCAAGTAGTTGACAGAATTGGGATTTATAATCTTATCCGTTGAAATCTGATTGATATTGTCTAATGGAATGGCAGGTTCGTTTTCCTGTTCAAAAGGAAACGTCAGCCGTATGACTGTAGATGCCATCAGTTGACACTAAGGCCCGTATGCCAGAAGGTGGAGTAGAATAATCCACGCAATAGCCTATTCCGAGGAATAGCCACTCCTCGGAATAGGCTAATCCACGGAATAGCTAATCCCCGGAATAGGCTACTCCGTGGATTTTTTTTCGGTATTCCAGAAAGTGGAATAGTGGCGGAGTTCATAATCTGTGGATTAAACAGTGGAGTAGTGACAAAAAGACAAGAAAAAAATTTGTCACATTTTTCACAATGGATTTCTGCTGTTCTTCCCGGGTTTATCGATTTTATTACTTTTCTCAGCAAGACCACTTTATCGACTTTTTCTCTGCAAGACCACACTTTACCAAATTTATCGGTTTTTTCTGCTTTCCTTACATAACTTTTTGCTAAATCTACATAATTTAAAACTTGTGAAATGAGCAACAAAAAACGGGGTGATAATTTTTTGGAGCTTGAAATTAATTTTCTAATCGAATCTGTCAAGAGTCGAAAAAACGTCATCGAAGATAAAAAAACGGACAGCTCGGCTAATAGGTCAAAAAAATTGGCATGGGTCAGCATCGAGAAAGACTTCCAAGAAAATCCGGAATGCCTAGAGAGGAATGTCGAACGACTGATGGCAAAATGGAAAGGTTTGAAAAAAGTAAGCAATGCGACATTTAATCAGACAGTATTCCTTGCAAAAACTCATACCATACTTGGTGCATAAGTAATGACACATTTATGAGAAAAATCTCGTAATGATCATTCGGCGTTTTGCCATTCCCTGAACATTAGGCTGATCTGGACCTGCTGGATCACTGACGTCCAGTTGATCTTGATGCACATCTTCAAAATCATTCTGTTTTAAGGCCAGATTGTGTAAGAGGCAACAGGCTACTATAATAACTCCACATCGTTGTGGACTGAACCTAAGCTTATATGATAAACAGGGGAACCGACGTTTTAAAATTCCATTGACGCGTTTGATTACCATTCTGGTAGAGGAATGCACATGATTATACCGTAATTTGGCCTGAGATTGAGGATTTGCCACTGGTGTCAGCAAATATCGCAGACATGGATATCCTCTATCGCCGAGGATGTGATAACGCGATGGCATATCTTTCAGTTTGTCCTTGAGAACAGATTCATTGAAAATTCTTGAATCATGTGTGCTGCCTTTCCAGCTGGCGACAACGTTTCAAATCTTCGTGTTATGGTCACACATTAGTTGAACGTTTATGGAAAAAATACCTTTATGGTTTCTGTAGAGCTCACCATCGTTTCCACCAGGATTAGCTATCGGAACGTGTGTACCATCGACTGCACCTATAGCTCCCGGAAATCCTGTTCAGGTATGAAAGGCAATTGAAGCCTGCTGTAACTCAATCAAATTTGGAAAGCTAACGTAGTTGTTTTTCAAAGCTGCGATTTTGCTGCATACTGTATGAATGCTACGTGAGGCACTTGACTGGCTAACAAAATGAATATCGCCATACTCGCGTTGAAACTCACCACTTGCCAAGTATCCTAATGCAAGGAATACCTGTCAAATAAAATTATGCTAAGCCTTTTATTGCTTCAACTTGTAATACTAGGATGCCAAAGACACAATTAGTGCCCATCGGAAGTACCACTCTGGTACTGGCGGGGGACCCCCTCCACCGGAATTGAAAGAGATGGTTAAAGAAATATGGGATATGTTGCCTGGCCAATTCGAAAGGATTCCCAACGAATACGATGACGATGCAGGATTATTAACTGGTACAGAAATCTTACCTTTATCATGAATGCATATGATTGGATTTTCTTAAGGAGCACAGAAAACTTTAGATTCGAATGTCCTAAGTGACTTTTCTCAAGATTTTGAAGTTGAAGATGAAACAATAGTATCTGCTGACCAATCAGTCGACTATGAACCACATCCAAAAGTTCAAAAGCTAATTCCTCCACCAAAAACAACCATTCCGAAGCAAGTGACCTTCCTTAACAATGACTTGAAGAAAGACATTCTAGAAATTACCAAGAAAAACTTGGTAGAAAAACATGAACTACGAATCAAATTCATGAAAGAAGAACATGATTTGAGAATGATAGCTATATGCCAGGAAATAGTTGCCTCCCAGAACAAGAGCAACTACTTTCTTCAAAAAGCAATTCAGGATAAAAAGCAATCAGTATGTAAAACAGAAAATTGCTCATTTGATCATCTAATTTTTTGAAATTTCAGATTTTGGATGAACCTCAAGGATCTGCAAGTGGACTGTTTGATGTACCGGAAATCACTTATCTTGATTAGAATTTTTTTTCGTACTTTCATATCCGGTGTCTTCCATGCTGCTTTGTTGAATTTTCTATTTTGTTATGCAAAATTCCTATCAATTCACGCACTGTTGCTTTATTAAATCGATATCGTCATGGGAAGTCAAAATCACTATACATTTCGAATGGATCTGATCTTCGAAAAAGAACTCGTGGAACTTTGTTTGCATGTTCGTTTTCCTCGTCCAAATTTCCCAAAAAATCGATGAAATCAACAACTTCCATAGTCATAGCACTATAAGATCAATCTTACTCCACCGACTAATCCTGCCTGGTGCAGGTGAAGAAAAAGACAAGAAAAAACGATTTTTTTACCCCACTGTTTGTTCTACTCTTCTTTCTGGCATGTCGAAAAAAGATATTCCAGGGATTACTCCGCCGTTTATTCCGTGGATTAGCCTATTCCACTTTCTGGCATACCGATTTTTTTCTACTCTACTCTTCTCTTTACTCCTCTTTCTGAAATGCCAACTTGAGATATTCCGGGGAATAATCTACGGTTTATTCTACGGATTAAGCTACTCCACCTTCTGGCATACGGGCCTAAGGTACTGGGTGGACTAAGCTGGATAAAAACTTAATGATCTTGAATAATTTCACTCTAAAATCTTGCAAAGACTTCCAAGCACGATAAGATCACATTCATGGGGTTGATTTGTGGCATATACACCATTTATTTTGGGGGTTTTACCGCTCTTACTTGACTCAAGGTGAAAAGCAGATAAATCACGAGGGAAATAAGCCTATTATCCATTGAGGAGTAAGCGAAATCACTTTACACAAAAATTATCCCGTGCGTAAACAACCGTATATTTGTAATTTTTTGGTGGAAGGAGTTTTCGACTGCGGGGAATTCAATGGATGCGGTCCTTACACACAAGTTATCCTGTGTGTAAAACAAAGATATTTCTGTGGTCTTTTTGATGGAAGGGGTTTTTGACCGCAGGGAATTCAACGGATACGGTCACTTTACGTAAAAAATTATCTTGAATGTGAAGACCCATCTATACTTTTTTCGCTAAAAAACATACGCAAGCGATTTACTCTTCAAGTAGTGGAGCAATTTCAGCATATAATACATCGCAAGGTAGATATTGAAATTACCGATCGAAAGATACCAAACACGTTCTACAAATATCTACTGTGTGCTTCAAATCTAGCTTTGACGCAAGAAACGTAAGAAACGCAAGATGCTTACAAAATAGCCGATTTCTGCAACATTATGCAATTTTTTTTTGCAAAATATAGTTCGCTGGATAGAACTCGTCAAGATCTCTCTTGCGCACAGAAAAAATGAGGGATTCGTTCGATTTTAATTGTTACAATCACTTGCGACAAATTTTCGAGAAAAAAGTATGGATGGGCCTTAACCAAACGTATTTCCGCAATATTTTGGGTAAAGGGGTTTCTGACCATGGGGAATTCAATGGAATCTGCAGAGAAATATCAATTTTATATAAATTGATTTTGAAAAATTGAATATACAAGGTGAGCCAAAAAAAAGGTGACTGGTGCCGACTTCCATAACTTTTAGACGGATGAAGCTTTTATAACGCCGATTGCTGCGTTAGAATGCCCTGTTTGTCTTTGTTACAAGGCCCAAATTTTATGCTCCCAGCATTGATGGTTACTGTACAAACAGAAATTTAGTAAAAAAGATCATTTTTCAAAAAGTAAAAGTTGTGAAATGAAAGTAAAAGTTGTCCTATTGTGAAGAAAAGTTCTTTAAAGCTTTTTACACACAACAATACTTTGAAAATCACCCAGATTTGTAAGTTACACGTAATTTAAAGTCAGCAACTTCTTGTTTCAATATGATCAAAATTTTGCCAAAATCAAGAGCTTTTGTTATAAAATTGGAAAAAAAGCTAAATTGAAGCAAAATAACTCTGTCATTGACCAGATCGAAAAACGATTAAAATTATTGGTGAAACAGAAATTCTTGTAGTTTCAAGCTGTTATATGGTTCTTATAGTTGGATCTATTGTGCTTTTCTGCCGTGAAACATGTTGATTCTGTAAGTTTTTAAATATTTATTATCAAAAAAATCGACGTTTAGTATTTTTGATTTTAGTCAGTCAAATTTCAAGAAATCTGACTGAAACTTTGCAGTCTTTATGTAAAATGCTTTATCTATCGATAACACGTAACCGCGCTAAAAAAGCTTCACCCGTTCAGAAGCTATAAAAGTCAGTACCGGTTGCCTTTTTTGGCTCACCCTGTATATACACAATTATTCATTCAGATATGTGCTATATACAGGATCCAGATCTGATCTGGGTCCGGTCGTACCTGCTGTTTACGACCCAGATTCAAAGTGGACCCATCTTTTCATTAGTATTCGTGAAATCGGGACGTTCAGGGAATAGGGACTAATGCATTTTTCGGGGAAATAGGAAATTTTTCATTATTCGGGGTATCGGGACCTACGGGGAACATGGACCTTCGGACGATCGGGATATTTGCGGAAAAGGGACGTTGGGGGAATAAAGACACAATCAAAATGTGCGAGTACACTTGCTGTAGGAAAATGTTTACTCCTACTTTGCATATTCATAATTTTTTGACATTAATTTCTTCATTGGAAATTGAGTGACCAACTTCTTAGTAAATCTTCATTGAAAATTGAGTAATCAATTTGGTAAAATAATTTGAAAAGTGTCAGAATTCACCATTAAAGGGAAAAATATGATTCAGCTACATGTATAAATGTCACAGTATGCAACAATATGTTATAACAACAGTATGCTGCAACTTTAGAATACATAACTTGTTCGAAAATTTCGGTTCAGTTGAAACTTGATGACGGCGCCGCAAAAATTACAAAAAGCTATTCATACTTCAAAAATGGGACCGCGCGGCGCCGCGCGGCGCCGGCCTTCGCCGCTTTTTAGTATGAATAGAACAACCGGCGCCGCGTGGTGAAGTATGACAGGGCCTTCAGCGAAGTAAAAATATATAGGCTCACTAAATGCAGCGTATCTCATTCAATTCTCGATAAAGAACAATTTCGTTTGTTTTATTCGATTCGCAAAGTTTTGCCCTTCAAAAAAATTGGTGATTGTATTTGGTATAATGTAGCCAGCGCAAAAAAATCAAAATTTTTGTCCGGCGCAAAATTTTTTTCGGGGTTTTTCAGTCTTTTTTTCGCGCCCGAGGTAGATTCTATTAAGGAATTTGGCTAATGCAGTCGAAAAGCGCATCCATTTTAAATCAGAATGCTTTTCATCGCATCGAATTATCTCTAGCATTGTGTATTTTTGAGAATTTTCGAAAAATCAACATTTTTTTGCTGGGCGAAAAATGGTAGATAGTGAAAAAATATTCATATTTTGGGGTTCCCATTCCAAATTCCCACACTCTCCACAACTACAGGTAGGATTATAATCGTTAAAGTAAATAAACAGCAGCCTTCATAGAGAAAAGTACTCAGGAATGACGTGAAAAAAATTTTGGATCGATTCGACCCTAAACGGGACGTTAAGGGTGAAGGTTTGAAAAAATCTACTTTTTTCTAATTTTAAATTTTCATTCTTTCTCATTAAAAAATTTTTCATGTCCGTGAAAAAGTATATTCTGCAGCTGAGTGCATCAACACACCTTTCATCCATACTTGTGCAGCTCCAAAATTTTGAGGAGGGTACAGGTGTTGGACCCCGTGTTTTCGACGTTTTTTGAGACAAAATCCAATAAAGTTGGCGAAAAGTTTTTCACACGCAAAATTTGTCAATTACAAAACTTTGTGGGGTATGCACCCCCATATCTTCGCCCCTTGCACATATGTGCTTCCAACTGCATAGAAATTTTTTACTCAATTTATTGTCCATAAAACAGGAATTCACTGTGGGAAGTAAGCACATAAAATCCAGCTCAGTTTTGGAGAGAAAAAGTAACAGCACTAAGTCTTCGCAGAACTAAATCAATTGTGTGAACCAATTCCAAGCATTAAAATTGCGCAGATGTGGGAAAAATCTGAAATTTTTTTAATGTGATGTAGGGCCTATATATTATTTTATAGGCTTGGCTGAATGCACCAACATGTCGATGATTGTAAAATCAACATGGTCAGGATTCTCCCACACTCGATGTCAAGATTACCTCAGTATTAGTTTATCCTGATGTGAGGATTGTTAGTGCAACTCTGCAATAGTTATTTACTTTGGTCATATATTTTTCCTAACGGATAATATGTCCATGAACTCTAGAAATTTATTTTCATCCTACGCTTATTTAATTATTGGTGCAGGGACTGCAGGTTGCGTGATGGTCACACGATTACCTGAAAATCCATTTAAAAAAGTTTCACTTATCGAATCTGGTGGCGAAGAAGGTTTAGGCATGTATGTGCCCTGATTCGCTAGCTTCATGTCCCATTCAAGATTCGACTGGAATTTCGAAACGGTGCAAAAAATTGGCTGTTGCGAAGGCGCCTTGGACGGTAAAGCTAGGATTCCATGGGGTCGCACATTAGGCGGCACTAATATTTTGAATTTTATGATCTACATCAGGGGTCATCCGTCAGATTACGACCAGTGGACTAGAATGGGGAACGAAAGATGGTCGTACGATGAGAAATCAGAAAGCATTGCAGTAACACGACTTCAACATCCAGGGAGTCATGGTGGCGATCGACCTATATTCATAACGGAAGCCAAACCTGCGATTTTTGGTACTCATGAACAGTAAGATAGATTGAGATAGCAATCACAGCAGACTGTATTTCAGGCAGTTATTGTGGATTATTTTTTGGAGTAAAACTTGATTAGAAAAGACTTGTTGCTGCCAGGAGTCGAGTATCCTCAGTATAGAGTTGTTGCTAAAAATATTAGCCTAGGGGAGCGCCTTAATCACGTTTACCAGTTGGCAAGGACATACATAACTCCGTCAAAAGTTAAGCAATACCGTTCCAGGTGTCGTATTGCGTGCTCGTATGCCCTCGGCTACCTAGCTGCAGTTCTTGGGAGATCCAATCTGGTACGGCCCCTGACCCTAACCCGGTACTGATTACGATCCTACTGCAGTTAGCTGAGACTTGATGTACGAAGATATTTATTTTGAGCAAACGAAAAGTGCAGTGAAATACAACAGTGAAAGTAAGTGGGAAACAAATATGCAAAATGCCAAATACGTGAACACCAACGCCTCACTCCTCCTTGCTTCGCAGATCCTTCGATTCGTCCCTGTGCACAGAGCCACAGGGACTTCAGGATATCTCAGTTCGCGGCCTAAGCTGAAACTTGTCAAAAGACGAAACAAATGAACCTGACTCCAGAACAACAACTCACTGATTGTCTTGATCAAAACTGAGCATCGAAACTCCTCAGGCCGCGTAGACTCTCAAAGCTAATTCGGGATGTGAAACCAAAAATACAAAATAAACGTAAGCGGCAAATTCGACCACACTCCTTTCCGAGTCACCGCGATTATTGACGAAACGTCCAATCCTCAGGATAGGATGACAAGAGCGTGCAAAAGGAGACGCTTCTCCACCAATAATAAAAATGACAATAATGATAATAATGAAAAATGTACACCGCGACGCGCCTAACATCAACTTGCAAGTTGTATGCAAAACTTTCGCGCTCACCATTTATTTGTTTTGGGCGAAAAATATGTGTGACACAAACCGTTTTATCGGTTTGTTTACCTAATAATAAATGGAAACACTTTAACAACAAAGAGACTTTAGGAAATGAAAATGAGGTAAAGGACCAAAGGTCAGAGGAATTGACCCTCTGACAAAGGAGTTCAATCGATTGATACTCAATTCGGTAGCATTGGCTTCAGTCAAAAACCTGTATGTGTAGTCAAAACACCTCAAATACCTCTCCTCGTATGATGCCACGCAATGCTCATTTCATTTAAACGTAACACTTCGAATATAATCAAGTGTCTATGTAATCAATTGAACAATTTTTTGTATCATTCGCTTCGAAGACACAGCAGTGCACAAGTATGGCTAGCAAACTTCGAATTAGTTGATCTTACGTACAGCTTCAGCCTGTTTAAGTGTTGTATGGTAACATACAACATTCCACCCATAGGATTGATGTTGTAGCCAATCCATGGCTCCCGAAACCGGCCATTTTTGTTGAGCCCTGGTGGGGATAATTACACTTACACCGTCATAGGCCAGTGGTGGGACAGCTCCGGCGCCACCCAGGAAGCCCTTCAACATAAGAATGGACGTTACATTAAAACTAGCCATAGGATGAGCCCACCAATTTGGCGTTCAGCAAAGATTAATGAATACGTAAAATCTCAAATTCTAAAATTCTACATTTTAGGAAATCTCAGTTTCGATGCTGCAAAAGCCGCTGGTTACCAGTATGTGGACGAAATGACGGGTACCAAGAGTGGTGGTTTAGGTTTGATCTTGCTCACTTCTTGCGATGGTTTGCGTCATAGCTCTGCCAACAAATTTTTAAGACCAGTTGCAGCATCACGGAAAAATTTGCATATTCCTGCCAGTGCTCACGTGACAAAAATCTTGCTATATAACTCCATCGTTCCGCCAAGGGCAATTGGTGTTGAACTTATACATAATAAACGCAAAAAATTCAACATTAAAACGAATGGTGAAGTGATTCTATCAGCTGGCGCTATTCCATCGCCCCATATTTGGATGTTATCGGGGCTTGGACCCAAAGGCCTTTGCGGAATATCGGCGTACTATTAATCACTGATCTACCTGCAGTTGGTCAGAATCTAGAAGATCACACGAAAAATTCTCTCATATATACATTCAATTCAACTTTTGACGGAAAGCCGTCAAAGGGATTTTTGGAAAAATTTCACGTTGTGTAGTCGAGCTGTCTACGATTATACCGTCAATAAAAAAGGAGCTTTCAATGAACCAACGACGGAATCGATCCGATTTTTCAGTACTGATTTGGCGATGGATTCACAAAAGCAAGGCATACAGATCATTTTTTTGGAAGTAAAGTTCTCTCAAAACCACGAATCTACCTGATGATATTATGGTACACGTAAAATTTCAGCTTTTACAGTCGTGCTATTTTTTCTCCTGTGCACCCTAGCCTTGTTCATTTTTTCCAAATGAGCCTCATCAGTCCAAGAAAATGTTCATGCAAATCAAACTCTATCATTCCATAATTTGTTTCGGCAAATTGGCTGTAACAGTTTACAAAAAAATCAATGTAGGTTTTATTATTTTAATTTTTCTTCATTTTTCTCATGTGTGTATTGCTTTTTTCGTGGGCTCATTCGGGAGACTTGTGGAGCGCTTCACCATATCTTTTCATTATAAGAGATTCCCTACACACGGATTTTCTTTGTGATCAGTGATCAGAATGGTTGTTAGCAAAAGGTACGATTTAAAAAAATGTATATATAAATACAGAAAGATTTAGCCTGATAACTTCGAAATACGTTTTTTAAATGCGATTGGCGCCACTGTGAATGCGAACGAGTAAAGTGTGAATAAAAAAAACGATTGACAATTTAATAAAAATGACCAAAGAATGACGAGAGACACATTGTACGGAGAGGTTTCAGAATGCGCGGTTCAATCGAAAAAGTTAAAAAAAGTTTTTGACACTTCAGGCATGCATAACTGATTTTCAGCGCGTCAATTTTTGACCATAGTGTCATATTTTAGCACTAAACTTTCCTTCTCTTCACACTACAATCAAGGCGATTTTCCTTCTCCTTACTCTGCAGTTTTGGCGAGATCGCTGGATCATATGAGGAAACACAACGTGCACTCGCTTAATTTCTCTACATAAAAAGTAATATGCAAATATTAATGTGACGATATGTATCCATTAATGCCTTTAGAGGACGAATTCTAATTGCGGACAGTTGACCGACAGCCTAAGCATGTTTTAGAAATTATCAAACATTATCTGTTTGAACAACAGTCTATGCTCGTTGGCATCATCATCCAATTGAATTCCAAAGTAGGGGCTTCATAAAATTAAGAAGCAATGACCCACTTAGACCACCGATAATTGATCCAAAATATGGGTCTTCAGAAGAAGATATCGAAGTGAGTATAGAGAAAAGTGAGTGGAAATGACGCCTAAACTGCTGTGAAAAAATTTTAATACCTTCATCTGATGAACAAATATGTCAAATAATGTTATATGCTGAATCTTCAAATGCAATGGGAAAGATAGCATCATGCAAGCTGACTTCACATGCAATGGGAAAGATAACATCATGATGTAAGATGATTCCACATATAAATTTTGTGATCTTTCTTTAGAATCCCCCTATTACGTTTAACACGCACGTTATTCAGATTCTATATATGACATGAGTACAACATGGATAGGCAATTTTTTTAAGACAAGGAATGTATTTCAAACTTTGTCTGACTGTATTATTTTGCTCTAAGGTACACGCCAAAGGATTGCGAATTTTTAGTGATATTATGCAGACCGAACGTTTCCAGAAATTCGGACCAAAACTTTTGCCATCAGATGTATCGATAGAAATTACAGTGAAGTATTTAACGATAGTCCACTTCGATGCTTGGTTCGAAAACGTTTGACAACCAATGTCTCCACCAGATGGGCACTTGTCGGATGGGCAGTGATACATAAAACAGCGTGGTCGATGTACTCTTCAAAGTGCACGGCATTTTAGGATTGAGAGTGGTCGATGCGTCAATTTTTCCAGGACCCATTTCCGGAAATTTAAACGCGCCTGTAATTATGATTGTTGAAAAAGCAGCAGACATAATAACAAAAGGAATGTAATAGAAACAAATAACTCATTTACAAAAGCATTTTGATATTATCTTTGTGGTCGGTCTAAGTAAGTCATTCATCACCTGAACGTGTGAATGGAAATAATTATCAGGCGTCCTCACAAATGCTCGTGGATAAAAGTTATGGTCTGTCAATTAACTTTAGTAACAGCACATTTATGCAGTGATGTTCGTTCAATGAGTATAAATATCAAAAATCTTTCTCAGATGCTTCTGCAACCTTAGTGTTGAACTTCACTCATACTTTTCTATCATTGGTCTGCTTATGTTGCTACATATTGTTAGGTTTTACTTGCTAGTATGTATGTATGTTACGTAATTAGAAATTCAATTCAAAAAATGGATTTTTCTCTTCAAAATTCGCAGTTCGATTCACATCACTGCAGCTCGCCACAAACTGCTGATGTGACCTAGAGAGAACTATTGTATTCATATCGTTTTTTAATTTCATTGAATCTTACCAGTGCAATTATGAATGCAACTAGTCAGATTTGTCGCGACTGAACCGGTTACGTAGCTGAACCAGATCGGAGTTAACAATACATTTGACGATTTTTTGTTAGGAAAAAGATGCCGAACTGACACGGTTGCTAAAAGGACATTGTAATAGAGCTGACACAGTGGCTAAAAAAATTGTGGCAGAACTGATACACTATTATCTGTATATCATTCAAAAAAGTGCAATTTGGAAAAAATGATTCAATATAGGATATGTTTCTCCATCACCGTTCACCATAAGCCTCTGCGGGGAAAATGCATAATGCACATCGAGCGATGTGCAAAACCCAGCGGTGAACTTTTTGTGGTGATGAAAACTTGTGCAGATTTTTGACCGGATGTTATCACCGGTAAAGCAGTTTTTTGATCATTTCATTCACATTTATTACGGCTTCCGATGAGATGATCATGCAAAAAATACACGAAATCCTTATTAATTTTCGTGCCTTTCGAAAATTATTTATTAGCCGTCAACCTAATGGTCAGGAGACAAAGATACATTCTCAAGGCCGCCTGATCACAACATGTGTAATCCAAAAATGAATCTTTTATCACTTTATTTTAAAGCATGATTTCGGTCTTCAGCGTCGGTGGCCTTTAGACATTGATGAATGAGGCATGACTGCCGAAATGTGGAAATTTTTTTAATAATTCCAAGCTATAAATATCGGAGTTTGGCCTCTGTGGCCTTAGTTTGAAAAAGACCGAGTCATAAATGGTATTGGACTGTATAAGACGTCCTGGGACTGTGACCCACTGAGTTCGGCGAGCTGAACTGGAACCGCTTATTATTCGCAACGCAGACCGAGCTTCGAAAAAATATTTTCGCCTTTTTGCCTAATAAACAAGAGAGTACTAGCGACTATTTCATTGTATTCAACATTGTGAATCTAAAAGCTATATCAGTCGTCCACTTTTTATCCGCACTTTTCAATTAATCCACGCTCATCTATTTTTCAAGAAATAACTTGATAACTTTAAAACATTATCTCACGTATCAGTTTTTCTCTTACATAGAACTGACTTGTCATCATAAAAATGCATCAAAACTTTCGATTTACCTTGCTCGGAAACGACATCTGAGCGTGCTGCTTTTCTATTCAACGATAAGAAAGGACGAAGTCATCGATATTTTCACTCCTACTAAAACCGAGCCAGTTTTCCCCGATGACATTGCAAATCTATTGCCCACCTAATTAGTTAGTAACCTGAAAAGAATAAAAACTCGAGCGACAATCTATTACCCACTGTGTGTTATTCATCCTGATTCGAACATGCATATTTCTTACATAATTTGCATATTATGTCTCGCCCTCAGTTGCTCTTGGGCCGCAGAATCATGCGATCAAGAAGGATTCCAAAGTCAGAAGGGAAATTTTTGGTACACGTGCACCAACAAGCAGATGGTACCTGTGGCTTGCATAAGCTCTCAAGGCGACAGGATCGACGAAGGCACCAAATACCAAGACGCCCAAACTGAATACCAGTGCAAGAGAGACGGCGGTGGTGTATTGGCCTTGACTTCAGTGTCGTGTATCAGCAATGGTAAGAATTTGTTGACCAATTTACTCCTAAATTGTAGAAAAAAATAAAAAGTTTATGTACAATGGTCTTTTTTATAAAATGCTTGTAAACTGAAAAATGACAAAAAATAAGTACAGTCCACGAAGTCGTTTATAAAATTTTTTTTCTGAATGATTTTTTACTCAAAAATAGTAAGGATAGTTGAGCAGGCTCGCAAATTTCAGTTATACTATTATGGGTCGGCAGGAAAAGGTAAAATATGAAATAGTACTTGTTTTCCAGCGTTGATATTAACAAGCAATTCACGAAAAAGGGCTATACAGGGTGAGCCAAAATAGGGCGACCGGTGCTAACTTTCTTTTTTTAACGCGGTTTGCTGCCGTCGATAGATAAACCATCTGGCATAAAAACCGCAAAGTTTAAGTTAGATTGCTTAGAATCAAAAATACTAAACGTCGATTTTTTCGCTAATAAAAAATAATTGACAAAAATGAAAACGTTTTATAACAGAAAAATGAGAAACAGATGCGATCATAAGAACCATATAACAGCTGAAAACTACAAGAGAGCCGTTTCAATGTGTCCCCCTTTCTGTTTCACCACTAAATTTAATCGTTTTTCGAAAACCGGTCAATGGCAGAATTGATTTTGCTTTTTTCCAATTTCAATACAAAAGCTTTTGATTTTGGTGAATGTTTGTCCATATTGAAACAATAAACTGATGACTTTAAATTACGTGCAAATTACAAATCTAGACGATTTTTAAAGTATTCTTGCGTGTGAGCAACATTACAAAACTTTTTTCACTATTGGACAACTTTTACTCTGATTTCACAACTTTTACTTTTTGAAAAATGGCCAATTTTACAAAATTTATGTTTCTGGGAAAACCATAAAGGCTAGGAGCATAAAACTTGGCCCTTACTACAAGGACAAATCCGATATTCTAGTGCAGCATCAAAAAAACTATATAAATTCGAAGGTTGTGAAAGTCAACACCGGTCTCCTTTTCTGGCTGACACTACATATAAATTTTTTGGGACATCTTCTATTCGCATTGAATCCAATATCGGATCTTTCTTCAACTTTCAATCATCAAGGAAATATCAAGAATTTTTAGAAAATTGAAACTTTTTCTCATGAACGGTCATCAAAATAAACGACTGTAGCACAGAATCATTTTTATCACAAACTGACACTGTTATAGTAAAATAATGCCGATAACATTAAAAAAGTGATAATTCAAAATTAAAAAGTATTGGTTTTGCATGAACTAATACGTTAGGCACAGATATGAGATTTAAACGTGAAATATTATGGTCTACTCATTTTCAAATGAGCCCCGGAAAGCAAAATAATCCGTAGAAATTGTTGAGCAGATAATACACCTACACTGTAAGCCGGAATTTTTCCCTATTTGTTCGCCCAACTGCTACAGTCAACTCGAGAAAACAAGTTTGGTGTACGTATAATTTGTTCCTTATAACAAACTTCTAGATACAAAAATTACAAAAATCATTACTGTTGTTTTTCATTCAAAAATTGTCAAAAGTCAGTTGATTAGATCTACAAATTTTGAGACTTATTCGAATCATGGTTTAGCCAGAAATCGTGGCAATATGAAACAGTACTTGCCTTCCACTTTTATGATTTAGAACTATTTCAAGAAAATACAAACTACAGATTGTTTATTATTAAGAAAGTCTTTCTCCGCGCCGAGGATCATTTGGAAAAAATAGACTATAGAGAAGATAAGCTATCGGCTAAACAAAATTCGAACACTCTATGTTGATTAGCTAATGAGGTGCAAACAGCTTTTTTGGACCACCGATTAATGTAAATTGAGAAAAGGACTAATTTTTGAATACCCATATTTCAGCTTTATCAGTTTCAGCTTTTACTTCTGTTGTATAACAGGTCAGCCCATTCCAATCGATCAAACCTTCACCGACGACTCAGGTCATCAACTGAAATGCGTTAAAGACAGTAGCGGCCTACTGAAGCTGACTATGATCGGTTGCATAGGCGATGATGGTCAACCACAACCGACCGGTGGCACTGTAACGCGCGACGGTGTAGTCTACGATTGTCGAACCAACGGTGGCCCGTTGATGGCCAAATCTTGTCTTTTTGAAGGTAAGGAGTACGCGCCGGGCGAAGAAATCGTACAGTCGAGCGTTTGGTTTAAATGCGAAAAGTCAAAATCGGGCGACTTGGCGCCTATTGTGAAAGGCTGTTTTGAAAATAATCAAAAGTAAGATGATCTTATTTTTGGTTGCTACTTCTTCAAATATGGCTATTCTGAAAATTGTTGTGGGGAGTTGGAACCACTAAACTATGATCTACCGGAGAGTCAGACTTCATAGGGATATAGGTTGGCTTTTTCTGCCAAGCTACTGCAAGTCATGTAACACTAATCCAGCTTGATGTAACAGGAGTCACTCATCGTCTAAATAGTTGAACTGAGCGATTCTTTTTTACCAGTAATGAAAAATATAAACTAAAATTTGATCCTCAAGTCTGAAGCTTGAAATTTACTAATGGTAGGATCTGTTGTATTTCTGAATGTGCGATTTGAGCAACCTGGTGATAAATGCAGAACTCTTCAAGTCACCTTTAAAGAAGAGCAAAGGTTTCCGAATGATGCAATTTAGATCACCGTATTTACACAGTCTGCAAGATGTGTTGTAGGTGTGGCTTATGTACCATTGGTACCTGTGGCGGATCATGAGAGCCAAAGTAGCTGCAGCAACCCCTGACACACTGGAGGATCCAAGATGAAAGAAAAGAAGGTCTATATAAAATATAGTATGTTTTTTCGAATTTTTATGATCATTGTAGCTTGGTGAAACGAAATTTTTATTTAACCCTTAAGACTTGAGTCTTTCATTAGCTTCAGAAGTTGCATCTCTCCAGGGAAGCTAATAAGACAAGTGTTATAGTTATCTTTAATTCACTTTCGTAAACATTTTTCCGTTCAGATGAAAAATAGTAATAAGGATGGAATATTTTAGAAACTACACTTCTACGAAATGTGTGGCAACAGATATTCATACAAACAGCTGAAAAAAGTATATTATTATTGACATCAGAAACGGGCTTCTGGTTATCAAGAAAAGATGAACGATAGAATCAAAGAACCGTGGCGTTGACTCGTTCGCATGTGCTTGCTGATTCTGAAATGAGTTGATCCCAATCACTCCCAAATGAGTTGATTCTGAAATGAGTTGATCCCACTCCCATCACATGATCCCAAAATCCAAAATGTTGCATCATAAAAAATGTTACAACTCCTTCGCCATTCATAGGCTAGCCATTGGCCAGAAATTCCGAGATTTCTATTTCCTTTACGAATGTCAAGCCCTCGGTGGCATGGCCATGCGCGTAGGCGTCGGATGCGTCGAACGTTACCCGAATGGTACGGTCGTAGATTACAAACCGGGCGATAAATGGTTCGTAGGCGTGGCCGACAATCGTTATCAAATCACTTGCATCAAACAAGGTTTAATCATACGCCGGCAAGGCATTGCCTGCTACTACAAGACGAAAGACGGTGAAGGCCTAATACAGGGTGGTTGCATGCGCAAAGTAGGCTTCCAAATTTTACAATGTATGCCATCGACGCCTCAAACACCCAATGTCAGGATCAGAGTAACCGAGAACCCGACCGAAGCAGATTGGACAAGACTTCGGGGATTGGGATTGAAAGAGTGCTAAATTGTGCTAAATATCTTTCATACAGGTTTCATTATATTGGTGTAAGCATATTTTTCAGGATGCATTAAACAGAATAATTATCTTCAAACTGGTAGCAGACGATAATAGCAGTGTCTGCAGTTATCTGCCACTCAACAACGTGAGCTTGAATCCTTTATTTTGAATTACAGAAAACCTGTTGATCATGAACAACAGTCTTGACTACAGAGCTTTCGGGAACAAACGATTAACAGACAGTAATATATTTTTTTCAAAGAAGTTAGATCAAATGTTACACAGTCAGTTTTGTCGAACGAATGCGAGATGAAAAGCCAACTTTTCCACGGAAAAAGAAATATTATTTATGAAACAAATTCGAGTGTCTAAAAAGAATACCGCCTATTCGATGAAAATTTTGACGTTTTCGAGTCGAGTAAAGCAGGCGTAGTGATGCTGTGTGCTTAACAGCCCAGTTCGTGATAAACGCTCAGTGATATCATAATCCATGAAGTTTGATTTCAGTTAAACAACTTTCGGGTCCTTCTGCAAGAAAACTGCAAATTTCAACGAAAGCAGTACTTCCAAACATCAGTATCAAAAAAGTTTATTGCAAAGAATTCAAATGTTCTCTGTTTTATTGGTGGTTAAGTATTTTCATAGTTAACCTCTTTTGCCTCATTCTGATTCTCAATTTTTGAGAGATAAAGTCAAAATCGACATTAAAAAAGGCATTACTTTACTATTATTGAGTACAGATCGTAGTGCGTTGTAGGTATATGACATGAAAGTGAGGGACTGGAGTAGATAAACAATCTAATAAAAAAGACTCACTTTGACTTGATAACTAACGAAATGCCTTTTAGGCGGGCCGCTTCTTGAACCGACCTGTATAACGTAGGCCTAAATGAAGACCTCCATCATTATTTCTTTATTTGAAACACAAACAGCTCTCAAAAAGTACTTTAAACATTGTACTGATGCATCCACTAGAGTTTTTACTTTAATATAATCTTACAACCAAAAATGCTATTTTATTCGAAATTTTGAGGGTTAAATCCGAGAATTCGCGTTTCCTTTGGTTCAGCATAGCTAGAACATAACGGATCTTTTAATACTGCATATCGTTCTCTAACGTTCTGCTTCTAATTTACTTGTGATTTCTAGAATTTTGCCGTTTGAAAGTTGTGATTGTATAATTGTTTATTCTAGATGAGAGATAAAAATTGAACACTAGACTTAGAATTTTTCGAATGACGTCAAAATTTGAGAATAATCTTCTTTTTCACTCTAAAAGATATTAGTTATTGGATTTCAACTTCTGATGCTTCAGTCTGAATCGTGTCCACAAATTTTCAATCATAATACCGACCGCTAGACAACCATAAAACGTATGGTAAAATCATCAGAACAAATACCATAAGTTCTACAAGTGAACATTGTGTTCCTTATAAAGTCAACCCCAAAAAACATTGTTACCACAGCTCAAAAAGCTCTCAATGCCTTTTTCGGTCGCACGATGACGATAGTTCTTTTATAAGGGCCGCATTACAGTTTTACAAGCATTTTTATCATGATTCAGTGTTACGTTGATATATTGGAATGAATTAATAAATCAAAACTTCGCCGTTGGTTCTTTTGTTTCCTTTTCTTGATTTCAATTTTCTTTGCTTTTTCTTTCGTTTTTTCATTTAGTGTTTCTATACTTGTCACTATATTTCTTCCCTTTTCCTCCTTTTTCGATCACCACTTTTATTTGTAGTTCTTTATTTTCATTCGCTTTTTCCTTCCTTTCTTTCTTTTCTTTTTTCTAGATGCATTGCTAAAATTTCAAGATGTATGGCAAAAAATCAATAAGTAAGAGTTTTCTGATGTTCAACTTTTTTCCAAGTGCATCCCAATTTTTTGAAATTTATTTGTTATATGGTTATTTCTGGTTATTTTGCATGGGCAATCCGATGGACTGCTTTTTCTTGAAAAATTTTATTTTTTAGGGTTTTCGTGAAAATTTTAAAAATGCTTGTTTTTCGCTCAAAATGTGATAATCTCGGAAAAGGATCCCAATTATTTTTTCTTTGTTGGGTTGACATAAAAAACACATGACAAAAATGCTCAAATACCACCAAGCTATGAGTCCTACGGACCCAATTTTGGTCAGTGAAAATCTCATCAAATTTATGAGTCCTTTCATTACCATAATGATGGGTAACTCATTTGGTGAAACTGAACAGTCATAAATTATGAGAAACAGTCACTCGTAACACTCATAACTCGTGAGCCCGTGCTCATAAACTTTATTTTTTGGTGAAACGGCCACTTGTAGCACTCATAGACTCGTAATTCCTTGCTTGTAAACTCTGATTCTTGGTGCGACAGCCATTTGTAGCTCTCTTAACACAGGATTCGTAACTCGTGACATTTTACTCTTAATATGGAGTTTTGTGGTGACACCGATCCCAGCTGACCATTTAAGCCCAGGTTATACTCACCACGCTGCGCTGGGTTGCGCCAGGCTCGCTCACGCACTGAGTATAACCAAAAATTATTAGGCTGACTTAGTCCACAGTATAAACGAAATTGCGCCTCATTACGTTACGCCAGCTTACGCTAGACCTGGCATGAGCCAGCAAAAGCAGGCGGTGCTGAAATCTTGTTAGCCGATTTTACGCCAGCCCACGTCAACTTTAAGAATTTCGGCGTCATATTTTTTGATTGCTGGCTTTATTTCAAGCAAATATTGGGGTTTTCTAGGTTTTCGAAGGCGGGAAAAATTTTGGTGATGTTTAAAAAACAGAAAAGCTTTATTTTTCGTGAAATTTCGCCCCACAAACAGTGCAATATATTTTTTAATTTTCAGTATATATCCGGCTGATACCCATCTTCATCAGCCGATATTTGCCACTTCCCACTGTTTTTTTTGTCAGAAAAAATTATGATGATGTTTTTGAACCATCAAAAAAGCATTTTTCTTAAGTTTCACTCACGCAATATGTTTTAATATTCAGAAAATTTTGGCCCAATTAATATTCTCATTCTTGAAGTTCTCTGGGTTGGGAAAAATTTGGCGATATTTTTAAACCATAGGAAAGCGCTTTTTAAAAATAAAATCATGCTGGCACAAAATTTTTTGCTTTTTGGCAAATTTTTATCAAAATTCTCTTTTTCTTCTGCTTTCTAATTCGAATAAAACTTTTCATGATTCCATCAAGAAATAGCATCCCTTTTCTGTTTGTTGTTTTACGAAATTTGAAACCGAGTGAATCATGGTATTTTACTCAAAATGTGACTGTTTTTCCCAATATTTGATAAAATGTTGGAAATCTTTCGAAAATGTTTGCTCTGACTTTTATTCAAATAATAAAAAACATCAAGAAGCATACAACAAACACTTTTAAAATTAATTTCCAATAAGTTTTAGCTAAAAAACACACCTTTTTTGTTTGACCTCCTTGGCATTTTATAGGAGTGTTACCAACCTACCAACCTACTTACTCCCTCCAAATAGCCTTTACTGACCCCTGCCACTGGGGAAACCTGTCACTGCCTATCGTGCATAAGATTAGTTATACTCCTTACATCACACTGCGCTACACCATGCTGCGCTCGCCAGGCTGGGCTAGCATAGCCTGACGTGAGTGTTAGCCCTGCATGGCATAAGGAGTATAATTCAGCCATTTTAACTGTGCTTTTTCTGTATAGTGGAGATACAAATCTTTACTCAGCCTATGCCTGTCCACATTTTGGAAATGGGCAAGTCTAAAATTTTAACTGAAAATATGCCTGAATTCCTCTACCAATTTTTAACCAACTTTAATGGCAATATTTTTACTACTCCATTGGAGGTAGTCCAAAATATGAGGAATGTAGAATTAGTCTAAACAGAACCAAATGCCCCACCATCATCAATAGCCCATCGTCAGTACTGTGAATCAACCGGGGATAATAATGATCACCATAGAGTCATATGTGCTGTATTGAAAAAGTTACCAAAATGAGCTGAGTTTTGTCCATTTTGGCTCTTAGGCGATTTCCAGATCAAACATATGGAATGTCGAGACAATTTGTGCAACATAACATGTTTTCCAGGAAAGGTATCAATGGATTATTCCATACTTTGTCGTCCCCTGGATTTTATATGCCATCCAGTGTCCAAAAAATTGCGCTGATTATGAGGACAGTGGACACCTTGAATAGGATTAACATTTCTCTTTATTTAGTCATATATGGGAAAATGTTGGAGCTTTGGGAAGTGACCTAAAATTTCCGGGTTCATTGTTGTATGTGAAGCGAGCCAATGAATTGAATAATGCCTTTATAAATGAATTCCTTTTTTCCAAAAAGACTCGAAATCTGTATACAGTTGATATATATATGGTGATATTAGGCACCCTGGGTGCGATTTTAAAAAGTTTTTGGCTCATAATGAAATTCACTTGAATGAGTCAGGTAAACATTGATTGGCTCTTACATTGTCACATCGAAAATTTTTTGTATTGAAATATTATATGATGGAAGGGAAATGATTGAAACAAATTTTTGTCCCTTATATTTGTTTGATGCTTTGGCATTTGATTAATAAAAGTTGTATTAGTAGCAGTAGTAGTAGTAGTAGTAGTAGTAGTAGTAGTAGTAGTAGTAGTAGTAGTAGTAGTAGTAGTAGTAGTAGTAGTAGTAGTAGTAGTAGTAGTAGTAGTAGTAGTAGTAGTAGTAGTAGTAATGTGATCAATCAAAGGTATGTCATGAAAATTTGGGACCACAAACAAACTTAAATATTCATAAATGATACGATCATTGATACAGCCTGGTTTTGATTCTAAAGGCAATTATAAATCTGGGTTCATATAATGCACATTAAAATTTGAAAAAATGAATGTCGGTTCCATTTGAAACTGTGTGCAGTTTGGTGGAGTTGATTCTATTCATCCCTGAATCATTACTTCGTGTTGAATTATTGGCTGGATCATCTAGAAATACATTATTCGCACTAGGACCAAATGGATCACATGCCATCATCCCATTTCTAAAGGTACTGATTCCATTTTTCCTTTCCTGCCCAGGCCCTAGTCCTGACCCCAGCTAAAATGTCTGCCCCGGGAAAACCCTAGTTATATATAATATATATATATATATACTCGAGTTACAGTAAGTACACAAAGGGCTATAGGCCCAAATGTCTCCTATTGCATATGTCTGGTAGGAGATGAACCACAGTGGGTCTCTTCTTTCTCTTTCCTTCCACTGGGTATACATTTTCCTGTGGGAGTCTATGAGGTCCATGCTGTGAGGTCTCATTTATTAGTAGTTGTTTGTTGTTGTGAGGTTTGGGCAAGAACTGTTCCACTAGATCCGAGGCCTTGCCATAGGAGTAGTTCTAACTGGTTGTCAGACTAATATCTTTTCTTTATCTCCAGAAAAAGACCTGCACAACAATCTGGGTAGAACTATTAGAAATGGGAGTCACTTTTGGCAATATTGAAACCCCAACGCTCCACTGACCAACTGTTAGATGTAGGTAGAGGAGTGTGGCATACCAAATAAAAATAACACAATATTAAGGTGACAGGTATATACTATTGTCACTCATTAGCGGTGGCGCAAATGAGTACTCCAAATTTTTTTATTTCCTATCCAGCCAACCATCTAAAGGCTATCGCCAAGTGACGTCACTTTTCATTCCAGCAGGCAATTTTCCTTTTATTAGGCTCAAAAATTATCAAAATTCTGGAGGGAAAACAAGATTACTAGCTCAATCACTGATCTAGCCACTTTCAACATCATTAGAAGGCCCATCCAATCATTCATTGCGCTGTCAGAGCCAGTTTTTGATTTTCGCCCTTGTTTTTTCAATATTCAGATTTTAGTGAAAGAATTTCAACTCCTCTTATATCTTTTGTACATTAATGGATATATTGTTTTTCTGTACACTTTTTTGAAATTAACATTTGACAAGAGCAGTTTCATTGAGATTGAACTGAGTTGCACAAAGTTCACACCAAGACTGTATCATTAAGATTCCAAAAAAATCAAGTATATAGTGTAAGCTTCGGCAGTGTGAGACCCGAAAACCTTTCAAATTGGTGATAATCAGAATTTTTCTTGATTCGTGGAGGCATAGTCATAGACAGTATTTGACTTTAAAGGGAAATTCTAGTTTGTATGTTTTGCAATCTGAACCAGAACTGTTTGCCCCTCCCCCTGTAGTGCCATAGGAATCTCACATGAATCGAGCATAAAAATCACGATGCTTTGCGATGAAAAACTCGAACATGTATGTTTGGTAGAAAATGTTTATTGTCAAGTCATTTTTTGGTGCTCTGTTCAAAATATTGTCATTTTTCAATTTCTCCTACAGTCGATTATTTATCCAATTTTTCTTCATTTTAGCCAGTGGGAAAGATTTCGCCACCAACTGAGCCATTTAGGTATCATCCAAGGAAGATGAAGATGCTGATGAAGATGACGATGATGATGATGTCCAAAACACTAGTAACAATTGAGGTGCGAAAACACACGGATCATCGTAGATTGATGAAAGCTGCAGAACGCCATTGGAACGAGTGTTGTAGTGTACTTTTGGTGTCCATTTCTGTTTTAATCCCCACTTCACATTCTCGCCCATTTTACAACCACAGATACGCATGTTTCCATCATGCTATCACATAATGCACTGTGTTGGTGCAATTACTGTAGTAATTGCACTAATACATTAGGTCACGATTTGCGCCTCACCATTATTAACATTTCAAATCATGAAATTCTCGATTTCCTTGGAATATTCGATTGTTATTTATTTGCCACTAATACATTAGGTCACGACGTGCCACTAATACATTAGGTCACGATTTGCGCCTCACCATTATCAACATTTCAAATCATGAAATTCTCGATTTCCTTGGAATATTCGATTGTTATTTATTTTTCGAATTTTTCGTCCTCGTTTTTCACCCGATTTCTTACGATTTTCAACAGCCGATTTTTCCCGATTTTTGCCAGCCAGCACAGATAAGAGTAACTTCATTAAGGTCTGAACCTTTTGGAACGAATCCTGCTTCAGTCATTCTTGGTTTCAAAATCAATTCTTATTCTTGGTGGGATCAGCCAACCAAAAGTCCCAATTTATCATATATAACGCGAGCCAAAGGTAGAAAGGGACGATTATGATGAAAAAGGTTTAGACCATACATGTAATTGGGGGGGGGGAAGTGCTATGGGAACCACCCCCCTCCCAGAAATCGTCGACCATATGGCTAGCCATTGGGCGACCCCCCCCCCAGGATTTTCCAATCCTATGGCTGGTCATATGGTAGCCCTAGGGACCCCTATAGTTTTAGTCGGAAAAATACTGAAAAATGTCATTTTTTGCATGAAAAATGTCAATTTCTGAACAAAAAATGGTCAAAAACGTCAATTTTCTCGGCGCTTCGCGCCATAAGTACATATTTTACCATTTTTTAAACAAAAATTACTACTTTTTAAACCGTTTTTCGGACATTTTCCATGGAAAAAAATCGATTTTTTTTCGTTCAGGGACCCCCCCCCCAAATTTTGGGAATTACTGACCCGGCCCCAAAAAAGTGCTCCAACCCCCCCCCCCCCAGACCTCGGAGCCCCGTTACATGTATGGTTTAGACATCGGCTAAATGGAATGGCACCGCGCGCATGTTATCTAAAACTGATAATTTTGAAAAATCTAATTTCAATGATTTTCATTATGTTTTCTGCTAAATCATCCATTATAGCATGTGATGTGGTGATTTTTGATGCTGTGGTGAAAAACAACGCCATAAAAATGAAGTTATCGGCTTTTTTAGTTTAAGACAATGAGAAGAACACGACACAAAAAAGCCAAAAAAGATGTTGACAGTTTTTGTTTACGAGTCATTGCTACTACTAAGCTCATCTTTAAGTCGAAAAGTGATCCCTGACCCGTCAGACCCAAGTGATCTCTGATCTGTCAGACAGCTTTAAAATATTTTTCTAAAAATTAAATCCAAATTTTGGAGCCGGAAAAATTATTTATGTACAGTAAACTTTGCTATTGGCCTTTTCTGATTGGTCGCTGTATTTAGATAAGAAATCTCGATTATCTTGAAACCTACCCCGTGACTATGCCTTTAACTCACACCCCTAGTATATTTAGATAGTAGATATGAAGTACAACAAAATACTTTGTTTTAACAGCATGATTATGCAGAAGAAATACATCAGCATGTTTAGATAGTGAAAGTCGACCTTAAAAATGATACACCACCATTCACAAATTTGCGTGATACAAGACTTGTTTGCTGAATAAAGTGTAAAAACCATGGAGGAAATTGTCATGGGAGTATTCGAAGTGTTTCTTTGCAATGATTCACGAATTATGGATGTTGGTACAACCTAGAAAAGTGATGGACTGAATGATCATCAGCAAATGAAAGAAATGAAAGGTGCTGAAAAACTTACTTTTAGTATTTTGTCGTAAAACCTCTGTTGCGAAGGGTGCCATTTCTACAATCACGGTGCAAAAAGCTTGATAACTCATGCTAACTTTTCTCCGATTATTTCCGTCATCCGCAACTTCAAAATTGATTCGATTATCCTCTTTGTAACCTAGGGCATTGTCTAGAAGAAAACTTTCTCGTCAAACATTTTCAAGAGTCAATAAGAATCGTCTGGATTTAGAACAACGTGGATAAGTGAAAAATACGTTTTTCTTTGTTTAGAAATATATCGTAAAACTTTGCACGCTGATTTCAAATCCGCTAAGCATTTTAGACAAAATACTTTCATTGAATTGTCGAGTTTTAAAGTGTTCAAAATTTGCCAATTCAACTAATTCCGTATTACCATTTATATTTTTCGCAATTTTCAAGATTTTCAACTGGGATTTTTTTCAATTCAGAATAGATTAAACTTGTTTTCAAAAAAGTATTAGCAGTTGTCTACTCAGCCCCTAGTTTCAATACAGTGTGCAACAGAATTCAAAGAAATGAAAGTTTTATGCTTGACAAATTTTCACTTTAAACATTACAACTCGGGATTAATCAAATAGAATCTATATCACCAAAACATCTACTATCTACGCCTAAACTATGCCTAAATGCATTCAAAAAATTAGTGCTACATGGTAAAACCCTTTGATCAATTCAATTGTAGTATATGTAAATCAAATCCAGGATTACATGTTATGATTGGCATGCTTTTGCTTCAAATTTTTATTTATGTCTTGGGCAATTCTTCATACAATTTTTTTAACTGACAGAATTTGGGAGAGGTTTTCAAGAAAGTTGTTCCACTGGTTCCTGGACTTGAGTTTCGTTAAGGCATGCGATGAAATTTTTAAAAAAATCAAATTTATACAATTGACAAATTTTTATGTTTGACACAACAGCTCAGCGTTTGGCGGTATAAAATCGGACATTATATTTCCACATTATCTAATACCTATACTTTGCAATAGAAAATCAGAGATAAACGATAAATATTGCTTGACTAATGTTAGCAGACGTTGAACTATGACTAATTTGCTTCAGATTTATTTTGCAAACTGAAGAATTTAGCATCAAACACCATTGTTTAATGTTAGTGTGTTGTTCATCAAGGAAAATCACTAGGAGAAATTGACCCAAATCTTTGTAGAGCCGATCATAATATAAAAGCCTTAAACAATTGATCCAACTGCACCCATGGTAGCTGTTACAGAAAAAACACTATATCAGTATCCATAGTCACAGTATCCACTAAATTTATTTTCTTGCGCTGTTGCCGGCTGCACAAAACCGTTTCAATGCCATCGATCCCTTGAAAACCATATGGAATTATGCAATCCTAACCGACATGAACCATTAATAATGCAGTCATAGCAGAATACAAATGGCAAATATAAAATCGACAACTGATGCTTTGGTTCCCAAGGCTCAATAAAGTATTGCAGCGATTTTGGGAAATGTATGGTTATATCAAATCAGTGGGAGGATTATCAATTGGTTGGGCTTCGGGACATAGACGTTCATGTAAATCATTAACAAAGTATCAGTGTCAATATTTACTGAAGAAATTTGATGATGGAATAAAAGATTGTCGAAAATATCTAAAGAAAGTGGTAAGACATGCAAAAGTAGCCCCAATTCAAATAGACGGAATTTTTTATCCTGGTGTAACAGTTCTCGCACAAAGGGTGGTAGAGCGGCTATCACCCAGTGTACCAAAACTGTTACATGGTGACCGTAATAGGAAACCCCTTGCCTGCCTGAGCAGGGGGTGAGATTTTGTGACAGGACCGTCACTCTTTCCTAGACAGAGAGTGTGACAACACAAAAGTGATGCTGTCAAGCATACCTCGCATGTTGTAATGGAGCTAAAAGTGCAGGAAACCAATCAAAAAACTTTTTGAATGCTTCTTGAAGATACTTTCGCTTGAAAAAAATTGCAGGAAAAACTGCCGAAGATTGTTCAAAACATAAATGAAAATTTGAAGCAAAAACATTATTCATAACATGTAAAACTGGTGCTGATTTACATATTCTTAAATCAATCAAAAGGTTTGTGTCATGTAGCTCTGAATTTTTGCCTACAGTTAGGCACATGTATAGCAGATGTTGTCGCAAAATAAGGTCCGATTTTATTTGAGCAATCTCGAGTTGTAATGTTTAAAGTCAAAATTTGTCAAATTTGAAAATTCAGTTGTTCTTTTTACTTTCGATATTTTGTATTAAAGTTCATTCATTTTGGAATGATGGATATAGCAGGCGGAATTTCGGCAAATGCAGCCTTACTAGAAATTAGAAATACAATTTCTATAATTTTGAAACGATTGAAAAGAGTGATCGTCAAGGACTTTGTATCATGAAGGAAAAATTTATTGAATAGACTCAACGAGCCTTTCATAATTTTGAATAAAACTTTTGCTGCGACCTTGCTGCGTGGATTATTTCCAAATGAATGGAGTATAAGAGCTGTCTGTACTCAAAACTTGAAAATTCTGAAAAATGTAAGTGGTAATACATTATTGTTTGCAAATTCACATTCTAAACACTTTACACCACAACAGTTCTATTAAAAAAATGTGCAAAATGTTTATCGGATTTGAAATCAGTGTAAAAGGTTCTAAAATATATCTCTTAACGACGGAAAACCATTTCTAGATTATCCTCACTTAAGGTGGTCCTTACAGAAACTGACTTTAAGGACACGGTATCTGAGGAGATCGACCTTGCACCGCAGAGAATACTGGCAAGTCATAAATAATAAACGAATATCCTCACTGTGATCGGCGCCTGAGACTACACGATATATGTCGTTTTCATGTACATGATTATTTTGTGACTTGTCAAATCTTTGGTCGAACTTCTCAAACAATTGTGTTTTAAGACTACAATCATCAGTTACCAAGTTGAAGCAGTATCTCTGTTGTGCTCTTTCCCGATTTCCGTTGTGCATCCCAAAGGTAATCCCACGGCACTGTGCTATCATTTTCGCGTGGCTTATAGTACAAACGCAAAACGCCTCAAAAAGTTCATGATTACTACGCAGTTTTGGTATGATTGCAAAAAAGTACCTGACATATAAAAGATGCGTTCAAGTGATGAACCAGACGACATTCCGTCCTTGTTATTCAGCATACCAACTGCATCCTTGAACGAAATGCAACCACCACTGAAGTCGCCCGGAAAATCGTAGTGACCTTTAGGAACGTAGCAACCTGATGAAAATACTTCATTTTTGTAAAAAGCTACATTTAATGAAATTCTAGTTTTTCTAAATGACAGCAGGAAACGATGACCGTAAACAATTAAACCGGGAAGGAAGTACTGTTTCACATTTTTACGATATTTTTGCTCAACCATATACCACATAGGAGTAAAAATTTGTACGCATATTCAATCAATATTTGAGAATTTTTTGACAAAAAGATTCTGCAGTAAAGACTATATGCCAAAAATTGCCCGCTTAGAAGTGCTGTCTTACAGCAACCGAATCAGATGTGAGGTTCCAATCTGCTGCTTCCGATACCAAATTACTCAAGTGTAGTAAGCCTGAATTTCGTACATCTTCGAAATTCTATTTTTCATTTTTATGATTTTTGATTGATTTTTTCTGACACTAATCACTGAACAGTTGACAAATAAGGGAAAATGCCGCTGAGGAGTGCAGTTATGAATACAAACGTTTAATACGGGATCATTATCTTTGAATGTCTGATGCTCTTAATTAGTTTAAACGAAAATTTTGGTCCTTCTGCAGCTCTCAGTTGAAGAGACAATTAAATTTTTAGAAAATTACAGTTTTTTAGAAAAAAGAATAAGTTAGAGATTAGACTTCGCAAATTGGAAATTGGCATAAAAAAGCAGTGGTTTATTATAAATCAATTCAACTCATCATTATACTGCAGATACTTGCTTTTTTGGCGGATCGTTTTTTTGGACTTTTGACGGCAGCACTAATTTTGTTATTTTTCTATTTACAAGCTTTTCATACGAAACAGAAAATATGCTCGTGGTAAATATTAATCCATAGTCAAAATGCTCTCACGGCCCATTTCTCCAAATGAATCTCCCCAGCGCGCGCTGGAACTACACTTGTTGGATTGGAAGCCATAGTCAGATCACCGAGGGGTTCTCGTTATTCAGCATGTACGTCCATTAAGTGTACTCAGCTTCAATGTTCAATGATAGTCAATGATTTAAACTATAGCCAGCCTATTTTAATATCACACTAGGAAAGCTGAGAAAAAGTGTTTGCAGTGAAAAACACACAATCCTCGTGGACAGCTTCTCTCAAGTTGTTAGCCTCTCTTTTACAGTCAATTTTGCAAAGCAGGTGTCAGCGGGCGATCTATGTTGTTTTTTCTCTGCATATCATTTTCCACTGGAACGACAAAAAGCAGCCCTCGACTATACAAAAACTAATACTTATTTCACAGGGTGAATTAAATGATCAAGAGGTATCATGATGTGATTCAATATCTGAGACTAACATTTTCAATTCAAGAACAATATGACAGATAAATATATTTTTGTGAAACTTTACTAGCTAAACCTGACGAGCTTGTCATTAATCGAACTTACTCCTTGGCGTAACTTTGTCTTCATAATAGACTAGAGACAAGTTCGTTGGGAACGCGAAATTTGCACGGTTAGCTATAAAATCATTTTGTTTCATTTTGAAAAAGTTACCCAACATTCTCTTACAATACGAGTGTGTACATTTTTCGTTCAGTATTTGTGGACAATCTAAAATATTTAAAAATGTATTTATTCATTGAATCTTCAGGTTAAGTTTTATGTTCCATCCAACACACATTCTAGTGTGCATTACTCAATATTTTAGGAGTTTTCTCACCTTCGGGTGGTACTTCCGTGAAAACAATGTAGCTACTAAGTGGAAAAAACCTTAGCGCAATGTCGCAGAATCCAGTGGCAGCAAATTCGGTCCCGTTAAAATTAACAGTGCTTAATTCCGGATGAATTTTTCCCAAAAAAAGCACTAAAAAAGAACTGAAGTCTTGTTCAAGCCTCAAATTTGTCACACCATTAACTCACAAGCTTGAACGAACAATGCATCAAAACCACGATCCCAATAATCACCAAAGTTAGAGTCAAATGGCGGAGAAAGACTGTAAATTCTTGACAGCTCTGAAATGAAGCCCACTTGTCATGGTAAAAAATTACGTTCAATTATCAATACTTTCTTCATTAAATCTTTTATATTCATCGGCATAGTCTACCAAATGGCCATTGCTTTTTATATCATGCTGATACTTCCTAAATTTACTGTATAGTTGGGTTATATTGACACACTTTCCATTTAGAGGCCCCTTTTCAACGACTGTACAGTCTGAAAATGTAGTCCAGTTGTGCAAACTATAAAACTGAAGTGTGAACAGTCTCACATTGTGGAACGTCATTCAAATAGAAAACTTTGTTGAAGACACCATTTTTGCACCTGTCAACGGCAGTTATATCCCGCCCTTAAAATGCACACTGAGTCATGGCTCTGGGCTAAATGATGTTTGACTAGCCTGATTTATTGCAAGCTCCTTGGTCCACAAGTGAAAGATAAGAAGTACAATCTCTGTACTCGCCAGTGATATCTGAAAGTGATAAATTTTTACACCTCTGGAACATTACGAAGAATCCATGACACACTTTTAACTTCAGTGAAATAAAACCTTGCAACATCTAATGGTAGAAATGAATCTGTTCCATTTTGCAACAATTCACAGTCAAATTTTTTGAGCTTCAATTTTTCCAACCCAGTGATTACGTAGCACATTTTCTCCGAAATGTCCGTAAAGGATAAGATACACGCCTCAGAGCTCGATGTGGCATTCGAGTCATGGAACTGTATCTGATATCTCTTATCAGAACAATCCGCTTCACCTACATTCCTGAAATAAGTTAAAACTTTCACGCTTAATAACAGTAGTTGATCAAACCTTTACAGTTGACTTCCATCCAGAAGATTAGCCATAAAAACCGGATTCCCACATTTCCTATTATGGATCCAAAACGTTGACTGGGTACTTTCGTGTGGAATGATGTACCAAAGAAATCGTCTAAGACATTTTAGGCCAAACTTTTCGATCGACATAGTCAAAGCACTGTTGTTGTATCCGTAAAATATTTTTCTCTGATGAGAATCAATTTGATGAATAGTATTCAGAGTGAAAGGTGCTATACTGTGTAAGCAGCCTAAAAAAAGAGCAATGTATTCATAACGCTGTATGTATTATAAAATCATTTTTTACCACCAGAGATTAGTGCTGGAAGAATTATTGGTAATAATGATCTAAACATTGAATAGCTAAAAAAGTTTTATCATTGATTATGTGAGGAACTGAGGGCCTAGAGTAAAATTCCCGACGAAGGAACGTTTTCTGGTGAAAATTTCAATATCGAGCAAGGCAAAGTGCATTCGATGGACCAACGTGAACTGAGTAACGTTACATCAGTCGTGTTCTTTTCAATGAGCCTTATTTCACCCTAAAATTTTTTTTGAAAATAGCAAATAATGGGAATGCGTGTACATGTTCTTGGAGATTATGACTAAAGGCCCTATCATACTTCACCGCGCCGTACCGCGCGGCAACCGCGCGGCGCCGGTTGTTCTATCCATAGTAAAAAGCGGCGCCGTGCAGTACCGCGCGGTACCACCTTTGAAGTATGAATAGGTTTTTGTAATTTTTGCGGCGTCGCCATCATGTTTCAACTGAACCGAAATTTTCGAATAAGTTATGTGTTCTAAAGTTGCAGCATACTGTCGTTGTAACATACTTTTGCATACTGTGACATCCATACATGTAGTTGAATCATATTTTTCACTTGAATGGCGAATTCTGACACTTGTCAAATTATTTTACCAAATTGATTATTTAATTTTCAATGAAGATTTACTAAGAAGTTGATCACCCAATTTGCAATGAAGACATTAATGTGTAAAAATTATGAATATGCGAAGTAGGTGTAAACATGTTCTTACAGCAAGTGTACTCAGACATTTCGATTGTGTCTTTGTTCCCCCAACGTCTCTTTTCCGCAAATATCCCGATTGTCCGAAAGTCCATATTCCCCGTAGGTTCCGATTCCCCGAATAATGAATAAATTTCCTATTTCCCCGAAAAATGCATTAGTCCCTATTCCCTGGACGTCCCGGTTTCCCGAATACTAGGGAAAGGATGGATCCACTTTGAATCTGGGTCCTAAACAGCAGGTCCGACCGGACCCAGATCAGATCGGGATCCTGTATATAGCACATATGTGAATGAATAATCGTGTATATATATTCAATTTTTCAAAATCAATTTATATAAATTGATATTTCTCAGCAGTTCAAGAGCTATTAATCGTTGGAATGAGAAGCAAATTGAAGCAAGACCCAAAATCTTTAGACTTGGTTTTTTTGCAAGTATCTTTCTGCACCGTGCAGGAATGATTAGTTTTTATTTTTCCTTTGCGTTTTTTCTTTTTCGATTTTTTTCTTTTCTTTCTGGTTTTTCATCTTTTCCGCATTTTTCGTATTTCGTATTTGTCGAGACGAACAATATACATTTTTTGAGAAGAGCAAAATCCAAAAGTAAAAAAGCGGCGCCGCTTGTTAGTATGAATAGGACAACCGGTGCCGCGCGGTGAAGTATGACAGGGCCTTAATAATGCAAAAAAATGCATTTGATTCAGCACAATCAGATTCTGGAATTACGTCCGGTGTTAGTGGACGGATCTCGAGGCATTATCGATGTAAAGATGTTTAAACTTAGTGGAAATCCTGGCAGATATGGAAAACTTTTTACACAAACAAACACCATTATAAAATGCATATCACGTAAACTTTACCGTAAATAAGACGGGGAAAAATTATTAGTGTAACATTACTCAGCAGTTTATTTTATTTATTTCAAATGGGCTTCGCCCGCTTTGAAAGATGTTCATGCAAATAAAAAACGACCTGCTTATACAAACAGTTTTGTTCTCGTGTTGACCATAGCAGTTAAGCGAATAAATTGAGAAAAAAGATTTCGGCCTACGATGAAGGTTTATCGTCCACTCAGCAATTCCTATGGATCGGCTAAGATTGATGCTATAATAAGTACAGATAGCGGTGATGGAATCCCCATGATTTACACGTAGATACGAATAATTTAGGTTCATGGAGCACGGTCTAATTATTGACTCAACTTATCTAGTTTCCACGACGAATTTCCACGTAATTGCTATAAGAATAAAAACGACGACAATATTTTTAAGTTTTACTAGAATAACATGATTACAATTTCGGTTTTGAAACATAATTTTTCATACTGATTGCTAGCTGCTCATATGACTCTCTAGAATTTATCATTGAGGAACTAAATTGAGTACGTGGACAGCTTATCGTCAGCTTTATGTGCAGTAAAAGATATTTTCTTTCAAACTGTAGTAAACCCAGCGGCATTTCCACCACTTTTCACCAGACAAGTACAAAAAAAAATTCATTTACAAAAATATAACGCCGTTTTTTAAAATTTTCTCAAAACAGCACGTTATCATTTAGTCAACAATATATCATTGAAAGGCTCTTAAAATACCAAGCTAAACAATACACAGTTTAATAAACTTTGTCTAGGAAAAAGTGAAACCAAAAAAATTACTTTCAGAATAAAGAAGTATAGGCAAAAATGTGAATCTTCTCATCAGTTCACCTAATTCAAAGGTACAGAATACGAGACGGGCCACTTAAAATAAATGGTTACCTATTGGAAAAATTTGTTATCACTTGAAAAAAATCGTTACCTTCAAACATGATGCACAACACCGTTTCAAGATGCATCGCAAAAAAATCGAGCCAACATAGCCTAATAGAACCGATGCACCAGCATCCTATTTCGAAAAGGATAAATTCAAAATTTAAACACTACATGCAAAATACAATACTAGTTCCACATTCTGAGAGAGATTCGATCCTGTATTACATTGAACGACAAATTGAAACTTAATAATATCTAAAGATAAGATATCTTGAATAGTTTTACACGTTTAGTAGCATAACTACATTCATTCCAGATAAAAATTGAAATTCACGTGGCTGCAGTACTCCCCAATTTAGGAATTTTGACATTCCTAGGTCTGTGCTTGGGTTTCGAGACAGCCTGGGAGCAACCTGCCTGTATTATGCACAAGACAATGGCTCTATAAGACGTAATTAAAGCTTTTTTCTTATCCAGTACGTTACACTTTTTACATTATTCTAAAGCTTCAAACAGGCTGAAAAAACCGGCGAAGTGCTGCGAAATCCTTCCTTGAGCACCTTCCCATAGAATGCCGCAGAATTTTTTTCTCATTTCTGTAACCACTAATGTCCGACCTACGGTGTTAAGTATGTCGGACATTAGTGGTCACCTTACATACTGTAAATGATATATAATGCATGAAGCATTGAGTACATTCAAACTGAGCGATCGAAGGAGTAGATGTTTGCCGAACATTGGTAATACTATATTGGTTTATTTCTAGTGGTTGCGCAACAGGGTATCGCAAAGGAGATGCTAAAAATGTCTCTCTTCGGTAATTAAATCGAAAAAGGTCGAAGCAGCCAGCTAATGCTCGTCTTGTGCTGTAAGCAGCAATAAAGTGGTTCAAGTTAGACACCCTTGATAGTAGTCAAATAAAAATAAATCAAATGATGATAGATTGCAGTGGCTTTCCAATACAGCAGAGGGCATTCGAATAAATCTTGCCGTTTTCTTGGAAAGGGACGTCAAAAATTCACTCGAATTTAGAAATTTAATCAAAATTTTCGATTGTGTCGCAACTTGGCGCCCATTTCACTTTAGTGCCGGTTTCACTTTGGCGCCCGTTTTACTCTAGCGCTTTGTCTCACTTTGACACAGTACATATTTTACGAGCAGTTTTACATTACCATAAACGGCTAAAATATTTCGAGCCACCCTCATTGGCCTAAGCCTAAGTTTAATCCAAAGCCAAAGTTCAAGCCTAATCTAACATTTCTGGTGCCAAAAATGATTTTTTTCAACGTCGTGCTGGTCTTGAAAATTCGGCGAATTTCGCTGGTCTTCTGTTTTAAATTGAGCCTTACTTACAATATGTTAATTACTTATTAGGTCAGTCATAAAGCTGAATAGAAACCAGTATGACAATAAATTAATGTGGCGGTAATCGAGTCAAATAAATATTAGAATGAGTGTTGATAGCAGAGTAAGATGAGGCACAAAGTGTGTGTTACTTCGTTAGCATCAAATCAAATTCATCACATGGAGTACACTGTTTGAAATTCGTTGGTTCTATCAGATGCGATTACAGTCCATTTTTTCTAAAACCTCGGTAAAAATTGGATTTTGACCGTTTAAAATTTGGGTGTAAAATTTTTCAGCAAAATTTGATTATGTGGGAACAAGAGTGCATTGTGACTATTTTGTAGTCATTTTTTGTGTAAAGCGATAGAATTTTTTCGATTCCGACCGTTTTTTTGGTTTTTCGCTGCTGTAACATGGGTTAACGTACCAAAACTTCTCTCAATTCATCAACTTATGCACATCATTTCTGCTCAGAATGCTGAATTCAGCAAAAAATCAGTTGTTAACTTTTTATAATTCGTGACGCATTAAAGGGTTAGTGAAGGGTGGCCATGAGGCCTATCGTACAGTTTAAAATTGCAAACGTGACAAAAGTTCGGTTGTGATGGTGATTATTGCGAGCTATAATTCCACGGTCTCTATTTTAATTCCTGCAACTTTTCGAAAATCTATATGAAATAGAGAAAAATTGGACGCGCTTCATATTAACCATTCTTCTTGGACATCCCATATCGTGAAACCAAGCTGCCATTGGCGTACATCCGGGCGAGTCTTCTATCGAGTGCTTTCTCGCTGGTTTTTACGAAATACACCGACAATAAGTAAACTCCGATCAGAAAAATTGCGCAGAATTTTGCTAGGAATAGGCCATTGCATAGGTATCTAGAGATGAAAGCGTGTTTGGCACCGAATGCGACGCGAAGGGGTGAATCGTCCTCGTATTCCAATGAACCAAAAGCCAGTTGTCTGGTGATAGAAGACGGCTGCAGGGCGATACCTCCGTGTTCTGGCGTGTGTGATTCTTCGCTCGCCAGACTCTTGCGTGCTAAATGAAAACTGAATGGTAACTATTATTCCTTGGATTGGAAGAATCAGAGCTACAGGTATTTTCATTGTAGAATGACCATAAAAGCTCATGGAATGTCCTGAATGATTGTGTGTGGATTCAGCGACCATGTTATTTCAACCATCGGGTTGTTCGAGCCATCGAACTAATTCAGCCCGGCCCGCTTATCTACACGCAGTTTTATTTTTGCGTAGATTCGACAATTTTTAGTTATTGTCCAAAAATTCCACATAAACAAACTTCATTCATCTGACTTTTCATTGATAAAATTTTATAATAGCACGACTATACATTGTCCGTTGGGTAGACAAAGGCGGACCTTCTGTAAAATTATCCTACCACACGATACGAATTTCTAACACAATTGACAGACGAGCTCTATTGGCGGTTGTGGATCATATCTGAGTTATGACCTTACACGTACAGCATAGAAATTTGGGTGGGGGAGTCAGCCACAAATTTTTTTTTCAAAAGTGCTCATAAGTCAGTCAAACTGACCGAACTTCGCTTTTAGATGTTTCCCATCAGTGAGCTCTTTCAGTACCATAGGAAAAAATTAACTTTTTTCCTACAACATTTTTTATGAAATTTCCAATTTTTCATCTTAAGATGTGAATATCCCAAAAAATGAAAGTTCTAGGGGTCATCCAGGATTCTGCTGGGGATCAGCCAGAGTTCTGCCCGGGGTTAGGAACCCCCTAACTCCCAAACAATATGTATAGCGATGACAACATTACCAGTCCACTTTTTCAGCTTTTTCACATTCTAAAAGTCAAGTACGTCATGAACAAAGTTACATAACTCCATCAAAACCCAAGATGCAATCATGAGAACTTCACAAATGAAGTTCCAATGATCAAACTACATTCTGTGAAATTTTTTCACACGGAAACTTTGTGTTCTATAGCAAAGTTAAGTTGCGAATATGGGCCATCGAGTATAAATGATCATAAATGTATACAAATGCAGTGAATTAGGATCCTAAATTAATAATTGTTAATAAATTAAGATATAAGCATCAAAAAATGCTCCAAAAATTACTGCCAATAGTTTACCAGGAGTAAATGCTGACCAGCCTAAAACGTCAAGTGTACGGAACCCATAGAAAAATTTATTTTTTGCTGCAAAAACGTGACTAAAAATCTTTCTTTGTGGATTTCCATGAAAATCCATGAAATTCCAAGCAGATCGATGTTCAGAGGGTGAGCTTGACGCATTTCGACAGCTGATACATTCTAAGTATTTGCTATATAGTTTTGTCGTTCCTCTTTTGTGACTTCTGGTACAGAAAAGGAGGCATGTCCTCAAGAACAGTAAGTCAGCATTACTGTTTTCATAAATTTTGTCTAGTTATAATATAATTACCTCGTCTATTTTTCAACGAAACTGTCCATTTCTCGACGGTTTGTGGTTCTTAGAGCTCCTAGTTTAGTGGGAGCATAAAATTGCACTTCTAGAGTATTTTTTGACCACTAGAGATCTACGCAGTAGAGTATCATCGAACCTCTGATTCACTAGATTCGAAACGTTTCTATTGGTAAAAAATGCCCTTTTATAGTCCTTTCATTTTCCAATATGCCTCGACGTACAAAACTATCCAAAGAAGTCTGTGGGCATGAGATGACCAAGCGTCGAAAGCCAAAGTGGCGAATATTGTTTGCATAAGGATCTTTTTTTCTTTCCGAGGCTACTGTGTAGAACTTGATGCGGGTAAAAGACGCTTCTGAATCTTTCTATTGTTCAGTGACTCAGAAGCATTTGGTACAAGCAGCTCTTGGTATTCTCAGAGAAATGACTCTTCATCTCGAAAATACAGGGTAGGGCTCTCCAACACGGCGTATTGATACTGTTCCTACTCACCCAAGGTCTTGCTGGCATTATTCCAGGCTGCAACAACTCCGCTGCTAAATCTTCGTCCCGTCTCCACAAAGATGGACGCTGGTCTACCAGTTACTGCCACGCCGTTGTTGATCCTCGATTTTTGGCCAGTAATAGTCGACTTCCTAACCATCGTCCGCAATTTAAAAGAGTTTTTCTTTACATGGCTGTAGTTGTTGAACCGGGGATGCTTGGCGCTAAAATCTTCCATGGCAGTGTCTTGGTCGAATACAGCATTTCCGTTCTGGGTACCGTAATACGTCATTTTTAACTGGATGAACATGTGATGGAAAAAGCACCAGAGAAGAGATGATAAACTATTCACATTTGGCATACTTATCATCAACATTTGCACATCAAAGAGGCTGTTCTTTTAGAGCAGTCGCTTAGCTACAAAGCAATTTTCACATAAATTTAATGCGAATTGTGCGGTTTATGGCGGACTTCTGCTGTTTGATGATCCGCCGTAAAAAAATGATTGCTGCAGACAGAATAAAGGAAAAACGATTCCAAAGCTAGATAAGCAAATGGGAATGAATCCTAAATGCTAATAGGTTTCCAAGTACATGTCGAAATGTATAAAGCTGCACCAATTAATAAATGACACATTTCATAAGGAGAAAATTGCTTGTTCTGACAAATGGCTCGAGTATGCTCCCTATAGTCTGTCCATTTTCATATGTTCGTAATTCTTGCAGGTTCTGTTAGATCATTTTTTATTAGGGCCGATCTCAAACTCACCGTTTTATCACCCAACAGGATAAAAACGGCTCGCTTTTGTCAATTACTATCAATGATTTTGATTTCATTTTTCAAATCTCACAAAATTTTTCTTTTGTATAACTTAAAGATGCCAAATTAACAGAGGACCGTTGACAATAAACAATTAGGATTTTATTATTGGACGTCAATCAGCTAATAATCGAACGGCTTTGGTGCATATATTTAATCTAAGCAGTTTTTAAAGGACCCTGGGCGATTGAGTGCCGTAGACAGAAGCCTTCTTTATAAGGAGTTCTGAGTTATGAAAAAGTTTACCATATTTTTTTGATAGCCACGTACTGTAACGAGTCTTCCATGTTTGTCACTTTTCGCAGCACTATCCGTCAAATCATCAACTATGCATACATTCAACCTGCCTTATTCATTACGCCATTCATTTGCCTTTTGGTCCAATCAAAGCCCTTAAGGGATTTCTGCAAATTTGTCGGGGGAAGTTTCGATTAAATCACGCCATACAGTGTAAAAGTAAACTATTTTGTTTTTTCTTGAAAGGCAGTCTTTTTTGCAATAACTTGAGTAGAAAATTTGTCGTTCTAATACTGTTGATCATCTTGTGACAGAGTTTACAGTTTAGGTAGTTAATCTCGTTGTTAAATTCTTCTATATTATGTATGATTGGCACTATGCTTTTAGAGGTATTGTATTCCATATTTAGCCCATGAGAATTTTTTGTCTTAGTTGTCTATTTGTGGAGAACGACTTTGAAATGGTATTTACGGACTATACTTTATGCAGATGCTACATGACATCACACGGGTACTGGATTCAATAGACCACAGAAGTTTGGATGTAAAGAAGTTGCTGTATGAATAGCATCGCTATTTTTTCAATGTGTACAATAAAAACTCGGCAAATTTCCAAATGTATCAAACAATACAAATCTTCTGTCAAAACACGATTTCTGAGAGACTCGACTTTGTGTTCTATTGACCTAAGATAATTTGAAAATTAATAATACCAGAAAATGAGATATTTTGAGAAGTTTTACACGCAGAATATGGTAGCAGCATTCATAAAAGTAAAAAAAATCCAATTTTTGTTGGAATTTTTCGATCAGCCAACGTGTTTCAACAGTGTGCTAAAATTTTAATCAGGTTTACGTAACGTTTTTGGAGCTAAAGATGTCTGCACATTCTGAAATTAAATATACAACAGCTGATTTGTGCTACTAAAAATGTCATAAATGAGATAGAGGAAATATGGAAACCATTCAGATTAGACGAACAAAAAAAAGATGCGGCTCGAATCAATGGTACAATTCTATCGATCTGTTCACAATGGCCATGCAATAGGGTGTCTCGGAAGAGATGCAACAAAAATTCCCTTCTCCAGTAATTTAACTGAAAAAAATTCGAGACTGCGAGTTCAATAATATTATTAAAAAATAAATATCGGCTGTCTGACTCCAGCTCATGTTATAAACTGTGATAAAGTGCCTTACAGTCGAGGGTACCCTGTCTCACATCACGGGATGTCAGCCAGGTATGAATAAACTACATGATAGTCGATTTCAATGCTTTTTCAATACAACAAAGGGCATCGGAATAACTCATGTCGTTTTCCTATAAGAATTTCAAACAATAAATCGATTTTTGAAATCTAATTGAAATTTTCAAAATTTTCGACCTCTCATTTGGGGCAGATCGTTAAGCAACCTCAATAAAGTATAATTATTGTAGTTGGGATCGGAATAATGGATAAATAAGTGAGAGGAAGAATGATTTTTTTCACAAAGGAGCTTCAAGAAGTGGATGTTTCAAAGAATTATCGGAAGCGTCATATTCTTTATATTAAAATTTTGTCTCTATAATTTATCCATTTCCAAACTTCCTAAATGAAAAATGCATTTTTCATTAGTTAATTAGTACATTAGTTTATTAGAGTAGTTTACCTGTTTATTTAATTGAAAATTTCTAATTTTTTTACATGTTGATCAGTTCCAAGCCTTGACTATTACTTTCGAGTATCATTTTGTACCCTGAACTAGCACTGTATTGTACATTGTCAATAATTGAGCTTTGAATTCTCAATGTGTAATTGCCCAAAGTACTGTATTGAGGTAGATTCCTTGGGAAAGATGTGAACACTATGTTTATAAATTTCCCCTCAAAAATAATCCATAAAACTTTAGCAACACTCAACTAAAATTGTTGTATACCGTACTACCCCAAATAAACCCACCCCCTCGAATGAACGCACCCCTCGAATAGACGCACCCTCTAGAGAGCATTTGAAAAAATAAACGCAACCCCTCGATTTAACACACCGGGTGCATCATTGGCAGCAAAGAAGATGATGATGATGAGGTAGATTTAGAATTTTAATTTTTGTTGTTGTTTCTTCAACGTTGAATTTGAATAAAAATTGGAAAATGATGGTTGCGTTCATCGTTACCTTGAATTAACGCACCCCGAAATTGGGGTTTGGAAGAATAAACGCACCCCCTCGAATTAACGCACCCCTTGAATAGACGCACCCTTCAGCGACCGTTTGAAAAAATAAACGCACTGTGCGTTTATTTAGGTCTCATCTGCACCAGATGCATTGCTGTCTGCCATGATAAGTTTTGTTGTTCTATTATGATGAAAATGCATAATTTCCAAGCATAAAAACATTATAATAGAGCAAAAAATTTTAGTGCAATATTTTGCCACTTCCCAGCTTCCAAAAAAAAGATAGAATGAACTTAAAAGCTTCTCAAAGTTTCAGTCTATATGTAATTCAATACTCTATGTACAATAGTCTATTCACAATCAATGTACAACAATTTTACGGTATCAAGTTACTGTTACGTAATATGAAACCAAAATAAAAAAGTATGAATGTAATTTAAAACTTACAGCGTTACACGTACAGATTTTATTATGGTTTTTTGCAATAGAGAAGCAGCATGTTTATAAACCATGCATCCTGATGTCATGACAAAATGTCTCCAACAAAACGTCTCTAACAAAATATCCCCAACATATGATCTCCACACAAAATGCCTCTGTACAAAATACCTCCAACTTAATGTCTTCAACAAAATATCTCCAGCAGAATGTCTCCAACAAAATATCCCCAATAAGTGATATCGGAACAAAATGTACCTGTGCAAAATGTCTCCAAAAAAACATCTCTAACAAAATAAACAAAACAAAACAAAATATCCCCAACTTATGGCCCCCAAACAAAATGTCCCTATAACACAATATTCCCTTTAATAAATATCATGTATGAATTCTACTGATAAATCTTGTTAACATAAGCCGGACATGCAGGCTGGGTGCACATTGTGGATATTGTTCACAAGTTCCTCACTTTTTTAAAACTTTTCGAAATTTGAAGATCACATCCTTTTCTAAGACTTTTCATTATATTTTGATCATGAGAATTCGATAGTAATAAACAGACAAGTAGAAAAGAAGACAAACAAGATATAGAGAAAGAACAAGAAAAATGGAACTGAAAACAGAAAGGAGATAATGAGAAGAAAAAAACAAAATGATGAATCAGATACAATAGAAGAAAGAAAGTGATGCAGAGAATAATACAAAAATATAATTAAACGCAAGGATTCAAAGTGAGAGTATATAAAATTAAATTGGAACAGAATCTCAAATTAACCCAAGGTTCACTCTTTTCTTTACAATCTGACTTTGGGGACATTTTTCTCTAAAACATATGCTGGATTTTTTTTCATTTTGACAGTATGTAAAAGCCTCTTGACCCAACCTTGTTTTCTCGAGAAATCTAAGTTTCTTTGCAACAAAATGTAAAGCAATCTTTGGGGCTTTAAAGTTCTGTGGCTAAGTGTTTGATCAGCAACGTAGCTTTCATTTGATATAAAAAATTTGAGTGTAATGTGAAAATTCACTGATTTAAACTAATTTAAAAATAAAGAAGAAAATCAAAAAGAGTTCATTACAACCCCCTAAAATAAATGTACCATTTGATGAGCTTTGACGAGCTGAGCAAGAATATATATTAGATATACAGGACCAAATGAGAACTCTGACCTGTACAAACAAAAAAGTGTGATTTTTAGATTCAGCTGTTTTATACCACACCATAAATTTTTTTAACGAGTGCTAATAGCTGCAAACTTAATTATGCATTTCATAGAAATTAAGAAGTAAAATTGATTGGTACCAATTTTATAGTGTTATTTTTGTTGGTAAGTGTAAAAAGATTGTAAATCATTCATACGTGATGTAAAATCTTGAAAACACTGGAATATAATTTTTTGGATATGTTCTAGATCTTTCTCAAACAGTATTTTTGAAACCTATTGCATGTCGAATAAAATTACCACAATATCTGGACAAAGTTTGTTTTTATCCTTTCCACAAAGATATGAAAAAATCATACAATTATTGCGCACAACTCACAAGGTTTCTATGGTCATTTTATTATGCAACTTTTGAATTGCAAAGGGCACAGTAAAATCAAACTAGTCAATAGTGGTATATGCAAATTTTGATAGTATTCTTAGAAAATTCAGCATTCCTGCAGTGCTTGAGTTACACTTTGCAACAGGTATAAACATGAAGAGAGGCAGTCTATGGATGAAATGTTACTTGCATACTCACAACAATTTATTTATCTGGCACAAACTCAATGGCCGAGAAGTTCAAGTTAGTAAATACAAAGTTGATAGTGTATTGAGTATGCTGTGTTTATCTCTAAATTGATTTTTGTAAAAATTTATTTTATTATAAGACAAACAATGTTCAAATTTCATGGATGTTATTAGCATGACTTTCCTAAATATATGACCCATCAAAATCAGTTAACAAGTGATGCCCACACCCACATAGAAGGCGCTTATGAGGGAACAATTAGAAAAATTATAAACGGTGAAATATGGGTTATGCAGACATTGAACTTAGAGAGTGCGAATTGCTGAGGCAATTGTACAACAACAATGAAATAAAAAATTTTTTTGATGCAATCCAAATTGTAGATCCAATAAATCCTAGAGACAGTGAATAAAAGTTTTCTATTCTTTTTTGGAATATACTCATGCTTTTCAGCATTCTTCAGATGTTGTACAAATGCAGTTAAATTGTATCATAAAATTAGATGCAATTCAGATAGTACACCTGCAGAAATAATTATGTGGATGTTTGCAGTCTGTACCCATATCAGGGCCTTTTAAGGCCAATTAGGAGCCATGGATCCTAAAAATTGTGCAGTGATATTGGGGATGTAAAAAGTATTGTCAATGGTGTAATCTGATCCAAATTTTTTTAAGCCTGTCGGAGGTTTAGAAAGTAGGCCTGAAGCTTCAATGTGTAAAATTCGATGTCAATGTAGAAAGTAGATCGGAGCTTCAACCGGAAAAATTTGACTTCCATGTAGAAAGTAGGCCCGGAGCTTTAACATTGCAAAATTTGACCTCCATGTAGAAAGTACGCCCGAAGCTTCAATATGCTAAATTCGACCTCAAAGTTCCTTGACAGACTCGGACATTAAAATTGATGGCACAATGTCTCACAAAAAATTTGTTAAAAAACGCTTGAGGGTCATAGAATCTAACAATCTAACAGTTTTACTCATTTTTTACAAAATTTTCACAAAAAATTTTGTTCAGGCACATTTTTTTAAGTATTGTGGACAAGTTTTCTGATGATTCCCTATGCTTCATCATTAATTTTGTGGCACTTTTTCATTGTTTTGAGACACAATTCTCCATGCATTTTGTAAAAAAAACAAAACCAAAAACAATGCTTAAGTATAAGGAATCATTGAAAAACACATCACAAATATGTAAAAATGTGTTCCAAACAAAATTTTTTGTGCATATATTGTAAAAATTGAGTAAAACTGTTATATAATTGGATTCTATGAGCCTCAGGCATTTGTTTATGTTTCCAAGAATGCAGGACAAACTGACCACTATGGTCAACAGCAACAGTATTGATTTTTTTTCAAAAAGTTTTACATTTTCAGTAAAACCCAATGGTTCTACTGTAATGGTTCTCGCACACTGGGTGGTAGCTTCTCTACCACTGACTGCACAGCCCTGCATCGCCTGTTGCAACTGCAGCAGTGCCGGTCACAAAAATCCAGGTCTGGGCCTGTGACTTGGATGAGCACCATCAAGTCTATGAGTTCAGAGGAAAATGCACGATGGCACCTTTTGCACATCGTCACATTCTCCTCCTAGGGAAGTGTGATGCCGTCGTCACAACATCCCTCCCCCTGCTGAGGCAGGCAAAGGGCCCCCTGGTACGGTCACCATCTAACGGTTCTCACATACTGGTTGGCAGCTTTTCTACCACCAACTGCACAGCGCTGCATCGCCTGTTGCAACTGCAGCAGTGCCTGTCACAAAAATCCAGGTCTGGGCCCATGACTTGGATGAGCAACATGAAGTCTATGGGTTCAGAGGAAAATGCATGATGGCACCTTTTGGGCATCCTCACACTACAAAATTTTTATACAATTTTAGAGAGAAAAACAGTGAGCTTGTTAGACCCTAAATCTAGTAGTTTTAATGTGACTCTCAAAATCTGATGGTTTTATTAAAATCTAATGGTTTTACTCCGTTAATTTATGGAGATTTTGTATTGTGTATATAAAGAACAAAGTGAAAAGGGAGAAAGAATTTTTGAAGACATCAACAAGAGGTCAGTAACTCTACACCAGGGTAAGAGAGTTTAGCATGGAATACATTTTTGTCTAAAAATTTTCAATGAACTTGTGTTCAACATTTTTTACAAACCTATTTGAAAAAGTCAGATGATAACCAAAATTTTTGCATTATTTTCTTGGCTGTTATTTTGAAGCATTGTCATGAAGGTCGGATGATTATGTCATGTAGATTGATGGGAACTAGCCGGATTTGATGTTTTACATTCAATTGACTGTTGAAATTCTAAAGGGTCATTTATATCTGCCTTTTTTGGCGGAATGGAATGGAACGGAATGCAATCGACACGTTACTGAACGAAAGGGAAATTTTCGTTCTGTCCAGCTTGGTTGGATGTTACCATTGGTCATTTCCTAGGGAATTACAATTATCTTTTGCGATCGAAAGTTGATTTTCAAACTGAACATTTCAAGCTGTTGGTGATTGGTTCCATTCCATTCCACTGAAAAAGGCAAGTATAAATGACCCTTAAGCCTAGAAGATTGTTTTTCTGTATATCAGAACAATCTTTCATGATAATGATGCAACAAAAGATTCTTTTGAAAGTCCTCCAGTAGTATAGTCCAGGCCCACTGGGGAGCAAGTGATGTCACAGCGTAGTCGTCGTTTTTGTCACGTGATCAGTGTAGTCATCACGGGGGGCAGGCGCGTCCAGGTGGGCGGTGGGTGTGTCTGGTTGGGGTGGCGGACATATTTGGGTAGGGTTGGGAGGTCAGAGACCAGGTCGAGTCTGGGTCTGGGGCATACCTAGGAGTTATCCTCAACTGTTCTAGAACAAATGTTCTTGAACTTCCATAGCATGTTTTTTTACCTGTGAATTGGGTGAAAGAGGTATACTGTAGTATCAGTGAATGCCAACAACCATCATATAGTCTGGGGGGCAATGGTTAAGCATAGGCGAAAAATAGTTGTTGTAGACTGTCATGTGCCGATCAATTTTACCCAACGTCACGTGATCTACATCATGGTGATATTTTATGTTTTTCGCCACTTTTTATTTGACAGTTACTTACTTCCATTTCGTTTCATTGATTTTGTTTTACATGCATGTTGTGTGTCATTTTTGTTACGTTTTTGTTGTTTTCTGTTCCACACGTAGGCTATGGTATGTGACCCTTTAATCAGAATTTCCGCCAGATAGGCTCTAAGAGCTCATGGACATAATTGGAGCGTCACGTACACCTCTTATCAGTAAAAACTAGCGACGTTTTGCAACGCTAAAAGACGTTCATATGTTTAGCATGGGAGTGAAACTCAGCCCCAATGCTTAACGTATTTGAACTGGAAAATGTCTATGTGACTATAGGCATCTTCTGCACCAATTTCCGCCGCGGAAGTTAGCTTGGGCGTCATTAGCTCCGCCCAGGGCATACTGTAGGTCTACAAGGTCCTTAAAAGGGCCTGTTTCATTAGTTTTGTGTCTTCTTTTGGGCTCTCCAACTTTGCTTTCTGTCTTAGCTCCATGTCCGTCATTGAATTTACATATATTCTTTACTACATTGTATTGCATCCGCCGCCTTACCTTCATCAATAAATTTGCATACATTTATTTTGTCCACTGCATCCGCCGCCCGACTCTCATCCAGGAACATACCCATCGCCCCTTAGTGCTTAGTTACACCTGCCTTTCTGTTCGTGGAACATTTGAGCATCGCCCTCCAACCTCCCGAGCTTTACCATTCCCCTTTGCCGATTGAACCTACATTCACAGGGACCCACCCCCTTGCATCAACTCGTACTTGAGAACAGGACTAGGTAAGTCTTCTCAGGGGATTATTGTTGGTGAGGGTGTGTTTTGGGGAACCCTTCCCTAAGTCGGTTTTCCCTTGAAATTCCCCTCAGTTAGAGGAGCCCTTGTACCTCTTGGATTAGGGCTAAAAAGGGGATTTACGTTTACAATCGGGTCCCCTATATTAGGTCATTCAACGAGTGGCCTTGTCCTTCGTTCTCACTGAATGGGACCAGGGATTGCCACCCCTGACCTGGCAGCATTGTCCATTACTCTACAGCAGAACCCCAGGACAGCACCATAGTACCCTATAGGCCTTCCTATAGCCAGTACTAGCCGGGTCAGGTTCCCCAAGATGAAATACTAAGCGAGCCACCCAACGGGGTCACAGCATGTCACTCACAGTGACATGGCCATATTTTATCAATATGGCATGGATCCCTCCATCAACGTGACTGCCCACATATTAGTTAATGAGACATGGCTAATATTTCGTCTAATGTGACAAGACTATGGGTTTTTCTGGGAGGGCAATGGTTAAACATAGGCAACAGTTATGCATAGGTGAAAAATAGTTGTCATAGACTATGGGTTTTTCTGAGTTGCAACGTTATAACATAGGCAGTGGTTAAGCATAGACGAAAAAGTTGTCGTAGACTATGGGTTTTTCTGGGTCACATAGGCAACGGTTAAGCATGGGCGAAAAGTATAGGCCCATGTGATTTTTTCCTTCAATGCATTATGACACAATGGTTGATGAATAATTTTCAGCCTTCACCTTCTGAAAAAGTATGCTTAAAAATCATTCAATTTTCATAATTCACGGAGAATTATTCGATAATATCATGTTAAAAGCAATGATATGGTGTCTAAATCTGTTTCAGATAGAATAGTGTTTCAAACATGAGTGTTACATAATTTATATTGTGTTCAAAAAGTTCTACAGTAAAACCTTCGTGTGAACAATGACCGATGTTGATCATTCTTCAATTTATAAGCATTTAATAAAAAAGAGACAAAAATAAGTCTTTTACCTGAGAGAAAGTTTTCGAGGAGCAGTTTTTGAGATTGAGTAAAAAATAAAATTCTAAACAAACATTTTTTCGACAGACATGCTATCCTTGGCTATCATTTCAGATTTTTTGTTTTATTTCGTATAATCGTAGATCGGATTGATTTTCGTTTTTTGTCTTGAATAACAGAGAGACTTTGTTTAATTCTCATTTCCCTGTCTCGTTTCTCAAAACAGCAATTAGTATTTAAAAGTAATAAGACGAGTCATTTTTTATTTTCAATGTTTATTTACAATAAATAATAAACAAGCATGTATCATGTCAAGTATGTGCTTGTGTTACACTTTACGAACTGAACATATTTTTTTGACCCTTGACCTGGTTTGCTAGAGGTCTCTGCCCGACCCGACCCGTGACCTGCCCCGATATTCTCTGGCCTGATACATCCCTACTACCGACCGGTCAGAGCGCGCAAAGTCTCGCATTGGTCGTGCGCGCATTGTTCAATTTTTGATAAATTAGCCCAGTCTGCGACGTGCCTATACTTACAACACGTGTTGCTTGCCGAGCATGCTTGGAGGAGTAGAAAAATGCTCTACTACCCCGAGCATGCTCGGCGAGCAAATTTTCTGTGCTCGGGGTTCTGCTCGCCGAGCAAATATTTGCTCGCCAAGCATGCTCGGCGCGCAGATTGCTCGGAGCTGTGCTCACCGAGCATCTTCGAGCACAGCTCTGAGCAACGAGCAGAAGTATGAACCAGGCTTAAGTATTTTATAACAAAATTGGGGAATTTGGCGTTTTCCGGAACTTTGGACTGCCATATTATTGAATTGAGGCCATATTTTAAAAAAAATGAAAAATCGCATTTGAGATTGCACCCTCAAGATGCTTAGGCCGAAGTATGGAGATTGGATATGGCACACCCATTGCTGGGCATGGTGGAACTGGGGGGGGGGCTAAAGTCCGTTTTTTGCTGGTTTTTGGGGTCCCACCGAGCACCAATTGCAGATAGAGGCGAAATGACAAAAGCCACCCCATGGTTTGCCCCTATGCCCGAAATTATGACAAAAACCCGAAGGTTCTAGCTCTTACCGTTTTGGCTCTAAGGTGGGAGGACATGAAATTTGGGGGCCAAGTATATTATAGGTTGACGCTATCCCGCAACCTATGATAAAATGCTTATAAATTGAAAATTGGTAAAAACTTTCACAGTCGTCAAAATCCTAAATACAAAAGTTTACCATAACATTCTCTATTCAAAAAGTTGGTGGGGGCTGATTGAAAGCTCACAAGTTTTCAGTTTTATATGAAATACGGGGGTTAACAGAAAATCGCAAAAAATAAAATAGCTCCTTTTCAGTTTCATTATTTGTAGACATTTCACGAAAAACTGAGTACGGTACAGTCACAAAAATTGTTAACACAAAGCTTCTACTATAGAATTCCTGTTCAGAAAATAGCTAAAGGATAGTTGAGTATTCTCGCGAATTTGTGTGACACCACGATGTGGCAGGAAATCGTTACAATATGAAATCGGACTCTCCAGTTTTACTTTTCAAAAAAAATTGCAAGGAAAGATCCTATCTCATTTTCCTGCCCATTCTCACTTAGCGCATATAATTAGCTGATTAAGATTTTGTTAGCACGATTACAAAGCAATGGGAATTGTTACAGTAGATCACAACCTCTTGTCAAATTTTTTAAATTACACGTCGGAACTAGGCTAGACCAAATCTAAATGTAGGGCCTGCGATTTTTGGAACATCAGTCCTTTGTTGATTTAAGCAACAACAAATTAGTTTCTTTCAAAATTTTAATTTTCATGAACATCTGAGAAATCGAGCACAGAAAAACAAAAAAATTCATCAACGTTCAAATAAAACATGAAATGAAAACAAAGGAAATAAAAAAGTAAAAAAGTCGTCTGAAAGGATGAATTGTAAAAACGAGAATTTATCTTTTCAATTTTATTTTGTTGTACATTCCCCGGACCTATAAGAATACGGAAAATTTTTCGACAGAAAAAAAGATAATAAATAAAAAATCCAAAACCGCGAAAAAGAAAATTGGAAGACTATCATCATAATACAAAACGTCTTGCACCTGCCGATCAATAATAAACTAATTAATACAATTAATTAAACCGTAACATAAATAAATGATATGCGGATTCGTAGAGAAAGGCCATTAGAAAAAATATAGGCCGCGTTGCACATACAACTAAAATTTCAGTCTCTTCCCAGAAAAGACAACGATGAAAATAATTTATATTACAGTAGACATATTGCGCAATAGGAAAAATGCGAAGAAGTTATTGTACTATAGGAAAAATACGCAATCAAGGCTCGAAAGTAAGTCGCTTTTTCAAAACAAAAAAATTGGTGAGAATTAGTAAATGACTATTCCTCGAGCGATGAATTTTCAATGTCAAGATCACAGCCTCATATCTCACTCAAAACAGAAGATTCAAAAATTGATAGAATATTTTTGAAAAAAAATCTTAACGAGAGCTATCATTTGATACCAACTTTTCAATTTTCGGGAAACGGGAAAAATTTCGGACGCGGGCAAACCCGGAGGTCCAAAGTGGTACAGCCTTCAAAACTGTAAAATAAACACAGAATAATCACAAGCCTTTTGAGGATATCAGTAATTTGATACGTAGCAAGTTAAAAGATAAAAAAAATTAATAACTATTCCAAAAGTTTCGGATCCCGATTCTCGAGTCCCAACATTAGAATCATGAAAATTTTTCCAAAAGCAGTGACTTCTTGGCCAAATTTTAAGATGAAGATACAAAAAAACCTTTTTCGATTTAAGTGATCTATATATCTTGATAAGTTTCTGAATCAGAGGTCCTCGAGGTCAGATTTTCAAGGTGGGGGTAAAGTTGAGAATTTGCCTGGGTAGTGTACCTAAATGTCCTATAAACACGTCATTTGTCTCAAAATTAGGCAACCAGTGATCAATTTTTACGACATTATGTAGGGATAATACCCCCTTATACCCTTCCCTATGGGGCAGTCTGTTCCGAATCCAAGAGATTCAGGCTAAGAAAACTCTCAGGAATCAAAAATTATTGAAAATTAGGAGTGTATATTCAGAAAGATCCAATTAGAATTTTAACCAAAGATAACTTTAAAAATGAATAAATCAACGAAAAACGAAGATCTAATGAACGAGACCGTTTTGCGAATAGAAACTCAGTGAGACCTATCGATCGATACGAATTTTATCAAGTTTTACGTCTAAAAACTCAAAATCCTAAGGTCACAGATCGTAGATATAGTTTTTCAGACCAAAAGCTTTTCTAATAGGAAAAGTAAAAAATGATCAAAAGTGGTTAGAAACTTTAAAAATCAATTTCAAATAATCAAATAGTAATTTAGGAGAGTTTCCAAATTTGGCTCTAAAAATCAGCTGAAAAACAAGAGTAAAACTAATAAAGACTATCACTTTTTCTTGGACGAAATTTCGGTCGTCGAAGGCGTCGTCGATTCGTCGAAAATTTTTTCCAATGATGAATTACGATGCGAGCGATTTTTGAGCATAGTCGGCGACGTTTTCTTCGACGAGCGTTGTGAAAATAATTTCGACGAAAACGATTCCGCGGGCGTCAAATGTTTACCCGACAATTTGGATGGTAAAACGCCCTTGTGGATTACCGGTTGTAAATAACCTCTGAAAACGGTGATAGAAAACTACTATTAACAAAGAAAAGCAGAAAATGATGAAAAAACTAAATTGATGGTCCAAAAATCCCACAAAACGAAAACAGAATAAATTTAAAAAATACAGAATGCAAAAATGAAAAATTAATGTAATCGAAAGCAGAAAGAAAATAAGCGAGAAGATGAATATGGAAAGGAGAAAACAAAAATAGAAACACGTCACAAAAATTAGAAGGAAAACAACGTAAAAAATTGGTATATCTACTAGAAATCAGAGAAAATTTAAATTGGGAAATCATCAAATTTGTCAAAAATTTAGTATAACTAAAAAATTGACCTTCAAAAAATGACAATGAAATAAAAATAAACAAAATGAAAAAATAAAATAAAATTGGAAAAAATAGAATGATAGAAGGAAAAATGGAACAAAGAAGAAAACAGATGAAAACGAAACAAAAAAGGACGATATCTAGGCAAAAAAATGAAAACAAATAACAACATGGAATGACAGAATAGGACTAAGAACGAAAAATCAAACGATAAAAGAAAATTATAGGCGAAAAAAAATCTTGAATGCAAGAAATTAAAAAATTCAACAAATATCAGCAAAGAATGAGCCTATAGACAATTTAAATGCGGAAAATTCAACCCGGTATCAGAGTTACTTACTTCGCTAAACAAAAAGACATGGATGCAAAAGCAAAGTAACCATTGAAATTCGGAAAAACTAAATCCATGCGGGAGCAAAAAATTCACAAAAAAACAGACAACAAAGAGAAATAACAAAACGCGCGACAAAAAAGTAAATAATAGTGGAAAAATAAAAACATCATATTCTATAATCCCCTTCTTATTGAAAATCATCAGTAAAATCAACGATACAAAAACGAAACAAGAGAATAGACAATGAAGAACAAGAAGACGAAATTAAATATGAATTAACAAGGAGATAAACAGCAAAATAATATCGAAGAAGCATGAAAAAAGTAGCGAAAGTTCAAATCTTTGATTCGATAAATCAACATCAAGTCGGATGAAAATAGAAACATCTGTGCACATAAACAAAAAATTGAGAAGAAAACAGAAAATAAATAAAATGAGAAGAGAAGAAAAGAGAAAACTTAGTAGAATAGGAATGAGGATTTTTGATTATCAATAATTTAAATAACGGTTTCAGTATCTCATTTGGAGATCACATAATAATCGAATCCGAGCAGAGGAGAAATTTGAAAAAATATTGAATTTTAAGGAATAAAAAAACATGGACAGTGAAAGGATTCCAAAATTAAACGCAAATATAAAAATTAAAAAACCTTTTGAATATTTTAGAAATAATAATCAGTAAAATTAGAAGAGGAAGGAAAAAGCAAAATATAAATAAGAAAAACATTCAAAATAGAATAATCAGTATATTGTTTCTTGATTGAAAAATTATTAGGATCTCTTTCTGTAAAAAATACTCAATATTGAAAAAATATTGACCAACAGTTAAATTATTAAATAACTTTTTAGAAAAGAAGAACAATCAAAAGAAGAAATATTCAAATATGACATAAAATTACAAAAATGCGTAACGCAAGCAGGAAAAAGAAGAATGAATAAAAATATTACAACTACGGAAAGAAAATATGGAAAAATTCATGGAAACACATTCCTAGAGATTTTAAGAAGCAGAATCTCGTGATTCTGACATGTTTATATTTACTTGTGCACCAAGGATCCTTGCAACGAAGGCGGAACTTCGTTGAAATTCGGACTTCGGTAAACGTTCATGCTGCCGCTAGCGGCGCCGGCGAACAACATATTATAACCGCCAGGCGCTGGCGGCGGAAAAAAGCCAAACGGTGGCAGCGGCAGACATTGCGAAATTTCGCCGGCCACTGAATATTCTTGGGTCGTCGTTTGCTGTTGCGTGGAAGACACAATATTTGAAGAACAATTTGTCATAACCGACGGCTCTAAAACTGTTTTCATATCGTTCGATGAACCGGGACTGGGCGCCGAAACGTAAGAACTATCGCTGTTTGACGACGGGGCAGGCATGAGAGGCTAGAAAATTCGAGATTTATAAACGTTGTACGGGCGCGGTTAACTGTAGCAGCTTATCACAGTAAATTGAAAGGAGAAAATTGGGAAAAATATAATGTTCATAGAAAAAAGTAAGTGAAAAATCACTCGGAAATAAACTAGCAAAGAAATTTCTAGTTTTGCTAGCAGATATAGAATTTGAAAAATGAATATAAAACAAAAAATGCTAGAAAGAGAGCAAAATTTCAAAATGATCCAAAAATTATAAATAAATTCCATATAAAACTTAAGCAAATAGAAAGATATAAAAAATAAAAAATATTATTAAAATTTCGCACAATCATTTCAAACATTTGAAAAATATAATAAGAGATATCAATTAATAATTAAGATCAAGAAATTTCAGAAATTCAAGCCGATACATAAATTATATAACATTAAGAATATGGAGGGAAACTTCCAAAGCTGCAGTTTCCTAGTTTATACAGTAATCAGAATGTTGAACAACAAAATTTTGGCTCAGATAAGACTACCTCATTTAGCGGAGGGGCATACATGTGCATGGTACCAGTTTCAGACCGAGGATAAGTCCCAAAATCTTTAGGTAGCAAATTTTTTTCCTAATTTTTTTTAAAGTAAAGTTTATTTAGGATACCAACATGACGTTCAGTTATTTCTGACTGGCACTTTTAATGTTCAGTGTGAACACCGATTTATCAATAATGGAGCAAAGAAATGTTGTTGCAAAGAAACCACTCATACATGCACACATGATATGGATTTACCTACCCTAAAATATTTATCAGAAGTTTACTATAGGCCAAAAATTTGGCAAAGTAAAATGCAACAAATATTTTGAAAAGACTAGATTACTAAGAAAGATCAATTTAAAACACAGTTTATGATTAATATATCAGCAAACAACTTTGTTGAGTAATTATTTATAGAAAAGACAATAAAATTTCATTTTAAAGTAAAAAAATTACTAGATACCTGATTTCTGGAAAAAAATTACTAGCCCCTGACCGTGTGCATGTGTGCAACCACTGATTGTACAGTTGAAGACTGGTTAGCCAAAATTGACCGACAGTAAATCCCTGACCCAAGGCCCAGCCCCCCCCCCCCATGCACATGTTACGGGGAGGGGGTATTTTCCCAAATCGCGCTTACTTGAGAAAAAACGTTTCGGAAAAAAAGAAAAAGTGTTGGGATTTGAGGTAGAAAAGAGAATTTTTTAGTGTTTTAGAAGGTCAACATTTCAAATTTGCCAATTTTTTAAACCATACTTTTAAACATGAGGAGGTGTTTGAATTGAGAAGCATGGTGATTTACGTCGTACACATATTGCATAAGTTATTGGAAAATTGGTGTTGCAACATTTTAGGATGTCAGAACGTAACAATTTTTCCGGTGCTACACATACTTTTGTACCATTCCGGAAGAAGTTTTGTACAAAAATACATGAAAATCGTGGTTTTTAATGTAGAAAATGGTGCTATGTATAGAACGCAGTGTATGCCTATCGTACTAATGGAATCATCGAAATAAACAGCATCCTCTGCGAGGTGATACAGCGTGCAAAAAAAAGTCGCAGCAAGGAAGTAAGTACCGTATGGCAGTTTACGTCTACCATAATATCCGACCTTGTCTCAGATAATAGAATTGAGAACTCTTCAAGAAACACGAATCTTATAATATTTGTCTAATTATATTCGGATTGAACAAAAAGCATAAAGTTTAATAAAAAGCATCGATCAATGCTTGAAACAAGTAAAATTCAGCGTGTAGAAATCATTTTTTTTATAAAAAAAGGCTGTTTCGATAAAAAAAATAGCTAAAATCAACCATTTCGATAAAACTAAATGAATTATATTCATTAAAAAAATTTATTCAAAAATTGACGAATTTTCCAATTCCTTCGTCAAAATTATTATCGGAAAAAAATTCTGCTCACCATCCTAACATCTGGTCCATGAATAGACGACGACGGCGGCGGCATAGGCATGTCGATGGACAAAAATGGTGGCATAGGCGTCAAGGGCAAACCGGACACTCTATGATATTCCCAAACTTGATGTAAATGCGCCCATCGACCGCGTAATTCGTTGACCTGGCGTTCCATTTGAATCTGGAACAACAAATTTCAAGAAAAATTAACTTTTAAACGGAAAATATCGACAAAGCTGAACTTGATAACAATTCGAATTCCAAAAACGATATTCCACAATAAATCTAGAATTAGACGTTTCGCACCGAATATGTTTTTCTAATTATCATTGCCAATTGGATTTCTCTTTACTCTTTGGTTTTTTCAGATTTCCAAAAATTTATTCCACAGTTGCCCCGCGGGCCAAATCTCCAATAGAATTTCAAGTATGTGACGTCAATTTTGAAATTATAATTGAAAACGAGATTATTGACATTGAGTAAGCATAAAAATGGAGAGGAGAAATCGGAAAAAGAATATGGCATAAGAACGCGAACAAAGTGAGAATGGATATGTATAGAAAAAATATACTTGCGAGAGAAGGAAAACATTGAGAAAATAGAGAGGGTGACCGGACAGGAAAGAAAAAAGCAAAAATATCAAGTGGGTTCAGAACAACCACGCCAGAAAAATAATCATATAGAATAGTTTGAAAAGACCAAAAAATGAAGAAAAAATGAGTAATAGTCCAAACTTTTAAAAATGTAGCAAATTAAATTTTAAACATTCGTTGCACTCATACCTGTTTTATTCAACGTAGAGGAAATAATAATAAATCCACGCCAATTTTTTCGAAATAACGAGTTACGAGAACGAATGAACACAAAGAGAACAACAAAAATAAGACTGAAAAGAAAAAAATTAAAGAATACGGACTACTAGGAAATAATAAAAATAGAAAAAATATTATCAAATCAACAAAAACAAATAAAAATATAATAACAAAAACACAAAACAGTAAAACATCGTGGAAATAGAAAATTTGGATAAGAAAAAAGGAAAATATCAAAGTAGTAAGTTGAGAACTGGGAATGATGATATCAAAAATATAAAATGAGAAAAATTAAAAAGGAAAAACTACAGTGAAAAAGAATGAATGGAAGTTACAAACACGAGAAACATGTTCAAATATTCATAAATGGATATATAAATTCCCCGAACCATGAGCCGATGAAATTGAGAGCAATATGCGTTTTAGCTGATGAAGAAGGAAGTTCAAGCCACGAGAGAGATTTTCGTAGAGCAAAACGATTAACTTTGGTTCCGAAAAAATGTAATTTATTTTTTACTTCCCGATCGGCTAACATTTTCTCTCGTTTATCCAAATCGAACTGCTTGTCGTCAATCAAATGTGTATAATCGCGTCTTTTCTCGTCCAAATTAGTTGACAAACGGCGCATTTCTTCCAATGTACTGTAATTATCAGCTGGTAAAGAATACCTCGCGTGATTATAATTATTGTTGTTGTCATCGACTCGAAAATTCTTATCGCGCGATCTTTCTTTGTAAACTGCCAATTCTAATTTCAAGCTGCAATAGAAGAATATTTGATCGGTACAGTGAAATTTGAAGAATTTTACAGTACCGTAAATTTTCTTGATTGAGCTTTTGAAGAGTCACCTGAAAAACAGAAATTAAAAATTGATGCGCCTTAGTTTAGCGTGAAATTCTACCTGCGATTCAGAAATTTGTTTGAACAACGCTTCCAATGTACAATTTTCTAGACTACTCGGCGGTGCGGCTTTGGAAACAGCGATTTGGTTCTAAAGATTCAAATTTGTTCAATAAAAATGGAATTTAAGCAAGACTGACGGAAGACTGACGGAAAAAAATGGAATTTAAGCAAGACTGGCCATAAATTTCCGTACTGATTTTAAAAGTATTCTTACGTCGTAGCTGCGGGCGATTTTAATTTTTGGGATGAAAATTTTGACATCGGCGCCCGGCACTCCAGAAACCGTGGGATGTTTCTTAATGCCTTCTAGAAAACAAAAACAAAACAAAAAATTGTTAAAAAATACAGAAAAGTGCCGAAACTGCGACTATTTCTTGGAAAAGTTGACAGGGAAGAAAATAGATAGAAGTAAAAATAGAAATCTATGGAAAAAATCGGGGGAGCAAAAAAACATTCAATATATGTTTTGCTATTTTGTATAGTTTACTTCTTTTTTCGCAATTCCTAACATAATGGAACGTATTCGATCGCCCGATTTGACTGTCGAAAATCGACGTAGTTTCTCCAACGGCAGAATTTTTCGAATTATTCTCGCGTTCTTCTTCGTCTTCTTTTTCGCTTCCTTCAGTATCTTCGACGTTAATTCGATCTCCTCGATCAACAAAAGTTTTATCATTATCAGCATTTTGGTCATTTTGATATATATTTTCTAGACTAGGTTCATCCACAGCGGTTTCGGCTTCGTTACTGACGTCATCGGTGTCAAACTTTACGCAAGATTCTGTACTTTTTTCATCCGCGTCGTTTGATAAAAATTCAAAGCTTTGTTTCATAAGTTCGTTCCAGGCGTTGGCAACTGCAAAAAGGGTAGAATTTATTCTGACGTACGTATACAACAATACTAATATTTACATAGTATACAAGGAAATATAGGAAAGACAATCGGAATTTTTTTGTCAATGCAAGTACGAAAATTTAAAAAAAATTTCGTCAAAATCTGGATACAAAAATGTGCTGTCAAAAATGTTATGGATAATTCACCCAAAGTCGAGAAATTTTGAATCTAAAAGAGAAGCTGTAGGCAGAATATCGAATGATAGTCGAAGAAACTGTTTACAAAAAGTAAAAAATTAAAAGTTGTAAATTTTTGGATAATAATGAAAATTCTAACCTTCAATATTTTTCAAAGCGAGTGTCTGTGCATTGAAGCCTTTATTGACGATATCGAGTATCTGAAAATAAGTTTGAAAATTCCATAAAAAAGGACTTTACCGAAAAATGACGGATACTGGAGTACTTATATAATACCTCATCCCTATCATCATCGTTTGTAACTTTAGATGCAATCGTTTTCGCATAACTCTGAAAACTTTGTGCATTTGTAATAAGAACAGATAAGTGAAGATCTTCTCATACAAACCCCTATTTCGCCGTAAAAATTGAACAATTCATTATAATATTCGGCCAGTTTGTCATTAATCGGTGAAAATTTTTCTAAAAAATAGAAAGATTACTCATCGATAGGGATCGCGTGAAAAAAACAGCCTCATTTTACCGAATAATGAATCTAAGACTTCGAGTTCGTTACCCGACCAGTTTTCCTCGCTGGTAGTCACCAGTGTGTTACTAGAAACAGTTGCGACACTCAGTTGTTCTAAAACACCTGAACAAAAAAATATGCAATCAGAGACAAAAAGAGGATGTCTATATTGAAAACGTTGATTTTTGCAAGATCTCGACTTGAAACGTAGTTATTTTGACACAAGATCTCAATCTGAAATTTGGACATCAAAAACAAAGCAATCATACTGATTTGCACCAACTATGGAGGTGAAAGCGTTTGAAAATTTAAATTTTAAACCAAAGTATGAATTTTGAGAACAAACAATTAAGATAAATTTCAGGAAAAAAGTTCAAATTTTATTGAATGTTACAGCTAAAAAATTTCTCCTCTCACTTTCGGAAAATTGATCACTCGCGCGCTTAACTCTATCGATTAATTTCTGATTTTCTTTTTTAGTTTTACATTTCACTTCGTACATTTCCGCCTTCGGATGACTAGCGATTAAATAAACACCGCTCTGTTTACCAGCTTTATCTGTGACGTGCATTTTTTTCAAAGAAACGACGCTGCACTGAAAAACTTAGAGTCAGAGCAACGGTTAAACGACACATAAATCTCAAAAAATCCTGCGTAAGATCGACAAACAGATTCATAAAAATGAATGTCTCTGGTCTTCTTCAAATGAAAATTTATTTCGACAGGTTGAGGCTTCAAAATAACACCTTTTCAAAGTCAAAATGCAGTGATGGGAAAACTGAGGAAAATTCTTGTATGGAACTCACTTTTTTATCTTGACTAAAAAACGCATAAGCACCGTTAGACGTTTTGCGTACAAAAACTAAAACGTCGCTGAATATCAACAAAGTAACGTCTAAAACGGAAAATTAAAAAAAAGATAGTTCCTGGAAAGAGGTTGCATAATGCTCACTCGCAGAAGATCCTTTAGCGTTAGACCATTGAACTTGAAAGGTATGAAGCAACGTGCGAATTTCGGAGTTTAGATCATTGATCTATATATAACAGCAGAAAAAATCAACAAGATTTTAGTATTTTCATCACATTTTTTCTACTAACCGTAAATCTTCCACAAACGCCGTACTCGGCCATAGATTTGTGGTCGAAATTTTGGATGATATGGCGTCTCAATTCCCTCATTTGTATTTCGCCGACTCCGGCGTCCGTAGCTTGAACCAAATTTTTGACGACTTTTTCGGCTTCCAACACTTTCGACATAAAATTGTAGTCGGCTGCGTAAAAAGAAAAATTCGAGAAAATGAGGGATATCCCAAACTTATTCATGGAATTTTAAGGGACGTGTAGGAGTTCAAACACTACTTTCGCCAAACAAATATATCGTGCTATTTATTTTTTGGCAAAAATTTTGCAAAATCGATTCTTCAACGGTATCAAAAATATTGAGAAACTTTACATAATTTGATAAATCAGTCGAACGGATTTTCGGATGACTAACTCATCGAAAATCCGTCAAATTTTAAGTTTAAAGTTTTCAAGTCAAATGGAAAAATGTTAGATAAATTCCGACTAAATCACTTTATAAAAATGAGCTTACAAGGCGTATATTTTACAATACTTTCGATCAGCTGATGATATTTTGACAAACGTTGAGCGATCAATAATAGGCAATCGTCAAAAGTTAAATTTTTGTAGTACCCGTTTGAATAAATTTCCTGAAAAAGCATGACTTGAGAATTTCTTGAATACTAAAATTTAATAACAAATTCCAAGTTTCTTCCATTAGAAATTACCGTGATATAATTCTTAAAGACCGAATTCTCTTTCATCAAACGATTGTAAAAATCCGTACAAGCCTGTTTTCTCGACGAAAATTTGACGTAAGCGTCGATCAAAATTTTAGCCGTGCGACCGGTAAACTAAGGTGTATTCAAAATCTAAATTCAGAAATTGAGGAAAAAATAACTCACGTGATACAAAAAGACTTCCTCGATACGATCAATTTTACGACGTTTGATCGATTTTAATAGACGTAGATGAGTTCGAATCAAATTATCCAAACATTGTATATCAGGAATTAAGCGTAAAGACTGATCCAGAGTTAGCAATTGATTAAAAATCACTGCGTCAAAATATGTCTCAAAATATAAACTGTATGTATATTATGATGACAAATCTGAAGGATGAATAAAATTTATTACTCGTTTGAAGACGCTCAAAGTAAGACAGTACCGTTTTTCCGTGTCGTAGAGATCTATCAAATACATAAGGTTTGAAAAAAGTGGTTCTAATAATCGAGCACATTTCCAACATACATGTAACGGAGCTCCGAGGTCTGGGGAGGGGGGGGTTGGAGCACTTTTTTGGGGCTGGGGGTCAGTAATTCCCAAAATTTTGGGGGGAGAGATTCCTGAAGGAAAAAAATTCGATTTTTTCCATGAAAAATGTCCGAAAAACGGTTCAAAAAGTATTAATTTTTGTCTAAAAAATGATAAAATATGTACTTATTGACATTTTTGACCATTTTTTGTTCAAAAATTGACATTTTTCAGTATTTTTCCGACTAAAACTATGGGGGTCCCTGGGGCTACCATATGGCTAGCCATAGGATTGGAGAATCCTGGGGGGTCGCAAAATGGCTAGCCATATGGTCGACGATTTCTGGGGGGGGGGGGGTTCCCATAGCACTTCCCCCCCCCAATTACATGCATGATTCCCAATGTATTACCATATATCGTATGTTGTCTTTTAATTTCCTTGTCCGACAATTTTCCATCTTTGCTATTTTGGTCCATCAGCCAATCTTTCGCGCTTTCGCTCACGAGTAAATTTTCGTCAATCTCTTCTTCTTCGTCTTCATATTCTTCTTCTTTCGCTTTTATTTCATCTTCGAAGGGATTTTCGGTCGAACAAGCCGAGCTAGCCTAAAAAATAAACTGTTTTTCTAGATTATCAAAAACGAAGCCTAAGGAATGAAAATGAATTCAATTACCACAGCTTCATTTGACTGAACTATTGAATGACAAAAATCACTATTCTGACTTTTTCCAAACTATAGCCAATGACATCAAGATGGTTCTATATTAGATATGAAATTTTATACCTGATCATTTTCTCGCGCCGTTCGCTCCACAACTTCTTCCGAAAATTCAGCTCCAGACATTTATATATTAATGCATGTACAAACTAAAATAATGGAATCTTGACATTTGCTTAACTTTTTCAGAAAAAAATCGAACTCACTAAAAGCTCAAATTTGCAAATATCGGGCTCGCCACATGTCTAAATAACGACAGAAGAAATTATTATACAACGAAAATCATAATATTACGTTAAAATAAATTCGAAAAAAGGATATTGAAAATTACAATATTAGGTAAAAAACATAGGGTTTCAAAAAACAAAAAGAGGAAGAATTACGATATCTAAAAATAATGATAAAAGTATGTGAATTCAGTTGCGAGGAAATAAGTAAGCTCATTCCAATAATTGTACGATAGTGATCTCAGAGAATTCGCTGCAATAAACTAGCCCCATATTAAACGTGAATTGAAAAACATAATAATGAATCGTTGTTTAAGCGTTTCGTTAGGCTACAGGAATGCAGCTTTCGTAATTTCTTTAAAACTCCGTTAGGAAATAAGCAATATATAACTGTGGTGATATTTTTTGAATAAGTTCTCTATTCCAGAAGTAATGTTCCGATCAGTTTTTTACGAGAAACTGCATCAAAAGCACTGTTCTTCTGGACTATAATGCTGAAAAAAATTGAAGTTACTAAACAGTATTTCGGCTCTTTCCACAAATGTGTTGAAAATTTTACTGTAAAAGCCGAAAAGGAGCATTTTGGTGCATTTAAAAGACGACATTTAATTTCTTACTTCAACCGTAACCCACAATTTCATCTCTAGTCAGAAATATTTAACGTTTTTTGGCAGTTCATCTTTTCTACTGATTTTATTCTAATTTATTCTCGCTTAATGACAGTTATGATAACAAGAAAATGGGACCATAAAACTTCATCAACTTTCATCATTCTGGAACATTAAGACATTTCCAAAGTTTACTTTACAACTTTTCTCATGTCAAGAATCTATAGATGCTAAAAGCTAAGTTTTGAACGGTGTTCAATACTCAGTTTTTCGTGAGTTTTTAGAATAGAAGAGCGTTGTTTGTTACAAAAATTGCCGAAATTATAAATCTTTTACCGTCTTTAACTTAAGATATTTTTGCTGTAACATATATTTGGCTTCGAGAAAAATGAGAGAATACCGTAAACTTGAATTATTCACAAATTTTTTCGGTCCTTTCTGCCAATTGGCCCAGATTTCCGTGCACAAAAATAACACTGCGAAGCCCCGGAACATTTCCACTATTATTTTCATTTTATAGCGCATTAAAATGCACCCTATAACCCAATCAAAAGGTCTGTCAACTTGCACTGTGCAACTTGACAGAAAAATTTTGGTTGCACGGCCCGAAATTCGGTCGCTGTTTTTTAGATTAGATTAGATAGATTTATTTGCCGTTAGAAAAATAAATTTAGAAAAGAATACGAAAAAAATATTATCACGAGCTTAGAGGCGATTAGTATCGCGCGGAAATTCGATTCATCATTTTTTGAATATATGAACATTAAGAGCGAACGTAATATGACTAGGTAACATATTCCATGTATCAATATATCTATTACAAAAATCTTTTTCGAGTGAAATGAAATCAAATTTAACTGACTTAAGATATTCAAATCCCTTACTAGGAAAAGGAGGACTTTTTCCATCATCAACAGTAAAGACAGTTGCAAAACATTTGTTAAAAATATCACATTTGTCGAAGTCACTACTAACTTCAATATTATGATAATGCAATGTCGGGATCATTTGTCCCTTTACAGAAGTTACTTTGAAATTAACTTCAACCGGTTCTTATTTTCAGCATTTCTGTTGTTGGGGTATATACTCCACAGTTTACGTTTTCTCTTTTTAAATCTTTCCAAAAATTAAGGTTGTTTTTCCCGTTTCACCTGATCCTTTCTTCTTGGTACAAATTTATCAGTAAAACCTGCTAAAAATCCTTGGAAAACTTGATAAAAATGATTGAAAAGAGTATTAATCCACATTTGCTAATATGATCTCGAGAGATTGATAATCAGCATGGATAAAATCAAAAGGTTGAAGATTAGACATATCCTTTAACCTCGACTGGAGCTTCACACCGGGTACCCGAATTACCCGGGTACAAAATGAAAACCATTACCCGGGTACCCGGGTAATTCGGGTACCCGTTTTGCATCACGTATAATATGTAGACTTGAGAGTAGAGGTGTATGCATAATTTTTTTAGCCTTTTACAAGCCATGGCTTGTTGGACTGACAAAATGGCTTGTAGAATTTTAGTCCAACAAGCAAAAATGGCTTGTCAGAATTTTTTGAGTCATGTGTTTGATCATATCGGATAAAGAAAAGATGCATTTTGGTGCATTTTAGAAGGTCATAATCTCAAAATTTTTCGGCGCTTCACGCCGGTTATAACTTAAAGAAGCATTATTATTTATTTCCTAGCTCAGGCGCTGCTTCTAACATGTCTACCTTCATTTATCATTTAATATTTAATAGTTTTAATCATCTTAAACGTATTATTTCATGTTTTAATTGGTAATCTTCAATATTTCATCTTGATATTTAATGAAGATTCACATTTTTCCCTTGACACATTTTTTGAGAAAGATCTATACGTCAAGTCTGTAAACTTTTTGAAGTGATTATTCCTTTCTCAACGTAAAATCAATCCAAAAGCTTCATGGAAGTAGTTTTCGGAAACTTCTACTCTTCTTGCTTATATCTATTTGGCCAAGTTCATTAGAGTGTGTGAATAAATTAATGATTTTAAAATTTTTCAAACATGAAATTCCAGAAATTACGACCTTTGAACAGAAAATTCGAAACTAATTCTTCAAACAAGTGGTTGGAAAATTGATTTTCCAGTATCGCAGAATGTCAATTCAATACCCAAAAAAATTTTCCGGCGTTTCAGGCAGGAAAGATTAATATCTTTTTTGGGCTCTCACTTGTCATCATAGACAACTTAACCGTCGATTTCTCATGTAATTCAAAGTCGTTATGTTCTTGGATAGTTTGCTGGAAAATTTTTTCCACAATGCTTGTAGATTAGACTTCGATCAAACTCATAAATTTCAAATGTTTCCTGAATTTTAATGAATTAACGGCTATAAAATGTTATTGAATAAATGTTGAATGACATCTCTTTTTTGATCGATTGCCGTGATGCTCAATATATACATTTCTTTAAAAAATAACCTAGCATTGGAATTTATTCACGTATACTGATATTATAAAATTGGCTTGCAAAAATTTGGAATGGCTTGTAAAATTTAAGGTCAACAAGCCACTTGGCTTGTGACTCGTAAGTCAAAAAAACCCTGGAGGTATGCAAATTTCGCTTTGTCCCGTCAATAATATTGAGCTATCGTGATGTGATAAGTAGTATTTTGCAGCGTAGGTGCGTCGATGATGTGTATCAATCATCATCTCTAGCATTATATTCGCAATATACCTACCTATGCAGCCTATTGTATACAACAACACAACCAGTGTTTCAACATCATTCTATTTTCACAGTGTATCTGTCTAATATTAAATATGTACATTAACATTACAACTCATTTTAACATGTACCCGGGTATACCCAGGTAATTCGGGTACCCGGGTAATGAATAAACGGGTACCCGGGTACGAAATTTTTGTCGTGTGAAGCTCTAACCTCGACTCGTACTTTAGTCTCTGAAGAATATTAAATTTAACCATATTGTGATCACTGGTAGAAAAGTTTTCCACTACAGTAACATTGCCTATCAAGTTTGGATAATTACAGAATATCAGATCAAGAAAATTTTCTCCTCTAGTAGGCTCTAACACCAATTGCTGGAATCCAGAAATTAAGAATTAATGACATTAGAGAGATGGTCCATTTTGTCTTGGTAGCCATAATTTTTCAGCAAGGGCAAATTGAAGTCACCCAAGATAATATATCTATTATTATCCAATACAAGGATTTCTACTAATCTGGCTAAATTATTCAATAAATTGATATCATTTCTAGGCAGTTTGGAGAACAAAATGAATCTTATTTTAGCTGAAAATAAGGTTGTTTCAACAATTAGTACTTCAGGTAGAGAAAGTTTGTGTGAAACATTTACAATACTCAAGTTTAACTGTTTGTGAAAAACAATAGCAACACCACCACCAGTCTGATTTATCCTATCGCAGCGTAAGATACGATAGTCAGAACTTTGACAAATGAGAGCATCTGGGAAACACTCTGATAACCACGTTTCAGTCAAAAAAATCATTTCATAATGACAAGTATTAAGTAGATCCGTAAATTCAGTTAATTCGTTCACTATACTACGGGAATTGAATAAACTGAATTTTATTAGTTTTTGAACATTTAGTCCTCAGAGCTTTAATCTGCGATTTTTTTGTGCACGGACATTTGTGCCAATTGGCACAAAGGGCCGAAAAAATTTGTGCCAATGACGCAAAAAATTTTTGCAGCCTGAAAGCATACAGAAAACTATTAAAAAGTTTTATGCCAAAGTTTAGTAAAAACATGACTGAAGATACCTTCACAGCATACCTGTAAGAGGTCCAACCAGTTGGGGGGGTAAACCGAAAATTTTGGGGTGGAGGTCCCGAAATTTCAAAAATTTTGGGGAGGGGGGTCAAAAAGACCCTAAAGAAGTCGAAAAAATTTCGAAATTTTTCCCAAAATAGGTGAAAAAAGCCACTTTTGGCTGAATTTTATAAGTCGGTTCCCGGCCTTCAGCCTATTTATTGCATATGAGTTGTTTGTTAATCTTGAGCATGGATTTCTGTGACTAGTCAGTAGACATTTATTTTTCCTTTAAAATTTTCCTCGGGCTTAGGCTTAGGGCACAGCAGCTGCGCCCCAAGGGCGCAGCGCTGTTGAGGACCTTCCAAATGAAGTTGTTAGTTAAAATAGTATCAAGGGTCTTAAAGAAATATAGTGTTTATACTTTCTGGTGAAATCGTGTAGTGGTAAACGCGTCAAGTCCATAGGCTGGTGAACCAAGTTCGATTCTTGAAGTAGGTAGGATTTTTCTGTAGTGACAAGGAGTATGTGACATGTTTGCACATTTTATGCAAATGAGTTCCTGAATGCCACGAGCCCCTGGATTTTCGAACTGATCTGGATAGCTGGCATCTTAAGGAGTCCGAAAATGCCAGTTTGGACTATAATTGGTAAGGGAACCGACTTGAAAAAAATTCCCCACTTTTTTCCAATTTTCATAGTTTGGGGGGTTAGGGGGTTGGGTATAGAGTTGAACAAGTTGGGGGTGTGGGTCCCAACATTTGGGTACAGGGCTCGACCAAGTTGGGGGTGGAGGCCCCCCCCCCCCCCAATTACAGGTATGCTTCACAGCACTGATTTGCATAAAAACCGCGCCAACTCTATTTTATCTAAGCTCATCAGTGCGATAAAAAAACTGATTCGAAAAGAAATCGGATGCTGCGAGAATTCAGATATTTTTAAAGAATTTTTACGGCAAATTATATTTTTCTTTAATTTTCGGCGGCGACGAATTTCTTCTTAACAAAGACGTAAATAAATTAACGATGTCTATAATTGCTTTCTCCTAAAAACACAAAACCGAAAGTTACGTCGCGTAAATTTTTGATTGAAAAATTGTGCCAACAATGTCAATTTTTCTGTTCGAATCAAACACCAAAAATAAAAATTTCGGTTTACAATATCACACTGACTGAATGAACCATACCTGTAACTTTGGAGGAGAGGTGGGGGGACCCCCACCCCCAACTTGGTCAACCCTATACCCAACTCCCCATACCTGTAAGAGGTCCGGCCAGTTGGGGGAGGGGGGGGGGGGGTAAATCCGAAATTTTGGTGGTGGGGGTCGAAAAAAGTCGAAATTTTTCCCAAAAAAGCCAAAAACATACACTTCTTTGCTAATTTTTTCCAAACTGGGGGGGGGGGGGGGTTGGGTATATGGTTAGCCAAGTTGGGGGTCCCCCCCCCCCCAATTTCAGGTATGCAACCCCCCCCCCAACTTGGAAAAATTGGAAAAAATATGAAAAAAGGGGCTTTTTTAAGAAAATTTTCGAAATTTTTCCGACTTTTTTGGGCGTTTTTCGACCCTTCCTCCCCAAAATTTTGGGAATGTTGGGACCCCCACCCCAAAATTTTGGGTTTACCCTCCCCCCAATAGGTCGGACTTCTTACAGGTATGGAATGCTTACAGGTATGGAATGCATACCTGAAATCACCGTTTTTTCCTCAAATGAGGTCTTTTGAGGAAAAAAATTTCGAAATGAGGAAAAAATTTTGGGTATAGTTCTCATTGTAGAAAAAATTTTGGAGAATTCAAAACCGAAAAGATGCGTTTTGGTGGACTTAAAAAGGTCAAAATCTAAAAATTTTACGGCGCTTGGCGCCGGTCACGGGTGCAATCTTGACTATTTTCTATCAGGTGCGGCCATTAGCATATCTACTTCGACTTACTAATTAATGCTCAACAGTTTCTATCAATCAAGTTAACTCGTTTCATTTTCTAATCGTTAACAGTCCATTATGTCACCCAAAATTGAGATTTTTCATCAATTCTCTCAATATTTTCTCTCGATGTTTGGAATTTTTTAAACGTCTGCAACCTGAAATTTTGCGTTTATTGAAGATGGAAATTGAAGACATCATTCTAGACTGCGATTTTAGAACTTCTGTTTATGAATATCTGTTGGAGAGATTTATTTTCCAGCGTTTTAGAATATAAAAACTGAAAAATTTTTCCGGCGCGCGTATTATACTACATCACTCGGATTTTAATTTATTTCCCAACGTTGTGAAGGTTCAATTTCCAGCGTTTTAGAAAGTGTGTAAATAAAATTAATAAAATTAATAAATAAAATTAGATGACTAAATAAAATTAGATGATTCTAATCAGAACCACAGAAATGTTAATAGCGGAACTTAATGAGAACTCAATCGCTAACATGCTTTACCTGCTCCTGTAGAACACCAATATATTCTTCATGAGCTCATTTTGGCTAATAAAACTAGAATTTTCTCAATTTTTTTCTCATTTTTGCAGATTTCTGACTCCAAATACAACAAAATGCTTGGTTATGCTCCTAAAATGCATAAAAAGGCATAAAAAAGCAAAAAACGCATAAAACAGCATACGTTTTTAAAAATGAGGAAAATTTTTGGAAAATGAGAAAACAAATTTGGGTCCGGTTCACATGTGGAAAAAATCCTCGAGGAAAAAACGGTGCCTGTAATTGGGGGGGGGGGTTAAGGGGACCCACCCCAGCTTGGCCAACCATATACCTAACCCCCCCCCCCCCCAGTTTGGAAAAAATTAAAGAAATCGGCAAAAAATTGTATGTTTTTTGGCCTTTTTGGGAAAAATTTCGACTTTTCTCAACCCCCCCCCCCAAGGCCCAACTGGTCGGACCTCTTACAGGTATGATGGAATGAACAGTGGAAAGTTAAGCATTTCTATTCATTTATCAGTCATTGACAATCTTAAGGTTTGTTGTGAAGAAACAAATATACTATTAAATACAATTCTCTCAAGTTCTAGACAAATAAAAGTAAATAATATTACACTCGGCGCGAAGCGCCGAAAAATTTTTGGGTTTTCATCCCCTAAAATGACTAAAAATCAAGGAAATTCAGCCTTCGACCAGTTAAAAAATTTGTGCCAATTGGCACAAACGCCCAAATTTTTTTTGCCATTCGGAAAAACACTGCTGTTGTGTCCAAAAAAACCTGCTCGTTGGTTGTTCTCGTGATGATTCCGATTACAGTAACTGTGATGCTGTTATGTCAAAACTGTTTACAGTACAAACTTACAGACTTTATATAAAAACTCTGTACGATTCAAAATCATGATGTGGAAGGCATCAGAACGATAATTCGTGAAAATTACGTGAGTAAACTTGTTGGATGAGTGATTATTCGATGAGGCACGCAGCGGGATGTTTAGTCGACATTCTGTTGATTATCTGAACTGTAACGACCAGATTTGTGTGAGGTACTTTACTTCTAACCAATCGGTCGATACAGCGGGGACAAAAGGGGCAGAGGCGGTACAATGCGGGGCGATAATATACGAATGATCGATGGTCGCTTGAACGTCGACAATACAAAACACGCTTCGATTTATAATACGAACGGGGGCCTCAGTTTAAGTTGCTTTCGGATAATCGGCCGCTTGCAAATGTATAAAAAGGACGGGGCGAGCGCGGAAGTCAAAAACGTAAAACCACAAGAATAAGAAGAATGATCAAAATCACGCTTTGCTAATTCTTTTATACGCACGGCGATTTTGGCCACTCCCTGGGCGTTGCGGGAGGTCGAGCTTCTGTCCATCTTCTTCCGCCAATCGTCGTTTCCTGCTATGCTTTTTATGCTTACTTAGTTACGCCTCTCTAACGCTTTCCTGGTACTGTATGCTTTCTGTGCTTTGCTTGCTTCCTACGGTGGGCTTGGCCACACCTTTGTGCTTCTGTGCATGCTTCCTGTATCGGTTTCTCTGTATACACATGTTTTGTGGGGCCACCGCTACCGTTACACTTGAGACTACTGTCTGGCGGGGCTTCTATGTATTTTACTGTGTGCAGGTGTTGTTTACAATTTTTACGGGGGATTACGGTAGCTGTGGAATGTTTAGTTTAGTGTAGGTTCTAGGGGAACAGCTGCCGTTTGTACAAATTAATTGGGGCATCTTAATTGGGCTACCGGGGTGTGAACCGATCAAAATAAAGTACTTCACGTAATTTTATAGGAATGTTTGGGTGTGAATCCCAGACACCCTTGAGACGATAAAATGCGAAAATAAAATAATATCTAATAAATGTCTATCACATACAGTATGCTACATATTTACAGTACTGCTTTAGCAGGTACGTTACATTTCCCTCCTTCCAGAGTTGAACGTCCTCGTTCAAGGCTTTGGAATTTGAGGAAGGGTGGGGGAAGATTCGATAGTTGTTTTCCGAGGGTAGAAAGGGGTTGTCTCGTTTACGTGCACCGTAAATGTAATATTCTTATGGGGGTGTTTAAGTGTAACGTTGGGGTACATGAATTTTGTAACTGCATAGGGTCCGTTTTGGCCAGGGAGGAATTTGGGAGTCAGCCCTTGTTTACATGAATGATTTTTGTATAGAATAAGATCACCTGCCTTGTAATGAATGGTCTGAGCATGCTTGTTATACTGACGGGTATAGTGGTCTTGAGCTTTTTGCAAACTTTTCTGGACGGTTGAGAGTGCTTCTGTAAAATGCAATTTTACACGAAGGGCGTAATCGTCTAAATCAACCATGTAGGACGTGGGGAATAAATTTAAGGCTGTGTCTGATGGCAGATTAGCTTGCCTACCGTGGAGTAATTCAAATGGGGGATATGATGTGCTATCATTTTTATGAATGTTGATCGAAAAAAACGGCATATGGGAGATAAGTATCCCAATCAGTGTGATTTGAATTGATGTACATGCGGATACGGGTGGCTAAGGTTTGGTTGCAATGCTCAACTTCCCCATTGGCAATGGGATGATATGGGGTAGTATGAATTTTCTGAGTATTGCATAAACTGGTTATCCGTGAGAAGAGATCGGATACAAAATCGGAGCCACGATCACAATGGATGATTTTTGGGGACCCATGACGGCAAACAATTTTGGTTACGAATAGCTTGGCAATAGTGGCTGCAGTGATATCAGGGGTCGGGAATGCCTCTACATACTTTGTGAAATAATCGATGAAAATGACAATGAATCCGTTGCCGTCTTCAGTGAGGGGTAACGGTCCCATGCAATCAACACCGACTTTATCAAATGGGCCAGTCGGCTGAATCGGTACCAAGTTTGCATGCACTTTGTGTCTAAGAGCTTTCTGTGTCTGGCATGGGTGACAAGTTTTGCAGTAACGTTTGATATCACGGCTCATTTGGGGCCAAAAATATTTTTGTCTGAGCAAGTGTAAAGTTTTTCGGGCAGCAAAATGACCTGTGAATTTGCTGTCATGATGTGAGGCGATGAGATGCTGGACTTGCGACTTGGGAATGTATAGCTTTGCCTGTTTGTCGACTATACGGAAGAGGATGTTTTGATGCACTGCGAATTTGATAAGGGTAAGGGAGTGTTTTTGGGCGATTTTTGCTAAAATGTTTTTGACAGTTGGGTCAATGCGTTGGAGTTCAGCAAAGTTTTTCTGTTGCTCTTCTTGTTCAGTTGCTTAGGCCTCAAGAACAGAATTGATGGTGGATATTTTGGGGCGGGTTTCTAATTGCTCAATATCAAAGGATTGCTTTGCTGTTTGTGAGGGGAATCGAGAAACTGCATCTGCGTTGCGATTAGCAGTGCCTTTCTTAGGGCAAATGTCTAGTTGAATACCGGAGAGGGCTAATCCCCAACGGGCAATGCGAGGGGACGGGTTTTCCTTTTGTAAGACTGCCTGAACTGCTGTGTGGTCAGTGGGTATAATAACATGTTGCTAAAAAAGGTAGGGGCGGAAATACTTGACAAACTCAACTACTGCAAGGGTTTCCAACTCAGTTATCGGGTAGTTGCGTTCTGCGGGTTTTAGTGTGCAGCTCCCAAAAGCAATGGGGCGATCCTGACCTTTACTATCGAGTTGACTGAGAATGGCGCCAATTCCGAGTTTTGAGGCGTCAGTTTGCAGAATAAACGGTTTGGTGAAATCGGGATGCTGCAGTATTGGGGCATGGATGAGTAATTCTTTGAGCGTAGTGAATGCGTTTTGCTGTTCAGGACCCCAGGAAAATTCGGAATTCTTTTTGAGTAGTGATGTGAGTGGACTAGAAAGTTGAGAGCAATTTGGGATGAATCTGCGATAATATGAGGGTAGGCCAAGGAATGCCTTAACTTCTTTTGAGCTTTTGGGTGTGGGTATGTCATAAATGGCCTGTACCTTATGGGGATCTGGTGAAATGCCTTGCTGAGAAATGACCTGGCCTAAGTATTGGACTTGGGGTTGGCAGAATTTGCATTTTTGTATATTTAGTTTAAAGCCTGCTTGTGGGAATCGGGCAAGAATAGTGTCTAAACGATCCAGCATTTGGGCATGGGAGTCTGCGAATACCAAAACATCGTCGAGATATACAAGGCATGTGTTCCATTGCAAACCCGAAAGAATAACATCCATTAACCTTTGGAATGTGGCTGGGGCATTGGTAAGGCCAAAGGGGAGGTAATTGAATTGATACTGGCTGGCTGAGCAATTAAAGGCCGTTTTTTCTCTGTCTGCTTGTGCTATGGGAATGGAATAATATGCATTGGATTGATCGAGGGACATAAAATATTTCAATCCACGTAGGGTGTCTAGAATTTCGTCTATACGGGGCAAGGGGTTTGTATCTTTTTTTGTGACTTTGTTGAGGCCTCTAAAATCAATGCATAAACGATGGCCTCCATCTTTTTTGGGGACTAAAACTGTGTTGGTACACCATGGAGAATTGCTTTGGCTTATGACACCTGCTGCTGCGAGTTGCTCAACTTCTGCTTGTATGATTTGCTTTTCTTTTGGGGAAGTCCAATAAAGTTGTCTACGTACGGGTTGGGAGCCATTGGTGTCAATTGTATGTGAAACGAGGGTGGTTCTACCTACGTCCATTTTGGATTTAGCATATAATGTAGGATACTTCGATAGGGCGGGTAGGAGTTGTGTTTCTTCTGCTTCTGTCAAGTCACTGGAGGTTAAATTAACATTTTCTCTTAACCATGTGAATGTATCAAAACGGTTGGGCTGGTTTTGCGTGGAGGGGGTTACGCTAGCGGGGGCATTTTGTTTTGGGATGTAACAAGAGACTGTGCCAATGCATGTTCCGGGGTAAAGAATTTGAGCTGTTTCTTGTGTGTTTAGGACCGATATGCGTATGCGACTGTTTTGGTTTTCAGAGATACAAGCTGCGAAATGGACTTTGGGATTCTGTTTGGGTTTCGGGGTGAATTCAAGCTGTTTGACCTGTAAGTACGATTTGGGCAAGGGGACAGTAAATTCGGTTACTGTACGGGGTGATAATTCAAATTTCTCATCCAAATAAGTTCCACCACGAGTTGAAAGAGGGCTATATTCTAGGCCATCACAAGGTAGTATGACATTGCCAAATTTGACCTGTGATTTTTGATTGTTGATAGTGTATTCCGAAAATCGACTGAGAAAATTTTTGCCTAGAAGGATGTCTGCTGTGCAATCTTTTTGGACATGGACCATGATTGTTTCCTGGATTGTTTGGGCTGTCACTGTGACAAAAGTGGTCCCTACAAAGTGAATCGGAAGATTATTTGCTGCTTTTGCTTGGACTAGCGGGGGTTTCATGTCTAACTGTAGGATTTGAGCGATTCGGGAATCAATGAGTGAGTAAACTGCACCAGTGTCAATCATGCCTTTTGTCATTAATTTGCCGTTAAGTGTGATTGGAATATGAGGGGTATGTTTCTCAGGTACATTTTGGGGTGGCTTATTTGATGCAGATTGGTGAATTTGATTAATGAATTCGATTGCAGGAGTTTGGGGGGTATCAATATCGACAAGGAGGTATTTCCGCTGCGTTTGTGCCCCACGACGATTAGCTAATTCTAAGAGTGCATGGCCGAATGATGGGGGAATGGTCTCATGTAAATGTCTGTTGTTTGATGGTATTTCGTATGCATGTTCAGTTGCGGCATGGTGCTTTGGAAAGGGGAAATATTTTCAGAGAACGAGAAAAGAATAAAAGACGCCTGCAATAACTACAGTAATAACGGCTAGATTGATAATGAATTGCAGGGGTCCTTCAAGTAAATTGTTTAATCCGTCCGTGAGACTTTGGGTGGTACCGATAATTACATGTTCTATGCCTTGACCGGCGCCAGAGAGGGTATTTCCGAGTGCTTGGCCACTGCCTGAGATCATGTTGTAAACTTTATCCGAATTGAGAGACATTTGGGTGGTGTAATTGACGAGTTTTTTGACAACATTTTCCAGTGTGTGAGTTTTGTAGATGTATTGTTTCAAAAAGAGTAAGTTGGTTGAAATAGTTGCAAGTTGATCATGAAAAATGGCGGGTGTATTAAAATGGAAAAGGGAAAAATTTTGGTTCCAGACAATTTCTAAGGGTAAATTTGTGACATGCGGGGATCCGGTTTCACTGACCCATGTATTATTCTGTTTGTAAAGGGCTACATGCATGTGATGGCAGTCAACGGTTTGTGAAAAAGGGGTCAAATCCTTGCCTCCTGGATTTGAAAACATGAGTTCGGTTCCTACGAGAATGGGCAAAAGTTTGTAGCATGTTTGGTTGATTTTGTGGTTGTAAAAGACTTCGGATGCGTTTACCCGCTTGCAGGGCCAGACTGTGAGGGCTTCTCCTGTGAATTCTGCTATTATGTCGGTTCTCTGTAGGAATGCACGCGCTCCAAGGGTTGCATCAAGGCGCAAAATTTGCCATACGAGATCAAGGTGACGCTGTGCCTGTCTGCATAATTCACTCCATACATTTTTGAAATTTTGAATTTCGAATTCCTGGATTTTGTCTGCTAGATAGTTTAGTTTTGCATTGATGGGTTCAAAATCATCAAAATCGTATAGTGTAGTATGAGTTTCGTTGGTTTTTGGGGTTAAAAATGCGTTACGATGTGGTGTGCTTTTGTCTAATTGTACGATAATGCCTTGTTCGGTTAGAATGCTGTCTTGGATTTCTGGGCAATTGGGGTTCGAAAAAACTGTATTTTTAACCGAGAATGCACCTTGTAGTTCTTCTATTATCATGTGTGTTTGTGTGAGTTTTATGGGATGTGTATTTTTGTATTCGAAAGGGCATAAGTTTTCAAATGCTGTTTCATTCCAGATAATAGATCCGTCGGCTGTGACACAATGACCTGATGTCAGTTTGCATGACCCTAGGTCGCCTAATGTACCTGTCATAGATTTTCCATTCCAAGATGCTATTTGTCCTATTTCTATGATGACGTGTGGGGGTTGGTAGAAGTGTTTGGCGGGGGCGAAATTGATAGGGTTCAGGGGTCAGGCCGTGTAAAAGGGACAATAAGTTGCGGCCTGTTTTCGACGGGGTTTCGGGGGCGGTGGGCGGCGTAGTGTCTTGCTTTCGGGGGATCTTGTAGCCTACAGGGATGGTGGGTGGCGATTTTTCGATTTTTGCGGCTTCAGGCGTGGGGGGTGGTGACATGGCGCACCAATCGGGTACATCCAGGTCAAGGACGTATTCGTCACTACGGCGGTGGGTGTTGGGCATGATAGTTCCTAAAGTAGTCTGAGGGCCGTTAGTTATGGCCGGTAGTTTTGAGTAAAATGGGGGGTCATCAATGTCCATGAGGGGTTGGGGTTGCCTGTACTCAATGCAATTTTGAATATTACGACTCTGCTGATTTGGACAATACCTGCTTGTATGACCTCTCTGCTTGCATAGAAAACATTGAAAATTGGAGTAGGGTTTCGAAAGGCAGTTATCTGATCTATGTCCTGTTTGGGAGCAGTGGATGCATCGGCTTTTACAATCACATGTACTGTGATTATTACGGAAACAGATTTCACATGATTTTGGGGTGCCTACTGATTTACAATTACGAGCTACGTGTCCAATTTGTCCACACTGGAAGCATGTGGGCTGCCTAGGGGTGGTATTGTTCCTGTAAGCATTATTCCTGCTGGAAGTATTGTTACTGAAATTGTTGTAGCTACTTTGTTGTGGGGATTGAGGTTTTTGTTTGATATGCAACTGTAAATCTTTTACTTGTTGTTCTAACTGATGCAAAAGATCCTGTTGGTCTGTATTTTTGGTGAGGGAAAAGATAGGTTCGGGTTTTGGGGGTCAGAAGGGAAGGACGTTGGATTTTAACTCATTTCTAAGGATTTGCTGTTCAATGTAAGCTGCTTCATCTGACATTTCTTTTAGAGTTGCGAACCTTCTATACTTAATTGCTTCCCTGATTTCGTTTTGCATGCCTTCTACAAAGAGGGGTTTTATGATCATTTCTCGTGCATCTGTGTTAAAGTTAGGGTAGGCGAGTGTTGGGAGATGTTCTAGATCAAATAACAATTCAGTTACTGTTTCTGATCGCTTTTGTTTTCTCTCGCGTAGGAATTGTTGATGTAGCTCATTATCTCTATTGTTTGGGAAAAATGCCTGTAATGCGACTTTATACTGCTCGTATGTGTGGGGAGGGTTTTCGGAATTGGCTAAACTCTTGAATTTTGCTAGCGCGGCTCGTCCTAAATGAATTTCTAAACATGCCAACTTTAACTGTATGTCTGTATCTTTCATGCCTTGGAGTGCCATGAATTGTTCTAATCTTTTGTTCCATTCACCAAAATGTTGGGTCACGCCGCCCGTGAATACTGTAGGTTTCGCGTAGAAATTATTTGCCATGTTATTACGAATGTTTGCTGTTCTGAGATCGTCTATTAGGGTAGGGTTTACTGTATTCTGATTCAATTGTGTGCGTAGGGTACGAAAATGTTCTGAAAATAAATCGTTTATCTGTTCTCTAACGGTTTCTCCTAAATGATCTTGCGTTTGGTGGGTCATTCTTGGTTTACGCTGGGATTTCTGCTTAAATGCTTCCATTTTTGCTTCATGCTGTATTCGTTTAAATGTATCGCTTAATGTTTCGTTGGAGGGGATTTCCAGTTTGCTTTCTACGAATACTGTCTTACTGTAGGAAATGATTACTACTGTATTATCTAATGCTTCTAAATGCCCAGATAAGAGTACACCTAATTGGGGGCAGGGAGTTCCAGTGGTTAAGGTAACGGTACGGTCACCAAAATATGTAACGACCAGATTTGTGTGAGGTACTTTACTTCTAACCAATCCGTCGATACGGCGGGGACAAAGGGCGGGGGCGTACGGTTACACTAATACAACGGATGATCGACGGTCGCTTGAACGTCGACAATACAAAACACGCTTAGATTTATAATACGAACGGGGGCCTCGGTTTAAGTTGCTTTTCGTACAATTGGCCGCTTGCAAATGTATAAAAAGGACGGGGCGAGCGCGGAAGTCGAAAAAATGTAAAACCACAAGAATAAGAAGAATGATCAAAATCACGCTTTGCTAATTCTTTTATATGACGTTTTTGGCCACTCCCTGGGCGTTGCGGGAGGTCGAGCTTCTGTCCATCTTCTTCCCCCAATCGTCGCTTCCTGCTATGCTTTTTATGCTTACTTAGTTACGCCTCTCTAACGCTTTCCTGGTACTGTATGCTTTCTGTGCTTTGCTTGCTTCCTACGGTGGGCTTGGCCACACCTTTGTGCTTCTGTGCATGCTTCCTGTATCGGTTTCTCTGTATACACATGTTTTGTGGGGCCGCCGCTACCGTTACACTTGAGACTACTGTCTGGCGGGGCTTCTATGTATTTTACTGTGTGCAGGTGTTGTTTACGATTTTTACGGGGGATTACGGTAGCTGTGGAATGTGTAGTTTAGTGTAGGTTCTAGGGGAACAGCTGCCGTTTGTGCAAATTAATTGGGGCATCTTAATTGGGCTACCAGGGTGTGAACCGATCAAAATAAAGTACTTCACGTAATTTTATAGGAATGTTTGGGTGTGAATCCCAGACACCCTTGAGACGATAAAATGCGAAAATAAAATAATATCTAATAAATGTCTATCACATACAGTATGCTACATATTTACAGTACTGCTTTAGCAGGTACGTTACAGAACCTGGCTGTAGCTTTTTGATATTGTGAAGTCAAAAATGAGACATTTGAACAAACTTCGCATCCCGAATATTAAGAGGATCTTCATCTTGCACAAAAAATGGAATTTGCATACCTATATTCTGTTTTTTATAAAATGCTCCCAAATGGAAAAGTGACACAAATCAGTACTGCCGTCAAAATCGTTTACATGGAGCTCTTACTGTAAAATTTTTCGCTCGAAAATTTGTTAAAGGTTAGACAGGTATGGTTAAAAATTTCGAATTCAATATGATATATTGTTATGTTTATCAGAAAATCGTGAAAATCTGAAATACTACTTGCTATCCACTTTCATTATTTAGAAGCATTTCAAGAAAAACAGACTATAGTAGCCCAAAGAGTTTTCTCATTTTTCTAGCATTTTTCTGCCTACTTACGAGACTTGGAATGTATCGGCCCAGGTATGAAGCAACCGCATCATTAAAAATTCATTAGATGCAGATTTCAATTCTATATAATCTCGGATGAAAATGTTTTTAGGATTTTACTTTTTACACTTTTTAGGAAGTTTTGAATAGTCAAAAAATGATACGGCAAATTGTAAAAAGCTAAAGTTCAAAAGGGCCAGAAATTTCCGTATGCAATGGATAGTTCGCGATGCCTCCTATTGAATACAAAAATTGACAACAACAGTTGGCTTTTCTACGAATTTTATGTGTCAGATTAGATGATAATAAAGTTTTGGTGGTTGACATAAATCGAAAAAAAGCATCGCGAGCTTTCGAAAGCAATCGGTCCAATCGGTTCGAAAGCAAGTTTTCTACTGCAAATTTCGGTCGTTTATATCGCTAATGTAACCACCTACTACAAATCGTCATCTTGAGAGGCAATGCTAAAAGCATATTGCAGAAAACTTGAAGCAGTCTGCTGGACGCTAATGCTCCCAGATTTTCAAGCAGCATTAGAAGCATTCTACACTGCAGAACCACCAGTATTTTGGAAGAGGGATGAACATTCCAAAGTCAAACATGACAAAGCGGCTGAATTGACGTGCAGACTGATTCCAAAAAAAGGAGTTTCCCTCGAGAAGACATGAACACTATGTGATCCGAATGGAAACTGATTTGTTTCAAACCGGTTGCCTCACAAGTTCGTGATGCTTTGTTTTTCTATTAATGTACACTCCTAACTTTACTGTCATATCCGAAACTTGAAATTCCTAGAAAATCCAACTCTTGTTGGTCAAGAATCGAAGATTTGAATTTATCGACTAAAATATGTAGATTAAGCCCACTAAGGCCCGAATGACGAAAGGAAGGGCAGGACTTTAGTCTGCTATTTGCCCCAGACTTCAACTCGCCATTTGCCCCATGATTTAGGCCGGCATTTGCTCCCCCCCATTTATCTCGCAATTTAGCCCAGCAGTGGCCCACTGTTTAGCCTGAGAATTGCCCCATCGTCCTATGAAAGAAACTGGGTCCATGACAGAGTCAGCTGGCCCAGCAAAACATGTGTTCACATGCTGGGTTACGTGTTTTTCACAATCTCGGCAGAATATATCGTGTGAACAGTGTAAAGGCCCTGTCATACTTCACCGCGCGGTACCGCGCGGGCACCGCGCGGCGCCGGTTGTCCTATTCATACTAACAGGCGGCCCGCGCGGTACCGCGCGGTGAAGTATGACAGGGCCTTTAGTGTGGTGGCTATATAGCTTATTTATCTATTTATGATCAGTTCCTTTTCAAGTGGAATGAATTGTCCAACTTGTGATTACTTTGAAGAATAAACATTCATTGACTGCAAAGCATTTCTACAATGTCGATAATTATCGTCTTATGTAGTGTATGGGTAGGTATGCAAAATCGATGCCAATAAACAAGGGACTGTAGATAACTGCAGCTCAGAGACTGTTGGGTGGGTTGTGTAACAACGAAACAGGAAAATACAACAGATTAACTTGGTGATGATCAGAACTCAAATACTATAATTTGTTTTTTATGAATTGCCTCTAAATTGAAAAAAGACAAAAATTAACAATGCTATAAAAATCGCGTTCACAAGGCTTTTACAGTAAGATTTTTCACTCTAAAAATTGTTAAATGTTGATTTAATAAGCTCACAAATTTTCAAACTCACGTGATGAACAGTTTAGCTGAAAATTGTAAAAATCTAAAACTGTACTTGCTTCCCACTTTTATAATTTAGAAGCATTTCAAGAAAAACAGACTATAGCTTGCAGGGTTTAATGCATTACTTCTGTGGTACAGTGTGCTAGTCGGTGGAAAAACCATATCAATCACTTTTTTCCTAATCCATATCCTAATTTGAACTCGCAATTTGGAACGGATCTTTTCTAATTGAAGGTCTATCATCTTGATCTTCTTCTTCTTCCCAATCATCAGCCACCAACTCGTCTAGAAGATCTATGTATCCTATAAAACCCATCAATTTGTTCTTGAAACAATTTTTTCTTTGTATACCACAATGCTGGACTATTTCGTAGGCTAAATTTTCATCAAAAAATGCCACAATTTAACCTAGACCATCTTTCGTCATACGGCGGCCAGCTATCCTTTGTTTAGGGCGCCATTTAACCCCAGTTTATCCCACATTTAGCCCTAGCCCCGATTTCGCCCCGCGATTTTACCCTGATTTTAGCCCGCCATTTGGCCTGAGATTTGGCAAGAAGTTTGCCCCAAGTTCCCGTCAAATAGCTCGCGATTGGCCCCAGATTTGCCTCGCCCTTACACTTCGCCCTAACAGTACATGAAGTTTTGCCATTTTTCGAAATGAACAGGTGACATCAAGAACTATGCATCTGCTTAGCGAAACTTTCGATCCTTATGAGTTTTAGCGGAAGATATAGTCATTCCTGTGTCAAAAAACAAAAAAGCAGATTTTTCACCGGTCTCATTTTTTACATTTTAAAACTTCCTCCAAAGTGTAAAATGCAAAACAGGGAAAATATTTTTATACCACATTGTAGAACGTTGCATTCCGCATCTAATGAATGTTAAAGTTAAAGTTACCTCCTTGCCTGGATCGATACATTTCAAGCCTCGTGAGAGAAGGCAGGCAGAAAAATGATAGAAAATTCGAAAACCTCAAGTTTAGGGTACAAATAGGTATGCTAATTCTATGAAATGCGAGAAACTTGTTTAAATGTTTCATTTTTAAAATTCGAAAGTAGGTATTCTCCCCCCCCCCAAAAAAATAGGTCGCAATTGTCAGAAAATGCAACTATAAGATGGTATTCCAAGTCGTGCGGCGCTCGCGATACATAAATCTTCGTAATTTTTTGTCAGCAGGTAGCTAGCTATCGTAAACTTTCAACTATATAGGAAATTTTCGGTGCTTCTAAGCTTTAGCAGTAGATATTGTGATTTTTGTGAAAAATTGCAATTGTTGTTCCCAAAATTTGATATTTCGATCACTGTTGTTCTGAATATGAACTTTAGACTAAAAAATCCTACAGTAAATTGAATCCCATTCATCCTTCCAATACGGGTCAGATTTACAGAACCCGATGTCAAAATCACCTAAATCCGCAATAGTTGGAAGAAGTATGTGTCATAAGTTAAAAAGATCGGAAATTTTCCATTTTTATCTTACTGTAGCCACGCAAGTTCTGACTTTAAGACGGAATGAATATCATTTTCGTTCCTAACTCATAAAGATACTCCAAATGAGTGATTTTGGGGTGGCATCTAATTTTTTTCTGGTCACAATCAAGCTGAATCCTATCAGAAATCGTGTCTGGGATGCAGTCTTGCACACGCTCACCGATTTCTAGTGTATATTGTACAATTTCTCGTAATATTTTTCCTTGACAAACAAAATTACCATCATTAGAAAAATGGACAATATTTCAATTATTCATCTAACTACGTGTATTCGCCATTTGTTGATCGATTTTTGATACAGGCGTAGAAGTACACAACTACTAATTTACATATCCGGCTGACCCATGGCCTAAGCATACTCAAATAACCTTCGAAAATTTTTAAAAGAGGAGAATCTAACTGATACAGGCAACCTGGGTGATCAGTACTTATTTCAGTCATTTTTCAGCACAAACTGGATAAATTTACATGGTAGAAAGCGCACAATTACTGTAATAAAGTAGAAATAACAATCAGATATACAAGAAATATGACTATCTATTTCAACGTTTACAATATACGAAGGACTATCACAGAAATCACGAATCCAAAATCAGCCTATGCGTATCTAAATAATAACCATCCGAATCAAGGGCGAATCTTTGCGAAATTCGGATAGATTCCAATGTTTGGAAACCAAATTCAAAATCACCCATCGTCTAGAAAATGCGAAAAGAACTCCACTTACTCGAACATGTGAAAAAATTATAAAATGAACTATTTCAGGAGAACAAGTTTTTCATCTAAATAGCTTCAAATTCCACATGAACTGTAGTGAATCAGCCAATACCTCTATAACTTTTCTTATATCAAATGGCTCTGCTCTGTTGTCATTTTTGTCCGACTCTGCGTATCTAGCATTCATTAGAGTGACGTGCATTTTAACGTTATCGCCTCTTTTCTGACGTACCAATAAATTTTTCGAAGAGAAGTAAGAGGCGATTTGATCAACCAATGTTTGTAATCTGTGAAAAGAAGTTCATGTCATTTCCTGAAAACAAAAGATCTTTTCTTACTGTATCGGTTCTTGGCCGTTTTCGTCGAAAACTTTCGCGTAAAGTACATTAACTTCAGATGGATCGTCGTTCATGTAATCTAAACCTTTCAAGAGAAATTTTTTTGACGTAAATTTTTGCAAAGCGGGTCTAAAATTACAAAAGTAACTTATATTTTTCCGCATAAAATCTCGAAAAAAATCAGGTCAAAAATAGATTTTTAAACCTACTTTATAACTTCCTTGTAGCAAGAATCCAAGACGTCTTTGGCTCCGTTCCTTTCCGAGTCGCTGAGAAGCACCATAACGCCTATCGTCAAATGTAATTTAGCCGTTTTCATAAAAATTTCTTCTCGGATTCCAGAGGACTAAAAACGATGAGAAGGCATAACGAATCAAAATCTTAACTAATGTTCACGCTCATAACTACAGAAAGTTCTATAAATTTTTTATCATCTTACTTCAGAACATTCCGATAAAATTTTTTTTTTGAAATGTTCAAAATTATTGCGAATCTCGGCGTTTATAAATGGTATGGATAAAAAATGCGTAGGATCGTATCGTCGACGAGCCGAATCGACGACGGCCAAAATTCGACGTCTACATTCCAAAATTTGCATTTTATTCCCGCCACGAATAACTACAAAATAAAAAATGAAGATGATTAGAAAAAAAGTAAAAAATTTGTTGAATAAAATACGGTGCAGGTTTTAGTTATATTTTGCATAAAAGTTGTCATATTTCATGATTTTATGATAGTAGTCGCAATTTAAAAAACCAAGATTTGGCCGAAGAAATAAATCCTTAGAAATACACTTCAAGCAGGAAGTCTCAAATTCTTAGTCCTCATCAAAGAAACTACAATCACCTGTAAAAAGAGTTGGCAAAATCAGAAGTTCTAAGCCCAAAAAGCTAAGTGTATAAATTTTTGATACTAAACACCTTCTCTAATGAATTTTTAACAACTCAGTGATTGATTGCCATGGTGTAAGGTCGAACTTTCCTTAAAAGCATACATGTAATTGGGGGGAAGTACCATAGGAACAATACCCCAGAAGTCTTTAGCCATATGGCCAGCCATTGGGTGATACCCACAAGATTTCCCAATCCTATGGCTGGCTATATCGTACTCATAGGGACACTATACCTTTAGTCGGAAAAATACATAAAATGTCAATTTCTGATCGAAAATATCAATTTTCTCGGCGCTTCGAGCCACAAATACATCTTTTACGGTGTTTTAAACAAAAATTATTATTTTTTGAACAAATTTCAAGACCTTTTTGGTGAAAAAATCAAATTCCTCTTTCTCCAGTGAATCCTTCCTAAAATTCTTGGCAATCGATGGACCTCCGCGCCAAAAAGACCGATTGACTTCCTATACCTCGAGGACTCCGTTACATTATTCTTAACAGGAAGGAAGTTTTCAGGGGTAAATTATTAACGTTAATATTCTATAGTGCATTCGATAGGCTGAACGTAAACACTAATTTTCTTTTGCCTATGAGCCTGATTTAGACTAATATTTGCATAAATGTGGTCTAAGTGGTAACTTCACCTGTACATGATCACGGCAACGGCGTAGCTTAAAGTACGGTTATTCATGCACCAGACAGATAATTGTGAGCACTACAACGCTGTCCATTGAAAGTCGTGTTCATCTCTAACAATCCTATGAAATACCCTTTAAGTTCAAGAGTTAACAGGCGAAAATGGTCAGTGTAACATTCGTTAGATTGCTGTGGACTATCGATACTACGACCCGTATGATTTCAAGACTTACATTTGAAGACCTCCCTCGCCAGGTATTGTGTTTAAATTTCTGGGTTTTGGACGCGGTTGAAGTCACAAAACTAGCAAAAAGCCGGAAAACCTAATCAGAAGTGATCTATAGACAACAATGTCAGATAGGTCGACTTATTGATGTTATAGTGAGCCGTATGATAATTAAAATGACGACTGATCACTCCAATGACCACTGGTCTTTGGCGCCATCTATCGATCAAAAATATTGGGAATTCAACAAATCTAGATGTCATCTGAGCGCTGTTGGTAAGACCTAGCCGTGGATCCCACAATTCATAAGTCCGAATCTAGGCCCCGATTAACCGAGTAAAATCCGGGACTCGAATTCTGCGAAGGGAAAAGTCCCCAGAATTCTGGATAAAATACGGGCGTACTGGAACGCCAGTGTTGATTCGGGACGGATATTACCCACAATCGAACCGACAAAGATTTTACAATGATCAAACTGGGCCGAGTTACTTCTGGTCGCGCAGATAAAATTTATTGAAGATGATGATCTCAGAAATTTCTGCATCAAAAATCGGAAAAATGGTTCAAAAAATAGTATTTTCAATCTAAAAACGCGTAAGAAGTCGGCTAAGCGTCACGAAGCGCCAGAAATCGATACTTTCGACCATAATCAGCATTTCATACCCGAAAAATAAAATTTTCACTCAGTATCATACTTCCCCAGAGTCGAAAATCTAGATAAGGATAAAATCGTAAATGGTATGCCCAGGGTTTTTTTCCGCACAGTGCGGACTTTTTTTGGGCTGTGCGGAAAATTCTTTGGGCATTTTCCGCACAGAACGGAAATTTTTTTGGGCGTTTCTACTGCTGGCCTTGATGAAAAGGTGCATTTTGGTGCAATTTAGATGGTCAAAATCTCAAATTTTTCTGGCGCTCCGCGCCGGCAAAGAAAATAATTTATAATATTAATTTAGCTGAAGCGCAGCCAAAAAGTAGTTTACTTTGATTTCTCGGTTGTCCCTGATTGTTTCCATCAATCTTATATGTCACTGCTAGAGTGAGTAAAACTCGTCACTTTGCAGTGTGAATTGGAATTTTCCTACAAATTTGCTGATTTTTCCCAAATTTCTCCACACATTTATTTAATACCATCATTTTTCTAGGAAAAATCTAAACCGAAAGTATTACAAATTATCTCTAGAATGCATTTTCCAACATTTCAGTAGCTACTTTGTTCAAAAATTCTCTGGTGTGACGCATCGGAAGTTAAGTGTGCATGGTTTTCATGATTTGAAATTCCTCATCCCATTCATCAATTAGTAATCTTCAGTATTAGGTTCGGATTTTGTTGAAAATTGAGATTTAATATTGATCTTCATGAATTCTTTCTCTCACTTGAATTTTTCTGAACTTTGTGAACACACATTTTGTCATTGGGAAACTACACGATTTTCGACTGAAAGTGCAAACCTTTTGTTTTAGAGATAAATGCTGAAAATGCTGATTTCCAGCATTCTATAATATCAAAATGTAGAAATTGAATCAATTGGAAAATCGACTGAAATCTATAAATCATCGGCTCTAATCACAGAAATGACAGCAGCAACTATAATTTTGTTTAATCAAGCTAAAATATCTTTTTGAGCTAGAAAAACAGATACTTTACATTATTTTCTTAGCAATCTATAATTTTCGCTCATTTCACACATTTTTCAAATGATCTAAACTTCGAACGGAAAAAATTTTTGTGTGCGGAAAAAATTTTGAGTCATTTCCGCACGGTGCGGATGACGGCGTGCGGAAAAAAAACCCTGGGTATGCCGCACCGTGACTTTTTTTTACTCGCTGTGTGAGGCCACAGGGGATGTACATTTCGGTGGCTCTCTGAATACAGTAGGTAACAGCAGCAATGTACACCTATTAAAAATCACTTATTCTCCACTACCTTGGCTAATTTTCACCATATAAAACGCACCAAAATTGTTTTTAGTGCGATGAATAACCAACTGGGAAACAAACGGTGAATCGCCAAATCCCAAGAATTACAATATAGACTTCTGCGCCAGGCTCCAGGAAACTGTAATTTCGACAGAATACATTTCTATTTTCTACAAACATGCCTCTAAAATCTTCCTACGGAGCAAAAAATTTTTGTCCCCTAAAAAATTTGTCGATCTTTCCACTTTCATTCATCAAAATACTTTGTTTTCGAACCTGTGGACAAGACAAAGATATTTTTCTCATACTAACCACACACTCTCCAAAAAATAGTCAATTGCAGTTCTCCTAAAAGTGGTCATTTACTCATTTCCTTCAAATTGGCTTACCCATTATGACACTTCACAAAATTTTGTATACCAGTAAGTCATTTTTGTCACATTTAACTCAAAAAGTAAGTCATTCTTAAATTAATTTCCAAGCGTAAGACCGGGGTAATATACCCCTTATCTCCCTATGGGATGCTCTGCTTAGTATATACATGATAAAAATTGAAAAAAGCGGCATAGTCACAGCCATACATGTTTTAGGGGAGGGGATGTTTGCTGGAGGTCCTGACCTTTACCTTGGACATAACCTTGACTGCCCCAGCAGGATTTTCATTTTTTGAGGCTTTTGAACCATGTAATCTAGAAGTGTATTTTTTTCCTACGTAAATGTTGCAAAAAATATACTGAACATAAAATAAATATGATTTTGAAATAATTCAGCATCCTTTCAAGACTTGATTAAATAAAGACTTGGAAATTTCATGTAAAAATGCCGAAAATCATCAAGAAAAGTTTAATTTTTCTGTTGTAACCGGAAGAGCACACTGAAAAACATCTAAAAACGAAGTTCTGATTAATTTTGATAGAGGTTTCAGCACTCTTTAAAGAAAATTTGGGTCTGACATTTCCGAAATTTCTATGCTGCGAGTGTATGGTCAGAACTAATAATTAAAGTTGGAAACAACATTCCGACGAGCAGCGCCTAAATAATACATAATAATAATAATAGTAATAAAAACAATAATAAAAATAATAATCATCGTCATTTTGTAGCTCTATGCATATATTTCTCATATGAAGGAATCTCGTTTTTTCGATCTCGAACACCATTTCCAGATCACAGCTTATTTTTCATAACTAAAAAACTTTCACTGACCAGTTTCACCAATTTGATGCATCCGGGGAACAAAAATTTGCGTTTGCGTCTGAAATTCTAAACGCCTTTTCGTCTCGCCCGATCGGCCAATGATAAAACGTAAATATTCATTTGGCACGTCCATTTTGATGGCAAAATCGGGTTTAAGATTTTTCGAATCGACGTGATCAAAATGAATTTTCGATTCGTCTTCTTCGTACGGGTCCATAGGGCAAGATACGGTATCCTGATGATCGCTTTGTGAGTCAGGTTCTTTCTGTAAAAACGCAATACTATAGTCTGTTTTACGTGAAATTCTGTGGAAAACAACTATAAAATTAGATAGGTTTGCCATTTATTAGTAAATCATATTTATGAGCCTACTCAACTAACCTTTGTCCTATTTTGAGTTTGAAAATCCTACAGTAAAGGCATTGTGGGGGCGGTGTCATTTTTCAGTTCGCAAATATGTCATAAAAATAGACTACATGTATTTTACATCCTTTCCATTGATTTGGAAAATCTCACCGGAAACGAATCTTTTCCTTCTTCGTCTTCTTCAACATAATGATCATTAGTGGTCGATAATTTGACGGGCAATTTTCTATAACATCGGCCCTCGATCCATTGCAAATCCGGCCTCAAAACGTTGAAATTCATCATATTTCTGCAACAAAAAAATTGAGTAAACGAATAGCGACAATAAAGTAAAGGAGCGAATAGGAATTGACCAAAAAGTATAAAAAGCAAAATCATCAAAATTGAAACTTTATTGAACGTCGAAAAATTGGAAGCCAAAAAATAAATCTCACAAAAAAACACGTAAATTTCAAACGGAAGAACGCAAAAGTTGTCCAAGTAACTATAGGCTGGATCGGATAGTTTTTCCGAAAAAATGGGATTTTAAATTGACAGATAAAAGTAATTTTGCTAAATTATAGACACAATGGTAGGTGTGGTCAACGAATAAATGAAAAATTTTAAAACAGAATCCTCGAAATCCAAAAATTAGAATTCTGAATCCTGTTCAAAGGCGATTTTCCTGAAGCGCCGAAAATTTCGATTAAAAAAAGCACTGAAGTTCTAAACAGTCAAAATTGTACAAAGTTTATTATTTCAGCGTTCAGACAGCAATAGTTTTTTAGATAATTCTCTTGATTTCAAATTCGTAAATTCAAACTGAAACATACATGTAATTGGGGGGAGGGAAGTGCTACAGGAACCGTCAACCCCATGGGTAGTTATTTCAGATCGAATTCTATTTATTATTTCAGATATCGAGTTTTAAAGTCTAGAAAAGTAGTTTTTGACAAAGATAAATTTCAATTTTCAAATGCATAATTTGTAATCTTAATGATCGATAAACCATACATGTATATACGTAACGGAGTCATGAACTGGGGAGGGGTAATGCAATTTTTCGATTATTAAAAATCCAGGAAGGTGTTCATTACAGAACAAAAATTTCTCATTTTCTGCAGAAAAAGTTCAAAGAACGGCTCAGAAAAAGTAAATTTTGCTTTAGAAAACTATAAAAATATGAATTTTAAACATTCCGAAAAAACGACAACAATTGATAATTCGTCAATCAAAAATAATCACTTTCACTAAAAAAATTTACATTTTTCAGTTTCTCCATGCAGTTCCACCTAATGGCCAGTCATGGGAGGTCGTATGGAACTTCTCACCCCAATTATACGTATGCGAGAAACAAAAGACGAAAGACACAAATTTAAGGAATTTCAAAAAAAATGAGCAATTCTCGAACTAAAATCACTTTGGAATAACTGAAAAGACGTGAAATATGACTTTTTCGAAGAAAGAATTGTTGAAGAACGAATTTTTTATCATTAAAAAATGACTAAGACCCAAACATTTAAAACAAATTTTTGATGTTTGTTTTAAATTTTCATCCCATTCTATTACACTATAACTGGCCCGGCACCTAAACCGCTAACCAAAATGTACTGTATAACGTTTTTTTGAACTTTAACATTACTATCCAAAAATTTTGCCGGCGATTTCGCAGCCGGTACTCCGAAATGCGACCCGTTATTATTATTTTTTATGTTCGTCAAACACGAACCGGTTCGTATGAACTTCTCTTCGTTCGAATTCGGGAAATAATGGCACAAACATGATAGGACTTCGGGTAAATGTTCATTTTCCACGAAAAGACAACAATTGGGTCCAGCGTCGAAAGAATAGGCTAAAATTAGACGCGGTGTTTGGGCCATTTTTTTTGATTTTGGCGCCTGGCTAAAATCGGGAGATCCGTTTTTGAAAGAACATTCCGTCGCCCAAGTTTCGTTGAAAGCGTGGACAAAATTGATCAAAACTTTCGACGAATCGTTCAAATATAATAAAGGCGGAAAAGTATCGGCGCAAACAGCGTGCAATTGATTACTGTCGCGCATAACGTATTCGGCGAATTGATCGAAATTTTTTTCGAAGAAAGCTTCTTTTATGGCGTTTAAATGCACAGATACTGTATTTGAGATCCTAAGAATACGGATTTATTACCGATACTGGCAAGAAAACACCAAGTAGTAAAAGAAGACAACAGAATGAATTTACAAAACAGTAATAAAAACAAATGGAAAAAATACCACACAGTACAGAAGTAAGAAAGAAAAAAAAATCCGTGATGCTAAGAAACTGAGAGAAAAACGAAAGACAGATTTGAAACCAGAAATGAAAAAGAGAAAACAATCCGTGAAAAAACCGCAAGAAAACGAAACGCAAAATATGAACATCAAGAGTGCAAAACGGAATAATCAAGGGGCACAAGACACAAACGACAGACACAGAATTCGACCAAAAGACTAAGGCCGAAGAAAGAGTGAAATCAGGCAAGAATATGAAAAGATAACGAAAAAACCATAGCCCGAACACAAAAGTTACACAAAACAGACAGAAGAAACAAAAATAAACGTAACTAAATCGAACTCATAACAAAATAATGAAAATAAGCTCATACATATATAAAAAACGTAAATAGAGGACAAAAAGAGAAATCTAAATAAAGCATGTGAAATACATGTGAAAATAATATAAGTTGATGATTATGAAAATGAGAAATAAACTAGAGAAGGAAAAAACCGAACAGTGAGGGGTAAATAAACGAATCGAAAAATAGATATAAACAGTGAAAACAACGACAAAATCACGAGAAAAAATACAAAAAATGAAAGAAGACAAAGAAAGAATTACAAGAGAGATGACACAAAGCAATAAACAAACACATAAAATAAACTAAAATTGACGAAAAATCAGAATTAAATTAAAAAAAATTAAGTAGAATTAAAAAACGGGAACATTCCGGAGATGACGGTAGCATTAATAGACAATAGAAATGAAAAGTATTACGAAGTTGGAAGAATAAACGACAAAAAACTACAAACAAAAGACGACAAGGACAATCACAAAATAAAAAAATAAGTGAAAAGAACAATAATGATATAAAAAGACACTAATGAATAAAGAGAACAGTAAGAGAAGTTGCATAAACAGACAAGAGAAACAAAAACAAAACCAACATAATAATGAAAAGTAGAAGATAGCCCTTATAATATAAAAAGCAATCGACGAACAAAGAACCAAACTAGGAGTAACGACAGAATGCGAACGAATGAGAATAGACGTTAACTGAAAACGTGGCGAGACATAAGAAAAAATAAAACACGGAAATTCAAAAAGAAAACACCGTTATTTATATTGGAAACGACAGTAAGAAATCTACTATGAAATATGGGGAACAACAAGGAGAAATAAAGAATGAATGCTTAATAAGAATACAAAAAGTAAAAACACGAACAACAACAAATCAAAACATGAAATTCTGACAATAAACAAAGAAAAATGTCATACAAATATACAAAAAAAACTATCAAATTAACGATAAAAAATAAATAACTAAATTAAACTGGAAAACGTGAAGAAACACAAATTCAAAATAGTAAATAATAATCAAAAATTTCAACATTGTCGTACAATACGTGATGATTCAGTTACCTATATTTTAAAAGTTCACTAGTCGAAACGCTCCTTTCCATACCGTCCGTACTGGAATAAGCTTTTTGGGCGTCGCTCACCACCAAAACGACACAACGCAAATTGGGCCAGTGCTCCCGCGTCGAAATTGTCCGACAAACGCAATCAGCGCCTCGCGGCTCTTGTCCGGCGAACCATTGCACCAAACCGGAGTAAACGCTACGTGCCGCACTGCCCGATCCTTGGAAAAAATGAAAGTCTGCGCTTCTCAGAAAACTTTACATTTTTTCGTCGGAAAAACGAGCATTTAAAATAAAATGTAAAATTTCTTGTGGAAAATATACCGAGAAATTCACGAATAAAATGATTCTATATCCTATACCTAATCTAGCTAATCGGCATATATCATCGACATTAAATTCGAAAATAACGCCCAATGAATAAGCGATAGCGGCAAAGCCGGCGGCCGACGACGCTAGACCAGCCGCAACCGGAAAATTGGTCGACGAAGTGATTTCGAAACTTAATTTGTAGGGATCGTTTTTAGCGGCTTTTGGAAGCTTTTGAGCGTAATCGACGGATAATTGTCGACGAATTTCTTCGAAACATTTGTGATATCTATATAGTTTGGCAGAAAAATAAAAGTTGAAAGCATATGTAAATAGTAACGGATCTCTGCGGCCAGGAGGTCATGGTATATCTAAAATTTAGAGAGGAGTAATCATTGACGGGAAGAAATATTAAATTTTTTGTTTAAACAATCCAAAAAATGGTTCTAGAATAGCAATTGCTATCTAAAAAAAACTTTTGTGTGATTAAAAAATTTTGAGTCTAAGACAATGGTAGAAGTCCTTCCTGCTTGAAGAATCTAAATTCTTTTGCATGCCAAACTATTGAGTTTTAGTTTGCCCGACTTAATATTCATTTAATTGACTGAAAAATTAATTTTTCTTCTACGATATAAAAGTTTAAAAGATTCATTTTCCAGCGTTCTAGGATCTCAAAATTTACAGAAAAATTTCGGCGCTGGGCGCCGAACAAGTCACTCTACTCATATTAACTTTTTCATTTTCTATCTAAAACTCAGAAAATTGGGTTTCAGAAGCCTAAAACTGACACGAATCGAGTGAAATACAGAAAAATCGCTTTTGATGGTTTTCCGATAAAATTAAGCGGATGCATGGATTTTAGAGTGAGCGACCAAAAATTTATCTCTGCAGCCAAAATTTTTTCCCAAGTTGCTCATGCAACCTGGCATTTGTAAAATCTACTATTGCTGGAAATCTACAATTTTCGTTCATTTTACACATTTTTCAGACGATTTCAACTTTAAACGGAAAAAATTTTCATGCGCGGAAAAGTTTTGAGTCATTTCCGTACGGTGCGGACGAAGGCATGCAGAAAAAACCCTGCATTGAATACCAAAAAATAAACCACAAAAATTGCATTGATGGCGCATTTTATTCAAAAATTTTCTTTTTTCGCCCAAACATATGGACACCAATTGGCTAGCCCCAGGATAGCCACCTGATTGACGAATGTTGGTGAGCTCGCAATATGGCCAGAATTACTTGGGGATCCATATAATGAAAATTAAGATTTTTGGATTCACCAAGTTCAGAGATCTATAGTTTATTCATTTTCAAATGAGCATTGAAAAGTAAAATAATTCATAGAAATAGATGATCTGCCATTTAATCTGCATCGCAGACCAAAATCTTTTTCTATCAATTTGTTCGCCCAACTGACAACTGTTACAGTCAACTCGAGAAAAAAAGGTGTCTGTGTAGACAGATTGCTCCTTGTTCGCGCCGAGACTCATTTGGAAAAAAGACGATTATCGATCGGTGTCAATGTTTTTGAGTGAAAAATTTCTACCTGCTCATTTTTAATAAATTGATTTCGCGACCGTTCAAAATAACGCAATCGCGAATTAGCTGCTTGGTGACGGGCGCTGACCTTTCGTCGTCGGTAAAAGCATCCGATGACGGCAACGTGGCGACGAAAACTTTCGCGTGCGTTTCGGCATATAAAGCGTCGACGGTTAAGCTCAGAGAATCGTTCAACGGGATCATAAGGTCTTTGTCACGTTTGCCCCAATATTTGACCAAAGCTATGTTGATAGGGGCGCGAACCTTGACTTCTTTCCACAACGAAGACATGCTTAAATATGGAGGTACACAATATGTGTGAAGTTATGGATAACCTGATGACACGATGTAATACTAGTAGAAAAAACCGCAATCAAACTTACATGTTTTTGATCACTCAAATTTACGTAGTTATGCATGTTAATCTTAAATTTTAAAATTAAAGAGACAAGTTACATATCAAATTACAGTTGTTTACTATTATAACTTAGAAAAAATTCAACCGTTTTGTTCGTGTTGAAATGAAAACCAAAGTGACAGATCGGAAACGTCAAATCGATTTAAGCCTAATAAGCATTTTTAGAAAGAGGTTCAAAAATTGCAATTTTTGTTTGAAAACCGTGAAAAATATATTTGCCGCGCGAAGCGACGGAAAAAATGATGAACTAATATCTTCCAATGTACGTTTCCACGCAAAATTAAGGGCATTGATTTGAATAAATTCCTCATAGGGATGTAGTCTTGCGCACTATTTATCAGCCCACTAATGTCTTTTATCGTATATTTTTTAAATTATTGTTTCGTAACATGTCCTTGACAAATAATATTATTATCAAGGATCTAATAGGCGCTTGGAGCGAAACATTTTGAGAATGTCGGCTCCCAAGAAAATTTCACAAACCATGCCCGTAATTGGGGGTTGGGGGACTCAGTCGGATCCAGACCCCAAACGTACTCTTCAAGGAATTTTCGATACCAGGATGTCATGATGCCTCAGCAATATCATATTTTTGACCAAGTATATCAAAAGGTATTACTAATTACTATATTAGACCCAATTTGAAGGGCTTAATAAAAAAATGCAAATTGATGCTAATTTTTGAAGTCAAATTTTCTTATGGGGCCCACCTACGATCTTTTATCTTTACCACCATTGGGAAGAGCACATTTTTTAACTTCAGGAATCCAGTTGAAGCAAAATGGTTTGATTCCATATAAGGTTTTTATTTGCTTCAAAAGAACCGTATGTTTTACTATGCGCGTGATGCCTGTTTCAGCATACAGATTCGAAGCGGGTCATGTTGATGTTATATAAACGATGACAACTAGGCTTTATTAGACGTATATAAGAAAGGTTACAGGTTGCATTACATCCATTACTACATAACATCCTAGTACATGTATAGGTACACTCAGGCCTGTAGCCAGGAATTTTTTTCGGGGGCCCACACATTTTTTTTTCACTTAATTTACCGCGACATTAGCCTTGACTTTTTCTTAGAGAAAAAATTCAAAGGTGCCTTTTCTTTTCTCAACATTTGAAACATTTGGGGGGGCATGGCCCCCAACCCCCCTGCCTACAGGCCTGGGTACATTAACAAAAATTTTGAACAAAATCTGAAATAGTCGAGCGCGGACCTCTAGGACACTTGACGTGGAATGACACCTATATGAGTTCCGACCCATTGAGGGTCAACCTAAATTTTGGAAAAAAAGCGAAAAAAAAAATCCCCACCTTTTAAGAGCAGGGGGGTTGGTAATAACATAATTTTAGTTGGGGATAAAGGAAGTTGGGGATCCTTTCCCTAATCCCTCCATGCCAGGGTTTTTTATTTTTGCCTACGGCAACCAAATTTCGGACTGTGCAACCAAATTGTTCCAGCCAAGTTGCATACTGCAATCTGAAGCCTGAAGGCCATTTTATCTATGTCCGATAGGGACGACGGGTACCCGAAACCAAACCCGAATATAGGGTACCCGAGCCAGATATGCACGGCAAGAATTTTCCAGGGAGGGTCCATGGACTTTTTCCCTGGGGGTGGGGGGGGGTGGGTGAGCAAAAAAAAAACAAGAAAAAGTTATGCAAGCCTGTTTTTCATATAAAATATGCACAAAAGTCATGAAAAAAGCTGTTTTGGAAAAAGTTCAGGTAGGGGTGTTTGACTTTTTTGGCCAGGGGGGGTGGCCAGGGTCTCAGGTATGGGGGTTTACCCCCCCTACCCTCCTATGTGCATGTATGACCCGAGCTATTTTCAGCTACATGAACCCGAATAAATCACTTCTCAGATACCCGAACCCATACTTGGACAATAGGTTCAACTGGATGCAACTCGGTACCAGTTGAGGCGACTTTGGTACCAGATGACTTGATTGTCAGCACTAGATAATGTTTGCGTGAACTGGTTTTAACTGCGAAAACGGGATCGAGGACTTACGGATAGACCATCAAGTACTAAAAACTATATCATCAACCAACTAGGAAATAAACCAACCACCCAACTTATCAGGGAACAATCCATAAATCAAAAAGGCAATCAGGGAATCAACCAACATATCACGGAATCCACCAACCAAAAAAGAAACCAATGAGTAAATCAACCAGGAAATTAACAAACCAACCACTAACCAAGAAAGTCAATCAGTCAGCCAACCACTAGCCAGATAGTCAACCATTCAACCACAAATCAACTAACCAATCAGAAAATTAACCAACTAATTAGCGAATATATAAGAGAATCAATTAGCCAAACAGGGAATCAATGAACGAACCAACCAGGAAATCAACGAACCAATCAGTTAATCAACCAATCGACTAAGGGTAAAACCCAACCAACCATCGAATCAAGAAATCAGCCAATCATGAAATCAACCGATCAATCACGGAATCAAGTACACAGAAAATCACTCAACAGATCAGGAAATCAGCGAATGATACAATCCAATTATTGAATCAGCCATCTGATAGGAAGTCATCCAAGCAATCAGGAAATACACTAATCGATCAGGTGATGAACGAACCAATCAGCGATTTAATGAGTGCACTAACCGATCAGGTAATGAACCAACCAGTCAGCGAATTAATGAGTGCAATGGTTCTTTTTTAGCACGAGTCCAATTGGAATTCGTGCTAATAAAAAGATATTTCATTAGCACAGTTAGCATGGGTGACAAATGATACTTCATTGGTCTGAAACTAGTGTATGAGTTTGTTGCTTCTAATAACCTCTTCCCATTGTATTATCGATTCATAAAATCATGCAAGAAAGCATTCAGGATGAATTTTCTACTTGTTGGAAGTTATGGAATAAATGTAAGAAGACGGTTTTTGATTTTTTGCCCAATTTGTTGATATCTTCCATCTATTTTCTTCTGGAACTTTCCTCAAAATTTTCTTATTTTCTGTCATTAGCACGAGTGGTAACGTCTGGAATTTCTATTAGCACAGCTCTAGCTTCATCAGCACCGTGCTAAAAAAAGAACTATCAGTACAATGCATCAGAAAATTTTCATGTTTTGACCTTCTAAAACGCACCAGAATACACTATTTCAAATTCTCTGACTTTTCCAGGTTCTCAATCATAATTTTTTCTCCTGACTTTCGAAATTTTCCAGATTGATTGGACACACTGGTAATGTCCTACAGAGTATGTAAACTCTGAAATAAGCTTGATGTTCAAATTTTATTGTATCTTTTATATTTTCTACAAGATGAATGTATCATATGTACATCTCGTTCCCTACCCTTGTTTGGCTGGGCAACCACCAAAACCATTGGGGAACCAACCAAATTTCTGGGCTGACTGGTACCAGATGAACCGATAAGGTTTGTCCAGGTATTGCTTTTTATCTTCCACTTTTAGCTTCTCTGATTTTTCTAGGTCAGTAGCTTCAAAAAGCACAATTTCTCATAACGTGACGACAGATAACGATTTTTCTGGATGAAAATACCCTTCTTTTCTTTTTCTTGATTTTTTTCTCGGAATTCTTGATACTACTCACGATGTATTTTTGCAAGTGACGTCAATGGACGAATGTTACAGATCCACATAATATTATTTTCCAATACTAGGAATTATTAGTTGATGATGTCAAACGAACAAGATATTCTTGATCTAGCATTTTTTACGCTTTCAAGGACCGAAAGACATTCAAACATACCTGTACTTGGGGGGGGGGGGAACCCCCCCCCCAACTTGGCCAACCCTGTACCCAAAATCATCCAACCCCCTCCAGTTTGGAAAGAATTAAGAAAATTTGCAAAAAAGTGTATGTTTTTGGGCCTTTTTTGGGGAAAATTTCGACTTTTTTCTACCCCCCCCCCCCCCAACTGGTCGGAGGTCTTACAGGTATGCATTCAAAATATTCAGCAATCAAAAATTAAACGAACGTCATGATTAAAAACACAAAATTTTGCTTCAACTAAAAAATCGATATCTCCCAGATAACATTGTATATGCAAAAAAACAATTAAACACGTGGTTCTATTGAAATTACATATACAAAATATGCTTTCCGGCATCCGGAAAAGTACAAACTGTTTCTACTCTTCCGATCCGGCAAATTCCAATCTTCGGGCCACTGTTTTTTTTGTACAACACCCCTTTGTACTTGTACAAAGATTGAAGTCAAAAGTCTTTGTACATTTTAATTTTTCTTTGTACAAAAAAATTTTCGTTTCGTAAATACTTTTTAGTAATCCTGAACCCAGTGATAACGTTGGTTTGAGATTTTTGAGCACTGAAAGGACAGGGAGGAAATCAAAACTACAAGAGAATTTATGTTCAAATTTGTTATCAGAAGTAAGGTTAGGATCAGGAATATTTTCAGGTTTGGTAGAAATAGAGGAAAAATAATCATTTAGCAAATCAGTTATTTATTTATCAATAGGACTGATGGCAATTATGTCTCTATATTTAAGATCAGGAATACCTAGATGTAGAAAGTTTACTATTCCCATACTGATAAAATTGGTGTAACTCTCCAGCTTCAACAAGATTCATCTCCTTCATTATTTGATGTCTTTTAGTTTCTGATCTCAATTTATTTCTAGGTATGCTTGGATGCATTCAGGTATTTTTGTACAGGCCAGGTTGCCATGTGCAACTTGGGAAAAAATTTTAGTGGCACAGATAGATTTTTGGTAGCTCGCTCTAAAAATAAATAAGCTGTCAGGAGCTAGCTTTCTTAAACCTCATTTGATTCACGTCGGTTTTCAACTTTTAAACTCAATTTTCTGAAGTTTGGAATTTCGAACATCAGGATTCAATTTTGTATGCAGCTACGACGACAACATTGGCAATAGCGCGAGACTGGCATTCCTCCTGGAGGAAAAAATCTTTGTACATGTACAAAGATTGTCAAAATTTTTCTTTGTACAAGAGAAAAAATCTTTGTAGAGTAAAAAAAAAGTGCTTCGGGCAAGAAAATGAAACGGCAGCGTGGGAAAAAGAAAAAATGACGTCATCCGGTGCCGGATGAAAAATCTAAAAATAGACTTTTTTCGGATGCCGCATGAAGTATGAATCCGCCCACTGTTTTTTGGGTATTTTCTACTTTACCGGAATTTTTTGTTTTTGGGTTAAAATAGCTTTTTCTGGCATTTTAAAGGTCGCTGATTCCAAAAAAACCAATCATTTTGCGCGGAAACTATTGTTTCAATATGTTTTATTTTTTTAGATATGGAACTTAATTTTGACGATATCGCTAAATTGTGTGAAGATAGGGACAAACTTCACGAGAAATTAGTAGTTTGCTTAGGCTTAGGGCTTAGGCTTAGGTTTAGGCTTAGGCTTAGGCTTTTTAGGCTTAGGCCTTTTAGGCTTAGGCTTAGGGATTTCACTTTAAGCTTGAATCGTCGATTTGGAATAAATGTTTTTTCGAAAAGGAATGATTATTAAATACATAAGATTTCCATATTTTCTGTTGAAAATTTTAATGTAGTACAGTGTTTTCCGCGCGAAATGATTAATTTTTTTGGAATCATCAACGGTTAAAATGGCAGAAAAAGTTGTTTTCAGGAAAAAACAAAAAATTTCGGTAAAGTGGAAAAATTCCTGTTTTTTTCCACGAACATTTTTCCACAAATGTGGAAAGGGGTCAAATTTTTTTCCACATGTGGAAAATTTTTTTTTGTCTTAAAATCCACGTTTTTCGCTTGAAAATGCTCACAGACGCTTTATTTAAGCGTTTTTGAGCTTTTTAAAGCATTCTGATCATATATTTCAAGAATTAGATTTAAATTTTGTGTTCATAAATCGTAATTTCTAAAAATTTATCATTCGAAAAATTTTTAAACCATTTATTTGTTCGTAACCTTTCATAAATTTGACTGAAAAGCAATGAGTCAGAAGCGTAGAACTTTTCCAAAACTACTTCCATGAAGCTTTTGAATTGAATTTACGTTGAGAAAAGAACAAACGCTTCATAAAGTTGAGAAAGTTGACGTTTTGATCTTTCTCAAAAAATCTATGAAGGAAAAAATGCGGATCTTCATTAAATATAACGATATAATATTCAAGATCGCTAACTAAACATGAAATAATACGTTTGAGATAATGAAAACTATTGAAGATAGAATGGTAAATGAAGGTAGACATGCTAAAAGTCACGCCTGAAGCTTGGTAATAAATAATAATGATTATTAAGGTTATAACCAGCGGCGCGAAGCGCCGGAAAATTTTGAGATTTGGACCTCCTAAACATACCTGTACTTGGGAGGGGTTGGGAGGGCCTCCCCAACTAGGCCAACCATGTACCCAAATTCATCCAACCCCCCTCCCCCAGTTTGGAAAAAATTAGAAAATTTGCGAAAAAGTGTATGTTTTTTGGGGAAAATTTCGAATTTTTTTACCCCCCCCCCCCCAACTGGTCGGGTATTACTGCAGCTGGTGCACACCACCGTTTTTTTTCCTCGAAGATTTTTTCCACATGAGAACCGGACCCAAAATTTTTTTCCTCATTTTCCAAAAATTTTCCTCATTTTTAAAAACGCTTATAATGTGGCTACGGATGCTTTTTTATGCATTTTAAGAGCATACCCAAGCATTTTGTTGTATTCGGATTCAGAAACCTGCAAAAATGAGGAAAAAATTGAGAAAATTCTGGTTATGTTTGTTAAAAATGAGCTCATGAAGAATATATTGGTGTTCTACAGGAGCAGTTGAAGCATGTTAACGATAGAGTTCTCAGGAATTTATCCGCTCTATTGATATTTTGGTGGTTCCGATTAGAATCATCTAATTTTATTTAGCTCTTGGTTCGGCGCAGAGCGCCAAAAATTTTTTTGGATTTTCACTTTCTAAAACGCTGGAAAATGAACCTTCACAACGTTGAGAAATAAATAAAAATCAAACTGATGAACTGTAATTTGTTCCCCATTCCAGCGCGAAGCGCCGGAAAAATTTTCGGGTTTTTATATTCTAAAACGCTAGAAAATAAATCTTTCCAACAGATATTTATGAATAGAAGTTTTAAAATCGCAGTCTAAAATGATGTCTTCAATTTCCATCTTCGATAAACGCAAAAGTCCAGGTTGCAAACATTTAAAAACTTCCAAGCATCGAGAAGAAAAATTGAGAGAATTGATGAAAAAAAATGTCAATTTTGGGCGACATAATGGACTGTTAACGATTAGAAAATGAAGCAAGCTAACTTGATTGATGGAAACTGTTGAGCATTAATTAGTAAGTCGAAGTAGATATGCTAACGGCCGCGCCTGATAGAAAATAGTTAAGATTATACCCATGACCGGCGCGAAGCGCCGGAAAATTTTGAGATTTTGACCCTTTTAAGTCCGCCAAAACGCATCTTTTTCGGTTTTGAATTCCCCAAAATTTTTTTTTCAATGAGAACCATACCCAAAATTTTTTTCCTCATTTAGAAATTTTTTTCCTCAAAACACCCCATTTGAGGAAAAAAAACGGTGGTGCACACTACCCTATAACGTTATAATGATGAGTGTATATACAGTATATTTATCAGATTACCATTTATTGTAGCAATAAGATCAACTTGCTCATCAAGTTCTAAAATAGCTACAAGAAGCTAAAAATGCGTCAAACGGCAGGGACACCAGCTTGGCAGGCTTGGGCACGACCACACGACCCGCGGGAGGTCAAGGGGAAAGGCGCCGCACATATTCTTGCAAATTGCCTTGTTTCTTGGAATCTTTTCAACAATTTGATTAAAATATTGACTACTAAAATGAGCGTTAAGTGCGGCACATTGTGACGGGCCTGGCCACATGCCCCGCGGGAGGTCAAGGGGTAAGGCACCACACAATTTCTTTCAAATTGCGCTGTTTATTGGAATCTTTTCAACAATTTGATTATTATATTGACTATTAAAATGAGCGTTAATGGCGGCACATTGTGAGGGGCCAGGCCACATGCCCCGCGGGAGATCAAGGGGTAAGGCGCTGCACATATTCTTGTCAAAATTTTTATTTTTTATATGCTTTTTTCTTATAATTTCTTGTTTTTTTTTGGTTTTTTATATTTGTTTTTTCTTTTTATTTTTTGTGTTCTTTTAGTTAATTTTTTAGTTATCGTATTTTTTGTTTTTTTGGTTTTATGTGTTTCCTTCCAAATTCTTCTGTTCTTTTGCTAGCTGTCTGTTTTTACTCATTTTTTTCTTTTTCTTTTATTTTTTTTGTTTTTTTCTTCATTTGTGTTTTATTTTTTCAACTGTTTTCGTTTTTTCAATAAAAAATGATAGTCTATGCTGACATTTTTGTTTTTAGTGCTTCACTTGCTTTCTGTTTTTTTTTGTTTTACTTGCTTTCTGTTTTTTGTTTCCTATGTTTTTTTCTAGAAAAAATTGCAGATTTTATTTTTCGTTCTTTTTGTTTGCTTTTCTTCCGTTTTTCTAGTTTGTTTTTTGTTGACTTCTATCATGTTTTGTGTGAAAATTATAGTTTATGATCATTTTTTGTTTCTTTTGTTTTTATTTTTTCAAAGTGTTTTTGTTTTTTCAATAAAAAATTTTAGTTTATGCTGACATTTTTGGTGTGTTACCTGCTTTTCGCTTTTTTAAATTTTTTCTTATTTATTCTTTTTTGTGTTTTTTATTGTTCTTTTGTCAAGTTTTTTAGTGTTTTGGCTTGAAATTATAGTTTATGATTAAATTTTTTTGTTTTTTGTGTTTTATTTTTTTGTTCTCTTTTTTGTTGATTTTTTGTTTTTTTTGATTGCAAAATTAGAGTTCATGATAGAATTTTTGGTTTTTTGGATTTTATTTGTTTTTATGGTTTATTTTACGTCAAAAAATGTTTTTTTCGTAATTTTTTATCTGTTTTTTCGCTTTTTTGTAGTTTATTCCTACGTTTTTTAGTTTTCTGAAATTTTTTTCGGAAAATTGCGCATTGTTATGAATTTTATGGTTTTTGTGCTGCACTTGCTTTTCGTTTGTATTTGTTTTCTGTTTTTATTTACTTGAATTAAAAAAAATTTTTTTGTTGAAAGTTTTTTTTTATTTTTTTTTATTTTTAATTTTTTTTAATTTCAATTTTTTTCTCCTAGTGGTCGAATAAATTTCAATTTTCAGATTTAATTTTGGATCAACGTCGAATTTTACGTTCCAAAATTGTGGAAAAATGTTCAATGGTCAGCTTGCCGTGTGTTTTCCCAAAAATTACATAATTGTGTGACATCTTGAACTATAATTCTTCAATAAAAAAACAAAAAACTTGACAACAAAAACCATATTTAAACCGACAAAAAAGACAAAAGCAAAAAAATAAATCAAAAAATGACAAAACTTGACAAAAAACAAAGTCAATAAAAGACAACAACAGAGAAACGCAATTTTTAATTAAAACCAATAAACTGAAAAAACAAAAGAAAAATTTTAAAAAAATGAATAAAAACAGACGGCAAGCAAAAGACAAAAATTTGAAAGAAAATATTTAAAACTGAAAAAATAAATACATACGAGAAAGTAAAAAAAGTAATCAAAAAACAACAACTCGACAAAAATTCATAAACTGAAAAAAGATAAATTAAAATGAATAAACAAAAAAAAACTAAACATTCAATAAAAAACTGGAGAAAAAATAGATAAAAAAAGAAGAAAAAACTAAAAATAAGTAAAAATGAAGAAACAACAAAAAGGAAAAAATATATAAGAAATACAAACATAGAAATCGCGATTATTAAAACTAAAAACCAAAGCTCAACAAAAAAACAAAAAAAAGAAAAAGAAAAAATGAGTAAAAACAGACAGCTAGCAAAAGAATAGAAGAATTTGGAAGAAAACACATAAACCGAGAAAAAACAAAAAATACAATTAACTAAAAAATTAACTGAGGAAAACACGAAAAAATAAGAAGAAAAAACAAATAAAAAAACCAAAAAAACAAGAAATTATAAGAAAAAACATAAAAAATAAAAATTTTGCAAGAATATGTGTGGCGCCTTACCCCTTGACCTCCCACGGGGCATGTGGCCTGGCCCTTCACAATGCATCGCCATTAACGCTCATTTTAGTAGTCAATATTTTCAAATTGTTGAAAAGATTCTAAGAAACAGCGCAATTTGCAAGAATATGTGCGGTGCCTTACCCCTTGACCTCCCGCGGGGCATGTGGCCTGGCCCGTCACAATGTGCCGCACTTAACGCTCATTTTAGTAGTCAATATTTTAATCAAATTGTTGAAAAGATTCCAAGAAACAGAGCAATTTGCAAGAAATTGTGCGGCGCCCTACCTCTTGACCTCCCGCGGGTCGTGTCGTGTGGTCGTGCCCAAGCCTGGTGTCCCTGCCGTTTGATGCATTTTTAGCTTCTTGTAGCTATTTTGAAATTTGATGAGCAAGTTGATCTATTTGCTAAAGTTATCGATAATCTGACAAATATACTGTATATAGACTTATCAGGTATTACTGCGTCTGGTTCACACCCACCGTGTAGCGTTAGCAACGTAAAAGGTACCTACAGTAAACGTAGTAGCATGTTGACGTTATACAATAAACGCAAATACCTGTGCATCACATTGTTTGCGCGCAAAATTCAAACCAGCTATCCGGTTACGCATCGCGGTTTCGGTCGCGATAACGAAAATTTAGTCAACCTCGGACCGAGTGACCTAAACAGTAGCTTAATGAGTATAATGCTTGCGTTATTTTTTGAAGAATAATGAACAAAGTAAATACTATGTTGTGCTGTGTTAATTCGAGATTGAGACCAGTCATCTTCCGAATGACCAGGGGTCAACCGAGTGACCGGTGGTCACTCAAGTCAGCGAACGTTTTTTTTCATGGAGAATTAGCCCATTAACTGGCAATTTAAATCTTATCTAATATTCACTCAAGATTAGTGCCCAGGGGTCATCCGCGTGATCAGACCAGCTGAGTGACCAGTCGTCAATCAATTCGACAAACCTTTTCTTTCGCGGAAAATTAGCCTATAACTTCCATTTTGTGGCGAGTGATCATTCAGGTGATCACACCTGATGAGTGGCCAGTGGTCACTCAAATCAAAAGGCGTTTTTTCTTATGGATAGTACTAAAAATACACAGCCTAATTTTGAATAAAAGAAGACTGTGGGTCATCCGAGTGACCAGTGGTCAATCAACTCGGCAAACTTTTTTTCTGGTGGAGAATTAGCCCATAACTTCCGTTTTGTGGCTAGTGATCATTCAGGTGATCACATCTGATTAGTGGCCACAAGTATTTGCCGATGTTGTATGACATCAACATGCTACTACGTTTACTGTAGGTAGCTTTTACGTTGCTAACGCTATAGGGTGGGTGTGAACCAGACGCAGTAATACGGACTTATCATTATAACGCTATGTGCACCAGCTGCAGTAATACCACCAGCGTTTTTTTTTTGTGCACGGACATTTGTGCCAATTGGCACAAGAGGCCAAAAAAATTTGTGCCAATGGCACAAAAAATTTTTTTTTACTAGAGACATACTTAAAACTGCGGAAAAGTTTTAGGCCAAAAGTTTGATGAAAAGTTATTGTTTCGCATTAATTTTTTGTAAAAATCGTGCCCAACCTATTTTTCAGCTAACCATGTCAGTGAGAAGAGAAAAAACTGTGCAACAAAATAGTTCACGATATCCCAAAAGGAAATCGAATGCTGAGACAATTTAAATAGCTCTAGAATTGTTCAGGAAGTTTAAATTGATTCGATTTTCGACTACGAACGAATAATGTTTATTTAACAACCATGTAAAGACTAGAGAAAATAAAGTCGAAAATCGTGTTAATTTTCGATCGAAACATTGTGCCATTATCAACGATATCGATTTTTCTATTTGAATCAATCAAACACAAAAAGTAACAATTTCAGTTTTAAACCCGAATCTGACTGAATGAAGAGAGAATATTCAGAATTTCTTTTCACTCATCAGTCTTCACAGCCTATAAAGTTTGCTGCAACGATACTAATACACTGTTCAAAGAGAAATCGTTCACGTTCGGGTCAAATATACGAATAGGAAATAGTGTATTCACTGATTCGGCGCGTAGCGCCGAAAAATTTTTGCATTTTCAGCCCCTAAAAGGTCTAAAAATCAAGGAAATTTAATGTTTGACCAGCCAAAAAACTTGTGCCAATTGGCACAAACGCTCAAAATTTTTTGTGCCATTCCAAATTTTTTTGTGCCAAAAACCATGTTTTGGCACAAAAAAAAAACACTGAATACCACTGGTCGGAGGTCTTACAGGTATGCTCCTAAAATGCACCCAAATGTATCTTTTCAATATGAAAACCCCAAATTTTTCTTCCACATTTGTGGAAAGACCTCAAAAATTTTTCCCACATTCCAGATTTTTTTCCACATTATAGTGCAAACGTGGAAAAAAAACAGTGAATCCGCGACTATACAGACAGTGTTTTGCTGATTAACATGTGCGTTTATATACAGTAAACAATGACATGCAGTTGACAAACTTTTAAACTTGTCAACAAGAAATCAAAATGACACATCCGTATCGTCTGTGTACATAGGTATATTGCAACGTAGAGTAACGATATTCATGAGATCAAAATTACTTCACTTGATTATCAGATTCAAAAAGTAACATTTTTCAACTTACAGTATTTTTTCTTCACCTCATCGTGCAGGTGTTACGAACGAAATATCGGCTAAACGAGCCTATTTTTGTGATTTATTGGTGGAAGGAGTTTTCGATCGCGGGTAATTCAATGGATTCGGTCACTTTACACAAAAAAATATCCCGGGTGTAAACAAGCGTATTTTCGTGATTTTTCGGTGGAAAGAATTTTCGACCGCAGAGAATTCAATAGATGCGGTCACTTTACACAAAAAAATTATCCCGGGTGTAAACAAGCATATTTTCGTGATTTTTCATTGGATGGAGTTTTTGACCGCGGAAAATTCAATAGATGCAGTCACTCTACACAGAAGAGTATGCTGGGTGTAAATGAGCGTATTTCCACGAATTTTGAGGGGAAGGGTTTTCTGACCATAGGGACTTTAATGGACGCAGTTACTTTACACAAAAAAATCGTCCGTTGTGTAAACAGAGGTATTTTTCGGTTTTTTGGGTTGAGGTTTCTTGACAATGGGAAATTCAACAGATCTGGTCACTTTATATTCTGTTTACAACGTCATTTACTACGCAGTTTACTCATCTGTTACTTTTACCAAAAGGATTTGTTCCAAGAGGTTCACACCTTAATGAGGTGACTCTTAAGGCCCTGTCATACTTCACCGCGTGGTACCGTGTGGCGCCAGTAGTTTTATCCATACTAGAAAGCGGCGCTACCGCGCCGTACCACCTTTGAAGTATGAATAGGTTTTGTAATTTGGTGCCGTGCGGTGCCGCCATCAAGCTTCAACTGAAAAGAAATTTTCGAACAAGCTATGTGTTGTAAAAATGCAGTATACTGTTGTTGTAACATATTGTTGCCTACTGTGACATCTATACGTGTAGTTGAATCATATTTTTCACTTGAATAGTGAATTCTGACACTTGTCAAATTATTTTACCAAATTTATTACTTAATTTTCAATGAAGATTTATTAAGAAGTTGATGAATTAGCAATGAAGACATAATGAGTAAAAATTGTGAATAGGCAATATAGGTGTAAACATGTTCCTACAGCAAGTGTACTCGCACATTTTCATTGTATCTTTATTCCCCCAACGTCCCATCTTCCGCAAATGTCCCGATTGTCCGAAAGTCTATGTTCGCCATAGGTCCCAATTCCCAGAATAATGAAGAAATTTCCTTTTTCCCCGAAAATGCATCAGTCCCTATTCCCTGAACGTCCTGATTTCCCGAATACTACTGTATATAGCACATATGTGAATGAATAATTGTGTATATATATTCAATTTTTCAAAATCAATTTATATAAATTGATATTTCTCAGCAGTTCAAGAGCTATCAATCGTTAGAATGAGAAGCAAATTGAAGCAAGAGCCTAAAATTTTTAGACTGGTCCTTTTACAAGCTTCTATCTGCACCATGTAGGAATGATTGATTTCATTTTTCTTTTGCGCTTTTTATTTTCCGATTTTTTCGATTTTTTTCATTTTTTTATCTTTTTCACATTATTTCGTATTTGTCGAGACGAGCAATACACATTTTTTGGCAAGAGCAAAATCCAAAAGTAAAAAAGTGGCACTGCACGGCGCTGCATGGTACTGGGCGCTGAAGTATGACAAGCCACGACGCAGCAGCATGGGGTACTGCTTGTTAGTATGAATAGAAAAAGCTGTGCCACACATCGCCGTGCAGTACCTCACGGCGAAGTATGACAGGGATGACAGGGCTTTTACTTGTGTTGGCTGGCAAATATGCGGGAAAAATCAGCCGTCAAAAATCGTAAAAAATCGGACAAAAATGAGGGCAAAAAATAAATAACAATCAAATATTCCAAATCACAAAATCGAGGATTTCACAATTTGAAATATTAGTAAGGCGGCTAAATGTGAGCATTTGATAACCAGCTCAGATATTCATCAAATCGATCGAAATTTCAGCCTACAGCCTGGCCAACTTTGTGAAGATGAAATGGAAGGTCTTGGGCAGAGTGTCAGGAAGAATGCTGAAGCTGTGCTTGGTTATTAGACTGATGAGCAATAATTTTTCTCAGGTAAGTTTCATGAAATTAGCTATTTACTCTTCTTGATAATAATAAAACAATTTTTATCATTATGCCATAATCCATTTGTAAAAATTGATTAAATGTATATTCTTTTAATTTCAGGCCTACAAAAGGATTGCCAAGAGATTGCTGTTTCAAAAATTTGTATCACACATTGTGTGTATGGATGCCAACCATGGCACCGATCGAAAGAAATTGTTACTTATCACAGTTTTAGTATTGGATGATACTTTGCGAGGCTCTTGCTTCAATTTGCTTCTCATTCCAACGATTAATAGCTCTTGAACTGCTGAGAAATATCAATTTATATAAATTGATTTTGAAAAATTGAATATATATATACAATTATTCATTCACATATGTGCTATATACAGTAGTATTCGGGAAATCAGGACGTTCAGGGAATAGGGACTGATGCATTTTTCGGGGAAAAAGGAAATTTATTCATTATTCGGGGAATTGGAACCTATGGCGAACCATACATGTAACGGAGCTCCGAGGTCTGGGGGGGGGAAAGGTTGGAGCACTTTTTTCGAGCCGGGGGTCAGTAATTCCCAAAATTTTGGGGGGAGGGGTCCCTGAAGGAAAAAAAAATCGATTTTTTTCATGAAAAATGTCCGAAAAACGGTTTGAAAAGTAGTATTTTTTGTCAAAAAAATGATAAAATATGTACTTATGGCGCGAAGCGCCGAAAAAATTGACGTTTTTGACCATTTTTTGTTCAAAAATTGACGGACATTTTTCAGTATTTTTCCGACTAAAACTATGGAGGTCCCTAGGGCTACCATATGGCTAGCCATAGGATTGGAAAATCCTGGGGGGGGGGTCGCCCAACGGCTAGCCATATGGTCGACGATTTCTGGGGCGGGGGTGGGGGTTCCCATAGCACTTCCCCCCCCCAATTACATGTATGTGGCGAACATAGACTTTCGGAAAATAGGGACATTTGCAGAAGAGGGGACATTGGGGGAATAAAGATGCAATGAAAATGTGTGGGTACACTTGCTGTAGGAACATGTTTACACCTACTTTGCATATCCATAATTTTTACACATTAATGTCTTCATTGCTAATTAAGTGATCAACTTCTTGATAAATCTTAATTGAAAATTGAGTAATAAATTTGGTAAAATAATTTGACGAGTGTCAGAATTCACTATTCAAGTGAAAAATATGATTCAACTACACGTATAGATGTCACAGTACGCAACAGTTACAACAACAGTATACTGCATTTTTACAACACATAGCTTGTTCGAAAATTTCTTTTCTGTTGAAGCTTGATGGTGACACCGCACGGCACCAAATTACGAAACCTATTCATACTTCAAAGGTGGTACGGCGCGGTACTGGGCGGTACCGGGTGGCGCCGCTTTTTAGTATGGATAAAACTTTAAGAACCTTAAGAGTCACCTCATTAAGGTCTGAACCTCTTGGAACAAATCCTTTTGGTAAAAGTAACAGATGAGTAAACTGCGTAGTAAATGACGTTGTAAACAGAATGTAAAGTTACCAGATCTGTTGAATTTCCCATTGTCAAGAAACCTCAACCCAAAAAATCGAAAAATACCTCTGTTTACACAAAGGACGATTTTTTTTGTGTAAAGTAACTGCGTCCATCAAAGTCCCTATGGTCAGAAAACCTTTCCCCTCAAAATTCGTGGAAATACGCTCGTTTACACCCAGCATACTCTTTTGTGTAAAGTGACTGCATCTATTGAATTTTCCGTGGTCGAAAACTCTTTCCACCAAAAATTCACGAAAATACGCTTGTTTACACCCGAGAAATTTATTGTGTAAAGTGGTCGCATCTATGGAATTCTCCGCAGTCGGAAACTCCTTCCGATGAAAAATCACGAAAATATGCTTGTTGACACCCGGTATAATTTTTTTATGTAAAGTGACCGCTTCTATTGAATTCTCTGCGGTCGGAAATTCCTTCCACCGAAAAATCACGAAAATACGCTTGTTCACACCCGGGATATTTTTTGTGTAAAGTGACCGAATCCATTGAATTACCCGCGATCGAAAACTCCTTCCTCCAAAAAATCACAAAAATAGGCTCGTTTAGCCGATATTTCATTTGTAACACCTGCACGATGAGGTGAAGAAAAAATACTGTAAGTTGAAAAATGTTACTTTTTGAATCTGATAATCAAGTGAAGTAATTTTGATCTCATGAATATCGTTACTCTACGTTGCAATATACCTATGTACACAGACGATACGGATGTGTCATTTTAATTCTTTGTTGGCAGGTTTCAAAGTTGTCAACTGCATGTCATCGTTTACTGTATATATACGCACATGTTCATCAGCAAAACAGTCTGTATAGTCGCTTGTCTATACAGACTGCAGTCTGTATATCCGCCGGGCTATACAGACTGCGGTCTGTAGCCACAGCCCAACACTGGTCTTGTACGTCACTCAGAACAGTAAACAGCACTCTCGGCACGCATAATCGTTTCAACGCTCAAACTTGTTGTCTCTAAATTGTTGGAGTAGGCACTATCAACCGTGCCTCTCATTCTAGCTGCAGCTTCTGATTGTGGCTACGAATAGATATTATTTGAACTATACATACAAATACAATCAATTCATTAGAACAACTCATGTACAAAAAATCATGTAACAGCAATTTCGGGTTCTAACACCAACTTTTTGGCCAAATTGAAAACCTCAGCGTTGAAAGGAACTCCCATTTCGGACGTGTTAATCAAAAGATGTTGTGGCGGCTGAAAGAAATACGTGGAACTAGAACGACAGGAAATTTAAAAAAAAATTGTCCCCTACTTCGTCATACAAACCACACAATTTACGCCGAATCTGCAATTCGCTTCGGGCGCTCAGGGCTTTCCTATATCTGCCAATATTGTTCAAAATTGATAATTTCGTCGAGTTATATAATTTATTGTCGACCTTCCATTGGTCTAAAAACAAATTTACTGATTCAGCTAGTTAGACGATAAACATTCAAAAAATTCACAAAATTGCCAACTAAATTTACAATAGACTAATTTTTTATCACTAAAGTAAACATGCACCTTTCAAAATTTTACCTTTCCCTTTTTTAGCGTCGTTTACAATTTTTTCGATCTTTTCGGTCAATTCCGGTCCCAAAAGCTCCTTATTAAGCCTTAAATTTGGCAAAAGGCATTCCAATTTGAACCGCTCCAAAGCGCGAGGTTGTTGTCCTTTTTCTTGAATCTCTTCAGGTGAAATAGATTTTGATCTTCGGGATTCTGTTTCATCTTTTACCAAAGCGCCCCAGTCAATGCGTAAATTTTCTGTCGTTACTGAAACAAAGAAACATATAGTGGTGAAAAAATGAAAAATTTATGCCCTAAAGAATAACGATCAATCAAAAACGCTCACTCGTTGACGCAGGCGGGGCTTCTTGGCTTTCTTCATCGCTGATTGGTTCCAAATCTTGACGCTCTGAGCTCAATGCTTCACCGCTTTCTAAAGATCTTTCCAAGTCGCAAGATTCCGAAATTTCGATTTCTTTTTTGATACAACTAGATTCGCGAGATTTTTTCGGTGATCTTCAAAAAACTCTAGAATAACAAGAAAGTTGAACAATAGCCAAAAATTACTTTTCTTTTTTCCCTGTCGAAACGCTGCTACTTCTCTTTGTCGTTACTTTGTTTCTAGTTTGTAATTTTCTTTCTTCGCTTTTACGTTTGTCGATTTTTTCCATCATTCTTTTCGCCTGATGATTTTTGTCCATGCGACTAACTATTTTTTCTTCTCGTTTATAAGTTGATTGCTTCTCACCGACGATAACTTTCGATTTTTTGTTCGGCGGTTTAAATTTCGAATCACAGGACATTTTTTCTTGAAGAGAAATTTTTTCTGTAAATTATATTTTTCCAAAATACAATTATCAAAAAATTAACTTTTCTCAGTCGTCGCGTCGTTTTTCTTTTCAATGGACGACGATTTCCTAGACGACGACGGTGATTTTTTCGTCATCGTCGCGTCTTTTTTAAGCGTTGTCGATATTTTGGACGTCCGCGGTGGCGGAACGGATACTAAACTTTTCAATGTGCTGTTGCTCGCACTCGTACGACGCGGCGATTTTTCTTTCTCCTTGGATTTCAAGTCGTCTCTGACTTTCGAACGATCTGTTTCGGACGGTAATTGATCGCGGTGGCGGTAATGATGATCTTTTTCAGTCTTGAATTTTCGCTGATCTTTGGCCGAATCTATCGACGTATCTAGAGATTCTGAAAAAGCTGACTTCCTGGAAATGGCAAAAAATGAAGAACCAAGTGGTATGGATAAAAGAAAGATATTAAAAAAAGAAAAAAAAACAAATAAACAGATCAGTCACATAAATACATGAAAACATATACCAAAATACATAAACAAATGAATAATAAAATGGAAGCATGCATAACAACTCAAGAAAAATAATAAAACGCGAGACAATAGAAGAATTAATAAAATAGAATACTCAGTGGACAAAAATAAGGTGAAATAGTATCAGATTAAAGTTCACTGGAAAAAGAAAGGAAAGAAACGCTTAAAACAGAAGGGAAACCGACAAAAAACAAACAACAAATCATAAAAATAAAAAACTAAACTTCGAAGTAAAATCCCAAAAAAAAGAAATGAAGTACAAGGGAGAGAGAGAGAGAGAGTAGAGAGATATCAATCGGGAAATAAATAAAAAAATTGCTATGTATACAGAAGTGTAATTAAAACAAAAGGAAACGCCGAACAAAATGAAAACGAAGCAAAGGCAGTTCAGAAATACTAAAGGCTTAGAAAAAACAAATGTAACAAAAATGAGATAAAGTCAACAAAACGAAAGAAAAAATGAAAAGAAAAAAATCACAAAAATGGAAAAATCAGCAATCATCAATAGAGCAAATCATAGAAAAAATGAATAGTAACAAACAAGAAGAGCCTGAAAAATGTAAAAACTGACGAAAATGAGTCTGAAAAAATGAAAAATACAAAGAAAATCTCCAAAAACAGTAAAAAACCAAAAAAACAAAATTTCTGTTCAGTATTAACTCGTTTCGCTAAAACTTTTGTCTTTTTCTGCTGCGAATCTTTTTATGGCTGAATTTCGTTCCTTCGTTGGCGCTGTAGTTTTTCTACTATCCGAAGGCGATCGCCGCGATAACATCGTCGTCTCACTTGTGCGACCCACGCCGTGGTCTTGCGTCTTGTTTTTCGTCGTTGGCGAAAAAGTGGTAGTTTTCGACGGCATTGTAAATTTTGAAGTTCGGTCGTTGACGATCGTCGAACTGCGATTTCGAACATCGGAAGTCATCGACTGGTTATCATTTAGTCGGTATCGTTTTCTAGGCGGCTGATTGCGATCTGAAAAATTGAACTTTAGAACGATCAAATGTAAGAGAAGTAAGTATACCTGAAGATTTACTACACGATTTTTCAGTCGTAGAAATATTGGTCATCGATGATCTGTAATTAACGTTCCGCCGAGCATTACTTGAAGGACGACGATCCAACGCATTATTCGAGGAATAACTTTTCGGCAAACTTATCGTCGCCGTCGGGCGGCGATTGTTCGACGACGACGTTCGCGCCGTCGATGACTTATTCATCAAATTTGTATTGCTGGTCGTCGTTCGTCGCATCGTCAAACGATTTATTCGCTTCTTTTGTATAGCTTGTTGCTAAAGTGTGAAAACAGTTTCAAATAATTCTAGACTTTTCGACTTTACATAAATTTCAAAAGGTTTTTACTGATATTAACGTAGTTACTATAGTATTTTGTAGTTTGCATAATTTCCTAGCACAATAAACTTCGGGCTATTCAAATAATTTCTTAAAAACTTCATTCCCTAAAAGCGAATAATTGCTGATAAATTTGAAAAAAGAATAACCTCTCCGGTTTCTCGACAGATTTGTCGAACTACTTTTGCTATTTTTTTATTCATTTCGGTATCTTAACAGAATTAAAGTTTTTCTCACGTGATATTGGGCCGATACAACTCCAGTTGGTCGTCGAATCTTCAACGAGGGTCTATTTTGAATAATAGATTTTTGACCAAAATTACTAGTGATGGTGGTGGAAGATTTGAGACATTCGGTCGTTCTCCGATTCCTAGTATTGATCGGAATTGCGTTCGAATTCGTGCAACAACTATTACTACTATTCGACGCATTCAATCGCCAAGTGGTAGTCGTCGAACGATCGCGGTTGTCGCGGCGAAAATCCTTATTATTCAACACTGAGAAATAGGAGACATTGTGCAAACACGCGAAAAATAAAGGTAAAATGAAAAATATGAGAACGTTTAATAATAATATAGAGAAAACAAGTTAGGAATAGAGAAACGAGAAAAACGACAGAAGCACATACATTGTATAGTATAACACTCGGCAAACAAGAATCGTCGCGCGACAAAAGCAAACATAAAAAAAGTCGCGAGAGAAGCAACCGTCAACTAATCAAATATAAAAAAAAATCAAATTAGACTAATTTTCTACAGCATATCAAACAAAAATTCTGACAATATCAGAAAAATTCAAGAAAAAAAATAAATATAACAAGGGTTAGTCGTCAAAAATATACCGAATTGACGATCTGGATAGTAATGTTAACTTGGAAAGCATGTAAATGGCCGGTAGATGAAAAAGTTTTTTTCCCAGTAGGTTTTGACACATTTCTTCACTACAATGTAACCAGGTACGTAAAAGTTTAAGATGGAAAAAAGAATCAAAAAAGAACAACAGTTCAAATTTTATATATTTTAAAAACACACGAATATGGCAAAACAAAATAAAAATCACAATGGAATTGACAGACGACATAGATCAACAACAGGTGTAGATATGCATTTCACCCAGCGTTTTTTTCTGTACAGTGCAGGCTATTTAGGCTTCGTGCAGAATTTTTTTTTGGTGATTTCTGCACTGGTGCAGAATTTTTTGAGCTAGGTGTTTGATCACATCGAATACAGAAAAGATGCATTTTGGTGCATCTTAGAAGGTCATAATCTCAAAATTTTCCGGCGCTTTGCGCCGGTTATGACTTTAATGAGCACTATTATTTATTTCCTAACTCAGGCGCGGCTTCTAGCATGTCTACATTCACTTATCATTTAATCTTAATCTCATAGTTTTCATCATCTTCAACGTATTATCTAATGTTTTAATTGGTAATCTTCAATATTTTATCTTGATGTTTAATGAAGATTCACATTTTTTCCTTGACACATTTTTGAGAAGGAACAATACGTCAAGTCTGTAAAATTTTTGAAGCGATTATTCCTTTCTTAACGTAAAATCAATCCAAAAGCTTCATGGAAGTAGTTTTCGGAAATTTCTACTCTTCTTACTCATATCTTTTCGGCCAATTTCGTGACAGTTTGCGAATAAATTACTGGTTCAAAAATTTTTCGAATATAAAATTCTAGAAATCACGAGTTTTGAACATAAAATTAGAATGTAATTCTTGAAATAAATGTTCGGTAAATTGATTTTCCAGTGTCGCGGGAAGTCAATACCCAAAGAATTTTTCCGGCGCGGCGCCGGAATGATTTCTTTTTTGGGCTCTCACTTGTCATCATAGAGGACTTAACCATCGATTTCTCATGTAATTCAAAGTCACTATGCTCTTGGACAGTTTGCTGGAAAATTTGTTCGACAATGCTTGTAGATTACACTTCGATCCATATATGTAACGGAGCCCCGAGGTCTGGGGAGTAATTTTTCCCTAAAAAGATCGAAAAAATGTATCCATGGCGCGAAGCGTCAAGAAAATTCACATTTTTTACCATTTTTCGTTCAAAAATTGACATTTTTCGGTATTTTTCCGACCAAAAGTATGGGGGTTCCTACGGCTACCATATGGCTAGCCATTGGATTGGAAAATCCTGGGAGGCGGTCGCCTAATGGCTAGCCATATGGTCGACGATTTCTGAGGGGGAGGGTTCCCATTGCACTCCCCCCCAAATTACATCTATGCTTCGATCAAACTCAAAAATTTCAAATGTTTCCTCAATTTTAATGAATTAATGGCTCTAAAAAACAGCAGAAAGTTTGAAAAAGCTCAAAAATACATAAATAAAGCGTCTATGAGCATTTTTAAGCAAAAAACGACTTCGGGAAAATGAGGAAACAAGTTTTGACCCCTTCCCCCATTTGGGGAAAAGGTCCGGGGGAAAAAACAGTGATAACAGGAGAAAGCCGCAGTGCAGAAACTTTTTTTTGGCTTTTCTGCACTATGCAGAAAGCCCGGTGCAGAAAAAAACAATGATTTCACCAATACAATCATTGATTGTAGTGGTGAAATTAGATTGGAATATTATCATGCTTCTGCAGTCACTGGTTTATTAAAAATGAAAAAGAGCAAGAATTTTTAATATTAGATCAGATAATGATAAGAATCAGCAAAAATTATAATGAACAAAAGAACAACAAAAAACTAAGGGAAAAAATTCTAAATTGCCTACAAATTCCACAACTGAAATCTCTGTGATCAACCAAAGTAAAGAGTTATGGGGTCGGAGCGCCGGAAGGTAGGATAAACTTTTAAAACCACAAAAAATTTTTGTGGAACTAATCGAAAAAATCTTGATTTTCGTTAAATAGTGAGACACAATATGAAAGGTCCTAGGTTAAACTAATACAATAAGATGAGACATAGTAGGTAATAACAACTATTAAATGGTAACTGATAGATTAAGTAGACACAGTAGACACGATAACGGTGGCGCCTAGGCTAAATTATAGCAAACAATAATGATTATAATCCTTACCGGTGCGAAGCGAAGCAAAATTTTGGGGTATAATTAACGAAAACAAAGCAATGATCAGGTAACTCATAAAAAAGTTCACAGAAGCAATAAAATTATAGTGAAAATACGATAAAACGTTCATTGAATTCTGGATTTTTCCTGAAATTATCGGATTTTTCTCGGTTTTCCCTATCGCTATGAACCCTGCCTATGTATATCTACTATCAAATGAAGATTTAAAAGAATAGGAGTGAATCGGGTTCAGGAGATAGGAGTTTAGGAATAAAGGAGTGTAGGATCCAAAAGTCCCCAAGGTCAGATTTTTTAGGTAGGGGTAAAATTGAAAATTTGCGGAGGCAGTGTAGCTAAATGTCCACTAAATACGTCATTTTATCTCAAAATTAGACAACCAGTGATCAGTTTTATGGACTTTAGGTAGGGGTAATACCCCCTCATACCCCTCCCTATGGGGTAGTCTGGTAGGATCGTCTTAGGAGTTAAAGAGGGGCGTGTATAAGTATTTTTAGGAGCAATTTTTAAAGTTAGTTGCACAATACTTTTTGGAGCAATTTTTAAGGTCAGGTGCACAATATTTAAGGAGCAATTTCCTAGGGGTAATTTACTCCTAGAACATTGTACAAATTTTAGGATGCGCTCTACGATTCTAAATTTTTATTTTTAGTTAAAACGATCATAATTACTCCGATTCATGGATAGTTCCAGTGATGAAGAGGACGTTCACGATGGCAGCATACAGATTCGGAAGGCGTACCTTTATAAACTACGAATTAATTTTTAATGCAATTTACATTTAATCTTAGAATAAAAAATAAAAAAATTGACAAATTAAAAAACTTTCAGAATTCAAATTAAATTATATTTATTTTGCAGAATAAGTTCTAATAAAACCACCTTCTCTTCTCACAGCATTATTTATCGTAAAATAGCTAAACATGCAGCTTTATCAGACAATCCCTGTTAGATAGTCACTCCTGACAAATAACTCCTTAATTTACTCCTAACTCCTAATACTCCAAGCCCCTGAACTCCTTAAATTGTGCAACCGTGCTGAGAATACCAAGGAAAGTAAGTGAATTCCGATTTGTTAATTTTCAGATAATAAAACTGCAACATGTGAATTTATTAGCAAAATTTTCGATTACCTTTATTGCTCCATTCAAAGAATTTTAACAAAAAAGATCGTAAAGATGAGAAATAAATTCTCAATGTTTATCCCCAAAATGCAGAGCTAAATCTCTTCTAGTGAACCACTGCCACAATGTCCAAAATGCTAACATAGTATATCAGCATAATGTATCATCAAAAAGTATCTAACACAACTATTGAAAAATTTTACACATTACCAAATTACGCATACTAAATACACTTACTGTGTGCTGATTTTCGAGATGGCGTCTGCTGCGAAGAGATGGACGAAGACAGCGGTGGCGAATAACGTCTGACGGACGCTGTCGTTGTTGAAGACGATTTTTCGGCCGGCGGCAGCGGGCGCCGAACCGCTAAATGGGGCGGATGTTCGAAAGCGCATTTACCATTGTAATCACAGTAGCCGCGAGCTTTAAAATGGCGGCAAATTTCCCGTTGCGGACGGTCTTTATGCTAACAGAAGGAAAAACTATCAACTAAGTGAAGGAAAGAAACAAATCTTAGAAATGAGAATCATGAAAAAAATTTCTATTCAAAAATTACAAATAAATATAATGAAAAGCTGAGTTTAAAAACAGGTAAGAATGAAGGTAGAAAAAAAGAGGGCATAAACCCCACCTGGGCAGGCATAGTCTTCAACAAGGCAAATTGAAGAACGGACGAAATAAACAATAAGCGTTGAAATTTTAAACAAAAACAACGAAAGTAAAAAATCAGTGAATAATGAATAGAGCAACAGCATACTTGAATAAACAATAATTAAGGGATGATAAGGCAACAGAAAAATTCAAAACGATAGGGTGTGAAGGAAAGAAACAGAGGAGAGTAAAAGAATAGAGAACAAAAGAGACAAAAAATAGGTTAAAAAATATGGATAAATGAAGGAAAATCAAAAAATCTCGAACTTAGCACAAACTTCCGAAAAGAAAAGGCAGAAATAAACATTTAGAACATAAAAAATGTCAGTGAAAATTTTAAGCTAACACTCTGTTGCCTCGTCGAATTGTCTCTCGGCATACCCAAACGCCTAAAAACGCTATCCCTTTGTTGTGGTGGTTGCTTTTTCTGCGACGTCCGCCTGGCGTTTCGATCGTTTTCGGGCGACGGACTAGGCGGTTGTATAGGTTTGTGTCGTTTCCTACTTCTGCTTTCGTCCGAGTCTCCCATGATCTTGTTTCAGAAAAAAACGAAAATACTAACAAAGCGACGTTATTCGATGAAATATAGTGGAAAAACGAACGAAATACCAGGAAAAACTAATTGATAAAATTTTATTAAATTATTTAGATAAAAATGAATTCCGGTGACCAGAAGTAGATCAAAAATTGGGCAAATCAGTCGGTAGACTTAGAAAAGAAGTGCTCAAAAATTTGACAGTAACTGCAAAATCTCAATTTGTCGTTGTGTTCAATGATTTTTATGATGGCTCAATTTTGACGCGTCCTTCTTCCGTAACGATTATGATACAAAAACAAAGCGTAGGTAAACGTGCAAAATATTAAATAAACTAAAGCGCTTACGCTCATACGATTCCAAAAAAAGAAACAGCAACACCACAGGGCGCAAAAATTGACGCCGAAAATTGTATACAAATAATCACCGATGACGAAACGTGGGGTGGATGCTGCGCCAGCGTTGCGGCCGGTAGGCGCAGCGTCTGACTGCGGTTGTTGCAGTTGCGATTGACTAGGATTGGCCAAATAGCAATGTATAACGCTGTCTTCTTTTATACCGTAGCTCAATAAAGTTCTTGAATCGTCTTTTAACAAATGACCGCCAAAAATTAGACGTACAATATTACCGCGGCCGTTTTCTTCTTGGAAATTTGATCTAAAAGAAAGAAAATATTGTTCGAGTAACAAGAAATAGCAAATTTCTGGTACAAATTTTAATCAAGTGAATCTACAAGAGTATATGATATTTCAAAAATTTACTGAATTCTAAAAAAATTGTTCGAATGCGCAAGTATCCACTGAAAATTCCTTAGAATTTGGGAACTCTCAAACGCCTTGTCAAATTAAGATTTATGAGTATAAAATTTCGGTCGTCAAAATTCATGAAATTTCGAAGAAAATTTGAAGTTTAACACATGGCCAACATAAAACGAACGTTTTCGATGAAATTTCATTTCAAGTACAGAAAATTATATTTTGTCCAATTGTTAATACTAACCTTGTAAATTCTCCAACTGTTTCGTCTATTCTGAACGACGTCGATCTAATCGTTTCGTCCAAAAATTTGATTTTCACATTTTTCGATTCATCTTGTTGCTTTTCAGCAGGATTTTCACTTTTTTCGGTCATTTTTTTATCATTGAAGACTGATTTTTCGCTCGCTAAATTTTCTGACGACGAAGACGTACCAGGAGGATTCAAATCGCGAGAATTTTCGTCGTTAAAGTTTGAAGTAGATTCTGTCACTGAAGCCGACGCCATCGTAGTCGTTAGTGGCGTATGATTCTCGTTGTGAATCAAATTTCTTTGATCCAGAGACATAATCTTAAGAAGAGTATAATTAAATTTTGAATTTCACTCAAAACGTCTCGATTTTCACATGATTTGAGAAAGCGAACCTGTAACACACGTCTATTGCCGTTAATATTGTTATGATTCGGATTTCTTTCTTCGATTTGAACGACGTAAACCGGTCCGTTTATCCGGAAAGATCGCGCGCGAGTCGAATACCATGCCAAAGACAGCACAGCGATCAAAACCAGAACGGCTACGCCAGCTAGAACTTCGTCGCCAATGCCTTCGACGATGGAAGCAACCATTATGTGGAAATCACTCACGACCAATTCTTAGATGTATAATAACACTTTATAAATCCGACAATGATTCGTAAGGGCACCCTGAATATCGCACTGTGAAATTTTACGACACCGCTGAAATCGTGTAAAGCAGAATATGTTCGATTGCGAACTCGATAGTACATTTGCTGATAATCACCGATTAGCAGTCTGATGCGATAAAAATATACATTCATTAAGACCTGGACAGAGTGCTGACTGTGCCCTCAACCATCTAGAAAGCCATAAAAATTAGCTAAATAACCTATTGCTCAAAACCATGTATGTAATCGTGGAATTGGAGAGCTGCTCCTCAAAAACTGAAAAAAATAGTACTACAAGCAGTTGTCGACGACCTTTCCCTCCAACTTTTATGTTGTCAACGCATACGTCTCAATAGCCGGAATTGAGGGAAACCGTTTTCTCGCTCGAAAATGACCATTTTAGCTAAAACCTGTCAAAAAGTAAAAGAATTTTCGGCACCCGCATGCCGAAATAGTGCTCAGTAGTGGTTTTAAATAAATGAAAACTTACCAATTATAAGCATATCTTTTCTTTTATTGATTTAAAAACACATTTCCCCTTTGCTAAGCCCTCCCCTAAAATTTAGGAAGTTGGTGATTATTTACCGCAGGAAAACGGATTTTTTTATTTCGAATATAGAAATTTTCTGTTGAGCGAACGTCGTCCGTCGACGAAAATTTTCTGTTGAGCGAAAAATGACGCTACGCGTCTTTACTGTTTAGTTGCTCACTCTAAAATTGACAAATTTGCTTACGCTCACCAGATAAACAATTAAAAGCTATTCTTCTTGTATTTCAATTAATTCAAGTCAGTTTTAAACCTTAGAAACTGGATTTCACAAGTTGGCGAAACTACTTTACATATACGCCCCGAAGAGCCGCAAAATTGATATTGAGGCTTCTAAACCGTCGGAAAATGCATTTAGCTTATTCTTCTGCAATCATCGATGATCGATCTTAATTATCATTTTTTCGCACGGACCTTTTTCGCTTTCTGGCGAAAAAAGTCAAAAGTTTTTTGTAATTTTCCCAAGTCATTTTTTCGCTGAAGAATTTCAACAAAAGCTTTATTTATGATTTTTAGAGCCTTTTTTATCAAAAACTGATCAAAATTTAATGGTTTAGATCAGATAATCATTATCAAAAGAGACTGGTTTCAAATGATCTAAAGCATAAAAAAAACAGGCTGTGAAAAATTCGGCTTCAGACATTTTATCTTGGATTGGGATATCGTTATTTATATTTTTTGGATTTCGATATTCTAGAACGCTGGAAAAAGAATCTTTTTAACATTTATTTCGTAGATAAAAGGCCTACTTTTCCAGTGAATTCAATGATTTTACAGTCAAATAAAATGCAAAAATCATGTTCGAAAGATGCAAGTAAAATATAAAAATCAGACAAGAGTTTCAAAACGCATAAAAATGAATTCCCGGACAGCAAACCTTATAACCTAGTCAGAAAGGCTTTCAGTTGCAGTGTGCAACTTGGCAGGAAAAATTTGGTTGCTGTGTGCGAAAAGACCATGCTGGTTCCCACTGTTTTTCTCTAAATGGGGGAAGAGACAAAAAACTTTCCCCTATTTTTCCCCGAGTCGTTTTTTCGCTTTTACTTTATCAAGTGTTTTTGAGCTTATTCGGACATAATGATATTTTTAGAGTCGTTGATTTATCAAAATTGATAAAAAAACGAAAATTTTCGAGTTTGAAGTTTAGTTTTGCCAAGCATAGTGAAATTATTTTTAAGCAAACAATCCAAAAGAAAACGACGTTAAATTACATGAGAAATCGACCGTTAAGGTCACTATGATCACAAGTGAGAGTAAACAGCTCAATTTTTTGAAGTATTGACATTCTAGAACACCAGAAAATCAATTTTTTAACTATTTATTTCAAGAATTATATTTGTTGTTCAAAAATCGAACTCTTATCATTTAGATTTTGAAAATAGTATTTGCTTTTCGTTTATAAGGTTGATTGAAAGTTAGTCAAGAAAATTATTTCCGAAATTCACTTTCACGCCTGTCAAATGCTTTTTGAACTCAATCTACGGTAAAAAAAACTATCGTTCCAAAAAGGCTGAAAAAGTTACGTGTTCATCTTTTTCAGATAATTAGGGAAAAAATGCGGATTTTCATCAAATATCAAGACAAAATTTTAAAGCTTACCAATTAAAATACCAGTTTAAGATGATGAAACTGTTAAAGATTAATTTATAAGTGAAGGTAGACATATTAAAGGCCAATTAAAGTTATATCCGGCGGACTGTTTTTAACGCATAGATCTTTTCGCTATTTGACGAAAGAGTTCAGAAAACTTTTCGCTATATTTGCCACGTCGTTTTTTTCGCTCTAAGATATGGCTTAACACCTGAAACATTTGGGGGTTAATTCTCGCCCAAACCTCGCCCTGCCTGATCACCACTATAGTGTTTATTTATGCATTTTTGAGCTTTTCCGAACATATTCATGCTTCTGTAGAAAAAATTCGAGAAAAATAAAAATCCTTGACTTTTGCGTCAGGTTATATATAATAATATATCAAAATTAATAGAACAAAAAACCAACGCGAGGAAAACCAAGATTGCATAGAAATTCGACTGCTGACATTTCTGTGCTTAACCAAAATTAAGAATCATAGACTGCATTTGAATCATTCTTTCATGATTTAAAATTTGATTTTTGCATCCAAATAATGTTCAGGCATGAATAATGCGCTGATGTTTTCAATCAGCTAACCAGCAAAAAAATCAGCCTGAAGTCAACGTGGGCAAAACAGCAAAATTAATAAATAGACTTCCGGCGAGGAGCGCCGAAAGTTTTTTGGTTTTTTGACGTTCTAGAATGCTGGAAAATGAATCTTTCCAACATTTATTTCCTGCATAAGTGTTTGATACACGACTTAATATTAACATCTAGAATTATTTTGAAAGTGCGGGAAACTTATAATTTTCGTTGTAGAATGACGGATTTCCGATTCAACACCACGTAGGAAAATGATGGTAAATGTAGGTCAAGTTCATAACATCGATTTTATTTTAGAGGAATTGCATGGATACGGATTTGATAAACGTGGACGCATAAGTTTAGAAGCTAAATTATATTGTTCAATTTGGAATGGAGCACTTTCACGCACTTCTAAAATTTTTATTATGCCAAGGCTTAGGGCGTAGCAGCTGCACCCCAAGGGTGAGCGTGGAGCGCGGGCGCCCGTCCTGTTGAGGCTCTTCAAAATCAAATTGTTAGTTGAGATTACCAGCAAGGATGTGGGTGTGTGAAATTGTTTCATCATTGCTGAACATCAATATTAAAAAAATTGCATAACTTTTATACAAATTTTTTTTCGTCTAGAGAGGTTTCTCAGGCTTAATTTCACTTTTGCGCAATATCGTAAAACCCACAGAAATGCACATTTTAGCCATTTTTAGTTGCGCGCCAAACGACCTGAAAATTCATTAATACACTTATGGCGCGGAGGACTGAAATTTTTTTTTGAATTTTTGATATTCTAGGATTATAGGGACGTCCTCGTACAAAATTTTTTGCCGGTGCCAGTGCCTAAGCACCTGCGCTGGTACCAATCATACATGTTTTTTTACTTATTTAATATTTATTATGCATTTTGTGCCCTCCTATATTTACTATTAATGTTATCTATTTATACGTGAGTTCTGGATTGTATGTACAAATATTTATTTTTCTGTTTTTTGCATTCAATTCTTTAATTTAGTCGAATTATACATAAATTTTTAAGAATGACAACTTCTAATCATTCCGCTGAAGTGTGAAACTGTTTTACTATTTTGATGACTGACGAAAGGAAAGCAATATGTAACTTTTGTGCTAAAGAAATTAGCTGTGGTGGTCAAGATAAACATGGGGCTGGGCACAGCGATTGGTAATATCATCTTGATTTTGTTGAGGCCACAAATGTGGCAAAATAAAATCATATTTTTTATCGAGGATTTTCTTGTGCATGCAAATTTACTCACTGTTGTTTAGGTCGTCACAGGATTAGCTTCTAGAATGGATCAGCTGATGGACAACGATTTCTTATTTTTATATCTTTTATGAAGTTCGTCAGTTCTCAGGAAATTTGTCATGAGTCTGATGAAGAAATGTCAAATAAAATAAATGCCGAACTTGAATTACAAAACTATTTGCCATTTGGGTAATAAATACGCAGAAACTAGTGATTTAATTCTTGGTTTTCATTTTACAACTTATTTTTCAGATGACAAAGCTACAAAAGTCGAACATCCATTGGATTAATGGAAAATCAGGAAGAATGAATAATCATTTGCTTGCAGACCTTGCGCGATGATTCATACGTGCCCCACCAACAAGTGTGTAAAGTGAACGTTTATTCAGCATGAGTGGCATTATTTGTTTGGATGCTAAGACAAGGTTATTGCCTGAAAAACTTGAAATGTTAGTGTATTTGTCCAAAAATTCGAGGATCGTGAAATTCGATAAAGAATAATGATGGAAATAAATCAATTTCAACATCATTTTGCTTTTTTTTGTATCTATTTATGTATTATACTCATCAACATGTATATAATATTCAACGTAGTTACTAGTGCCTAATCCGATGGCTCCTGTCGATGCCGGATACCATGGCACCTGCACCAGTGCCTGGGACAAGAGCCTGAATCGGGCCTTGAATTTCCGACCCGCCCGAAAATTTTGTTACCCGGACCTGGCCCGGTCTCAAATCGTGCTTTAACCTTGAGGCCCGCCCGGCCTGATTGAAAAAAACAAGGCCCGAAGCCCGACCCGAAAGCCCGATTTCAAAATTTTGCGTAAATGCAATTTCATTTGGTATTTTACTATTGCTCAACATGGAACTTTTAGTTAAACATGATACAACAATCAAGTGATGTTCCCATTAAAATCTATCATGCATGCACGTGGGGGGTTTGGAGGGATTTTGACGCCAGCAGATTGTGATTGACCCCCCCCGAATCTTGCTGACTCCCAGCGATGATTGAGAAAATGACGAAGGAAAATGAGCAAGAGAGAAGAGAAAGTCGTCATAACAATGGAAATGATGCTGTAGTTTACCAATTTTTTTAAACAAAACATATAAGTAAATTTATCAATTTTAGAGTGAGCAACCAAAAATTTAACTGTGCAACAAAAGTTTTGGCCTAAGTTGCACATTATAAGGTGGCCTGTGGAAAAAATCCCTGAAATAGTATTACCTACTCCAGGCCCGTGCGCAGGATTTTTTCATGGGGGGCGGACTAGATTTTTTTACTGAATAGCCCCAGAAAATGTTGATTTTACGCGGATATACTGTGTGCATGCTGCCTCAATGGGAGGCGCCCCCTTGTTCACGGCCCTGACCTACTCGTATTTGGCTCGAACGCGAACGAATTCTCCTTGAATAGTGTATTCCTATCGTCGCGGTTGTCAATGACAGATAAATAAATAGAAATTCTGATCTTTTTCCTCATTCAATTCAGTGGGATTTAGATTTGAAACTGAAATTCTTATTTTTTGTGTTCATATGATTCAAATAGAAAAGTCGATATCGTTGGTACAACGCTTCGACTAAAAATTTACACAATTTTCGTCTCAATTTTCTCCAGGATCTTTACATCGTTGTTAGAAAGATATTCGTAGCCGAAAATTGAATTAAACAATGAACTTCCTGAATAATTCTCATGAGTTGTTAATTTTCACACATCCCATTCCTTTTTGAATCCTAAACCGCTTTCTTGCACAGTTTTTCTTATGTCACCGACGCGCTTGGTTGAAAAATAAGTTGGGCACGATTCCTACATGAATTATTGCCTTAAACGTAGCTTTAATTATATTTTTACTAAACTTTTGACCTGAAACTTTTTCGCAGTTTACAGTATGTTTCTTGGGGAAGAATTCAATCTGTGTTATTGGTACAAATTAGCCACTTGTGGCAATTGGCACAAAGGTCAGTGCAGAAAAAACACAAAAAGAAATAAGCGCCCAGCGAACTAGCAGCCCTCCGCCCTATCTAAATACTAACTTGTATTCAAACCTTATTCTTAAGTGAAAGCATTACACTTTCAGTCTAAAATGATGACTTTACTATTTCCCATTTGAAAAAAAGTGTACACGAAGCTCAGAAAATTTCAGCGGGAAAAAGACTTTAGGAAGAGCAATAAAAATCTCAATTTCCTACGAAATCTAACCAGAATAATGAATAGTATCGATTGAAAAATGAGATGAGGTATTTGAAGTAATAAAAAGTATGGAACAATAACTTTTCCAGCGCATAGCGCCGGTGAATTTATGAGCACAAAGCTTCATCGATGTTTGAAAATTTGCCCTAGAGATACTTTGTAATACTCTTGCTTCAGTTGAAAAATATTTGTATTAAATAAATGGATAACGAGATAGGAGAAGCATTAATTAATTCATATTCATCGCAATCGAAAAATTCTAGTTTTCGTTATATACATTCGAAGAAAGTGTCCAGTTAAAGTTACTCTAAAATGATATGAGACACAGCAGAATCATTGGAGCAATCAAAGGTAACTGCGAAATGATTCCAATCTTTTTTTGGTCGAATTCAGCTTCGTTTTAGTATTGGTATAAAAAACGCGGGAAACCACCAGTTTTTCAACGTAAATTCTTTCCGCAATTGTGGATTTTCGTTTGTCGCTCAAAAATTCTTACAATCATACCCGCACGTGAGGGGCTTTGGTGGTTTTTGACCCCCAGCAGATTTGGCTCCCCCAGCAATGACTGAGACGATGGCGAAGAAAAATGAACAAGCAAAAATGAGCAAAACGTCGTCGTAAAAATGGGAATAATGCCATTGTTCAACAATTTTTCTAAACAAAACATACTTGATTCCAAAAAAGTATCATTAAAACTTTAAAAACTGGTGTCTAAGACAATAATTACACGTATTTGACGTAAGTTAAAGAATATGCTGCTCGGATGCTAGAAGACCTTTCTAAGACCTTCCTTTTCATTATCAAGAACGAAAAAAATTTTCTATTCCATCCCCTGTCCTAGCTGACCCCCAGTAGCATTTCTATGCTGTGCATGTATGGATATCAATCTTCAAAAAATTAAATTATCAACTGCCTGATATGAAAATTATAAATAAAACATTAAATTGAACTGTTGAAAATTGATTAATAGTGAACCATTCAGTAACACAAAACACACAAAAGGGTTGGTCCAAGTCTACGAATGGGGAGAAAGGGCAAAAAATGAAAACAGAGAAGAAAGAGTGCGAGTTAAGAGCATACATAGTTGGTCGTGCCGATCTTTGGCTACTTTGTCCATGATTTTTGATTTTTTTAAAAATTGAAAAATCGAAAATCTCTTCAGGTACACTGAAAAAAATTAGATGTCACGAACAAAATTTATTTGATACAGTAATCACAACGAAGATCGTCAAAAACTATACCCTGCACATCAAAATTTTTTGGGCTTTCTCAGGCTTTTGAAAAAAGGGCGGCCCCGCCCAGCCCGAGAATTTTTTCAGACAGCCCATACCCAGCCCGAAGCCTATATTTCGGGCCAGGCCGGGTTTTTGAGCCTAAGTTCAGGCCTTACTTGGGACATCCCGATTCTAGAAAGCTAAAAAATCATCTTTTCAACATTTATTTCTAGGAAAAGTGTCAATCATATTTCATAGTCGGAGACAAAATACAAAAAATCATATTGAAAGCATGCGAATAAAATTAAAAACTTAGACAAGCAACGAAAAATTTGAATTTTTAAACCAGGAATATCCTCTGTCACTGTTCCAAACTGATGATGTTTTAATCATTTGCCGAATGTAAAAAAATTAAATTCACATCGTTCAAAAAATTTTGAAGACCGCAGAAAAATACTTGGACGGAATATGTTCCAAAAATATCCTGATTAAACAAAGAGACATCCAACTATTGAATGCTAACTATTACGTAAATGAAGTATGCTTATGGTCGCGCCTGAGCTGGAATATAACAACCAATGATCAAAATGATCATTACTGGCTCAAGGTGACAGAAAATTTTAAGATTCGGACTCTCTATAGTGCGCTAGAATGCATCATTCCGACTGAGAAATTACAATTTTTTTTGCTACTTGGTAAAAGAGCCCAAATTTTTTTCGCACTTCCAGATTTTTTCGCCAAAAACATAGATTTGACGAAAAAACAGGTTTGTTACTGCAATTTTAAGCAAAAAACGACATGGTGAAAATGGTTAAAAATTTTTTGCCAAATGGCGAAGGGGTCTTTGCGAAAAAATAGTGCCTCAAACAGAAAAAATTCCGTATTTCGGAGAAAATTCCCGCGGTCATACCTGTAAGAGGTTCTACCAGTTGGGGGGAGGGTAAACCCAAAATTTGGATATGGGGGTCCTAAAATTTCCAAAATTTTTGGGGAGGGGTCGGAAAAATCGCAAGAAGTCCAAAAAATTTCGAAAATTTTCCCAAAAAGGCCAAAAAAGATTACTTTTTTTCTCAATTTTTTTGAGTCTAGGGAGGGGTTGGGTATAGGGTTGATAACCCCCCTCAATTGTAGGTATGTCCGCAGTTGGCAACACGGAAAAGAAACAATGCTTGCTTGTCCGATTCAGCGTTTTTTTTGTGCCAATTGGCACAAAGGACCAAAAAAATTTGTGCCAACGGCACAAAAAAAATTTAACCCTAACAACATACTGAAAACCTTGAAAATGTTTAATGCCAAATGTTTGATAAAAAAATAACTAAAGATACTTTCACCGCACTAATTTGCATCAAAATCGTGCCTACTCTATTTTATCTGACCACGACAGTGAGATAAGAGAAAATTTCGATATTTTTATAGAATTTGTCAGGCAGTTTAGTTTTCTTCAATTTTCAGCTACGAATTTCTTATTAACACCGATGAAAAGATTAAATTAGAGATGTCTATAATTGCTTTCTCCTGAAAAAACTAAGCCGAAAATCGCGTTACGAAAATTTTGCTGAAAAATTGGGCCAAAAATGTTAATTTTTCTGTCCGAATCAAACACCAACAGGGTTGGGAAAAATAACATTTTCAAAATTTCGAATTTGGGGGTTTTATGGTTTTTTATGGGCTTGTTAACATTGAATTTTATGAAGACTAGTTTTTCGACCGATGCAGATGACAATCGATAACACAACTTGGTGTGAACAAAGTCAAATGTTGAAAAATTACGCTCCGATGACGCAGTGGACACCAAAATGGAAAACACCTGATTATAACATGACAAAAAAAATTTCGCTTGCTTTCCATTATTAGTTTTAAAAAACGTACTCTCAAGGCAATTTTTCGGAACGAAGATCACGTTTTGCCTTCCGTCAGCCGCTCTCCAGCATTTTGTAACGAAACGTATTTTTTTCTTCATCTTCACTCGCCGAAATCATTTATTCATTGAGTTGTTTGTAAATTGTGACTTTGCAGGGTGAAAAAAGTTTGATGTTTCTTTCTTCAACATCATTCAACTAGCATACTCAGGGTCGGCAAAAACCAAACTCTTGAAATTTCGACTTTTTGGTTTTTTAGTGGTTTTTAAATAGTTTTTTTGGTTTTTTCTATGGCTTTTTTCTGGTTTAATTCTTTAGAATGTTTGGTACATCGAAATAACTATGTAAAAAACTGCTGGAAGATCCCTGTATCATCTAAGACTAGTTAGGGAGCCGTAAAATGGCAGCTAGAAGTATTAATCTTATCAGAAGTGTCATTATTTTATGCTATAGGAAATCCCTATTTAGCAATAGAAATACAGTAATAGTGGGCACATAAAAAAGGAACCATGAGTGAAGAACACAAGAAAATTAAAAATGGAACAGAGCATGCGATATGTAAGGGGCAAATTCAAGGAAAAGAAGAAAAATTACAAATAAAGAGAAATAAACAATACACAATGTACGTAATCAAAACTCAAAAGAAATCAACTACAGAATTGTATCAATGGATCACATATGCACAGAGAAGTTGAAATGATACAATTTTTAAGTATATTGTTTTCGATAAGAGGGTTTTAAATTGATAGATTATTACATATGTTATTAATATTACAAACTGTAGTTGAAGGTGAACACATAGACATTTCAGATGTTTCCAAATTTTTGCTTTTCAAACCTGTCTGCGAGCTATAACTACAGCAAATGGGTCTTATTATATATACTATTCTCGCTTGCATGATAGATACATATTTTTGTACGATTTTTTCTACTTAGTAGCGACGTCAAGTCCCATAAAAATGAACCACTAAAAAGTTCCTCTCTTTGTTAATCTACAGTATGCTTAACTGATCTGTACAAATTTTATTATTGTTGTCTCATTTATATTTTGAAATTTCGAGCTAAAAAATTAAAAAGCTTACCGTAACAATAAATTCAGTATATTAAACTCAATCATGTATCGTAACATTTTGATGACGATATGGATCAATGGATGACACCCCGTATGGTCGGAGTACACTCCACGAAAGATTTAGTGTCTACTTTTTTGTGAGCCAATTACAGCAAAGTTCACTCATGTACTAAATGTGTGGTTGCAAGATGGATACAAAGGATATCGATTGATTTATATTACATCTTTTGAGTACGAAATGTATCACAAAAATACGATTTTTTTCTACTTTGTAGTGAAGTCGATTCAACTAAATTAATTGTTTTCTTGATTTAGATAGACACCAATACATGCCTAAAAGATCGACTAATGTGAAAAAACCGTTTCCCAATGATATTGGAAAAAAAACCAAAAAACCAGAGATTTTCCAATTTTTTGGTTTTTTTAAAAAACCAAAAAAAACCAAAAAACCAAAGCCTTGCCAACCCTGAGCATACTTGGCGGTCCATTTTCAGCCCATTTTTGTACCCAAAAAGCCATCAGCTGCTTCTTTCCCCAGTGAGTCTACTGTCTCTCTCAAAATTTTAGGGCTGTTTGAGTCAGCTCACGAAATGTTGCTGGCTGTGAGCAGTAGGTATAACAAAAACTTCAGTTACAAAGTAATGTTGTGTATTGCTCACTAGCACTGCTCATAAGTGCTCATGACTCATGTGCAGTAAAATCTGCCTAATATCCAGATGAACTGCCGAATCAAATCAACTACCGAACCCGAAAATTGAAGAAAAATATAAACTTCCTGACAAATTCTATAAAAATACCTGAATTGTCGCCACTGTTTTTTTCCACGAACTTCTTTCCACAAATGTGGAAAGGGGTCAAATTTTTTTCCACATCTGGAAAAAATTTTATTCGTCTTAAAATCCTCGTTTTTTTCGCTTAAAAATGATCACAGACGCTTTATCGCACTGTTTTTGAGCTTTTTCGAGCTTTCCGGTGTTTCTAGAGGTTAATTCATTAAAATTGAAAAAAATTGAAATGCTCGACTTTAAAGCCTAATCTACTAGTATTGTGGAACAAATTTTCTAACAAACTATCCAAGAGCATAATTGACTTTGAATTACATGAGAAATCGATGGTCAAGTCCTCTATGATGGCAAGTGAAAGCCTAAAAAAGATAGTAATCTTTATTTTCCGGCGCGAAGCACCGGAAAATCGTAATTTCTAGAATTTTACTTGAAAAATTTTAAAATCTGTAATTTATTTGTAAACTCTCATGGACTTGGTCGAAAATATGTATGAGTAAGAAGAGTATAAATTTCCGAAAGATATTTCCATTAAGCTTTTGAATTGATTTTACGTTAGCAAAGAAATAATCACATCAAAAATTGAGACTTGACGTATTGATCTTTCTCAAAAGGAAAAAATGCGAATCTTCCTTAAATATCATGAAGATTACCAATTAAAACATGAGATAATACGTTCAAGATGATGAAAACTATTATAGACTAAGTGATAAATGAAGGTAGACATGATAAAAGCCGCGCCTGAGCTAACTGAATAAATAATGATGATTATTAAAGTTTTCCCGCACCAAAATGCATCTTTTCAATATGAAAACCTCAAATTTTTCTTCCACATTTGTGGAAAGACCTCAAAAATTTTGGTGTTTTTACAGATGACGGTGGCCACGCCGAAATTTCGCTGACGCCGGTTTTTGGGGGGTTCATGGTGAAGGGAAGAAAGAACAAGCGAAATTATGCATGGGAAAAGTGCCAAAGCGAAGTTATGGGAAAAATTTTTCCTACTTCAGACTTGATTGAACTTTTAAGAATATCAAAGAAAATCGATTTCGAGGCGCGCGTAAGTGTACTTCTGTACCTGCATGTCTCCGTATGCAAATTAATTCATATTGTCTTTCACTCACTCACTGTATTTTTTGATTTTTCAATATGCTAACATTTTCACAATGCTCTCTATTTTGTACTGCATTAATAACCAATAATCTTGTTGTTTGTTGTACTTCTTTTTCTAGACTAACATGTGTTTTTGTTCTTTTCTCTCCGTTCGAAAAATAAATTTTTCTTCTTTTTCTTCTAATTATTATGCAGTGTCAAAATTAGAGAGAATTCCTTTAGGACCCTTGGTACTATTTTAACTAAACAACTTCATTTGGAAGAGCCTCAACAGCGCTGCGCCCTGCGGGCGCAGCTGCTGTATGCTAAGCCTAAGCCTAAGGAAAATTTTAAAGGAAAAATTAATGTCTACTCGCTAGTCATGGCAGTGGCCACCACTACGGCGGTGTCACACTGCATAATAATTATGCAAATTTTTTCCCATAACATCGCTTTGGCGCTTTTCCCATGCATAATTTCCCTTGTTCTTTCTTCCCTTCATCATGAAAACCCCCAAAAGCCGGCGTCAGAGAAATTTCGGCGTGGCCACCGCCATCCGTGATTTACCCTCAATTTCTTTCCGAATCATGTAAACCGTTTTCCCGATAACTTTTTCTTATCTCAATGACTTGGTTAGATAAAATATGGTATAGGCACGATTTTTATGCAAATTAGTGCGTGCGGTCTTTCTGTTTTCATCAAATTTTTGGTATAAAACTTCTTAAAACTTTTCAGTATGCTTTTAGGATAAAAAACTTTTTTGTGCTATTGGCTTAGCACAAACTTTTTTGGCCCTTTGTGCTAATTGGAACAAATGTCCGTGCATACCTGTAAGAAGTCCGACCAGTTGGGGAGGAGCATACCTGTAAGATGTCCGACCAGTTGGGGGGGAGGTTAAATCCAAAATTTTGGGGGTGGGGGGTCCCAACATTTCCCAAATTTTGAGGAGGGGGGTCGAAAAAAACCCTAAAGAAGTCGAAAACATTTCGAAAATTTTCCCGAAAAAGGCCAAAAAAGTCACTTTTTTCCTCATTTTTTCCAATATTTCCGAGTTTCGAGGGGTTGGTTGGGTATAGGGTTGACCAAGTTGGGGGTAGGGGTCCCAACATTTGGGTATAGGGTTCGATCAAGTTGGGGGTGGGGGTCCCCCTCAACCTCCCCCCCAATTATAGGGATGGGAGGGGTAAATCCGAAATTTTGGGGGAGGAGGTCGAAAAAAGTCGACATTTTTCCCAAAAAAGACCAAAAAACATTACACTCTTTTGCCAATTTTTTTTAATTTTTTCCAAACTGGGGGGGGGGCGGTTTGGGTGTATGGTTGGCCAAGTTGGGGGGTGGGTCCCCCCTCCACCCCCCCAATTACAGGTATGTGTCCGTGCACGCACAAAAAAGACAGACTCACTCCCAGCATTTTTTTGTGCACGGACATTTGTGCCAATTGGCACAAGAGGCCAAAAAAAATTTTTTTAAACTAGAAACATTACTGAAAACTGCAGAAAAGTTTTAGGCCAAAAGTTTGATAAAAAGTTAACGTTTAACGCATTAATTTTTTGTAAAAATCGTGCCCAAATCTATTTTTCAGCTCACCATGATGTCAGTGAGATAAGAAAAAACTGTGCAACAAAATAGTTCACGATTCTCCTAAAAGAAATAGAATGCTGATAAAATTTAAATAAATCTTGAGTTGTTCAGGAAGTTCAAATTGATTCAATTTTCGACTACGACGAATATCTGTGTTATTTAACAACAATGTAAAGACTAGAGAAAATAAAGTCGAAAATCGTGTAAATTTTCGATCAACCATGTTTTGGCACAAAAAAAACACTGCCCAGTGCCCACTCGGATTTATTTATTCGTCGTTAGATCAGATCTGGAACACAGTAAACCTAGGATCGTCGAGTCAGCTATTTTATTTGAAAAAACCTGCATTAAGTCACGAAGATTTGTTCTTCCAGAGAGACACGATTTCTGAGAGATTCTACCTTCTGCTCCATTGACCTATGATAAGTTGAAAATTAATAATATCTGAAAAAGAGATATTTTGAGTAGTTTTACATGCTGTGAGTATCGTGACAGCATTCATTTTGCGCAGAAATCAAAATTCACATAGCTACAGTACTCCAAAGTTTAGAATTTTTACATTTTTTGGCATTTTTCAGTCAGCACACGTGTTTCGAAATATCACAGCTCAGAAAAGACGTGACTCTGAAGCCAAATGTTGAATGCATGCAGAAGACCATGCGCCGGTATGAAGAACACTTTCTAATCTCCTACTTTACACTTTTTATTCCATTTTAACGTGTCATAACCGATGTCAAAATAAACCGAAAAAGTCCTTTGGGGCCTATTTTGGGCACCTTCCCATAGGATGCTGCAGAATTTTTTTCTTGATTTCTGCAGCCACAAATGTCTGACATATTGTGTTAAAATTTCAATCAAATTTAACGTACCGTTTTGGGAGTGTTGAAATGAGACTTGGGTTGAGTTGGAAAAATATAATAAATAGATTAGAATCAAAATAGACCTGAGCAGTCACTCACTAATTCACCTAATCAGGCCGAAACCTTAGGTAGAATAAGTCTGGGACAGTTCGGACAGTCTCAAGTTCAACAAAAGATCCCCAGCTTTTGTTTTGAGGAACTGGAGAAGCATCGATAACACCCTGAGCTCAAGTAACTTCAAACCAAGGGCAAACCTAAAAATCAGGCCGAGAATTGAGTTGCAAAATTGTAGACTTGCACGCTGGGTGGTTCTCCTGAGACCCGGGTTCTAACCTGCATTGGCTCCACTGCTAGATCAATAATTAAGGCCCATCTATACTTTTTTTGCTAAAAAACATACCCAAGCGATTTGCTCTCCATGTATTGGAGCAATTTCAGTGTATAATACATTGCAAGGTAGATATTGAAATTTCCGATTGAACGATAACCAACACATTCAACAAGTTTCTAATGTGCGCTTTAAATCCAGCTTTGAGGCAAGAAACGTAAGAAACGCAAGATGCTTACAAAATAACTGATTTCTGCAAGACCATGCAAATTTTTTTTGCAAAGTATACTTCACTGGATAGAACTCATCAGGATCTTTCTTGCGCACTGAGAAAATGAGGGATTCACTCGATTTTGATCGTTGCAATCACTTGCGACAGATTTTCGAGAAAAAAGTATAGATGGGCCTTAAATGTCCGAACAGGGGACGTTGTAATTGGGTGATCAACTCCACAATAAACAATAATAAAATCAATATAAATAATGGCCGGTCTGGCCGCCGATTTGTACTTTATAAAAATATAAACACTAGAATGACCAAAAACATAAACAGCCGGCCCTTTTATGCACAGTGTCTATGCAAATTGGCGTGGACATGAATTGCCTCAACTTTGGCTATTTCTTTGCAACCTGGAGATAGACTATGTCCATCCCTGACATCTCTCGAGCCTCGAAACTGACCAATGGGAGGTTAAAAAGATCCATAATACGCCACGATGACAATTTCAGAACTTTTCAGAACCTAATACAGTCAACGCAGTTTTCTGAACCTTTTTGGTCATTCTTGCCCCCTTGTGGAAAGCTTGCTGAATGACCACCCTCTTACCTCAAGTCTTTCTTACAGGCATACCAGAATGTCCACAAGGCTGTCCGGGTGGGCTTTCCCTTGGTCTGGATGCCGATGGATCGAGGACTCCGTGTCAGCTTGACTTTTATTGGCATACCGCCCCACCAGGGCCGAGGGTCGTTGGTTGCCTACCTTCCCGTGACCTTTTGTTTCAGACCATACGATTGATGCCAGAGACAGAACATATATCTGTTTATCTCATACGGGTTGCATGTTTCACCGTGAAGTCTTCGCCACCTTTGCAACACTACCCGCGTCAAAATTTTCTATAAAAATCTAAATAATTTACATATTATGTACATTAGTGAATGAATTATCACAAAAAAAATCAAAATATCCCTGGCCTTGTTCATTGAGCAAAAAAAAACAAAAGAAAAATAAGGCGAAATTTAAACCAAGATTAAGTGAAAAAATAAATTTTGTACATGCCCATTTTTGGCAATGTGAGGTACAAAAAATAATTAAAAAATTTAAAGCATGCAACAATTAAGAAAAGATTTTTTTGTATTTTGTATTTTGTGATTTTTTTGTATTTTTGTGATTTTATATTTTTTTTGTATTTTTTGTTTTTTTGTGAAAAATAAATGCAAAAACTATGATTTTTGGGCCAAAAACCTTGGCACTATATTTTACCGTTGCAGTCTGCTGCCTCCTTGCACCCCTTTATGGGCTCCTCCACTAACTCCGTAAGGTCTCCATACCCATTGGCCATGCTGGCCACCTCTACCTTGCACCTGGGGTGCAGCACCCCTGCCACGCACTGCTCCATGACCACCCAGGTTGGTGTTGTGGAATGGAAATTGGCCTCAGCTCTGGTTACCAATTTTTTGCACCTTTCCTTGCGTACTCAGAGCTAATTCTTGGGTTCCTTGGCCTTGACCTTGACCTTGAGGTCCAGGAACCTTCAAAGTTTTGCCAGTTTTATCCTCTTGAGCTTTACTGAATTTAACAGAGCTTTGCAAGTCTGAACTGGCACTCCTTTTAGCTCCCATCACTCCGACCTGGTGATTGCTACTAAGCATCACAGATCCAAAGGCCGTTTTGAATTCCAAGGGGGTATCCTAGCTGTTATACACCCTCAACAATCGGTTATTTGCTGCCACCATCACCCTGGCATGAATGTTGCCAATATGCATCGAGGACAGGGGGCACATTCCAACACAAGGAATAGCATCATCACCATATACCTTATCGAGGAAAACACATCAGGTGCTCTTTCTCCTTTGAGCCATCTGGGGACTCCCTTTCCTAGGATTGCAAATGTCCCAGTGGCAATGAAATCTAGGCCTCTTGCACTTGCATGGCCCATCTTGCGTACATTTCCTGGTGCATCATGTGGTAGGTCGCCTCCAGCTGCCTAACTACAATATCAGGTGTACCCACAAAGTTACGTAATTTATGATCAGTAACTATATATGAGTAAAGCTGATAGAATTTATATGAAAGCATTTCAATGTGAGCCGGATCAACTATATCATGAGGAAAGTTAGCAACTCCCCCACATAGCTCAATCAAATACCCATAGTGAAATGCCCCCATAAAAATTGCCAGAGGAAAGTATGCATCCATACCAGCATACTGCAGTATCTCCTGAGGAACTTTTTCTTTGACCACACTTTGTCTATTACGTAAAAGACTAAAATCAGTCTGGTGAGGACCAATATCAGCCAAATACATTTCAGCAAAGAGGCCTTTCAATTTTAATGTTTCCAGGCACCTGCCTTTCTGGATTTGGAAATCTCGCTTCCCATGATCTGCTTTGCCATGCCTCTTAGATCATAGTATCTTCCCAGATTTCCATCTTTAATACTACATCTAATTGCATCAGACAAATCGTGACCATCGGTGCTTTTTCCGCATCCTCGGACATTAATAATTGAAACTATGTCCTCTAAAACGGCGTAGCCGACTAACAACGTCACTGAGCATAAAAAGTGCAACAAAATGTCCCACTCTTGCCCTTGCAGCAACGTTAAGTCAACTACAAACGTTTTACCATTTAGGTGGGCGAATGACACTAATCTAGCAAACTGGTTGCCTTTTTTGTTATCGATCCCCCACCTAAATAGTTTTTTAGCATCTTCGCGGTTCACTTTTTCTACATCGAAGCCAACAATGTTCATGCCTCGGAAAGTGCTACATTCGAGATGTTTTACCATCCTTTTCACACTTCCCATGGGAACAATTATTGGCTCTATTGGATTGGTCGGCCAGAACTCAAAAGTGGCAAAAAACCACCTCTCCAACTCCACTATTCACATTGCCCGACAGATGTTATAGTCTAAAAATCCAGGAGAAATTGAGGTTTTTGCTCTAACACACTCTTATACTCCTTAATATGCATTTTTGGGACCCTTTATCAACTCTTTGGGTAACTTTACCCACTAATAGCATTTACTTTTCGGGCACTCTAGCACCTTTGTGCAAAACACCACAAAAAATTTGAAACTTTTGAAAATTTGAAGCAGGAACTTGATATTTAGCCTTTCTGGCCATTGGGTGTCCCTTTATAGAAACCAAAATTGATACGCAAAAATATGTGGAATTAGGTGTTTTTCACTCTAACCCAACACACTTTGCTACTCGATCAGCACTAATCGATCACAACCCTGATCTCCATGACTAATTTCTGCTAATCCCCTTCTTCGCCCCTTTGCGGAAACCAGAAAGAGCGGGAATGAAAAAAACCTCCCCTAATCGGATCACTTAATTCGACCCTAGTCTTTTTTGGATCACCTAGGTTTGGCCCTTGCCACCCCCTTCTACCTAATTTTTTGTGTCTATTTCTCAACTCCCAGTTGGTAGCTCATCCGAGAAAGGGCACAGAAATAGTCTTGCAAAACACCCCTGACGAGCGTAACCTCCACTCATTACCTTACTTAACTATTTACAAAGATAAAAAATTTGTTTCTTACCGTCGACCGGAAAATATCGATTGTTCTGCCGTGGGTGGTGCTCCCCAAACAGGACTTCATCATCCCTGGCATTGTACGTACGCGTACACTCGTTTGGGGTACCCATTCAAATATTGGGCCCCTATTCCTTGCACCGAAATATTTAAAAATTTTTAAACCAAACTTGCAGCTGTAAAAAGTAGACAGATGTATAAAACATTTACAGTCTCTTCCCTTGCGACTGCAAATTACCTTATGGGAGGATTCTTCCGTACAAAATATTTTTCGAAAAGATTTGAAAATTTGAGAGCAGATGCGGGACATGACTTTTGAAATTTTTGAATGATTTTGAGTTGTTAACCAAGAATGTGTAAAACGAAAAAATGTACAAAAATGGGTCTTTCGCTTTAAAAGCTCTTCCCCCACTTTGTTAAAACACAATCCTATACATCAAAAAATATTAAAACGGATTTTAACCATTACAAAACACATTTAGAATAAATATTTATTAAATACAAAAAATAAATACAGGCAAATCAGCAGATTTTGTGGCTACGAAACTACCGATGGCACCGCTCCATTTTCCGCTAATTGGGAAGGTACAGTAAGACTGTACGATCGATTTTTTGTGTAGTTCTGCCATCTTGTGTCTCATAGCAAAAAATTTTCAGCCTACTTGCTGAAACCTTTTTCCATAGCACAAGATTATTATAACGTGCTATTGTTATACTGTTCTCTTCCAATCTTGAAACGTCAATGATAATGAAGGGCCCTTCCCAAGTTAAGACCAATTTCTTGTGCTTATCAACTTTGAGAAGAATCCAATCATTTTCTTTAAAAGCCGAGGTTTTAATTTTCTTGTGGAAATATCTTTTGCTAGCTTCTGCTGCTTTCTGGATATTTTCAGCAATAATACCTTAAAGCCTGGTTAAGTGGTCAGTTAGGATGAATTTGTATGCCTCATAATTCATGGGCATTACTATTTTGAGAGCTTTTGTCAAAATCATTTCAAACTTTGCTTCATGGCCCCGTAACAACACAAATGGCGATGCCTTCATCACAGCGTGTGGGGTTGCAATATAAGCAAAGACCACTGATTTGAGATATCTTGGCCAGCAATCAGGTTCACCGATAGCTACTTTTCTCAGCTGTTTTATTAAAGTTTGGTTGAACCTCTACCATACCATTACCCTGAGGGTGGTAAGCAGTAGTAAAGATCTTCTTACACTCCAATAAATCACAGACTAACTTCATTAAATCCATAGTAAAACAAGATCCATTATCACTTAAGAGTTTCCTCCTTGTTCCATGTCTAAATATTATGGCTTCTAAGAATGCATTTACAACTGAATTTGCTGATTGATCTAGGATCATTTTAGCTTCAACCCACTTTGTGAAATAGTCCTGAAAAACTATAACATAAGGCATGCTTTCTCCCATTGGCAAAATTCCTACTATATCCACAGATACAATGTCCAATGGACCTTGTGGCACAATGGGTATCAATGTAGGAATGGATGGCTTTCCTGCAGTTGCCATTTGACAGACAACACAGTATTTTATCCATTCCCTGACATCTTCTTCCATGCCAGGCTACCAATAATGCCCTTTCATGACACTCAGAGTTCTTTTGAAACCCTGGTGTGTCAATATTACAGCACCATGATGCCGATGCAGCACAGAGTCCCTGAGGTTTGCTGGTACGACCAATTGGTCTTCTCTTTCTGCATCAGTTTCCATGTACAGTACACCATTTTCTTTGTAGAACCCACTGTGATACTTTGTAGTGCTATTTGCACCTAATCTATCCCAGATTGGCTTTAAGCTTTCATCTGCTTTTTGCAGTTTGCTCATCAAGTCATCTGGGATCAGGCCAATAGATATCTCTTTATTACCTGATGTTTCTGGTTTATCAAACTCTCCTTCCTTTCCAGGGTACAACCACTGCACATTGTCTTGTTGGTTAGGTATCGCAGATTTATCAGTTTCCTGATTTTCTTTCTGCACCTTTTCCAAAACACAAGCTTTGCTTCAGGTTACCACTGCTTCTACTCCTCTAGAATGCTCTCTTTCATCCCCAGGACTAATTTGAGCATCCTCTCCTTTCTCTTCGTCCTTGTCGAATTTATTCTCCTCAGAGATGTTGTTCCTCTTGGCCACCAAGGAAACTTGTTGTTCTTGTTCTTTCATTCCTTTGACATCAGAGGAAACAACATCTGATTTGAACATACTCTCCCACTTTGGTGGTGATTTCACCACATCCTCTGGCTCATCCTTTCTAGATAGAAAGTCAGCCATAGCATTCTGTCTACCTGGAACATATTCTAACTTGTGGTTCTATTGATTAATGATGGCATACCACCATTTCAATTTGTCATTTGTTGTGGTATTGACTTTCATTGACAACAGTAGTCTGTGATCAGTCTTAATCAATAATTTCTGCCCCAATAAATAGTGCTGATAGATCTTGAGGCCATAGATAATCGCGAGGCACTCCCTTTCGGTTGCGCACCACTTTTTCTCGTCCTCCTTTAGCACTCAGCTATTATATGCTATGACCCACTTATCTCCGGATTCTTGATACAGAACAGCCCCTAATGCTGTTCCACTAGCATCAGTTTGCAAAATGAATTGAGCTGAGCCATCCATTACTGGGTACCTAAAAAATGGAACCAATATCAGTGCTTCTTTCAAAGTAATGATTGTGATGATCCTCTGTGATGAGCCATTTATTCCTTCTCTTGGCCTTCAGCTTATACAAAGGCTCTGCCTGCTTTGCCAAATTTGGTATAAATTTTTTACACCATTGGAGCATTCTGAGAAACCTTTGCATATACTTGACTGAGTCTGGGAATTCAAACTCTTTTATAGCTTGCACTTTTTTCGGACGGGGCAAAATTCCATTTGAATCCAAAATATGACCAAGAAAATGAACCTTCTTTGGTAGGAATTTGCATTTTTCCAGTTTAAGCTTAAGCTGGGCTCATCTCAGAGAATCAAGGACCAACTTTAAATTTTCTATGTGTTCCTCGAATGTATTCGAGAACACTATGATATTGTCTGTATATACTAGACATACCTTCCACACATGAGGATGTAGGATTCTCCCCATCATTCTCTGGAACTCGGCTGGTGCATTTTTCAGTCCAAAGGCATTACCTTGAACTGAAACATCCCTTCTTGGCACAAGAAAGCAGTCTTTTCTTTACTGCAGTCTTCCATTGGCACTTGACAATAACTGGACTTGAGGTCAAGAGTCCTATAAAATTTTGCTCTCCCAAGGCAGTCCAGATAATCATCCATTCTGGGTATTGGATATCAATCATCCTTCGTAACCTCGTTCAAGCCTCTAAAATCAACAACCAGCCTGAGCGACCCATCTTTCTTCCCTACTAGGAATAATGGCGCCACCCAGGGCAATCTTGATGGCTCTATGACTCCTTTGTCCAGCATTTCCTGCACATGTTGTCTGATATATGGTCGCCATTCAATGGCTGCTCTGTACTAATGTTTCACCACAGGACTAGCATCATCTGTGTCAATTTTACAAGTTAGATGGGGAGTAATTGTCAGAGGATTATGAGGTAAGCTAAATAGATCCCAGTATTTCATGAGTTGCTGTATCGCCATCTCTTTCTGTTCCTCTGACAAGGTAGCTTTAGAGGTCATTTTATACAATGCTTCCAGAAACACTACTCCATCGAATTTTGATTCCTCGGCATCTAAAATACCCACTAGGCTATTTTCTCCACAATTTCCAGCCTGTAGAATTGATACACTTGACTCTCCCCTGAATACAGAGTTACAGTAGCCAAGAACTTGATTAGGTTCTATCAGGCAGCTGGAACCTGTATTATTGGAGATCATCAATACAAAGTCTTCCCTTGAACCATGGACTATAGTACCATCTTCTCTGAATCTCGTTTCTCAATCATCTCCTTCCACAATGATTCCATTTATCCTATTTGCCAAGGATTTGTTCCACAATTTAGCTTTCACTAGTTGGTCTGTTCCATATGGGATGAAAATTCTATTACATGACACTACAGGAACTAGATCTTCCAGCTGCTGGATTGCCAAACCTTGATCTTCTTCAATAGGTTTTTCTTCTATTGATTATGCTATCATCTGATTATGCATCCCAACTATTGGAATCACTTTCTTACCAGATGTTAACAAATCAATACTCTTCTTTACACCCATTATTGTCATTGAACCTTTTCCAAAATCTATTACAGAATTGACTTCCCGATGTGCTAGGAAGTCTGTTCCCCGTATCAAATCTTCTGTGGACCCTGGTATTATGATGGCCTTAACTGGAAAATGTCCATAATCATATTTCATTTGAAATTGAACATAACCATGTGCACTCACTACTTTACCATTGGCAACAGTGACTTTCAGGATCTTAGGGTATGCCGTATACTCTAGTCCAAGTGATTTTTTCAAGAAATCACCTGACATAACTGAACACTGAGCTCCCCTGTCAATCAGTGCCTTTGCCATAGTGGAACACACAGTTAGCCTAATGTGAAATGGCTGCATTCTAGGGTATCTAGCTAACATATCCAGTTCCTCTGCAGTCACCTTTCTACCATACTCAGCACTGCATTCCATCATTTTCTTCCTTTTCCATGGCACAGTTATGTAGGCCACACAACTTCTTCTCCATCATCAGCTCTTGCTGTAAACTATTAACACCACTAGTCGACCCTTGGTCTGTCTGCCTGGAGGCTTGTGTTTGACTAACTACCTTCTGCAGAATCAATAGAGTATTTGAACTCTGATTTACAATTACTGGTTGTTGATCCATTAGATTCGGTCCTGGTAACATCAGATGGGTGGTAGCCTGTAACAACCTCATCTGCTCCCTGAGCTTCTTCAACTTTACGTAATTCGGCATATTCTTGCGAACTTTCTGCCTCGTCTTTAGGAAAGGTAACTTGATGAGCTCCCCTTTCGTCTTTGTTACCAAAACCTCCTTTATTTCCTCTGTAATTTCCTCTGAAATTATCTCTGAAATTTCCTCTACCTCAGAAATTTCCAAAACTTCCTCTAGGATTACCTCTTCCAAAACCTCTTCCACTATTTCCACCCCTTACACAATTTTGTAGGCCCTTATAAAAATTCAAGGTCCTACAATCAATAGTGTTGTGGGTGTTATTTTCGTGGTAAGTACACCATTTTTGCTGCTGAACCTCTTGTTGACTTTTTGTTTTCACTTTATCAACTTTCTGAGTTAAAGCAGTTATGGCTTCCTCTTCGGCTTTGGCAGAGTTCCTGATTTCTTCATAACATTGTGTCATTTTAATAAATTCCTTAGATAAAGCCACCAAGAGGCAGTCCTTTTTTTGCTCCTCAACAGGCTTTTGCCGAGGCATTATGGCCTGCTGTGGAGGTAATTCAAGTACTTCTTCATCTGCTATATATATATAACTTGATTTTGCGAAGATTGCATTGGAGTTTGCCTTTCTGTGTTTGGTCTTCTAAAGTCCTTATTGGGTTTTTGGGCGCTTTCATAAAGCCTTTGGATTACATTCACATCCGCTTGCTGCTCCTCAGCGATTTCCATTTGTGCCGTATTTATCATCATGGGCTGTTCTGTTGGCCCAAATGTTCTAATTGGGTTTCTGTACCCTGACAGGAGCTGTAGGTGTCTGGACATTCTGAAAGCTGATACAAAAATACTGATTGACTCCACTGAATATACCATCAACAAGATGCAGGAAAAATTCAAAAGGTTCAGATTAGATGAGTAAAAATAGAATATGTGAGTCGAATCACTAGAAAAATTTCATCGATCAATTCACAATGATTGTGCAACAGGATGCCTCAGAAGAGATGCATCAAAAATTTCTCTTTTCAGTAATTTGACCGGAAAAAATTGAAGCTGAGAGTTTAATGTTACAAAATAAATGTTGGCTGTCTGACTTTGACCTATGTTATAAGCTGTGCGAAAGTGCTCTATAGTTGAAGGCATCCCATTTCACACCACATGATGTTGGCCAAACATAAATAGAGCAAAGGATAGTGGATTGCAGTGCCCCTCCAACAAAGCAAAGAGTATCTGAATAACTCTTGCCGTTTTTCTGTAAATGGATTTGAAACAATTGCTCAATTTCTGAAATTTAATGAAAGTTTTCGAACTTTTCGATTTTTCATTTGAAGCAATTCGTTTAGAAATCTAGATCAATGAAAATTTGCCAGGACTTCAAATCACATTTTTCCCCGTAATATATTGGGTTAGGAGGCATCCTGTGCCCCCAGAGCTTCATTGGTGTGACATTTATCCAGATTCAAAAACGCATTTGAATAACAGTGCAGTGTATGCAAATGTCTACAGCTGCCAAAACGGCACATGATGATGAGATGTTACTTTCGCAGCTACTGTAAGAATGTATGAACTAAAGAAAAATTCTGCAGAATCGTAGGTGAAGGCGCTCAGTAGTGCCTCTAAGCAGGAGTTTTCTTTATTTTTGCTTCTAATTTTTGACTGTTCAAACTTTCTTGCAGAGTGTAAAATGTTCGCTTGTTAAACAATTAATACATCAAACTATAGTCTGTTAGTTATTTGATAATTAGTCAGTATACGTAATGAATATATCACAAGGGGGCAAGGGGTAGACAAGGGCCACCACATAGAATGATTTCTATGAAATTTTTAGAAGTATGCCTTCTTCAGAGCAGTGCAGCTCCCAAAACGGTACAAAAATTTTCATGAAAATTTAACCAACGCAGTAAAAATGGATGAGCTATAATATAAGAAAATAAAATTCTGCGGCTTCCGATTAGAAGGTACTCACGAGTGACCATGAACAAAATTTTTTCAATTTTGACGGCTTATTTTTGACACTTTAAACTTTATGAAAAAGTGTAATATGCAATTATTTGCTGTAAATATTACATCAGAAGAGAGCTTATTCTCTCCTCTGTAAAATGAATATTTATTCACCAAATAAGATCAATCCGATCTTGAAATATCGCTTAGCTAGCAAGACCACTGAAAAATGCCAAAAAATCATCACTTTTCAAACTTCGGCATACTGTAGCGGCGCGATTTTTTGTTTACAAGCAAAACGAATGGTACCATGGAACTCAGAGCACGAAACTACCCAAAATAACTGATTTTGAGGTATGAATAGTTTTCAACTTATCATAGGGAAAGTAGAATTCTCAGAAATCGTGTCTTAAATTTTGCGTTACACCTTCTCATCGTGTTATTCTGATGTTTTTACCTGGTTTATATTCTTTTGATTTTTTCCGCTAACTTTGTATTGTAATGACGAAAGGAAGGGCAGGCTAGAGACGAGCTAGGGCCAAATAGTGGGCTAATTATCTTGCTGTTTAGCTCGCATTTTAGCCTTTGATTTGTCTCGAGAGTTGGCCACCATTTAACCAACCAATTGCCCCTAGATTTTCCTTGTGATTTGCCCCAGACTTTAACTCGCCATTTTTCCTCACGATTTAGCCCGACATTTGCCCCTGGATTTATCTCGTCATTTAGCCCAGCAGTAGCCCACTGTTTAGCCCGAGAATTGCTGCATCACCGTATGACGGAAAGTGGGGCAGGGCAGAGTCGGCTAGCCCAGAAAAATATGTGCTCACACGCTGTGTGTTAAAGTGTCTTTCGTAGTTTTCACGCAAATCAACTTCGGCAAAATTTTCCCGTTCAACACCCATTATTGCAAAACCTATAAGATTTTTCGCGGACCCTATTTTTCTCCAGAATTTCCAACTTGCCTAATTTTGGCCGACAATCCTGAAAATCCAGCTGAAGATTCGAAAGTCTGCATCCTTGAACACTTTTTTCTCTAACTTTTTGCTAATAGAAAATTCTAATTTTCGAAAATATAGTGTAGGTTGATCGTAATCGAATAGTTGATAATTAATTCACTGACTAGGGTGCCCATGAGTGGAAATTTACGATACTTCGTCATAGCAAAATTCACACTAGCTCACTTTGAGTCCGAAAAGTCTGGATTTCGCTGATAAATTGTCAATGCACCACATAGATTTAAATTTGTGACGAAATTCAAAATACGCAAATGTATGAACTTTTGAAATGCAAATGGACAAAATACATTTGTCCATACATGTAATTGGGGGGAACTGCTATGGGAACCCCGCACCAGAAATTGTCGACCATATGGTTAGCAATTGGGCGACCGCCTCCCCCCAAGGATTTTCCAATCCTATGGCTAGCCATATGGTAGCCGTAGGAACCCTCATAGTTTTAGTTGGAAAAATACTTAAAAATGTAAATTTTTTGATGGAAAATGTCAATTTTTGAACAAAAAATAGTCAAACATGTGAACTTTCTGGGCACTTTGCGCCATGAATACATTTTTTCGATCTTTTAGAAAAAAATTACTGTTTTTTGAACTATTTTTCGGGATTTTTTCGTGAAAAAATCGATTTTTTTCCCTTGAGAGACCCCTCCCTCCAAAATTTTGGGAATTACTGACCCATGGCTCAAAAAAAGTCTTCCGACCCCCCCCCCAGACCTCAGGGCTCCGTTACATGTATGCCTTTGTCTACCCCATGTGATGCATTTATTATCTCTACCACAGAATTATCAAATAAGTAACATACAATAGTATGATGTACCATTTTACATTATGCAAAAAAACTTGAATCGTCGAAAATGAGAAGCAAAAAAAAAATTCTGATTAGGGGCTCTCCCGAGCACCTTCAGTAATGATACAGCAGAATTATATATTCTACTACACAAAAACAGCTCGACTTAACATATGTTTATTCCCTCAAACTATAAGCCAATGAGCTCACTTAAAAGCTAAAGGAGAGGTGGAGTCTTAGCTTGCTTTGGTCTCTGAACCTAGTGACCATTCAGTATTCACTCGAGCTCTTAGCTTGTGGTCACTTTTTCTTTGTATTTTGTTTTTCGGACAATATGTCTATTGTGTCAAAAATTTCTAGAACTTCCTTGAAATCGTTGGACGATTCGATCAAATTAGGCCTCATCACTGACAAAGCTTTGGATACCAAGGCAGTATCCAATAATGATGGCAACAGGGCCAAAACGCCTGGAGGCGACTTAGACGACCACAGCGACAAGAGTGTAGCCAGCAATGGTAGCGCCATCAGCAACAAGAGCTTTTCCTCTACTAAGAAACACTGTCATTCAAGCAGTCATGGCTCGTCAATCATTGATGATACACTACGGAATGATGCTCCAGCATCAAATGACCCAAATGACTAGCAGGCGGTAATGCCAGAGTTTCTTGATGACTCTTTGGTCAAACACCAATGTTTATCTCTTCAGCCTAAAACCAAGCTGATAGCCAATCAGGAACTCGTGACATGCTTTGAGGAAACCAAGGCATGCAAGGAGCGTTACGCCCAGATGGCAATCCCGGACTGCAACGTGGCCATTGCGCCAGCTATTGACGACGATTTATGTCTCTTCCAGGAACGGGCCAACAAATGGCCAGTACGTAAAGATGAGCATCTTCATAATGTCAACCAGGCTTTATTAGAATGCGCCTTTCCTTTGATCGCCATTCTGAACGAAATTGAGAAAAGTAATGGCGATTTGTCCTACGTCCAGAAGGCAGTATGCCACAGTTTACGCCACTTTTCCCTGGTGTTACATGATGTTACGGTTGACAGATGGTTCAAAATTTTGCGCATTTTGGGAAAAAATACCAAAATTTTACCCGAAATTTCGTCTGTCAATGTGGCTAGTGACGAGAGCATCCAAAGATGCTTGGACCTGTCCACCAAAATTGCTCCTCCACTGCTTTTTGGATATTTGCTTTGCAGCAAACTCATAGAGCGAGGCCATAAAGACAAAACCTTAGCCGTGGCCTTACAAAATCTAGGCGGACCATCAAACCATTCGAGTGGACCCCCGAAACCATTCAAAACTCCACCTGATGACCGGAAGGACTATCATCCCAGATCTGACACATTCAGGTATGATTTGGGAAATTTACATTTTCTGCCTTGTGTCTCACCTAATCATCAAGTTAGTGGCAGGTTATGGTTTTTCTTGCATAGCTGGAAACTTATTTCTTCTGACCCTTGGGTCCTGGCCACTGCTGCTGGCCTCTCACTTGATTTTCATACATGGCCTCCTAGGCAGAAGTTTCGACCTAAACTGCTAAAATTTTCTTCAAAGGAACAAGAACTGATAAATGAAGAAATCAATGCACTGGTAGAGAAAGGAGCCATTTCTCCCTTCTCAATCTCTCCAGGTGATACACATGACACTTGGTGTTCTCGACTTTTTTTTGTACCCAAGAAGACAGGGGACTTGAGGCCAGTCATTAATCTCCAACCCTCAAATCAGTTCATGATTCATGAACATTTCAAAATGGAAAGCATTTCGATGCTAAAAGATCTGTTGCAACCAGGTGATTTTTTCGCAAAAATTGATCTAAAAGATGCTTATTTTGCTATTACTATAGCTGAGAAACACAGAAAGTTCTTATCTTTCGAATGGTCAGGGCAATGTTTTCATTTTAATTGTCTATCATTTGGGCTGGCCTCGGCCCCTTGTGTTTTTACAAAAATGACTAAACCTTTCGCTTCTCTGGTCCGACAGATGAGCCTGCAAATCATTATATATCTAGATGATATGCTCCTGATGAACCAAACTGTGATAGCCCTGAAAAATGATATCGCCTTAGTTTCATACATCCTAAAAAATTAGGGGTTCATCATAAACAAAGAGAAATCCGAGACAGCGCCTGTCCAGAAAATATCTTTCCTCAGAATCCTATTGGACTCAGTTACAATGTTGTTTAGAATTTCTGATGACAAAATCATGTCAATCATAAATAAATGCAGAGTTCTTGCTAATGCAAATTTTGTCATTTCCAGGGACCTAGCCCACCTACTGGGAACCATAACTTCAGTCAGCCAGGCTATTATTCAAGCACATTTATATAGTAGGCATCTTCAAACTTGTCTGATTGAGGTGCTCAAATTTCACGGGTCATACGATGGGCCCATTGTTCTGTCCACTGAAGCAAAGAATGAACTAGGCCTATGGCCCAGACAACTGTCTTGGAACGGAAAAAATATACTTCCGCAGAAAAGTGACATCTCTGTTTTTTCTGATGCATCTAATACTGGCTGGGGTGCCTACTGTAATGGCAAAAGTTCATCCAGCCTATGGAATGAAAATGAAAAAGGCCTGCATATTAATTGCAAAGAACTTTTGGCAGCATTTTTTGCATTAAAGATCTTCACCCCAAACTTGCATGGAGTTTTGATAATATTAATGCTAGATAACTCTACAGCTGTAGCTTACCTTAACAAGATGGGTGGAATGAAAAACAGCTTTCTTTGTAATCTTTCAATAGAAATTTTGAGTTGGTGCCTGGACCGTACCCTAACCCTCCAGGCGGTACACCTTCCAGGATGTGAAAATGTGCAAGCTGACCAAGCCTCCAGAGCTAAGGCAGATAGGAGCGACTGGAAACTTAGCTCTTCCGTTTTTTCACTGATAAATGAAAAATGGGGCCCACTGAACATTGATCTTTTTGCAGATAGGAACAACAAACGTCTAAATAGTTTTGTTTCTTGGAAACCAGATCCAGATGCTCTGTGCATAGATGCCTTGAGTTTCTCTCGGCAGAACTGTGGGGCACTTTATGCCTTCCCCCCCTTCTGCCTCCTGAGCAAAGTCTTGAGGAAAGTTATGCAGGAAGAAGTTGACATGGTATTGATTGCTCCAATCTGGCCAATGCAAATTTGGTGGCCAACATTGCTGTCTTTGGCCACAGAATTTCTGTTTCACAAAGTATATTAAATCTTGGTTTCTCTTGTCCGACCTCTGACCCCACTTGAGGGTTTATTTCCACCCACTTGAATTATTTAAGTGTAACAGTTATTGCCTACTTTGCCTTGTTTGGCGTTAGTTCTTTCAATAAATGGCTCTCATGAATACTGAATGGTCACTAGGTTCAGAGACCAAAGCTAGCTGAGACTATGCCTCTCCTTTACCTTTAAGCGAGCTCATTGGCTTATAGTTTGAGTGAATAAGCATATGTTAAGTCTTCGCTGTTTTTGTTAGTAGAATATATATTTCACATTGGCCTAAAGGCCTAGCAAAACATTCTATTTTTATACTTTAGTTCATACATTTCTACTATAGCTGTAAGAGTTATATCGTCCTTATCGCGCGCCGTTTTGTGAGCTGTTGAGATTTGCACACACTGAACTGTCATTCAAGTATTTTTCGAACCTGGATAAATGCAAGTAACTTGTGGGAATACGGGATGCTTCTTTGTCTCCTCATATATAAGAAGTAAAAATGTGGCTCGAAGTCCTGATAAGTTTTTATTGATTTAGGTTTGATGGTTGCTGAACGAAGTACCTCAAATGAAAAATCCAAAATTTCGAATATTTTCAATAAACTTCGGAAATCGACTGCATATTTAAAATTCATTAAGAGGAAAACGACAAGAGTTATTCAGATGTCCTTTGCTGCATGGGAAAGACATTGCAATCTACTATCATTTAGTCTATTTTTGTGACTGACATCACGTGGTATGAAACAGAGTGCCTCCAATTCTAAAGCACTTCCTCACAGCCTCTATAACGTTGGCGAGAGTCAGACAGTCGACATTTTATTATCAAACTCGCAGCTTCGATTTTTTCCCAATTGAATTGCTGAAGAGATGAATTTTTGTTGCAACTCTTCTGAAACATTCTATTGTCCAACCATTGCAAATAGATCGATGAAATTTTACCAGTGATTCGACTCACATCTTTTTATTCGTCTAATCTGAACGTTTTCAATTTTTCCTGCATCTCGTTGATGGCGTGCTTCGTGCAAAATCAGCATTTTTGTACCTACTTTCAGAATGTGCAGACACCTACAGCTCCCAAAACGGTACGTTAATCTGATTGAAATTTTATCGCAATGTGTTGGACATTAGGGGCCACGTAAATGGAGAAAAAAATTCTGTGGCATCCTATGAGAAAGTTCCCAAGTAATGCTCCAAACGACTTTTTCGTCTATTTTGATTTACTTTTCAACACTTCAAAACAGCATAAAAAGTGTAGCCTTTTCTAAGCTATGATATTTCCAAACACGTATACAGACTGAAAAAAGTCAAAAAAGCTAAAAATTCTAAACTTTGGAGTACTGTAGCTATGCGAATATTAATTTTTGTGCCGAATGAATCTGTCACAATACTCACCATGTAAAATCACTCAAAACGTTTCATTTTCAGATATTATCAATTTCAATTTATCACAGGCCAATGGATCTCAGAAATCGTGTCTTGAAGGAGCGAAATTTTTTATTTTTATAAAAATTATTGACCCTATTATTCAAAGAAGCAAGGGTTGAGACTTTTGAATAGAAAAGACTAGTGCAGAGGGATTGAGGAAGCTGTTAGAAATTAACAATACCGGTGCACGACTGGCTGTTTATTGTCGATGCGACCTCAATTTCTGTACCTATTCGTAGTAAAGTACAAATTCCTGATCAGCAGCCAGGTGAATTTGTAGCCTAGGTGTTTGGTCATAAATAGTGGATTGGCGATATATGTGGCTAAATGAAGTGTCTTCAGAAAGGGAAAAACTTCCCCAATGAAAAACATATAGAAGCGGGTTCGTCGTAACCGTGCACATTTGAAACATGTGTTAGCATGCGGCAGAGTCTTGACATAATCGATCATACTGAATCGGAAAATTTTAGTTTCAGTATACAAGGATCAATACCGAGAAAGATGCAATACATCACTGATTATGAGAAGCCAGAAAAAGAAGGAAGATATGAACACCATGAATTTTCTGTGCTTACAGCACAACTGTCCTCATAAATTTCATAACTTGCGATATTTTCTTGCAATTCCTAAATGTCGGTCCCAAAAAATCTTGGCGTTCTTGATGAACTTCCGCGAGAAATGGTAACCTACCCTTGTCCGCAAGGGAATCAGTATCAGCTGAACAAGAAAACACCTACAAAAAAAGAAAGATAAATTTGTTAAAATATTATTTACATTTCGATATAAATCGTTCTAGAAGTTGTTAAAATTGTGAAATTGGTAGTCCACCGTATTAACAACAGATTGCTGGGGTAAAATATGTAGTGGAGCAAAGGGCTCATTATGATGCATTTTTTGATTGTTAGTGTACTTCTCCAGTGAAAAATGTATTATAACCATAAAGGTGCTGACTGACTATTCCTTGAAAATGGAAAAATCTGAATATAGCATAAAAATAAAATTTCACAGTGGGAGTTGGTGAACTTTTCTATGTTTTGTTCTGAAAGTAGATCATCTAAATCCGATATTGACCAGTCACATATGTTTTTGTATGATCATGCACGATCATGATTTCTCCAGCACCATTTTGCCACTACTGTTGCCCCTGAAACAGACTACAGTACAATTCAATATAAAAATTCAATATTCTTAAGGGTCATTTATACGTGCCTTTTTCGATGGAACGGAACGGAACCAACTGCCAAAAGGTTGAAACATTCAGCCTGAAAATCAAAATTCGGTTTTGCTCGTTTTGGGCTATATTGCACAACTTTTTACCCTGATTCCGGATCTTCTAATCATTTGGCACAAAAGTTTTTTTTGACTGAGCTATCGCGGCGTAAAAAGTTCAAAATTCGCAAATGTAAATAATTCAATCGCATTTTTCACATTGCTTTTTTAATCAATAATAGATTGAACAGGCTTTTGGAAACACATAGGCTATAGTCCTCCCGAGTGCTATTTCTAATGCAGTGTACAAAAAAAGTCGAAAAAAATTGAATTTTACATTTCTTTATTTTTTCACTAAACAGAATAACTCGAGATTCGTAGAATGAAATCGAACCCTATTTCACCACCACAACATTTAGATCAATATTCCTAACTTCATGTAAAAATTTAAAGCTACACCATAGAAACCCAATGACCAGTTTTGGCGTGTGTAAATAAAACCTCAGTTTTACATGTCATTTATTGCTGGTTTTTGCTTCAAATTATCATTAATGTCGAGGTTTATTTTCGAAAATGCTTCATGAAATTTTTCTGAACGATAGTATTTTAATACAACTTTCAAACGGTTATTCTAATGGTTTTCCGGACTCTAAGTTCCATTGCAACATGTAATGAAATTTTAAAAATTGAACTTTTTTCCTGACAAATTTTTACTTTAAACTTTATTATACTCGGAATTGGTGATATAAAATCGAACCCTACTTAACCACAACAAAACGAACACAAGGCACCAAGCATAAACTAGTATATTTTACAATATCAGAGATAAGTCAATAATATAGATCATTCTTCCTAAAGCAAAGTGCCATGGTTTCTATTCCAAGGTTTATTATTTTTCACTATTTGTTGTTTGTTTTTATTTCTTTTTTTTGTTATTTTTTTGTTACTTTTCAGTCCTAATTATTTTTTTTATAATTTTTTTATTTTGATTTTTTATACCGAATATTTTACGTCCAACATAATAATCATGATTATAGTGGCCGCCTTCTTTTGGTCTGTACTCTGGTTGCTGGTAAAGGATCTAGCCCCAATTCCCTAAACTTTCTAGCCTGAACATATATTCACACACAGCATAGAAATTTTCTCACATAGGTTGCAAGGCTCCATTTTAGGGAATCAATGTTTCAGCTTGGGCATGGTGTATTTACACCAGTGGCTAGTACAATAATTGTATCATACCGACACTTGCTCATCAACTTTAAAAATTGACAAGTAATTTTCTGAAGCTCTTGCTCACCAAAGATCTTGGCACCTATTATAATAATTTTCCATTTATGGAAAATCGATGCACATAAGCCCTGCTTGTTAAACACATATTCCAATGCAGGAAATAATGCGTATGAATAATCACATTTATCCCTATGAGTGTTATAAAATTCTTCAACATTTATAAAGTGATCAGGGCATATACTGAAAAACAGTGATTACGATCGTTAAGTGGTGGTTGTAGATGAATAAGCTAAAAAAATGCATTGCCTTGCCGACATTTTAGAAGCTTTGAAATGAAAATTTATTTGGCGCTGCGCCAAATAAGGTAGTCCCGTCAGACTTTTCATTATTTTCCTTCAAAAGTCACGAAATCCAGATGCAACTGTTTGGAACCGCCGTGATTTGAATGAAGTTCGTGAAATTTAACGTAAGCGTTTTTGTGATGATATAACAGCGTGACTCTGTCTGATACTGATTAATTTGCAGAGCAAAGTTAGATCTGCACATTTGGCTTAGATGGTGAGCATTGTTAGATCTTGGCCAGAAAGTTAAATCATTCTATATTTCCATCTGACCAGATTTTTGAAAAAAATTTTAAGACGCCCCACTTTCGCTGGTGGACCAGAATGTTTTCAGTTTTAATTGCAGTAATAATCACATGACTTTTTTGAGTCGAATTTACTTTCACCGTTTTGCTTCATCTGTCAAAACAATCTTTGAGAAAAAATTCTGTCGTATAATCGCTAATCGGCGCCGGTGCTAATTTTTTAATTTCCCGATTTACAAGCAGTTAATTAAAAATGGACTGAAGATAATCGTATTCGCAAACAAAAGATTTTCAAACACATGTTCCTTTCGTGTCTAGAAAAAATGTTCGTTTGTCAATTTTTTATGCTAATGTAACACGAAGAAGTCTTCTTGGCATTCGGAAAAAAGGAGACAAGAGGATGATGATGAAGAATGGAGATAAATTTCGACTTTTCTTGCCAAACTTTACCTATTTTCTAACCACCAGGAATAAAAAGACTTCTCCTAATGTCACGTATCCTCAGTTTCTGAGGTTTGTAAGAAAACTTATTTGCTCCGAAAATTCTATCTCTAATGTATTAGCGTCGGATGCAAAGAGTGTTCATCTTCATTTTTCTTCCTTTTTCCAAAAGTTAAGCTAACTTTTGCACTGGGTATCCGAGGAACCACATACTTTCTGTATATGGGCAAAACTGAGAAAGGCCTAAGAGAAAAGTAATATTCCACGAGGTCGACAGGTGAGATTTTTAGCTCGCCAAATGGCATGTGTTAGATAATTCATTATTCTTTTTGAGGATTTTCTTTTCAAAGATATAATTATCACAACATATATTTTTCAAATCAAGAGGTGCGAGATGCGGTTTTCCTCTATTGATATTTTTTCTGTTGATATTCAGTATACAGTCATAGCATTGACAGGAAACTTACAGTATACTAAAGTTACCTTCCATTCGCAGATTTAAAAATGGACGAGAATTCTTCTTGCTCATCCTCATCCGATACTACAAACAATATGTTCACGCCCGACGATCAAAAATTGCACTTCGACCCCAAGCTGTACTTACAACAATATTACGGCGACAATAGTTTGACCAAAGGTCTAAAAATCATACTGTATTTTTTGCCCAGCATTGCTGCCCGCTTGGACATTCCTAGGAACGGCAAAAAAGTCCGCATGGTCGACATCGGGAGCGGTCCTGCCATCTACATGGCTTTGGGTTTGAGACGAAAAGTAGACGAGATTTTTTTGTCCGATTTCGCCCAACAAAATTTACAACAATTGAACATGTGGTGGAAAAATTCCGGGCAATGTTGCTTCGATTGGGCACCAATCGTTAAAGCCATAGCGGAATTGGAAGGTTTGGCCGTCGACGAATGGTCCTTGTTGGAGCAAGAAGCCCGTTCCAAAGTTCGCCGAATATTATTCTGCGACGTTTTTCGCGACAATGTCTTGGAAAATTTTCAACATACCAACAACGGTCCAAATTTCGATATTCTATCGTCGATATTTTGCTTAGAATACGCGTCGGAAAATTTGGACCAATTTCAGCGTGCGCTGGCCAATATATGCAAATTGATCAAAAAAGGCGGATATTTGATTCTAGGAGGCGCCTACGAAGAAAATTTCTATACGATCGGCGAGAAAAAATTCGCTTGTCATTTTTTGACCGAAAATCAGTTGTTTGATTCATTAAGAATGGTCGGTATCAGAGTCGATGATCAGGCATCATTTGCGTATTATCTGCATGAAAATGCATTCGTTGTGGTCGGCGTGAAAGATTGATTTTCAAAATTTGTAAAAGTAAGGCTGGCAAAAATTTGGCTTGTGTTGCGTGGGTATTACTGTAATTTTCATTAATGTTCTAAAAGTAGCATACTGTATATTCTTCGCAATTTTTCACGAGGAGCACTCTGTATGGTCCAAAGTTCTGAACTATTCAACTGCATTGAGTGAGACGGTATTAGTATGGCATGTCTCCACATGGATTCATAATCGGTTGAAAAGTGTTGAGTTTAAATTAGAATAGTTTCTTGGGAAAATCGATGTCGCTGATTAGGAATATTATGTCAGGGATTTTATAGGAGCAAGTCTTTACGTGTTTTTCCAATGAAAATAATTTCAAAGTTCAATCAAAATTTATTCTTGCACAGTTTGGCCACATTTTTATTAGGGCGGTAAGTTTGTTGGCGGATTAAAGACCGATTATAGTGATCGAGGATTAAACGTCGCTTATAATCCAGGATTAAATTTTTTTCGTAAGTTCGTCAGCCGATTAAAGCTCGATTATCATAATCGGCGATTATAATAATCCGAGTTTTCAATCCTGTCCCACCTCAGGTTTAAAAGGCCAATTATAGCTGTTTTTGCGATTGCATAGTCGGTTTAGTAGTTGAAAAATAAAGGTTGTTGATTTTTTGGACGATCTAAATGAGGATGAAGCGGAAAATCAAGTTTAAACGAGCATGAAGCAGAAAATCAAGTACAAATTCGTCATTCCCTGGATAGATCGAATCTGATGGAAGCATATTCGAATGAGAAGTTCTAGTCTCGATTTAAACTATGTAAGGACAGTGCAAGAGAGCTAATTGGACAAAAAAATTTATAAAAATAAAAAATAAACAGAAAAATTTATTTAAAAACGAAATTTTTTAATACACGATTTCTGAGAGGTTCTACTTTCCCTATGATAAGTTGAAAATTAATTATACCTCAAAATCAGACATTTGGGTAGTTTCGTGCGCTGAGTTCAATGGTACCATTCGTTTTGCTTGTAAGCAAAAATTCGTGCCGCTACAGTATGCCAAAGTTTGAAAATTGATGATTTTTCTGCATTTTTGCATTTTCTGCATTCAATATTCATTTTACAAAAGAGAGAATAAGCTCTTTTCTGATGTAACATTTACAGTAAATAATTGCATATTACACTTTTTCATAGAGTTAAAAGTGTCAAAAATGAACCGTCAAAATTGGAAAAAATTTTTTTATGGGCACTTCCGAACACCTTCCCATCGGAAGTCGCAGAATTTTATTTCCTTATATTGTAGCTCATCCATTTTTACTGCATTTATTAAATTTTCATCAAAATTTTCGTACCCTTTTGGGAGCTGCACTGCCCTGAAGAAGGCATACTCATGAAAATTTCATAGAAATCATTGTATTTGCCAGGTGGCCCTTGTCTACACCTTGTGATATATTTATTACCTATACTGTAGAATTGTCAAATAACTAACGGACTATATTTTGATGTATTGATTGTTTCACAAGCAAACATTTTACATTCTGCAAAAAAGTTTGAACAGTCAAAAATCAGAAGCAACAATGAAGAAAAATCCTGCTTAGAGGCACTCCCCAGCGCCTTCACCTACTAAACCGCAGAATTTTATCTTTTTATTCTTTCGTTCATACATTCCTACAGTAGCTGTGAAAGCAGCATCGCTATTCGAATACCCCTTGAGGAGCTACATAGATCCAAAGAATGCAAAATCCTGGAAATTGTTCAAAAATCAATAAATTGTTTTTTGCCTTTTTTGTGTTCCATGGAGTTGGTTCATTATTTCAATACTGGAACCAGAAAATACACTAAAAAGGCCACAACCTTTTGGACACGTTGTATCAAAACAGTGGTTTATGATTTTAACTGCATTCGCATCTATTTGATAAATTTTGTTCAATTCCTGATCTAAAAGGATGATACGAGCCCCTGCCTGATTAAACCTCACAAGGTCTATGTCATTCACCTGAAAAAGATTAATCATAATGCTTGCTGTGTGAATTGTTGCGGTAAACTTCAGATCAGAATTAAGCAGAATACATTTTGTGTCTGTGTCTGATGATCTAAACATATTAGAGTGAAAAGATGAATTGTCTTTTAATCTTACAGCAATATGCACTGTACCAAAGATGTAGCATACCCTGAAAGGAGCAACATATAGTCGGTTTTTTATAAAATGCTCCCAAATAGAAAAGTCACACAAATCAGTACTGTCGTCAAAATCGTTTACAGAAGTTTCTTATTGTAAAATTTTTCACTCGAAAAATTAAAGGTTAGGTCAGTATGCTCACAAATTTCCAGTCCTACATGATATATTGTTTCTTGGAAAATCGCAAAAATCTGAAATACTACTTGCCTTCCACTTTCATTATTTGGAAGCATTTCAGAAAAAACAGACTATAAGTATAGGAACCCAAGCCTTAAAATCAACAGGGCTCTGCAAATTCGGGAAAGCATGCAAAAATAGGCAAAAACTCTCTTGGAATCTCAAAAACTAATGGTCTAAAATCTAGATATTTTGTAGGTGTGATTGGGGTCGAGTTTCATCAGTAAATTTATAAGGAAATTTTAAAAAGGTTACTCTACATGAGACGATAGTAACCCAAACTTCGAGTAAAAACTTTCCTTAGTACCGCACTCGTAATTAGCCTAATTTAAAAATGAAAATATACTAAATATTGTTGACCATAAGTGCTACCAATATGCGGAAAAGATGGTGCAGAATCCACGAACCAGAAGTACAGCACCTTCGAACAGACGAAACTTTTTCTATCACTCGAGTCCTGTCATTCAGGTTATCCGTTTCATATGTCGTGCGACTAATAACCTGACGTTTTCAAAATTTTACTATAACATCAGCATTATATCAGTGAAATAGTGTATATTTTCCTTTTGATGCTGATCGAGGGGTTTTCAGAATCCTAAGGCAAAGGTTTGATGCAATGACATCCTCATATCATTGAAAATTCACTGATGAAATTCGACCCCATGCACACCTACAAAATAACTATAGTCTGTTTTTCTTGAAATGCTTCGAAATAATGAAAGTGGAAAGCAATTAGTATTTCAGATTTTCATGATTTTCTGGCAAGCAGTATATCATATAGGACTGGAAATTTGTGAGCATACTGGCCTAACCTTTAACAATTTTTTGAATGAAAAATTTAACAGTAAGAGCTTAATGTAAACGATTTTGACGACAGCACTGATTTGTGTCACTTTTTTATTTGGAAGCATTTTATAAAAAACAGATTATAGATTTTAGGCTCAACAGTTCTCATGATTCAGGGGGATGTCGTTGTCTATTTTTACATGTTTTTTAAATTTTGCAGAAACTGTGTTGATTTCAAGGCCCAGATTCGTATGCTTATATTGCTCGCTTCAGGGTACCCTACGTCTTTGATACAGCGCAGTTTATTGTGGGATGGGATCATAACTAATTTTTCTTAAATGATGGCACCTGCTATGTATTTTTATGACGCCAACGTGCCATTAACAATCAATTGAAAGTCGTTGAAGTTAGGAAGTGGTCTCCTACAGTTCATATGGCAGTAAATTTTAGATCAGAATTGAGCCAAATACATCCCTCAAATTTATCTGATGAAAAAATATCAATGACAAAAAATGAAAAGAACGTATCCGGCAAAGCGTCAGTGTACTGCATTCTTTTTGAAATGATCGGAGCAGGTATGGAGCCAAAATTTTGTTCAAAATTATGGAAGACTCGTTAAGTCTATTCAATAAATTTTTCCTTCGTGATACGGACTCCTTGATGATCGCTCTTTCTATTCTAAGCATTTCGAAATTTTCAAAATTGATTTCATAATCTCTTGTAAAATTCTGTTTGCCCAAACTGTGACCACTGCTTTGATCATTTCTAAAGGAATGGAGTGTGTTAGTGGACTAGGTAACAGGAACCTATTGCCAGATCATGATCCGATCTTTCATGACATGTCAACTTGACTAACTATTTTTTACTTTATATTAAGATAGATGTCAATTGATTGTGTCAGCAAATACAGTGAATCCCTAAACGTTAAGAAAATAAAAATTTGTTACATCAAATTCATTTGTGTCGATTCTTGTATGTATGTATGACTGACTAAAAAGAAATTACCAACCGCAATAAGAAAATATTTTAGTTTTCAGTGAACAATTTGCTGCTTATGTTAGCTGTGCAATGCTATTGGTAATTATAGTATTTCCATCTTCAAATTTTTGAAGATAAAAAACACAAAATACTCATTTCTTTTCAATAAGCCTTCTTACAAACATTTTTCCAAGATTTGCTGTATTAGTAGAAAGAAAATCGTCAGTGCTGATTTAGATTAGTGATTTGCTCATGAGATTCTTTTTATATGTTGCACGTCTTCAAGCCTTGAAGATGGATCATGCCCCTAAACGAATATTACAAACGGAAACTGACTTGCAAATACAGGTATCAAACTGCTATTCACACAGCGGGTCTTCTGATTTTTCTTTTTCATGTGAATGACATTCTTGAGGTTTGATTAAGGGAGGAGTTTGTATCATCCTTTTAGATCAGTGACTCAATAGAATTGAACAAAATTTATCGAGTAGATGAAAGTGCGGTTAAAATCCTAAATCACTGTTTTTCTACAACAAGTCTGAGAAGTTGTGGCCTTTTTAGTGTATTTTCTCGTTCCAGTATTGGTATATAACTGCGGCATAGTAGGTGAAGGTGCTCGGGAGTGCCTCTAAGCAGGATTTTTCTTCATTGTTGCTCTTAATTTTTGACTGTTCAAACTTTTTTGCAGAATGTAAAATGTTTGCTTGTGAAAGAATTAATACATCAAAATGTAATTCTACAGTATAGGTAATAAATATATCAACTGGGGTAGACAAAGGCCACCTGGCAAATACAATGCTTTCTATGAAATTTTCATAAGTATGCCTTCTTCAGAGCAGTGCAGCTCCCAAAACGGTATGAAAATTTTGATGAAAATTAAACCAATGCAGTAAAAATGGATGAGCTACAATATAATAAAATAAAATTCTACGGCTTCCGATGGGAAGGTGCTCGGGAGTGCCCATAAACAAATTTTTTCCAATTTTGATGGTTGATTTTTGACACTTTAAACTTTATGAAAAAGTGTAATATGAAATTATTTACTGTAAATGTTACATCAGAAAAAAGCTTATTCTCTCCTTTGTAAAATGAATATTTATTCATCAAATAAGATCAATCCGATCTTGAAATATCGCTTGGCTAGCAAGACTACTGAAAATGCAAAAAAAATCAATTTCCAAACTTTGGCATACTGTAGCGGCGCGAATTTTTGTTTACAAGCAAAACGAATGGTTCCATTGAACTCAGCGCACGAAACTATCTCAGGTGTCTGATTTTGAGGTATGATTAATTTTCAACTTATCATAGGCCTATGTAAAAAAGGTAGAATCTCTCAGAAATCGTGTGTTAAATAAAAATTCTATGAAAATTTTTTAATAACAAAATTGAAACTCTATAGTAAATGATTTTATTTAATTTTCTTCAAAATAATTCAATTTCTTCAGAATCAAAATGGTTTTCTATGGACACGTGGATTTATCACGAGAAAAATTGATACTGATAAATTCATGACGAAAGGCGACGTACTGAAGGAAAAGCTGTACACCTACACTATAGACAGGATACATTGTACAGTTTTCACTCAGCAATTATACTTTTAATCCTGGATTATATGATTTTAATCGTCGATTATATTTTTAATCAGCGATTAAATAATCGTCCTTTAATCGGCTGACGAACTTACCGATTATTTTAATCGCCGATTAAATTTTAATCCATGATTACATAATCGGAGATTAAACGTAATCTTGGATTATTTTAATCGGCCAACAAACTTACCACCCTAAGTAAATGAAAATGATAAATAGCTACTATACTTACGTGCCGGTGAAGTATAGTTGGCCCCTTAGTGTAGTACGTGCACCGGACATAATATTCGGTGAACAAATGTGAAATATGCACATGTAACATACCAACCTTTAGGTGAATCGATACCGTGTATTTCAAAAATTATGTTAGTTTTGTTCTACAGTATACTTTTTACGGAAATTTCAAAAAATTACACGAAAACTACACAATTCACAGTTTTAAAAAGTAAAAATAACACTTTAAACACTACAAAATTTGCATTTTTTATTATAAAAAATTATCTAGATTTACCTAGACATTATGTTTTAGATTTATTTATCATCTAATTATTCTATGAATATTTTATTCCAAAATTTGTTTAGTTGTATTCTATGAATTTCTATTTATAGTATAAATAATAAATTGTTACTTAGTTCGGCTAGATGGTTTAGCTCAATTGATAAGGCGCTTGCATCGTACTCAACAGTCTGCAGTTTAAAACCCACTGGAAACAAAAGAATTTGCGGAAAACAACTTCGAAAATTTCCGGTGCACGTACCACACTAATACCTTATGAGTTTCGTGTGAGTGGAAGATTGATTTTCTCTGGCTGCAGTGACACTTGGCGTAAAATTTGTTGACGTTACATGAGTATTGCTGTAACTTTCAAGACATGGAACACTACGAACAATAAATTAAATTTGACTTCACAAGTAATGAGCAAATGAGTTCGTGCATATAGTTGATCTTCTCTTGTTGCGTCCGACGTCATAGAAATATAGATATTCTCAGCCGTAACTTAATGATTTTTAGAAAAGAGTATTCTGATTTCTACAATGTCGTCAATTTTCCTCAAGGAGGATTGCGACTGATGCTCTAAACGATTCATTTGCGCATTTTCAGCATTCAGGGTTTTTCTGCATGGAAATTACGGTAATAATGTAACCACAATAGCACCGTGTAATTTTAGGCCTACAAATCAACTGATATGCAAGATGCGTTCCCTGTCATGGGATTGAAAAATTAATTTTCACTTTTCAATCGTAAGACTAAGCGCAAAATTAGTTCTTCACAATGTCTGCAATTCTATAGTCTGTTTTTTATAAAATGCTTCCAAATAGAAAAGTGACACGAATCAGTACTGCCGTCAAAATCGTTTACATAAAATTTTTTTTGTAAAATTTTTCACTCTGAAAATTGCTAAAGGTCAGATCAGTATGCTCACAAATTTCCAGTCCTACATGATATTTTGTTCATCAGAAAATCGCAAAAAAGTGAAATACTACTTGCTTTCCACTTTCACTATTTGGAAGCATTTTAAGAAAAACAGACTATAGTCTGTTTTTTATAAAATGCTTCCAAATTGAAAAATGACTAAAATCAGCGCTCTCGTCAGAATCGTCATTTTAGAGTAAGGTTTTTCCACTTTTAAAATTATTGCACGTTATTTGAACACTGTCACAAATGTTCAGTTTGATGTATTCTATGGTTTAGAAGAAAATTCCTAAAACATGAAATGCTACTTGCCTTCCACTTTCGTTATTAAGAAGCATAAAGAGAAACAGACTATAGTGTATTATTTGACTTTCTGAACCATGTTTTGGGTGATCCATTGATTTCTCAAATTTTAATTACAGTAATAATTCGAAATTTTTTTCACAGTAAACGTTTCATACGTATACATGGTTTGAAAGATACATTGTCAATTTTCCAAAGCAAAACTTTGTGATTAATTCCCTGACGTTATATCGGTAATATTTCATAATTGTTCCAATTCCAAATATACAACAATACTTCACAACGTTAACAATTTTTCACAAGGTTTTCTATACTCCATTCACTTTGAAATCATCGATGCAGCAAGCTCGCAGCCAAAATTTTATCCAAAATTATGTGAGGCTCATTGACACTATTCAAAAAAAAACTTCCCATGAACAGATTATTCGTTAATCCGCCGCTTTAACCATTTCAAGTGTATCAGAATTGATTACCTAATCTCCAGTAAGGCTGCGTTTGAAGAAACTCTGACTGCTGCATCGTTCATTTGAAAATGAGTGGAGTATAGTGTATGATCTGAATTTCTCAACGATTCAATATCGACTGATTTCTCAAATGAGAATTATGGTAATGAGTCGCAGTAACTGCAGTAATTATTTTATGCAAATCAACGATAAGTAAAAAGAGCTCTTGGTCGTACTGGTAAGGGGCTGATTTTCTCTAGCGCAATAAGATTTGGTGAGAAATAACAGACGTTGTATATGTATTACTGTAACTCTGATGATTGCTGCAACAGACGTTCTGATTTCCAGAGTGTCAGCAATTTTTCACAAGGACTGTGATTAGAACAATAGAAGAATTCATTCGTGAATAATCATAGTGATCCGTCATTCGACGGAAATGAGATTAAAGTAGTGAAATGAATTCTTTAGAATGAACTGATAAACAAAACGAGTTCTTGATCGTGGGAATGAAAGATTGATTTTCTCTCTCTGCAAAAGATTTGTGGAACAATTCACTGACGTAATATAGGCTGATATGTAGTTCAGATTTCATGATTGTTCAGAAGAGCAACGCATGTCGTCGATTTTTCATAGCGAGGACGGAGTGTGTAACTGAAACTTGAAAATGCATTATTTTAGTGATCTGCCGATTTCCCAAATTCAAATTACAGAGATTATTGCATACGAAGAAAACCGTCTGCTTTTGTTCAGCGTATTGACTGTTCAGATAAATGCCAATCGCACAAGTGATGACTGATTTCTCTCACAGTATGTTTGGTAAGGAATTCGCTAACGTCACATTGGTGTCACTCGGATTCATGAAATTAGATACATAGGTACTATTGTAAATTTGCATGATTATACAGTAATTCATTGCTTTTTACAGGAGCACTACTGTATGACCTGAGCCAAACCATTCAATCCAGGGATCTGGCGCACTCTCAAATTGAGATTAAAGCAGTAAGTCAGCAATTACTGTTTTACAGTAAACGGTCTGCTCTCACGTGCACTTGGGCAAATGTCAGTAGGTATCGTAGATTTAACTATAATAAACGATTGTCAGCTTCAGAGCGTTAATCAGATTTTTCACATGGAGGACCACAGTATGATTTGAAATTTGGATGAGAAACAGCATTGCTTATCATCGTCAGTGGACAATATACAATAGACAGGTAGATATATGAACCTCGAGAGCTTTTCTTGGATTTTCTTCATTTAGGATTGCCACTGATGTATGAGCTGAAATTTTCATGAACAAATTGCTCAGACCTTATATATGCACAGTTCAGAAATTCTATTTCAGCCATCGCAAGGGTGGGCACTAAAAGTTTTTCTTCCTCTAATGGTTGAAAACTCAGCATCCATATCAGAGTATATCTTATTGACGGCAGTTGTACATTTTCTACGATAGGATCCAGCACCCTCATGAATGGAATGCAATTTGGTAAAAAATTAATTTGATGCAGTAATCCGAAATTTCAGAATAAAGGTTTGAAACTTCTGCTGCTCATATTCCTTCAATCACATCGATTTTATTTTTCATCTCAATGACATCAGTGTGAAAAGTTAATAACTACAGTAACATATACTACACGTTGTTATCGTTCGATTGACTTCAACTGCCTACATCCGGAATTCACATGAAGAAAAGAATTTTTGCAACTTCTGGGTCTTTAATAGAAAATATTTCACTTTGAAAATCTATTACGCTACCGTAACCCATCATTGAATTTTCCTACGTCTTTCTCATCTTATTGATCTCAAATTTTGTATTTAACAGAAATTGGCCGGTCACTGAAATCGTAGAAGTACAGTAAAGCTTGGAACGAGAGCTTGTCGTTCAACTCTTTCCACGATCGATTACTGTAGCTCAATATTTCAATACGTCGCCAGATGCCGGAATCGTTCATAGGATTTAATTTACATGTTCATGTTTTATCCCTTATGATGCAGTATTTTTCTTACAGTATTCTTTTATTTTGAATTTTTCCAACCTCGAATAACAAAGTAAATTTTCTTGGCATTGCGCTCTAAAGCCCTATTCAGAAGTGAAATCGCCGATTGTCGTCGATTTCTAAGATTTGATCAGCGAAAATCGGCGACGATTTTAAGGAATGAATTGGCAATCGGCAGAATCGCCGACTAATGTTTCTCTATTCAACATTCGGGGAATCGGAACGTTTGGATTATAGGGACTGATGCATTGTTCAGGAAAATTGGAATTTTATTTATTATTCGAGAAATCGGGATCTTCGGGGAATAGGGACTTTCGGGAAATCGGGACATTCGGGGAAAGAGATGTTCGGGGAACAAGGACACACAAATCAACATTTTTGGTAAAACGAGTATAGCCAATTTCCGCACGGAAAGCAAAACAACGTAGCACCTGAAAATTACTAAACAAAATTGTCTTCCCACACGCGTGGATTGTATACACATGCACATTGGATGTTTTTCAGGTTTTCTTTCTACGTTTAGCGTGTAAAACATAGTCCTGAAGAATTGATTGTGTCCTTATTCCCCGAACGTCCTCTTTCCCCGAACGTCCGAATTCCCCGAAAGTCCCTATTCCCCGACGATCCCGATTCCCCGAATAATGAATAAAATTCCCTTTTCCCCGAACAATGCATTAGTAACTATTCCCCGAACGTTCTGATTCCCCGAATAGTAAAGAAATAATATTCTTGATCCCCTAAATTGATAATATTATTAAATTTCCGATTCCCCGAAAACAATCAAGTGTATAACTTTTTTGGAAGTTTAATTGTTTTTCGAACAGTAAGAACTGGATTTTAAAAAATTGCTTATAATACCAAGAACTTTTTGGTAAATCCCCACCCCAGGGAATGAGATATAGCCATAAATCGTTTTCCTCATATGTCTTTTATTTCCCACTGATATCATCCCAACAAGTACGAGACACGGCGTAAAAACAGCTGTATATCAGGTAAAATTTAAATTTGATTGAAATCACCACCGATCATTAAAGCTCTCTGCCGAAAAAGTTTAGTTTTGCTGTGGATAGTTGTTGATCAACTCGGACATACCTCGGATTTCTGAACCGTGGGAACATACCCACAATTTACTATGTTTTCTATGGAAAAATTTTCGATTTACAAAGTGCAATCTAAAAATAGCCTTCTTCTGTTTTCGGGGAAACGGTATTCGACACTTTCGGGGAATAGGGACGTTCGGGGAAAAGGGAAGATCAATGTTTGATTTATAGCGATCTACGGGGAAACGGGACTTTCGGGGAATCGGGACATTCGGGGAAAAGGGACATTCGAGGAATGGGGATACACCCGAAGAATTGAATAGTGTTTTATTTCCTGAATTTCATCCCCAATTCCTAAGACTCTGTCGACAACAAAAATCCTACGACTTTTTCACTTCTGAATTGGGCTTAAATAGTATCAAAAAAGTGGCAGGGGTTTCACGATTAATTAATCTCATATAAATTGAATTCCTATGAAAAATGCTTATTTGAATTTTTCCGACATAACGAAACTATTCAAAATTTTGATTCGCAAGTGAACTGCTGATTGTGCTCCAGTCATGTAAATCTTACGGTAATCAGAATTCCCCATTTAATTGAATAGAATTTTTTGACAAGTATTTGTACTAAAGTCACGTGATACAAGCACTACGAAACTTTCAGACTTACAGTACACATACCTGCTTAGGGATCCCAGGACACGGTTTAAGAAATGCTTGTAAATTGAAAAATGAGTAACGCCCTGAAAGTTGTTTACACAAAGCTTTTACTGCAGAATTTTTCACTCGAAGAATGGTAAGGGTTAATCGATTAAACCCTATTCAGAAGTAAAAATCCTAGGATTTTGATCAGCGACTCTATGAAATGAATAGGCAATTTGCAGAAATTCTAATTCAGAAGTGAAAAAAATCATAGAATTTTTGTCGCCCACAGTCAGCGATTGCACTTCTGAGGCTTTAGGCTCACAAGTTTTCAGTCTTTACGATATTCATCCTGTGAGTTCATCGAGTGCCGCCTCGGCGAGCAAAATAATGTTCATTGCAAATAATAAACAACATGTGTATACCTTTTTTCTCAAATTTACTATAGCAGTCAGAGGAACAAATTGAGAAGAAATAGATTTCGGCCTACGATGCTGGTTTACTGTCTGCTCACCATTTTCTTCATTTAGTGAAAAATTTTGATTGCTCACCACATTGATTTATTTCATTTACTATTAGTCACGAACGGGAACTACTTGTGACATTAATCTGTACTTGCTCATAAAATTTCTGGTTACTGTAGTCGACTATTCTTTCGAAAATTAAGCAGTGTAAGCAGCTTGCTTATCGCATGACCATACTATACAGCAAACTTTTGTAAAAGCGACAATCGAGCTGGTTCGTGCGAATGCGTGGTTATTCAAGAAATCTGAAACATGAATTCGATCATTTTTTCTTTATTCAAGTGCGCTAAGAATGTCACAAAAGTAAATAGAGTGTGCGTGAAAATTGTAACGCAAATTTATACGGTTTGACGAAAACAGAAAAGTTTTCCTCCAAAATGACGTCATTTACAGAGCCGGATTGCCTACAGAGTCTTGTTTAAGCGGTTTTAACGTTTGCATAGAAATTTTGCATAGAAAAAGTGTTTTCGATAACCTTTTTTGACAACTTTTTACTTCATATTTCAGTTTTTTCTTTATTTTGTTTGCATTTTCCTCTATTACACTTTACTCTTTCGTAAATTTTCTTCCTTTGGAATGGAAAATCATAATTCGCTCGCTTCGTCAACATTGTCGGACGAACGAGATTTAACGATTTTCGTTGAAAATCGTCATCATCATCAAAATTTGTCGCCGATCTTTTTCCAAAAAGGCGCGTCAGGCGGCGGATCGATCAGGGGCGTGAAAAATAAGGTTAAAATGGCTATGGATTCCTTAAAAATGAAATCGAAATGGAAAGTGAGTTCTGGCGTGCTTTGATGAAATTTTAAAAATTTAGTATTCGATTATATACCCAGAATCAAAGTATCTGGAATTCTAATTCTTTCGACGTGAGATTTTACAAATTTAAAATTCGAAAACTTATAATTCCGAAAATTCACCGAGAGTTCTGGAGTTCCGAAATTTTGGGGTTGATGGAATATTGCAAATTTTGCTGACCGTCTATTTTGATTTCGCATCTTTAGTTCAGAATACTAATGGTACGAAAAATAAAATCGGGCCAAATTCATAGTTGCACTTCTGCATACTAGATTTTCAAAAATCACGTAACTCAAAACTGCGAAAGTTCAAAAGTTCAGTTTTGGGAATCTTGTCTGTTTAGTGGTTTTTTGATTTTAGAAAAACTACGAAGAATTGGAAGACGGCAAAGTCGTCGTTTATATGACTAGTTTACGAGTTATACGGCCAACTTGGGAGTCCTGTCGATCCACCATATCGATTTTAGAAAATCATTCTATAAATTTCGAACGCCGAGACGTCAATCTTTACCCCGGTTTTTGGGACGAGTTGAAAAACCGTCTAGATTTAGGAAATGATGGGGACGACGACAATACTGCTTTCTTAGAATTACCACAAATTTTCGTCGACGGTGTCCATTTTGCGGTTTGTTAGTCTATTTTTTGTCTTTTCTTTTGTTTCTTCCACTGACTCTTTTTTGTATGTTCTTTTTTTATTCCATTCTTGTTTCTAATGCAATTCCTTTTCCCTGTTTTTACCTTCTCCTTTTGCTTGTTTTTTTGCTTATTCTTTCCTTTCTGGTTTCTTGTTTCTTTTCCTTCCCGCCTTTTTCTTATCTTAGTTATCATTCTGTATCTTTTCTCTTTCGTGTTTCTCATCCTGTATCTTTCCTCCTTTTCCATTTTTCTTTTCTTGTATGTTGCATTTGGCTTGTTTTGTTGCTTTTCTTTTTTCCGTTTCTCCTATTTCTTTTCTTTCTTGCTATTGTATCTTTCTACTGTCCCGGTTTCTTTTCCTTTTTCTTATTTATGTTCCTTGTTATTTTATTTTTATCAATTGTTCTCATTCTTTGTTGTTTCTAGTTGGTTTTATCACCGTTTCTTTTCTTTCTTACTGTTTGTTGTTGGGTTTTGTTTTTTGATATGATTGGTTCCAAATTTTGCAATTTTTCTCCATCCGTTTTCAGGATGCGAAAAGGTTATGCGAATTAACCGAATTGGGCCAAATAAAAAATATTTTAGCACCTTATATGGTAATTTGCATATATGCAAATTTTTGTTCTACACTCTTCAACGAAACGTCTTCCTTTATTTTCAGCATCTGAACAAAAGCAAATCGTTATGTGGCGAATGTTACGGTTTCCAATTCGTGCCGTGTCGTTTTTGCCACGGCGGCAAAAAGTCCAATTTACGGATCGACGTTGAAAACTATCGAAAGTCTGACTCTACGACTACAGTAAATGACATTAATTTGTACGCGTCGTTGCGATTGAAATGTACGAAATGCGATTCGAGCGGTTTAATTCGATGCGACGCTTGCTCGGACGGTTTCGCTATAGCAAATCAGTGATCGGCTACCATATTGTCTGTTTTTTATAAAATGCTTCCAAATTGAAAAGTGGCAAGAATTCAGCATTGTCGTCAAAACAGTTTAAGTTGAGTATAGTTACAGTAAGACTTTTGATTTGAAAAAGGGAATATGATAGCGAAGTTCTGGTCCTTTATGACATATTGTTCATCAGAAAATCTTATAAATATGAAATACTACTTGCTTTCCATTTTCATCATTTAGAAGCATTCAAGAAAAACGGATTATAGTTCTCGATTTTAATTACGTGATATTCCATTCCTAATAAATTCTATGCGATATGGAAATGTTTTTTTTCCGTTCTTTATGGTTGGTTTATTTGATTTCTAATTATGATCATTATGTATTTGCAGCGCACTTAGCTGTCCTTTCGACAGTTTCTCAATACTGTATAAATCTTGTCTGTTGCTCTCGGGCACGGCAGTGTCTATTAGCCGGTTACTGCGAATATAATTTTTATATCTGCAGTATACTGTTAATAGTGCCTACCTCAGCCGTACAAAAAGTACAGTAAATCTCTCGACACTAATTTTTTTATTAAAAATTTCAACTTGCGGATCAGATTGGGCATTTGTCAACCGTCCCTCATTCTATCTAGCACATTTCAGACACTTTATTTCTTCATAATTATCATTATTTGTATACGCTTTCGTTAAAATTCATTCGATTTACATGATAAAGTCGTCGATCTCGATATATGAGGAAACTATAACAAAAAGACTAGTCGACTTGAGGACGCCCAAATTATTGAGATTTACACCATGCACAAAATCAAAATATTTATCTTGTGGACGATGTTCAGAGTTCATAAATTCGCTGTCCAGGTTTAAGATCGTCATATTTCTGGGTCTCTCAGCTGGCCTGAGTGATTACAAATGTTCTGCGAGGGATTGAAGTTTCCTGCAAGAAGCAAATTATAGCGCAAGAATTTTCGGGAATGCAAAAAAATTTCGTTTTAGAAGTTTGCAATAAATCTACTGGAGAGAAGCAGTCTAATGTGAGCTAGTACGAGTCTATGATCCATATTAAACTTGATCTATTTCTCATGCTACCTGTTGCATTTTGGATCCTTTCTCAAACGTGGTAGGTTGATGAAATATCGTCTTTAATTTTGAAGACATCAACGATCTTTTTGGCCAGTCGAATTAGATCAGCAGCAATCTGAATATTTTGGCGAATGATTGGTTGTTCACTCACTAGTAATGATGTTCTGTCACACTTATTATCTTTCCTAACAACATTGTTTGTTCTAGAGTGTATTCTAATATATGTAACTTTCACGGGATCATGATCCATTCAAAATGATGTAGTATGACATTGTCACTACCCGGGGCTGTGTGGGATAGGACAAACAGTAAGAAGAACGCAAGAATAATTATTACTTTATTTTAATTATTACACGATTAATTTTGTATATTAACCATGCACTTGCGTCAGTCTTAAGGTTGTGGTTGAAAATGTTTGAGAGAGGTTTTTTCTGGTTAAATGAGGTTAAAGGTTAAGGTTGATAAGGTTTATCTATGAAACGGTTGTCAAAGGTTGAAACAGGGTTGCTCGGATCAGGTTGAAGTATGGTTGAGAAATAGGTTACTTACTTTGGTTACAGTAAGATGGTGATAAATGGTTGTATTCGCGAAAGAGGTTGAGGCCAAAAATATTGGACGGATATTTCCGAATAAACGAGCAAAAGAACTGACCTGAAAAACTGAGAGAAGAGAGTTTTTATCTTCTCTTGTTTTTCTATTTTGGGTTCTCTATTTCGGTTATAGATAGCATTTAGGACATTGGTGTTGTTAGAGTCCTCACGTAGGAGAATCGGGTTCTATTCCCTAAGTGCTGCTATTTTGGGTTGTTTTTAAATTAGCTTTCCACGTGACGCCTTTATGTTTAGCTTGTCAAGGTGACCCTTCTATGTGTTGATGTTTTAACTGATGTTTGGTTATGAACGGTCCAGTTATGATGCAATGCATGATAAAATGAAAATGGAAAAATGAACACAATAAAAACGAAACATGTTATAAAATAATAAATGAGAAATTATTTTACACTTTATTTAAAATTCATCACTAAGGTCACTATCTGTGACAACATATACCAAGCATTTTTCTGTTTGAATTATTTCAAATCACAGGTCATTCAGAATCCCAACGTGTATAAATATCTCGTGCCCACAGGGAACTGCTCATTGAAGCTGATAATGATAAGTTTTGGGAGGTAATTAGCAGTGTCGAGACGCATTATCAATAACATTGTTCTATGAACAGTGATCTGGATCGTACATAAAATACTTGGACCAAGGTCAGTGAGCCATTTGTGGGAAACTGAGGAGCTGGATCTTGAAACAGGGTACCGCACTTAAACCACTTCTATGATTAGGCATGATTGGCATCCCTGTGGAATGTTTTGTTCGAATTTTTCGCTAAATACGTTTCAAAATTGGATAAGTTGGATTTTATGGGTAAACCAAAGTTGATACCTGTTTAATTGACGGTAATTAAAAAAGTTCCGTGCGGTTGGAAGCATACATGTGTGAGGAGTGATATGGGGGTATGCACCCCCAGAGTTTAAAAATTGGAAGTTTTTTCCTGTATGAAAAAAATTTTTAGTTCACTCTTTTGGCTTTTGGTCTCAAAAAATCAGGATCCACCCCTTTTGTAACGATCTTCCCCCCAAAATGGCGGAAATACGTTTGTTTACACTCTTTATTTGTGTGACGTGACTGCTTCCATCGAATTCTCCATACCTGAAAACTCCTCCCCCCAAAAGCGCAGGAACACATTTGTTTACAATTGAGATGATTTTTTGCGTGAAGTGATCGCATCTATTGAATTCTCTGTGGTCGGAAATCTCTTCCTCTAAAAAATCACGGAAATTCGTTTGTTTACACGCGGGGTATTTTTTCTGTAAAGTGAAAAATTGCTTTCACCAAAAAATCGCGAAAATAAAATTGTTTACAACAGGGATAATTTTTTTGTTTAAAGTGACACAAAAAATTAGCGGAAATACGTTTGTTTACACTCAGGATAATTTTTGTTGCGTAAAGTGACCGCGCCCATTGAATTCAGAATGGCCAAACGTCCCTTCCCAAAAAAATTCACGGAAAAACCTTCATTTACATTCATAATGATTTTTTTGTGTAAAGTGATCACGTCCATGGACATCTCCATGGTCCAAAACCCTTGCACACCGAAAATCCCAATAACACTACCGGTTCAATTAAAACTAGAAAACATTTTAGCTTGGTAATGCATTATACTGCAAAAAATTATATTTTTGAAGCCAAAAGTATTATGTTTCAGGAGTGCCGAATTAGAGGGATAGTCGCGGGGGGTTTTTGATTTTAAAGGGAAAATCTATAGTCCGTTTTTCTTGAAATGCTTCTAAATAGTGAAAGTGGAAAGCAAGTAGCATTTCAGATTTTCACGATTTGCTAATGAAGAGTATATCATATAGGACTGGAAATTTGTCAGCTTTCCTACCTACCCTTTAACAATTTTTCGGGCGAAAAATTACCCAGTAAGACGACAATGCTGATTTGTGTCACCTTTTTATTGAGAATAATTTTATGAAAAACAAACTATAGTTCATATGTTTTGCGCGGTAAATTTGCTGAATGTAATTACTGTAGTCACCTCAAAAATTTACTTTCCGTCGCCCGAATCCGGGTATTACTGCAGCTGGTGCACACTACTCTATAGTACGGAATGCGACAAGGGCCATTTGATTTTCCAATAAATTTTTTTGAAAGAGCCGGTGTAATAGGAAACGTTTGATTTTCAACGAAATTTTTTGGAAAAACCCAATATAATTTACCAGAAATCAAATCAGTTATCAAAATCTAATTGACTTTTTCAAGAAATTAACAAGTTTTTCAAATAATATATCGATTTTTCAAATACTGTAAGTAAAATCTATCGGTTTTTTCAAAATGAAAACGTATCGGGTTTTCAATTCGCAAATTTGATTGACTGAAAATCTCAGTCATGTGATGATCGTTGATTGGTCGATAGGCAGCTCCTAATGTCTTCCGATTGGCCGAGTCTTCGTACCCCAATTTCCATTATTATTGCTTTCCAGCGACGCACTGCGTGAAAAATGCCCTACAACTTAATTTCAAATGGTCGAATTTTTTTCCTACACAAATGCTGAAATCCATCGTTTTGGAGTTGTTACGATTCAAAAAGGAAAATCAACTACTTTTTGGTTAGCTATGTGTTTCATGGTACTGGAAATGTCACTCAATCAAACAATCTTTTGAGCAAGCATTCCCCGGAAAGGCTGTTTCAAATAATTTGTCATTCACAGTTCCTGAACATTTCATGAAAGCAGACTCCAATTCTACATTGTGCAGTAATATAAAAGCTTTACTAAGTGTCACATTAAATAAATTAGGAGCCATGTCACATTAGATGAATAGGTGATCAGTCACATTGACGGGAAAACCCATACCCTATCCCGTAGGGAATATGGCCATGACACTATAGGTGACATGCTGTGACCCTGTTGGGTGGCTCCGTGAGGTTATCTACTTTGGGAACTTAACCCAGCTGGTACTACCACAGGAGAACCTATGGTGTACCTCGGCCTTATCCTAGGGTTCAGCTGTAGAATAATGGACAACGCGGCCGCGTCAGGGGTGGCAATCCCTGGTCCTCATTCACTGAGAATGAGGGACGGTGCCATTTGCAGAATGGCGTACTGTAGGGGACCCGATTGTTAACCTAAATCCCCTAATTGGCCCTGACCTTAAGGGTTCAAGGGCTTTCTCAACTGAGGGTACTCTCAAGGGAAAACTGGCTTAAGGAGGATTCCCACAAATATACCCTCAACAATAATAACCCCTGAGAAGACTCACTAAATCCTCTTCTCAAAGTACTCAGTGCTGGGTGATGGGTTCAAGGGTCAAACATGGGTCCTAGGGACCACAGGGAGCGGCTACAGTAATCTGAAGCAATTCAGCGTAGGGTTCAACTGGCACGGGTCGGCGGGCGAGGATACAAAATGTTCCTCAGGGAGGTGACAGGGGTTCTCGATCAACAGGTGATGGGGTAAACTCCTAGGTCAGGATACGGTAACGTACGAACTCAAGGGACACCGAAGGCGAATATGTAAATTTATTAAGAAGGGCAGTGGATGCAGGCAAAATATGTAAATTTATAATAAAGACGTTGATGGATGCGGAGTCGTAAGCTAAAACACAGAAGATGGTTTAGGCCCAAAAATGAGTGCAAAATTAAAGAAACAAGCCATTTTGAAGGGCCCCTTAATCTACAGTATGCCTTGGGCGGAGCTAAGACACACCCTTAATCTACAGTATGCCTTGGGTGGAGCTAAGACACACCCAAGCTTGGGTGGAGCTAAGACACACAACCCATTCTGCAGCGGAAATCGCTGCAGAAGATGCCTATGGTCACATAGACATTTTCTGGTTCACTATGTTAAGCATTGGGGGGAGTTGCACTCTCCATGCTAAACATATGAACGTCATCTAGTGAGAATTTCCAACTAGGTGTTTCACATTGTGAAATGTCGCTAGTTTTTACTGATAAGAGGTGCACATTGTGCTCCAATTACAGTGATGAGCTCCGAGAGCTTATCTTTAACCGAAATTCTGACTAGCGGGTTACATACCATAGTCTATGTGCACAATGGAAAAATAACAAATCGTAACGAAAATAAAAGTGCGAAAATGAAACAGAAACAAAACGCAAAAAGTACACACAAAAATTGCATGTAAAAATTATAAAAAATGAAACACAAAATTAATGCAAGTTACTGTAGAACAAAACATGGTGAAAAACATAACGGAAAGATATGATGTGAATCACGTGAGGCTAGATGAAATTTGTCGGCATGTGACAGGGCGGTCCTTTGAAGAAGGGCGTATTCATCCTTGTGTTGTTGAGGTTTATGCAGCATGTCTGTGGAGGTCAATCGTCCAGGTAGAGGTGACTGCGGGCAGTCGATGGTCTAATGGTTTTTCAGTGTGTTCTGACTCGTGGAGTTGTGTCAATAGTGTGTGGAGCTGCTGACATCAATTGATCAGTGTGGTCAGTGATGTGTGGAATTGCTGATGCCAATGGATCCATCTGGTGAAGTTGCCATTTGTCAACTGATCTATGAGATCTATAAGGAGATTAAAAGAAAAATTTTAGGGGCCAGATGTAGGATGCACCTGTTTAAGGGTGAGATGTAGGATGCGCCTGTTTAGGGGTGAGATGTAGGATGCGCCTGGTATTGCTCCTTATCACAGACGCATCCATGCGCCTGTGATAAGGAGCAATACCCTAGTTTAGATGCATTGATCGCTGCTCATTCTCTTCTTTACACTGATGATCCAGCATGGAGCAGGAGCAGGTATTCTGTGAGGGGCATGGGGGTCCTTCGAAAAAAGGACAATCTCATCTGTAAGTCGATTAAAGAAGAGAAGAGCTACTTGATTACGGGTCGGAGACCTATGCATCAAGATATGGGTCAATGAGATCTTGTGTAAAATCTCAGCTTGTTGATGGAATCAACAAGGGTGCGGTCTCGACTTCCTGTGAAGTAAAACGTATCTCCTTTGCTTCAGTAGGCTGATCAGGTGACACGTAGCATCTAAGGTGATTGACATGCACAGTATCTTCTTGATTTTCCTCAAGCCGAATGGTGACATTGGGATATGCCACATTCGTAACAAAGTATGGCCCATCGTAAATGGGCAGCAGTTTAGGCGTAAGACCACGTTTGCCTGTGGTGCCCAGTTTGAGCACCTGGTCCCCAACTTTGTAAGAGACATTTTGTGCCATGGGATCGTAGGACCGAGCATAAGCCGCCTGTGATTTCTCAATCCGACTTTGGATCAAGGTTAAGGCATTTGTAAAATGCCGTTTGACCTCCATATTATATGTGGAAATATCAATGATATGGGCCGGAGAGTTGAATGAGAGCGCGCATCAACAGGTAGTATGGGCATTCCACCATACATGAGCTCAAAGGGGGAATATCTTGTGGACTCATTCATGCTAATGTTGACGGCAAACACAGAATACAGCAGGTGTTCATCCCAATCAGTATGACATTGGTGGACATACATACGTAGCCGTGTAGCTAGCATCTGATTAGCTCTTTCCACTTCTCTGTTTGTCATCGGGTGATAAGCGGTGGAGTGGATTTTTTTAGTTGAACAAATCGCAGTGATTTCAGTCATCAGTTTGGACATGAAATCAGTGCCACGATCAGACTGAAGAATCTGTGGTGCCCCATGTGGGCAGACAAATTGTGTAACAAAAAGGGGTGCAATGGTTTGGGCAGTAATATCCAGAGTAGCAAAAGCTTCAACCCATTTGGTAAAGTAGTCGATAAAGACTACAATAAAATGGTTGCCAGCGTCACTAGTCGTCATGGGTCCCATACAGTCGACACCTACTCGATGAAACGGCCCTGTTATGGTGGTCAGTTTCAGAGCTGCTCGGGTCTTTTGTCTTGCAGGTTTATTCCGTTTGCAAAGATCACACTGCTGACAAAAGGACTTGACGTCGGCACTGATGGAAGGCCAGTGGTACCTGCAGGCTATAAGCCTGGTGGTACGTTTAGCACCTAAGTGTCCAGCAAGAATGTCATTATGGTGGGCCTCAATAATGGTAGTAACCATGGATCGGGGAATGACGATCTTGTTGGACTCGCCTGTCGACTTCTGAAGGATGTTATCCAACAGGTGGTAGCCATTAACATCATTCTGATCACCGTAAAGTTTTGGTGAACTAAGAATGGAGGCTAGTTTTGGATTCTCAAATTGAGCTGGGAGAAGGTCATGGTGCTGCGCTTCCTGTGATATCTCAGCATAAGACTCTTACCTCACCAGGCGCTGCCCATCATTGGTGGTCTTTTGAGATGATCTCGCCAGGTGCTGAGCACCATCGGAGATCATCATTACTGCTCCTATAGGGGAGTATTGTCGATACTCTCCTGGTCAAGGGAATTAGGATCAGGCAGGCGTGATAATGCGTCAGCATTACCATTAGACTGACCTTTTCGGGGCTGAATTGTCAGTTTGAATTCAGCGAGTGTGAGGCCCCACTGAGCTATTCGGGCTGAAGGTTTAGGTTTCTCCAACACAGTCTTAACAGTGGTATGATCAGTCTGAACAATGACCTCATATTGAAAGAGGTAAGGCCGAAAGTGCTTGATGAAATGAACAACAGCAAGAGTCTCTAACTCTGTAATAGTGTAGTTCTTCTCAGCTGCTGTTAACCCTCTACTTACATACAGTTTACAGGACAGAATGGTTGTATCCATCATTGTCTAACTGGCTCAGAACCCCTCCTATCCCGGAAATACTTGCATCAGTTTGAAGGATGAAGGATTTGGTAAAGTCCCGATGGCGCAGAATAGGAGGGTTCATCAGCAACCTTCTGAGTTTGTCAAACACCGCTTGCTGAGGTTTTGACCACAGGAAGGTAACTTCCTTCCAGGGGCTCACTGAGCTGGGCGCAACCAGGGATGAAATGCCTGTAGTAAGACACAAGACCAAGAAAAGACTTGATGTCCTTGGCGTTTTGTGGAATGGGTAGATCCTGGACGGCAGCCAATTTGACTTTATCTGGTTCTAGGCCATTCTGTGAGATATGGTAACCTAGATATTCTACCTCAGAGTGCAAAAACTTGCACTTGCTCAGTCTGAGCTTCATTCCACCTTGACGGAGATGGGTAAACACCCCTCAAGCATCTGGGTGTGAGAGTTCCCCAACACCAAGATGTGATTGACATAGGTCAATGCTGTACGCCACTGCAATCCCGTGAGAAGCAGGTCCATGAGACTGCCACTTTTCTATGCTGATGATGTCTTAATCATTTTCCAAATGCAAAAAGTTATGTTCATGAAAGTCGAAAATTCTAAAGGACCACAAAACGATTTTGTTGTGCCATTGACACAAATTTTTTTGGCTCTTTGTGCCAATTGGCACAAATGTCCATGCACAAAAAACCACTGGTTTATCAATTTTATGGCATTTATGTGCTTCATGTGGCATGTACACTTTTTTAATGTTGCATTTATCGAAGCATACTAATATTATGATATTGTATGTTCAATTACTTCAATTACTTCAAATATTACTTCAATTATTGACCCTGAAAATTCTGATTTTGTCTGTATGTGACAGTGCTGTTATAATTTGATACCATTGTTTGATTTTGAAGTGTGGGATATGTGATCACATTGAATATATTGTATTTTTATTTGTGCCACATTCAAATTAGCTGTGTCTGAAATTTGGGATTGCAACACGAAGCAAAGGCCCCTAATGTGACATTTCTCTCAAAAGTTGTACAAGTCTTATAATTTGAGGATCAAGTCATGCTATGGGAATTGCTATGAGTGTCTATGATATCGTTTTGAATATTAATGTTTCAATGTTTATATATTTTTTCAGGAACAATGGCCATGCAGCATGAATCCAAGCAAAATGGATATCCGATTCTTTGTCAATGGTCCGAATTGTCTGCTATCACAACTATAGTCTGTTTTTCTTGAAATGCTGGCAAATAATAGAACTGAACTGGAGAGAAAGGAATATTTTCCATTTAACGGTTTTCTCCTAAACTCTATGTCACATAGACAGGAAATTTATGACCATACTCAAATAATGCTCAGCAAACTTTTTGAGTAATACCTCTCAATTAAGGCTTTGTTTAAATGACTTTGGGGACAGTACTTACTTTCCATTTTTCAATTATTAGCATAATTAAAATAGGACTATTATATTCAGTGTCCTTAAAATATTTCTGTTAATCAAAATATGATAAAAATTGCTTAGAAGTAGTTTTTACTGCATAAAATCACAAAATATCTAATAACACCTTACTTTCTTTCTGCCATCAATGTTTACAAGAATAACAGGAGAAACAGACCAGAGCCTGTAGTTAACAGTTTGGCATACTTTCGATTATGGTCATTGTCTTTATCTGCCTTGTTATCTTGTCATTATCTTGTCCACGAGTGATCCCTTAGTAATGACAAAAATTGGCAAACAAACTATCCGGACTAAAAACTCGACCATCAAATGGGACAACATAAAGTCGACTGTGATTCTCGCCATTGATAAACTAAAATTAATGCTGACACTAAGGAAAATGACTTGAAGAAAGTTTTTTTGCACTACTATTTTTTCCTTGTCTCGGCACATAATCAGGGTTGGATATCTGACATGCATGGCAAGAACTTTCCAGGGGAAGGGGTCCTTGAGCTTTTTATTATGGGCTAGGAGGTGGGCGAGCAAAAAAAACGAAAAAAAGTTCTGCGAGCTTGTTTTTCATACAAAATATGCAGGAAAATCATTAAAGAAACTGTCTTGGAAGACGTTCAGGGAGGGGGGTGCTTCACGATTTTTTTGAGCCAGAGTCTCAGGTAAGGAGGTTTATCCCTCCTCTGCCCCCCCCCCGCCCCTATAAACATATATTTCGGATATGGAAAAAAGGCAGAAAGCAGTGGCTACCGTGTTGTATAAGGTGCTATATGGAATAAGAAGCTCGTCGAAACCAGCTATGTATGTTTCTGCAAATGATCTGCAGGTTTTAACTTTTTGCATGTTTGATCAAACGATCAATTAGTTCACTGTACTTTTCGTCCGGTCAATATCACGCATACAGCTTTTTTTTTGTGCACGGCACCGTTTTTTTTCCTCGAAAATTTTTTCCACATGAGAATGGGACCCAAAATTTTTTTCCTCATTTTCCAAAAATTTTCCTCATTTTTAAAAACGTTTATAATGTGGCTGTGGATGCTTTTTTATGCATTTTAGGAGCATACTCAAGCATTTCGTTGTATTTGGGGTCAGAAACCTGCAAAAATGAGGAAAAAATTGAGAAAATTCTGGTTACGTTAGTTAAAAATGAGCTCATGAAGAATATATTAATGTTGTACAGAAGCAGGTGAAGTATGTTAACGATAGAGTTCTCAGGAATTTATCCGCTCTATATTGACATTTCTGTGGCTCCGATTAGAAGCATCTAATTTCATTTAGTTTTTGGTCCGGCGCGGAGCGCCAGAAAAAATTTTTGATTTTCACTTTCTTCAACGCTGGAAAATGAATCTTCACAACGTTGAGAAATAAATTAAAATCAAACTGATGAACTGTAATTTGTTTCAAATTACGGCGCCGAGCGCCGGAAAAATTTTCGGGTTTTTATATTCTAAAACGCTGGAAAATAAATCTCTCCAACAGATATTCATGAACAGATCGCAGTCTAGTAGTGTCTTCGATCTCCATCTTCAATAAAGGCAAAAGTTCAGGTCGCAAACGTTTAAAAAATTCCAAGTATCGAGAGAAAAAATTGAGAGAATTGATGAAAAATCTCAATTTTGGGCGACATATGGAACCAGGGTTTTTTTGCACAGGCCAGGTTGCAATGTGCAACTTGGGAAAAAATTTTGGTTGCACAGATAAATTTTTAGTTGCTCACTCTAAAATCGATAAATTTGCTTAAATTTATCGGAAAAACCATCGCAAACTGTTTTCTTGACATTTCATTCGATCCGCGTCGGTTTTAGGCATTTAAAACCCAATTTTTGAGTTTTGGAGACCAAATGAAAAATTTAATTGAACTAGACTAGAGTAATTAGTTCGGCGCGTAGCGCCGAAAATTTTTTCGGGATTTCAATATTCTGGAACGCTAAAAAATGAATCTTTCCACCTTTTATTTCCCAGACAGAAGGTTTGATTTTCGGTGACTTTAATGAATTTTCAGTGGGACAAACTCAAATCCAAAAACTAAGCCAGCGGCTTTCAAGCGCCAAAAATTTCTAGCATTGTCTTACACTCAAAATGTTTTAATCACATGAAAGTCAAAATTCAAATTATTCGTGAAGATCGCAATTTTAGGAAAATTATCGAAAAAAATGTTGGTTTTCATCAACTTCTTCAAAAAACAATACAGGATCAAACATTTAACCATAATACGATGATAATTAGAACCTTAAGCACTAACTAGAATGACCTTTTCTAACCGCGTACTAGAATAATATAGAAAATTATAAATTAATTGAAATTTTTTTCCATTTTAGAACGCATAAAAATGCATCTCCGGACAGAAAACCCAATAACTTTATCAAAAGAGCAGTCAGGCCTCAAGTTGCACTGTGCAACTTGGCAGAAAAAATTTGGTTGCACAGCCCGAAATTTGGTTGCGGTGTGCAAAATAAACCCTGTGATGAACTGTTAACGATTAGAAAATGAAACGAGCTAACTTGATTGATGGAAACTGTTGAGAATTAATTAGTAAGTCGGAGTAGATATGCTAACGGCCGCGCCTGATAGAAAATAGTTAAGATTATACCCATGACCGGCGCGAAGCGCCGGAAAATTTTGAGATTTTGACCCTTTTAAGTCCACCAGAGCGCATCTTTTCGGTTTTGAATTCCCCAAAATTTTTTCCACAATGAGAACCATACCCAAAATTTTTTTCCTCATTTCGAAATTTTTTTCCTCAAAAGACCCCATTTGAGGAAAAAAACGGTGCAAATAAATACAAGAGTAAATACGACTAATACAGAAAAGCTCATGGACGTGACCAAAGCGCGTGCGAATTGAGCTTTAAAAAACGACTCAATTTAGACCGAAATCAGAGCATATTGTTCGAATGAATGATATCATTGGGTAGGGAATTCCAAACATCAATATTTCGCGAGTAAAAATCATGTTTTAAAGCATTAGAGTTATATTTCGATTTATACAATTTGAATAAGTTAGACGCGCGATAATTGAATGGACTCAAAGTAAAAAATAAGTCGGGAGGAATAACTTTAAATTTCAAAATTAGGAACATGAAAATAAGTCGATACACGTACGTCTAAATGCAAGGTCATCAAGGCCAGATTTGTTGAGGCGCTCCTTATAGCTTTAATCTTTATATTCAAAAAGTCTTTTTGTAAACCTTCGTTGAACTTTTTCTACCAATTTAGTATCCCCAACCAGACAAGGATTCCAGAGTGGTGAACCATATTCCAGAATAGGAAGAACATAGGATTTAAAAGCCCTGATTTTTAATTCATTGAAGTTAGAGTGAAAACATTTTAAAATCAACTTTGCCACCCTAGATGCTTTTTCAACCACATAATTACAGTGGGTAGTTGCTGACAATTTTTCATTGAACATACACCAAGATCCTTCATCTCTGAAACAGTATGAATCAGAAAATCGCTTATATAATACTCAACTTTGGGGTTATTACAGGAAATACAATGTTCATTGACTCGGCGCGAAGCGCCAAAATTTTTTTTGTATTTTCAGCCTCTAAAACGTCTAAAAATCAAGGAAATTTAATGTTTGACCAGCCAAAAATTTTGTGCCAATTGGCACACACGCTCCAAAATTTTTTGTGCCATTCCAAATTTATTCGTGCCAAAAACCATGTTTTGGCACAAAAAACACTGCTCCCATAGCATCTTCTCCTGCCCGGATCCTGTCAATAGCTAAAAAAATATTGACAGGATCCGGTCAATAGACACTGCCAACTAAGCATTAGGGACGAAGTGTTACCCCTCTTCTGATTGGCCGAAATTACCGCCCCCAGACGGTTTTTCCCTATTTTTCATTAATTTTTCCTTTAAAATTTTTCTTAGGCTTAGGGTACAGCAGCTGTTGAGGCTCTTCCAAATGAAGTTGTCAGTTAAAACCATTTAAAACGCATGTAATGCATTTTCGACATCTCAAAAATTTTCATTAATCAACAAGGGGGCGGTAATTTCGGCCAATCAAAAGAGGATTAACACTTCGTCCCTAATGCTTAGTCGGCTAGTAGGCCAGTAGGCCTATCACCGTTTTTTTCCTCGAAGATTTTTTTCACATGAGAACCGGACCCAAAATTTTTTTCCTCGTTTTTAAAAACGTTCATAATGTGGCTGCGGATGCTTTTTTATGCATTTTAGGAACGTACCCAAGCATTGTTGTATTTGGCGTCAGAAACCTGCAAAAATGAGGAAAAAATTGAGAAAATTCTGGTTATGTAAGTCAATATGAGCTCATATGAAGAATATATTGATGTTCTACAGGAGCGGTTGAAGCATGTTAACGATAGAATTCTCAGGACTTCATCCCCGCTATTAACATTTCTGTGGTTCCGATTAGAATCATCTAATTTAATTTAGTTCTCCGTTCCGGAAAAATTTTTGGATTTTCACTTTCTAAAACGCTGAAAAATAAACCTTCACAACGTTGAGAAATAAAGTTAAATCAAACTGATGAATTGTTATTTGTTTCAAATTCCGGCGCAGCGCCGGAAAAATTTTCGGGTTTTTATATTCTAAAACGCTGGAAAATAAATCTCTCCAACAGATATTCATGAGCAGAAGTTCTAAAATCGCAGTCTAGAATGATTGTCTTCAATTTCCATCTTCAATAAGCGCGAAAGTTCGGGATAAGTGTTCAATCAATTTTTGTAGTCGGACAAAATGCAAAAAATTATATATAGGAAGCGTGCGACTAAAATGAAAAAATCAGACAAGCAATCAAAAATTTGGATTTTTTTTACCAGTTAGAACATCTATCCACGTTCCAAACTGATGATGTTTCAATTATTTTCCGGATGCAAAAAAATTATCTTCACAAAAATCAAAAGGTCGCAGAAAAATTTTGTGGATTATCAATTTTCGTCAAATATTTGGACGCGAAATCAAAAACAAACTGATTAAACTACGAGATGAGACGTTTTAAGGTGGTAACAAATATTTGGGTGAAGTAGACATGCTTACGGTCGCGCCTTGGCTGAATTATAGCAAACAATGATAAAAAAAGAGAATTTTGAGGTTCTGACCTTATGAAATGCACGTTTCCGACTTGAAAATCGTAAAATTTTTTTCGCGATTTGAAGAAAGAGCCGAAAGCTTTTTCCGCCCAAACACTGATTTGACGAAAAAACAGTGTTTGGAATGGCACAAAATTTTTTGAGCATTTGTGCCAATTGGCGCAAACTTTTTTGGCTGGTCAAAGAACAAAGTTCCCTGATTTTTAGGAATTTTAGGGGCTGAAAACGCATAAGTTTTTTGAGTCAGTGAGTGTGATAACTATTTGTATTGGCTTCGAATGACACGAGTGATTTCTCTAATACATTTGTATTGTCGTTGCAAATTCATAGGTTTTCAATGACTGATAAATGAATTAAAAGTACTGAACTTCCTCTGTTCATTCAGTGAAATTCGGATTGCCGGAAATTAAAGGTAAATGTAGATTTCCTTAATAATTCTATATTGAGCTGCTTCCCATGCCAAACAATGGTAGGCAATCAGATGCATATCATACGTTTATATGGTGCAAAATTGACAGAATGCAATGTTAATTTTCAAGTTTATTTTTTGGTCTAAGCACTTTTTAGTGTATAAGTGTATCCAGCTAACCTGGAAAATCTGAGAAAGTCTGAGAACTTGAGAAACTAAATTCTCGGGAATTTTTTTACAAGTCGGTTCCCTTCCCAATTATGGTCCAAACTGGCATTTTCGGACTCCTCATGATGCTAGCTATCCAGATCAGTTAGAAAATCCATGGGCTCATATCATCCAGGAACTCATTTGCATAAAATCTGTACACATGTTACATACTCCTTGTCACTACAGAAAAATCCTACTCACTTGAAGAATTGAATCTGGTTCACCAGCCTGTAGACTAAATGCGTTTACCACTACACAATTTCAGCAGAAAGTATGGACACTATATTCCTTTAAGACCCTTTATACTATTTTAACTAACATCGTTTCGAAGAGCCTCAACTGGACGGGCGCTTCGCGCCTGCCTATGTGCTCCGCGCTGCGCCCTAAGCCTAAGGAAAATTGTAATTGGTGAATGTACAGAAAAACCTACCAAGAAGCTTATTTTTCTTTACTTTTCAGGCCAATTTGTTTACTTTTACGATGCTATTGAAAGACCTTGTGCTAAAATCACTCCAAAATATTTCGCAATCACGTTTGATTAGGTAAATTTTTCAAATTTTTTTCTTCTAATTGTACACGTTTTTCGTCTAATAGCACGTCTTCGCCGCTCAATTGGATCCATAATATGACCAGATTACGAGTCGTCGACAATAGTAAATTGGGCAAACAGGCCATGTTGGCCGGTAAGCCACCCAAAGTAATTACGGTTTTAAAATTCGGCAAAGTTTGGCGCGCTTCGAAACGCGGCAATTTGGGCGACAAAGTGACACTGGTCATTATGGGTCAAGTAAAACGGGGCTTTATCGTCGGCCACAAAATGCACAGGTCCCAAGTGCGGCACGGTGTGCCGCGCAGCGATTCGAACAACGTCGTTTTGTTGGAAGATAACGGCAATCCGTCCGGTACGAGAATTTTGGCGCCCATTCCGTCGACGTTACGAGCTTTGGAAAATAAACCGGATTTTGCGAAAATTTTAGCCATCGCAACCAAGTTTGTTTAGAAAATTTTGGCTCGGCGAGTTACCCAAAACATTTTAATTTTCTGTTAACTGTGAGTAGATTAATAAAAATTAATTCATTTCTCTCTTATTAAATCTTTTCGTAAATGTACGAATGGTTTTTCTCAATTTTCCATTTATTTTGGTGACCTTTACATTTTATAGCTCGCAAAATGCCAATTTGCAAAATTTTTACCAATATCCCGCAACAAAAAGTTTCGAAAACTTTCACCCTAGATTTGGCCGCGCTTTTGGCTAATTTGTTGGGAAAACCGGCCGACGTAAACTCTTTCATTTTGGAAAAAGTGGCGTAAGCCTGATTGAATTTTTTTTAGAAAGTTATGATTCTTTTAAAAACTGATCAACAAATGATCTTCGGCGCTACGGATGACCCCTGCGCTACTATGTATTTAGATTCAATTGGAAAAATTGACGCGAAAAGTAATAAAAAATATTCGACGAAAATCAGCGAATTTTTGGACAACGAATTGGGCATTCCGAGCGACAGGTGAGATTTGAATATTTTAAACACAAAGTTTGAGGGAATTCTCCTGAATTCATGTTTATATTCTGTCTTTCTCATGTGTTTCAAAATTCTGATCGGATTTCTATTTCAATTTTTTGTTGAGTTTTTAGCTTTCTATTCAGAATTTTCTCGAAAAACTTGATTTTATGCTTAACAGTTCGAAATTCTACCGGAAAATTTTCCTAGTCTTTTGAACTTTTATTTTTTCAGATGTTACATCAATTTTTTCGACTTGGATCCGAATATTGTGGGTTTCAATGGCACCACCAAAGCCGAATGCCCATAAATCGTTTAACAATTCAAAATTTTAATCAGATTCAAATAAAAAATGTAGCTTTTCAATAAATATTTGATTTTAGACGACCTTATCCCATTTTCAAACGATTTTTTCGTTTTATTCCTAGTTTTAAATATTTCGGCGCAATTACTTTTTACATTGCCTTCTTCAGATTTCAAGTTCAAAAATGCCGATTTTTGTTCTAAATACGAACTTGCCGAAAGCTAAAATTCCGGCCGATTTTGCTAAATCATTATCAGCGTTGATTGCAAAAAGTTTGCATAAACCCGAGAGTGTAAGTTCCTACGGTCGATTTTACCGACCCTTTTTATTGTTTGAAATTCCAACCAGAATTAATTATCAAACTTCACGATTTAAACCACATGGAGTGATACAGAAAAGTGATAATAACAGCTTAATAAGTTGCAACAAAATTTAAAAACTACAATGAATTGAATTTAAACTCCGGGCTTAGAGTTAAATATTAATTTCATAAGAGTAAAAAAACTACTTAATTTTGAAAACTTACGTAATCCCCTACGTAAAAGTTCTCGGTAAGGAGGATAACCACACTGCGAAACTGACGCAAACACGAGTTATAAAATACGAAAAAAGAAATAGAAAAAAATTTAAAAGTGGGGCTACATACAAAGTTGAAACAATGGAGGAGAAAATACAAAATGTGAATTTATTCATTCATGCACAATGGAATGATTTGGACATCGATTAAAATGTATACTTCGCGAAATTACAACAAGTCTATTAAAGTGAATTCAAGTTTCACGAATTATAAAAACGTCGTTTATCTTGAACAAACGTTTGTTCGAACACAACAGGTGCAAACTATAGCCTATTTTAAAATAACGGTTCTAACCATGCCTACCAATTATTGTGAAACTAAGTTTAACATGGAAAAACTACTAAGCTTATAACTGTAATTAATTCAAAAAGATTTACTCGTCCGCGAGCGATAAACAGAACATCTAAAAATTTTCTTCGATAACGTGATTTAAAGTGGATAAGCATAATCTTTTTCTAATCATTTTGGCTTCCTCGTTGTCATGAAAGAACTCGGTGTTTTTCTATAATACAAAAGGTACGTGAAAATTACGCGTCAAATCTAACCTACTTTTTTGGCTATCTGTCGCTGCGTCTGTCATTTGACAGTAAATGGGCCATAAAGAAATTAAACATTGAAAAGTAAATTAAAAGAAGTAAGAGAAATTTTGAAATTTAGTAATTTAATGGGAACAAACCCTCGAAACTTTACAGTTCGTATGGAAAAAACTATTGAATTTTGGAAAATGATTGACAAAAAGTTTCAACCTGTAAATTTTTCAAGTTCTGCCTTTTCTGTCATTTAGTACGTTTGCGTTCACGTCAACGCCGATCAACACATGCTTTTCGGCGGCACGGACGCACCGTGCGCTCACGGCAGTTTGGCGTCGTTGGGCGGTTTAGGACCGGCAGAAAATAAAAAGCATTCGGCGGCCATTTTCAAGCACGTCAACGATCATTTGGGTATATCGGGAAATAGGTGAGAAATCGATGATCAGGTCGCTGTCGCGGATAAGTAGGAGTTAGGATCTAGGAGAAAAAATCTTAGGCCAGGAATCTCTTGAATCGTTGCAGATAAATTCCTGATATTGAAAAATGACGTATATTGAAACGACTAGTTTTTTGAGATCTAACAATGGAACAATGAATTTTTTGTATTTAATCCTTTTGATACGTATCTATTATTCTATACGAAAGTACGCAATTGTAGAGATTGTCCAAATTTTAACCAAACTTCAACACTTCAACCACCTCTACTCCGTCGAAAATCGCTCGTGAATGTATTTTACATATTTAATGCGAAATTATTTAATTTTGCGGATTTTATGGCAAAATTCTGTCAATTTCTCTATTTTTCAGAATGATGATCCGTTTCGACGACGTCGAAGGCTCGAACATCGGCTACAATGGCAGCACATTTTGAAACAATACGCGGTAAAAATTGTGATTTCAAATTTTTGTTTATTTTTCGTCGGATATGATTCCGTATCTTTTCGTTATATTTAGCCGTAAAATCGCGGCTCATTAGCTCATTAGAATAAAATGGTGATTTCTGTATTACTCTTTTCATCTCGACACCTGCAGCGTTACGGTTGCAGTATGACGGAGTTGCATTTTTCAGCGGTTGTAGTAGGGCTCCCAGATTCAGTACTTATGTCGCCGAAGCCAAAAAAGTCACAGATACAGAGGGAAGTTTGGATTCAAATCTGAAGGTCAGATAATTTGAGTAGCTTTACGCTTTCTACACATCGTGGCAACATCCAATCGGAAAATGTGTACAGTACTCGAAAGTCGAAAGTATTCACATTTTGAAATTTAGGTCTGCTGCTCATCACAGCCCATAGGAAAAACGTGGCTCTGGAGATAGATATCGACAGTAGTTTTCATTAATCGAAAAATGACTAAAACAAGCATCGCACTCAAAGTCGTTTCCAAGAAGCTCTTACTGTAGAACTTTTTTACCTTACATAGTTGATAAGAGGTATTTTGAATATACTCCTCTCTAGTCTGTTTTTCTTAAAATGCTTCTAAATAATGAAAGTGGAAAGCAAGTAGTTATTTCAGATTTTTGCTATTTTCTGATGAACAAAATATCATGTAGGACTGGAAATTTGTGAGCATACTGATCTGAGCTTTAGCAATTTTTAGAGTGAAAAATTTTACAAAAATAACTTTATGTAAACGATTTTGACGACAGTACTGATTCGTGTCACTTTTCTATTTGGAAGCATTTTATAAAAAACAGGCTATAATTTTCTAGTCCAGATTGAGCAGGAAATCGAAAAATTTGTAACACTTGCATTCACAAGCCTTTCAAGAAAAACAGGACAGATCATACTTGGCTATTTCGGCTGAGAATCTCTTAGACATTTTATTAGTGTCTCGTGAGCAAAACTTACCCCAATCGGTTTGTCACAAAGCCAGGAGACAAAAAAATAAAACTGACTTATTAAAGATAAAACATGGCGGGCACAGTTATGTTCCGTTTGTCAGCTACAGTCCGTTTTTCTTGGAATGCTTCTAAACAATGAAAGTGGACATCAAGTACCATATCATATTTTTGTAAGAAAGTCATTAATTTAATATAAAATTCCATATTTATACCGTCCTAATAATTAATTGTACCAGTTGCTTATATGTTAGCTTCCATTTTCATTTGCCATATTAGGAGTGTGTTTAAAAATAAAGAAAAGAAGAAGTCGGTTCTTATAAAGAAGTTCGTATTCGTTACATTTTCACGACTTGCTAATAAACAATATATCATATAATACGGAAAATTTGTGAGCTCACTGACCTTACCTTTAAGAATTTTTTCAGTGAAAAATTCTATGGTACTGATTTGTGTCACTCTTCTATTTGGAAGCATTTTATAAAACAAAATTAAAATCGGCGAGAGAAAATTATTAGTCGTCTGTTTGTCGCTGATGGACGAGGTTTTCTTACTGATTACAGTAATAGGGCTTCAATTTTTTCCGAATCGAACCTACTTCTATCGGTTCGCTGCACATCTCCCATTTCAAAACAAACTATAACAAAGTTCTGGTACTGTGTGACGCCTAGCAGAAAATCGTAAAATTATTTTACTACTCGCTTACCACTGTCGTCATTTATCAGCATTTCAAAAAACATACTGTTAATTACATTTTTCAGATTCAGAACGTTAAGACTCAGTCTTAATTCTGACAAGTAAGCGCTATAAATGTGCGTTAGTATGGTTGACGGGGCAGAAGTTTATGACCAATCGACGACTAAAACTCAAACACTACAAATGAGAGAAGATTCTTCAAAAATCACACTAATATGCTCATAGGAAATATTTTTTTGCGCTTTGACGAACTTTTTTGGGCGGATCTTTTTTCCATTTAGTGGGTGTGGTTTCCGATGGTCAATGAAACATCCAAATTCCCGGTTGAGGAAAAAGATTCAAAGACAAACTCCAAACGAAACATGTAAAAAAATTCATGAATATTCAATTTTTATAAGATGCTCGTAAATCAAAAAGTGAGTAAAGTCGTCTTCTCTATACAATGTTTTTACCGTAGAATTTTTAACTTGAACATTGTTAAGTCAGTAGAATATTCTTCAAAATTTTTAGCCTTATATGACGACAAAGAGTTAGTGCAGGTTGAAAAGACTTTTGGTTGGTCTATACTTTTGGCAATAATGTGATTAAAAAAATGCGATTCCGAGTTTATTCACATTTCAATCTAATTCACAGAATGATCAGATGAGATACGATTTTTGAGAATTTTGACCTATGATAAATTGAAAATTAATCATGCTCAAAAGGAGGTGTGTTAAGTAGTTTGATGCGCCCTGTAACATTCATGCAGCCTGAAAATCTAAAGTCGAGCTACAATATGCTAAAATTTGAAAATTTGCATTTTTTGGCGTTCTTCAGTTATTGATATAATTCAGCTCAGGAAAAATGTTATTCTATCGATGAATGTCCATTCTATCCTCACGCCTAAAAGCTATTTTTTAAGTCAAGCACGTTGAACTTTCTGTAACTATTTAGAATGACGAAAAATAAGGTAAAAAAGAAGAAAAAATCTTGATTTTGCACACCATCGAGCACTTTCCTATAGGACGCCGCTGAATTTCATTTTTTTATTGGATGAGGCATGAAGTGCTACAGTAGTCATTGAAGTTTTATCGCGATTTGCGTACCCTGTGGAGAGCCTCAAAGAGTATATGGCCTAAAGTGTGCTCGATTTGACATACTTGCCCAGAGATATTTCAGCTTGGAACTAACGTTATCCAATGGTTTAATGATCATTTTACGCAGCAGATACTAACCTATTTCATTATGAAACACTACTGTACACTACTACGTTGTACACTTCAAAGTTAAAAATCTGATATCGAACATAGATTTCCAAATAGATTTGATCTTGCATGACAGCTTGAGTCTACTGAACGTGGAGTTCAAGTGGGTGCTTGAACGTGTGGCGTGTAAACATGGAGAGAAATTAATACTTTGTGAAGTTGGAAAACGAGCGTAAATAACGGTCATGATCAAGAAAATTTCTGTAATTGATAGGAATTGTGAGCCCGGGATCGGAACATTACAACATAGGCACATGCTGTAACATAGCCCCTCGATTCTCCACCAAGGTCATTGTTACCTCATGCCTTGGGTCTGTTGGACTTCAACTAGAGCCTCTGTCAGTAGCCTCTGTTTATTGCTGGCAGTAGAGTAGTCAAAGTCGGGGTATGAGGGTCTGGATCACAATGATGTAGGATGCTCATGTTTTATAATAAACCTTATCTCAAAACCAGTAGAGGTGTGCCTGTCTATAGTCTGGTTTTGTTAAAATGATTGTGAATTTTAGAGTGGAAGGCAAGTACCGTTTTGTATTTTTGAAACTTTTTTTCAGGCCATATGTCTCATAGGACTGAAATTTTGTGAACCTACTAATCTAACTCACTTTTTTGAGTATTAAAATTCTACAGTAAAAGCTTTGTGTAAACAATTTTGAGGGCGGAAATTATTTGTCATTTTTCTGTTTGCAAAGCGTTTTGTAAAAAACAATCTATAGATAGATGTGCTTTATGATTTGCTATGTCCTCTGTTCATTAGGGGTTGTTGAGCCATCATACAGTCCGTCATAGAAGGGATCAGGGTCATCTAAATGATATCTTAAAACATAGTGATCTAGACAAGCACGCCTCTATGTTGTTTTTGAGGAAAGGATTACAATAAGACATGAGCTATATCATCGCGAGAAAAAACGTAAATTCATAGTCATTCTGTATGATAGAATTTTTGAACTGCAGACAAAAACCTTTTTATAGTCAAGTTAGTGATCTATGCGTGTTATGTGCGAGTATATCCATAATTTTTAGTTGCATTCAGCATCATTTTTGCCAACACATAATTATGTTATCCTAGGATTTATTTTGAAATTTCAATCTGCATGGAACCAAGATTCGCCGAGGCACAAAATTTTCTGGCAGAGCTCAGTCGGAGGCGTCCCCAAGTGTAAATTTTGAAATCACACGTTTTCGGGCATTCGACAGCTCATAACAGCCCGAGTGAAGTTACACTGACCATGTTCGTCCATACGTCTTTCCTATACTGAAATTTTCACAATTGTACTAAAATTTTTAAAGTTCACCCTATACATGATCTCAGATACTATAGTCTGTTTTTCTTGAAACGCCTCTAAATAATGAAAGTGGAAAGCAAGTAGTATTTCAGATTTTCACGATTTTCTGATAGACCGCATACCATATAGGACTGGAAACTTGTGAACATACTGACCTCACTTTTAACAATTTTTCGAGTGAAAAATTTTACGGTAAGACCTCTGTGCAAACGATTTTGACGACAGTACTGATTCGTGTCAGTTTTTTATTTGGAAGCATTTTATAAAAAACAGACTATATAATAGATAGAGAAGATAGAAAATCTCATGAGAAAAGTTTCGCAACATTTATGAAAATTTTAGTGCCAATATGGCCTATGGACAAAAATATTAGTGCAACGTTGTTCAAATGCTTATGAGCTATCGAATGCACAATAGGATTCAAATATTTGGAATTTTCAATTGTTGCTTATGTCACCATAGTTTTATTGTGATTCTAGATCACCTCTTTGTTAAAGTGTTGGTCTTGCCAACAATTCGATTCTGCAAGAAGTTTCCCCAGTTTTGCGGCAACATCTGCTACGTTGCCTGGGTGGCAGTAAAAGCTCAGTCCAGTCCGGAATACCACAGGACTTCTGTCTACCATGAACAAGCTCTGACCAGCCGATTGAGTAACAATGGAGGCGGACATGAAATTATGCAGCAACAATTCGTTTTGAGGTGGTATTTTGGTGCAGCTACTTTTTCTGCATAATCCAAATTTTCTCAAAAGCAAGTCAAAATTACGAGAGCGGAGAGGCTGCGAGTTTCAGTAAAGTTTTTCATTAAAATCTCTCGCGGCTCCGAAACCGTAGAAGCAGCGGCGAACGCAAAAATTTTTTTCCGCGGGGGAGCGACAAATTTTTTTTTACAATTTTTATACTTTTGTTAAATTATTTGCATCGACATATAAAACGATTTTTTTCTTTTTAGAATTCAAAAAGACGAGGGACAACAAATAAAAATATATCGAGCCGACGTTTGTTTTCTTGAGCAAAATGACTGCGTTTTCATCGACTAAAATTTCTCGATGAATGCTAAACCGGTTAATCTTCCTTCGCCCATGGTTGATTGTGCATAGCTTTTCAAAAACTTTAACGTTAAAAATGAGCGTTCAGCTGAATTTTTATTTTTGGAACATGAGTCCGGGAGGATGACAGCCGCCCCGTCCCCTGCGTTCGTCACTGCGTGGAAGAAGCCATGATGATAATAATTGACATTACTGGAACTAATGAGCAACCAATGGCACTGAGATAACAACTGTACTTTTCGTGTGTTCCACTGTTATATGCTGCAACGGTTAACCATGGAAAACATAGCAGATTCAGCAGATTCTTGGTGACTCCCCAACAGACTCGACCCCCCAGCACTAATCATCATGAATATGATGAAGGAAAATGAGAAAAAGAGAAGAGAATGACGTCATAAAAACAAAAAAATCTATCCAACCCCCTGTCATTTGACCGCCAGCAGAATTTATATGGTGTTCACGTATGATTGCCACTTGTTTTGATAAAAACATGTTGGACATATAGTCAGTCCTTAGGGAATTTTTTACTCAAACATTTGTTGGATGTTAGGTGAATATGACCGCAAATTTGAGTCCTTCGAAACATTTCGAGAAAAACAGCTGAAGACAAATTTATTCATTGTTTTCATCTAGTACGAGAATCTTGAACTGACACGCATTACTTGGTCTCCTCGAATTCGCTTTGCTTTTAATTTTTTGTCGACATGACCGAAAGGTTATAACGTGTTTTATTTTCATTTTTCATTCAACATGAATTAATCAATGCCCTTTACATTTTGAGGCTTCTTTCCCTATCTCTGGTTCCAAATCGTAGACAACTAAATCGAAAATTTTATCTGCATTTATATAGTCCATTGGAATCGGTTCGATTAACACTCGATAGCATATCTTAAGACAAAATAAAAAATGATACAATAATTGCATAGGATTGTTCACTATTTTTACGTTTTTGGGCTTCATTTCGCATTTGTGTTGAATTTCGACTCTCGGTTCGATCTTCCCCCATTCCCTGTCAGATCCAACCAGTGAAAAGGTGCCGTTAAGATCGGTTTCCGTTTTAGCTAATGTGTCGTCCGACAGTACTGTAAAGATGGAGTTAGTTCAGTTCGAAATTTCTATCGAAACAAAAATCCAAGTTTTACCCTACCAGAAAATATCAATGTGCTGAGGAATATGCAATAACATTTATAAATAAAATTCCGGCACTCTTAACTCAAATCTATTTAAATTAAGAAACATCATGTTTAAGTCGACGACACATTTTCGATCCACAAGTTTCATAGGATTCACTCTAGAAAAAACAATTTTTCTCCATTGAAAATCTAAGCCTGGGGAATGCAGACTTCACTAAAATCTTTATCTATAGTCTGTTTTTTATGAAGTGCTTCCAAAACGAAAAGGGACAAAAATCAGTACTGTCGTCAAAATCGTTTACATAGAGCTCTTATTGTAAAATTATCCACTCGAAAAATTGTTAAAGGTTAGATCAGTATGCTCACAAATTTTTAGTCCTATATAATATGCTGTTCCTCAGTAAATAGTGAAGATCTCAAATACTACTTGCTTTCCACTTTCATAATTTAGAAGCATTTCAAGAAAAACAAACTATAGAATTAAATTTTCTGATTTTACTGGAATCACCTGATCTGATTTTACTGGAATCGGTTATCTTATTCCAAACTTGGATTTTTATTGGTCGTCGGTGTTTATACAAAAACATCCATTGGATTCATATCCGGGACTAACTTTAAAAACTTCGATTCAGAGTAATAAAATGGAAAAATGATTACAAAATGATAAAAATTGGTGCTGTCGTCAAAGTCATTTACACAGCGTTTTCACTCCACAATGTTTCACTCAAAAATCTGTTGACTATGCTCAATTTTCAGTTCCACGCATCATACGGTTCAGCAAAAAATCATAAAAATACGAAGTGGTATTTGCTTCCCTGTTTTATTATTTAGAATCATTTCGAGAAATACGGAAAGCGAGGAAATCGTGTTTTGAAAATGATTGTGAGACGGATTCTAACCGGAGAGAAAATTGCGCAAATCTTGACCCGATTTTAATTTCTGGCTTATGCAATATATGTCAGCATGGAGTGTCAGGTACACCAAATAGGAATTGGGCTAGCAATATTCAGCCTCACGAACCGTCCTATGGAAAAATCATAGATGCCCTTAATTATCACGTGGAGAAATGAGGTGCAAAATGGAACGTGGAAAATCAACAAAATTCTAAGTTGATCAAGCCAAATAAGTTCCAAATGAAATGCTCCAATTTCAGATATGAACCCAAAAGTTCAACAGATCAGAGATTTTTGGCTCCGAATCGTTATCTGCTTCTCGGACGGTGTGTTTTGATAAATGATGGAGCAGAATAAGATTATACTTACTTTTATTTTTCTCCATCAATTTAACTTTAACACCTTTGGCCACATTTTTGCCACACATCAATTGACCTCTCACTCTGACGCGCTGCTTTTTGCCCGCTATCCCCTCCAAGACTCGCACTTTGATCCAACCGGCGTTTACTTCCGTATCAAAAAACGTTGAAAAAATAATCCATAAAACGAAAATTCTGATAGCGATCATATCTTTTAATTGTAAATTTATGAAATGGGCAATTAGAAAAAATGAGCAAGCATGTTGAGCGGATGACGACGGGACTGTGAATTCACGGAGTAGATTCCTATGGAATGCATCAGGCACCAGATTCTGATGATATGCGACGCAAAAGTTGTTTTCTACTCAATTCTACTCCAAAAATTATATTATTGCGCTCGAGAAATCTTGTGCTAAACTTCCCGACTGGCGAAGTTTGGGGTAGTAGTTTGTTTCAACATATACTAATATCTGATGAATTCTAGAATATCCCTCAAGTAATGAAGCTTGTCGCAGATTTCCATTTCCTCAACATTTTATAAAATACGATTCACTGGTAGGTATCTCCCATTTTGACTTCCGACTTTGGTAATTCATATAACACAAAGGCACTGTTTTTTGCATCACTTCTGAAATGGACTCGAGTACAAGGAAAATTTTGACCTCGTAGTACTTCTGCATACAAAAATTTGCTAGTCAAACTTTGAAAACTTGACTTTTCTCGCGTTTTACAGATCAAAACTGCAAAAAAATTTAGACACTTCCGCGCCTGATTGTTGTGGGAATTTTTTATGGTATCTTTAGCTTTCCAAGCCATTCGCAGGACTCATAGTTTTTTTTAGCATTTTACAAGCCATGGCTTGTTGGACTGACAAAATGGCTTGTAGAATTTTAGTCCAACAAGCCAAAATGGCTTGTCAGAATTTTTTGAATCATGTGTTTGATCATATCGGATACAGAAAGGATGCATTTTGGTGCATTTTAGAAGGTCACAATCTCAAAATTTTCCGGCGCTTCGCGCCGGTTATAACTTAAATAAGCATCATTATTTATTTCCTAGCTCAGGCGCTGCTTCTAACATGTCTACCTTCATTTATCATTTAATCTTCAATAGTTTTAATCATCTTAAACGTATTATCTTATGTTTGTTTCAATTGGTAATCTTCAATATTTTATCCTGATATTTAATAAAGATTCGCATTTTTCCCTTGACACATTTTTTGAGAAAGATCAATATGTCAAGTCTGTAAACTTTTTGAAGCGATTATTCCTTTCTTAACGTAAAATCAATCCAAAAGCTTCATGGAAGTAGTTTTCGGAAATTTCTACTCTTCTTACTCATATCTTTTCGGCCAAGTTCATGAGAGTGTGTGAATAAATTAATGGTTTTAAAATTTTTCAAACACAAAATTCCAGAAATTACGACATTAGAACAGAAAATCCGAAACTAATTCTTCAAATAAGTGGTTGGAAAATTGATTTTCCAGCATCACAGAATGTCAATACCCCAAAAAATTTTCCTGCGTTTCAAGCAGGAAAGATTAATAGCTTTTTTGGGCTCTCACTTGTCGTCATAGAGGACTTAACCATCGATTTCTCATGTAAGTCAAAGTCATTATGTTCTTGGATAGTTTGCTGAAAATTTTTTTCCACAATGCTTGTAGATTAGACTTCGACCAAACTCAAAATTTTCAAATGTTTCCTGAATTTCAATGAATTAACGGCTCTAAAATGTTATTGAATAAATGTTGAATGACATCTCTTTTTTGATCGATTGCCATGATGCTCAATATATACATTTCTTTAAAAAATAACCTAGCATTGGAATTTATTCACGTATACTGATATTATAAAATTGGCTTGCAAAAATTTGGAATGGCTTGTAAAATTTTAGGTCAACAAGCCACTTGGCTTGTGACTCGTAGGTCAAAAAAAAACCTGGCAGGACTTAAACTATACTTCAGTCTCATTTAAACATATCTCTAGATTTTTGTGCATGGAACTCCTTATTTGTACTTTCAAGTCATAGGATCATGAAACTTCTGTAATTCAGCTGTACAATAGATTGAACAAAAAAATGTCATTTCACAATTTCGGATTTTCTGTCATTTCACAATTTCGGAGCGAACAGAAAACGTTGGGCAGATAAAATTCGAGACAAAGTTTGTGGATACACTATAGTCTGTTTTTTATAAAATGCCTCCAGATACAAAAGTGACACAAATCAGTACTGTCGTCGAAATTGTTTACATAAAGTTCTTACCATAAAATTTTTCACTCGAAAAATCGCTAAAGGTTAGATCAGTAAGCTCACAAATTTCCAGCCCTACATGATATTTTGTTCGTCGAAAAATCGCAAAAATCTGAAATACTACTTGCTTTCCACTTTCATTATTTGGGAGCATTTCAAGAAAAACAGACTATAGGTGTCATAAACGTATTAAATATTGCATTTGGACATGGAAAACATCAACTTGTAACTTGTTAGAACGATATATACAAAAATACCCAAAGAGCTTTTTTCGCGCGTATACATACTCTAAATAAGCGCGGTCGATTTTGAGTAAGTGTTTGCACTGGTGCAATGTGATACTACAAAAAACACTGACACTAATATCCGTAGAAAAATTCATCCCTGCTCACCAAGGCTACTGGTTGAAAGATTAATTACCGAGTTCAAATATATAGTGTAAATTGCTAACATCCTTTTTACAGTAAAAAACGCTAGTTTTCTTTTTTGAACCCCACTAATAAATCGAGAATGAAATGCACGAGTATAATCATATGATATCAAAAAAAATTTAGGAAATTATAGTCTGTTTCTGAATAAAATACCCTGAAATTTAGTACTGCACTGTCGTCCAAATTGCTCAGACGCTTTTACAGTACGATTTTAAACTCACAAATTTGCTACAGTTTGCCGGGTACGCATACAAATTTGCAGTCCGCCATGACATATGGTTCGACAGAAAATCGTAAAAACTATGGAATATTACGTGCTCCCCACTTTTATTGTTTCGAAGCGTTTCTAGAAAAACAGACCACAGCAATGTTTTCAAAAGTATGTTATGCAAATGAGTAACGTCAAAAGAGTAGGGTGAACTGTAATACATGTTCTGCCGTTCTTCAAGCAATATTTTTAGTATTTATACCTAATCGATTTCTCCATGAATTTGCATTTTTTGGGCATTACGAAGGTAAAAGTAATGATGGCAAACATCCAACTAAAAGTGGTTGCACCAAAATCTAGTGGTTCAGTGGCCCCTACTGTGAGCTGTTCTACTCATCAAAAATGACTTTTGATGGAATCTAGTTTGTTTTTCATGAAATGCTCGCGAATTATAACAATGGAAAGTAAATACTACGAGTATTATATATATTTAAACCATTATCTGCTGAACCACTCGTCAAATAGGACTGAAAATTTGTGAACATACTCAACAAGCCCTTGACAATTTTTTAAGAAAGAAATTTGTCGCAAAAGAATTACAAAAAAGAATTTCAACTATAGTGATATTTTTGTCTATTTACGATTTACAAGTGTTGGGAATGGTCACAGCAATCACCTCAACTAAGAACTGTTGCAAAATGAGAGCGCCTATCCCGTTGTTCGATTGGCTCAGTTGGTTAGAGCGTACGGACGGTAGCTGCAAGGCCCGGGTTCAACATACATGCACGTGGGGGGGTGCCATCATTTAAGAAAAATTAATTATGTTCCTACAACAAAGTGCACTGTACCAAAGATGTAGGGTACGCTGGAACAAGCAATATAGATATACAAACCTTGGCCTTAAAATCAACAGGGTTTCTGAAAATTTAGAAAAACATGTAAAAATGGGCAATGACACCCCCCTGGAATATCAAAAACTATTGGACCCAAAATCTAGATACTTTGTGGGTGTGCATGGGGTCGAATTCTATCGGTAAATTTTCAGTGATATGAGGTACTACTCAATGCATTGTAGAGGGCATTGCATCAAACTTTTGTCTTAGGATTTTGCAAATCATGCTGTTGCTACTCAGTCTGCATCAAAGTGAGAATACACACTATTTCACTAATATAATGTTGATGTTACCGTAAAAATCTGAAAGCTTCAAGTTATCAGCCGCACGAGATACGGTTAAGAGAACCTGTGTGACAGGACTCGAATGGAGAAGGAAATTTCACCTGTTTGAGAGTTCTGTACTTCTGGCTGATGGATTCTGCACTATCTTTTTAGGCTGATGGTTAGTACTCATTGTATATCTTCATTTTAAAATTAAACTAACTACGAGTGTGGTACAGAGGAAAGTTTTAACTCAAAGTTTGAGTTACTATCATACCATGCAGAGTAACCTGATTCAAATTTCCTCATAAATTTACCGATGAATCTCGGCCCCATGCACACCTACAAACTATCTATATTTTAGGCCCAACAGCTTTTGAGATTCCAGGGGGGGTGTTTTTGCCTATTTTTACATGTTTTTCCAAATTTGCAGAGACCCTGTTGATTTTAAGGCCCTGGTTTTTATACTTATTTAGCTCCTTTCAGGGAACCCTACATCTTTGGTACAGTAAACTTTGCTGTAGGATCAAAAAAAATTTTTCCTTATATCATGGCCATACATTTATGGGGTTCAAGTCCCAGACCGAGCCTAGTTTTACTGAAGAATCGAGTAACGGGAACGGCGTGCCCCAGCACTGGTGCCCCTTGACGGTCGATCAAAGTCGACGGTGTTGAGAGTGGTCATAGCAACCACCTCAACTACGAAATGTTGCATAAAGAGAGCACCTTTCCCGTTGCTCGGTTGGCTCAGTTGGTTAGAGTGCGTAGATGGTAGCCGCAAGGTCTCAAGTTCAAGTCCCGGGCAGAGCTTAACTTTTACTGAAGCCTCGAGCAGCGGGAACAGGTTGCCTCAACGCAAGCACACAGACCATAGATCACATCCCTTCTTGAAGATAACTGACTTTTATATGAAATATATGCTATATGATAGCATATTTGATATCTCAGGAAGAACAGTGGCAGAAAAAATCAATTAATCAGTCTATCTAAGACGGGATTATTGAACTATTGAACCACTAGAAACGTTAATCTCGCCACTGTAGCACTAAAAACCGGATACTTTAATAATCTTTGGTGCAACCGAAAAATACTGGACTACTGACAAACTTAATCTGTTTTTCTTGAACTGCTGACCATTAACAAAATTTGTATTCAAGTTCAATTTCGTATTTTTGTAGTCTTTTGCTAAATCACGTGTTATATAAAACTTTGAATTGGTTGGCTCACTCAACTATATAATCATCTAACCATTCTTCGGACAAAATTCTATAGTTAGAGAATATGCAAACGAATCTAAAGACAGTGCATATTTTTGTCAAAATTTTGTTCTGTAAAAACAATACTGTTGAAACGACTATTAAACCCTTATAGAGGTGCAAATTCTAAAGCATACATTTTCAGATGAGCCTCGAAAAGCAAAATAATCCATAGAAATTGGTGACCAGAAAATTAACCTGCATCGTAAATTGAATTCTTTTTTTTCAATTTGTTCGCCTAAATGCTACAGTCAACGAAAGAGAAAAGTGTCCGGATACGCAGATTGTTCATTCTTTGCATGAACATATTTCTTGCGCGTCGAGGCTCATTCGGAAAAAATAGAATATATATTTTTCACACTTGACATTAAAGAAACCGTGAACCTGGAGGCCAAAATAATACGGAATGGCTTTGAAATCAAGAAAAAATTTCGCTCTATATTTCACACAGCATCATCTGATAAAGGGAATTAAATTTTCTGCAACAAAGAAATGCTGTATAAAAGTCATTTGATGGAAGCGACGTCGAAAAAGGCACTGATGATCTGCTAAAATCGATAGTCAAGCTTTTCAAACAAAATCTGTTTGGAGGTTTAACACAGGAACTAAAATCCTATAGGAAGATTCACAATGTGGTTTTGCACATGGCATCATTCTGTCCCTGTAGAAAACACTTTCTTGGAAAATTATTGTTGACCACACTTACAGAGTGGAGAGCCCCGGACTGAGAATTCAGGTGACGAAAAACTTGGATAAATCGTTAGATGATTTAAAGTATGGATGGCCTCTGCAGGTAGAAATCTGGCCAAGCCTCGACATAGTGAATCTCAATGACCAATACAATGTGCCCCTTTCGTTGACACAGCATAAACCGACCGAATCGTCATTCAATACTTTGAATCCTCAATATATTTTTTCCTCCTTGAATATTAATGGTAAAGGTATTCATTATAAAGTGGCTATCGAGCAGAATCTGAAACCTTCTCAGAATCACATCAATTTTGCCCGAATAAAAGCAGCGATAAACTTAGAAATTCCTTTCGTCAAACAGCTACAAGATCTAAATAATTTTCTCCAGAGCGAATTTATGTCACTTCGAAAATTTACAAACCTTTAGTAAAGGAGCAAACCTAAACTACGTTAGCAGATACCTCCACGGTTATTTGATAGCTGATGGAGCGGCTAAACTAGGAGTCGCGTTTTCCACAACAAAGTTCTCCTGACGACATTGAAAATAAATATTTGAAGATTTTTATGATCAAAACAAATCTTGATACGAAATATCTTATAATCAATGTCTAATGTGATAACGATAAAATGGAATCTGAGGAACATAACCACATTGAGCAACTTTTGAGGAAAAGAAAGTACCCAAGGACAAATGATTTAGTGGCACATACTGTCATTTCAAACTTCATCGTTTCACCGATGTCAGTTAACCGACCAGAATATTCTACTTTCGTTATTCCATTGATCAAAATGACAATGAAAGTCACTTCGCCTATGCCTACTGATGAATGGAGCGTGCAGAGGATAGAATTTTTCATCTTATTCAAGAGTTGAATAATATCAAGAGCCGGTGCTGAAGAAAAATATTGGGAAGATAAAAAAGCTCTCAAAAAAATTTTAACTGCTTTGACCGAACGTTTTTCGTATATTGGCAATCACAACGAAATGAAGGCAGTGCTAGAAGGTATGCTACAAAAGGTCAAAACTGTCAATGGAATGGTGCACTTGATGAAAAATGCGCATCAAGTTGCATTTTTAGACTCAAGCAATAAATTAAACGTAATAAATTACCCTCATGGTTCATCAAGCGCTACAGATTTGGCTGATGTTCAAGACTTAATCCACAGTGGCGTGATAAACGGATTTCAAGATATAAAAACTTAGAACCTGGCTATGATGCAAGAGGATCATTCAGAAGAACTCATTCAAATAAAGGCTCTGCCAAACGCGATCTTGGCGGTGTTGGCACATTGACAAAATTTAGGTCAAAACGAAAAGCTTTATGCCCAGCTGCTGATCTTGAAAGAGTTTCCAAATTTGTAAATGCTTACGAAAATGTCGTTTCCACAAATCGGAAATATCTGGAGAATTTTGGAAAAGTCGCGAATGGGATAATGAGTGAACTAATGGCTATAGACTTCATAAGTGAATTGATTCGAGGAGATTATGCGGGAATGACCATAAATGCTGGATTTCTGATATCGAATGTGCTCACTAGCAAATTAGCCGAAAAACTATTGTCAAAATTCGTAGCCGTGGCCGAAGAATGCAGAACCCTGTTGGCTAGCGCGTTTTAAATGAGCTCACCATTTTTATGTCGTTCTCCTTCATTCGCTTTTATTGGTTCTGACCTGTACAAAAGCATCATCAATGAAAATTACAAGAGCAGTGCCTGTCTTATCGCCCGATTTTCGATACTTCTGCATGCCCTCGTTAGCAGATGATTATTCGGATTCAACCACCGCATCTCTCAGGCTTTGTCATAATTCAATCGTCTTGGAAAATAATAATGGAATTGACAAAAATATGTCCTACGTACGATTACTTGATGCCTATGGGATCGAATGGGGCATAAAAAATGAAAGCAATATTTTCGATATAGCTTGAAGACTATCGAGGGTGGAAGTACTGACGATATTTTCTTGATCAGAAACCTTGATGATGTTCGTGGCTTTCTCCATGGGGACTTGGTCAGAATTTAATGGATTTCTGTGTCATGCAAGGCGATATACAAATCGGTATTACTTATCAATCAGTTATCTTTGATGGACGTGAGACACTTGGACATTTTAATATTACGGGAGTAATTGGAAGAAACAATTCTACGGACATAATTTATACATGGTGTACCCTCGAACATATTGATTTGTTAGGAGGTAAAAATAGCGGTGACGACTTTGATCTTGTGGAAATCGGATATCATTGTGAACACGACCTGACAGTGATGATGAGGAGCAACGCAAAATTGATGAATAGCGCACCAACAGGTGCATTCTTCTATGCCCTCCAACATAATGCAAATAATTTCCACATAGAGATGAAGCATTGCAATGACAGTGTTCATTTCGTGCAGTTTAGCTATGCAAGTCGCCAGTTTTCCGAGATTTTGGTCACGAGAAATGAGTCGAAGATCGAGTTAGGGCTCGCTGTTGCCAGCATCACAGGGCATATAGCTCTTCCATGGCAATGCTCAACTTTTCATCTGATCATCGATGATGGAGTCCTATTAAAACTCAGCAATAGAGAATACCTGATGAATTTCACAGCCAATGCGCCCATGATAGACTTGGCTATCCTATATGCCAGTTTCTTGAAGAAATTTGATATTCCAATTTTGATTCATTCAAGAGCAGATAATAGATCATTATCCCTGAACAGACATTTATGAAATAATAACTCCTCTGGTACTTATCCATTTTCCAAAGTACAGCCAGTGAACTTCTTTATATCCTGGTAAACGATGAAAATGAACAAGTTCCTAGCAGAATAATACTCATGAAAGAGGGAAATTATCAAAGAATAGTAGTCGATTTTCAAGGCATATTCCCGAAATAAAATCAATTATCTTTTGATTCATTCACTGTCGATAATGATATAGTTATCCAAATGATAAGTTCATCAGTGTCCAATGAAATTCCTTATGTTTCTGCAAGCCTCATTTTAGCTAATGCCCTGAAACATGAGCTGTATCGAAATGTGATTATTCGCTCTAAGACTATCATGACGCTTAACATTCAATCGTATACTGTTAAATTAGTAGATAATCCATTGTATTTTGGTAAAGATGAAAATTTAATTGTGATATCTCCTAGAGATAATATTGAATATCGTTCACTTGTTCATTTCGATAAAATTCTATTACCAAATGAATATCTATTACCAAATGAATCAAGCTCATTTGCTAATAACCAATGCACTTCGGATAGATATGAAATTGCAAAATGATGATTATTTCGGTCTTATAATAATTTACTTCTTTACAAATGACCTTTTGCAGTCGTTAAAATTGGGATTCATGGTGTACTCAATCTGGAATGTTGGGCACCCTGTTGATGGCAATTTGCGTCGGGAAATTGCCATGCAAATCGATGATTTGGACGACCAGCAAGGCAAACATTTGCATAGAAATGGAGCGCCAAAGAAAAGACCAAAAGTGATAGCGAAATCATTCATTCACTATAATCGTTTTTTATTACATTCCTGATATAAACAGCTGGCGTCCAGTAAACATATTCCCAGCAACTTGTTTTGTATTTGCATAAATTTATTAGTGATCATTCCACTTTCTATTTATTGTTTGTTGGAGTTTATTGTTTTACATATTGTTTACTATTTAGATTACACCGACTGACCAGAGCAAAGAGCCAAAGGCCCAGGCGCCAGCTTGCTGACTGCAAGCTCTGAAAGACCCATCAGGGGATCCAGAAAAGTAAGTTTATCCCTGAGGGGATTCCTTGTCTCATTTAGGAGACTTCGAGGGACTATGTGAGGCCCCTTATATTTAGTTTATCTTTGTTGTTGTCAGGTCTGGGGAACTGGACTGTTGCACTATCACCGAGGCTTAGCCAAGGGATTAGTTCTAACAGGTGAGTTCAGACCAGAAGCTTCTATCTTTTCTTAAACATCCTAAGGAAAGACCTGCACAACAAGTGGTGGCTTTTAACTCCTCACCACGGAACTTCGTAGTCAGACTAGGAGAAAGGAAAATCCTCCAGGTTTCTACAGAAAATTAGCAGGACTAAAATGCCTAACAAAAGGATACTGAGAGGTAATACTTTACATAGATCACCACCCAGAGTGGTGAGTGCTGGGAATCTTCTAAATTTGGGAGACAGAGAGCAGCAACAGCATGATGCCTCGGACCCAGTGATCCCAGATCAAACTCCGGTGAGGATTCAACCATTGCAACAAAATGCAATGCATTTTACGCCCCAAGATGCAGGTGTACTTTTAAATCACCTGCCTATGATTGCCATGGACCAACAGGAGGCAGGCTGGGTGAATCCAAACCCAGATGCCGATGAACTGCCACCGCAAAATATGAAAAGGTCACTGCCAAAGGTCAAATTAGCAGGACCGAAAAGGGACCTTATTATGCCCAAAATTCAACCGAATTTGGAAGAAATGGACCCCAAAATCGAACGACAATTAGAGAGGATTCCACAGGATCACGAGCGATTCCGTCCACAGGAAAGAGCTCCCGAAATGTCCAATCAAGAGTTGGCGATGCAGTTACGTGAATTGAAGGGGACCGTCGAAGCATTATTCAACATCATCGCAAATGCCACCATAGGGAACAATAAAAGGGAAGCCGACAGTTGCCGACAGGAGCCGGATAGACAGGTTAGACCATGTAATAGGGCTGCAGAAAGAGACAACCATCTCTTAGCTGAAACATATGCAGGCACAGGGCCTAGCAATAGGCCTGAAGTTGATGAAGAGCAGAGACTCAATTTTGAGCCCAAAAGTTGGAGAGGTCTAGCTATAGATCTTCGATTCGAGAGAGCTGAGCAATTAGCAGACCTCAGGAATCCAAATCATATAGCTCAGCAGCACCCAACTTTAACGAGAGTGGTCTATGATGGTAGAGGAAATACAGTTGATCCAAATACCCTTAGACCAGATCAACTGGCATGTTTCCCATATAGGGATTACAGATTTGACAGAGACAATTTACCATCAAATCAAGGAGGTGTACCAGTGCAACGAGATCTGAATTGAATCATGTTGCAATCTCTGAACTCTGATATGGATCCGGTTTTAACAGCAGCTTATGATCAGAGAGAAATGCCAACAAATAATTTGGCACAAAAGATTGTTATCAGGAATATCATTAAAGGTGTGTTACTCATACTTTTAGATGAGGGTATGGTAAATCAGCAGGTGCTTAGCTTTTTAGCAGCACTTGAAGGGGAATTTCGTAGGGATACACTGCTGAGCACTGCTGAGGCTTTCTAAAGGTAGACCGAAGGCTGTTGCAGGTGACAACATGACCTATAGGGAGGCCAGGAGAGCCATTATAAATGTTTTTGCACTGGAGTGTAACTTGGAAATGTTGACCAGGGAATTATTTGAGATCCAACAGAGACCCAATTAACAGGCCATTGAATTTTTAAAAGAGTTAGTATACTAGTGGAACTAGTAAAGGGTGATTTAGACTATCAGTCAAAGCAGAGACTGATTATTGACACCTTTGTATATAGGAGTGATCCCACATTTCAGTCCGAACTGAAAAATTCCAAGCATACCTTTAGAACTTGGTATGACTTAGCAGTAGAAGTTCATGACATTGAACATAGATACAAAAATGCCTGTCAGAGATACAGACCAAAGGGTACACAGCAGGATCCTATCGTTATCAATGAAGTAGGTATGCTAAGTGGGCATGACCCTGAAATTGCCGTAGTTGCTAGAAATCAGTCAGAGGGATTTCAACAGGGCCAGAGATAAAGGTTTTGGCAACCATATCAAACTTTAGGTAATCAGGTACCAGCCTAGACCCAAAGGTCAAGAAGTGATTCACCTGAAATAGAAAGATTGCAGTTCAGGAAGCCCCTAGGGCTCAGACCGAAAAAGGTAAGAAAGAGTCTCTTCTATTAAAGATTTCTAAGGAGATGGTACAACTGGTCGGAAGGTTTGACCAGCACCAGCAAAAAGTTGACAATAGGCAAATAGAAAATCGGTCTGATGTGGCCTTACCCAGCACCAGCCAGGGAGGTCAAGTCTCCCGAGATCGGACAAAGCCATGCTGTGAGTTCCACAAGAACATAACACATAATACTGCAGACTGCAGGACATTGCAAGTGTTGTCCGAGCGCAGGAGCAGAGGCAGAGCCAGCTTCCCTAACTTCAACAGGGAGGCTTCAACAATTTTGCTAGAGGTAACTACAGAGGTAGAGGAGGTTGCCCGAATGCCAATTTTAATAGCAGAGACAGAGGTGCCTATCATGCTGGCTATTCCAGATATCAGGATAGCCTGATAATTTTCAACGGAATTCGGATTATAATGAATTTTGGGAATTCAAAAGGCAGAAAGAACTGCAAAAACAATATCAGTAGATGCAGCAATACCAACAGCAAGCTGCATTGCAGTCACCTCAGCCACCTCAGGCTATTACCAGACCAACTCAGACTCTGCAACAGGGTCAATTCACAAATCAGCAGCCCCAGAAGGATTATTCTAGTGTAATGATTGCAAGGCAATCACAAATGAATCCTTTGGGCCAAACAGATCAGAGAGTGAATTGTCCTAATGTGGTATTGGGCAGCATTGTCTAAATGAATGCTATAGCACCACAAACTGTTGTACCAGCAGTACAGGTAGTAAAGAGAGGCACACCAGCTAGCCCTCGGGAACAACATTTGCTGAATACGTACCGCAGAACAGCCCCATTCCATATTGAGGTTGTTATAGGAGGTCGTAAGACATTGGCTCTAATTGACACAGGAGCTCAGTCTACTGTAATGTCAGCTAAGTTTCTGAAAGAAACTTTGGGCCCAGATTACACTGAATATCCGAGGATATTGAATGTTACTGTAGCCAATGGTAAGACAGTCCAAGCCCATGGGTATATCTAATTTAGGATGGATACATTGTGTGGACAGTTCCCCGTCAAAGCAATTGTAATTCCTGAAGCAGGTGAAAATCTTATAGTGGGAACAGATTTTCTGGCTCATCCTCAGGTAGGAGCCATCATAGATTTCAGAAACAGGACAATGATGCTCAACAATCCCCAACAAAGGATATAGGTGACACCCGACCAGCCCCAAACAAATTGTGGAGAGGTCATGACCATGAGTGCCGCGAAATCCACGATGAGTGCTGCTGACCAATGTCAGCCAAAGATTTGTCTGCCAAAGGTTTCAGTGCCAGTGGTGAATGTGAATCCAATCTACTTACCTTGTAGTACTAATATACTTCTGAAAGCAAAGCTTTGGGACAAGGTAGGTGAAAATTGCCCAAATGGAATCATAGTAGAATCTGAAGAAAGTGAAGAAAGGTTCCACATTAATAGTAGCATAGTAGATGGTACCAAGAGTGATTTTGTAGTTAGGGTATCCAATACCACGGGATCAGGATGCCATTTGAAATGCAATCAAATAATTGGCTATACTAATTCTGTGTTATGCAATGCTGATAACCAGGATCAGCTCAAGGGGAAGATAGTTGAGGACTTTGAGAAGCTCTAAACCTGTGCAGTCCAAACTAAACCTGATTTGACTGTAATGGATGAGAGAGAGTTCAGGGAAGCCTAGTACAGTATGCTGGCTAAATCCAACATACCATCTGAACAATTGGAACAAGCTCTATGATGTCTCACAAAGTACAGAGACGTGTTTAGCTTGCCTAATGATCCTCCAACTACTACACCCTACTTGACCTGTAAAATAAATACAGGCGATGCAGCACCTGCAGCAAAAAGGTACCAAAGGACTGCTATAAATTTAAGGCCACATGTTCGTGAGCATGTCAAAGATATGCTCAAAAAGGGTGTGATAGAGCCATCAAAGTTGCCTTTGGCAGATCCGTCATTTCTAGTAGGTAAAAAGGATGGTACCAAGCAACCAGTACTAGACTTTAGGGGTATAAATGAGGTCACCAAGGATGATAAGTGTACCATTCCAAGAATGGATGACTATCTAGACTGTTTAGGTAGAGCCAAATTTTATACTACCCTGGATCTCAAATCAGGATATTGGCAATGGCCAATGGATGAAGAAAGCAAAGAAAAAACTGCTTTCATATGCCAGGAAGGGCTTTATCAATTTGAAGTTATGCCTTTCAGGTTGAAAAATGCGCCAGCAGAGTTCCAGCGCATGATGAAAGGGTTTTGCACCTATATGTTTGGAAAATCTGTCTTGTGTATATAGATGATATTATAGTGTTCTCAAACACATTCGAGGAATACTTAGTTAGTTTGGAGCTAGTCCTGCAAGCTCTAAGGTAGGCTCATTTAACCTTGAAACCGGAGAAGTGTGAATTTCTCCCTAAGAGAGTTCATTTTTTAGGACATATCATAAATTCGGGTGGAGTTTCCCCGGATCCGAAAATGGTCAAAGCTATTAAAGATTTCCCATTCCCAGAGTCTAAACAAAAGCTACAAAGGTTTCTAGGAATGCTGCAATGGTGTAAAAAGTTTATACCAGGGTTAGCTAAACATGCTGAACCATTGTACAAATTAACAGGAAAGAACAGTGTTTGGGAAATTATGGAGGTTCACCATCAGACTTTTAGGAGACTAAAAGATGCATTATTGTCAGTGCCTTTTCTGAGGTATGTGGTTTTAAACGGGTCTGCAGACTTTGTCCTTCAGACAGATGCCAGGGGAACAGCACTAGGAGCAGTTCTCTACCAGGAGACCAAGTCTGACCACTGGGTAATTGCTTACAATAGCAGAATTTCAAAAGCAGATGAGAAGAAGTGGTCAGCCACCGAAAGGGAGTGTTTGGCAATAGTGTATGGCTTAAAATTATACAAGCACTACCCGGTAGGTCATAAAGTGATCATAAGAACTGATCACAAACCATTGTTGTCAAAGAAGGTCAACCCAATGACCAATGGTAAGTTAAAGAGATGGTATTCATTCATCTACCAGTTCAGCTACAAACTAGAGTATGTGCCTGGAAAACAGAATGCCATGGCAGACTTTTTTCCAGGATGGATGAACCAGATGATCAAGCGGAAAAGATACAGCCAAAATGGGAACATATGTTCTCGAAGGATAAACGAGAGTCGAATCTGAAAGATCTAGAAGCACAGCTAATTGAGAAAAGGCATCTCAATTTGGTGAAGAGATTCAGAATTCTGACAGATCGGAATCCTGAAGACGGTACTCCACTACATCTGAAGCTAAAAAGTAAGGAAAATCAGAGGATTGACACAAATCTGAGATTCACCCAAATAAATCTAGAAGATTCTGAGGGTGATCCAGAATCTATTTGGCCAGCAAACTTGATAAATGCCATAACTACGAGGAGCATGGTAAAAGATGCCGAAAAAGGTAATCAGGCTCAGGTCCAGCCTGATAGCAATCAGGGCCAAGAAGTAGTAAATCAGAGAAACCAGGAAAAAACTAAAGAAAAAAGAATTACCTGGTTATACCCGGAAAATGAACCAGAATTTACTCTGGCAGACCTTAAAGAGACTGAGTTGCCAAAAGGGCTTATTAGAGATAATCTCATGGCCCTCTTGCAGAGAAAGGATGAGGTAGTAAAACCTTACTTTGATAGATTGGGTCCAAATGGGACAACCAAGTATCACAGTGGATTTTATATCCAGAATGGAATGTTATACCCCGAAGACAGACAGGGATCTGATGATCAAGTGGTCGTCCCATCCTGCCTAAGGGACAATTCTTTGCACCAGTACCATGGTGCCCTTATGATGACACATCAGGGGTTCAAGAGATTCCTTGCTATGATTAAAAAATGGTTCTAGTGGCCTGGAATAGAGAAGGATGTCAGGCACTGGATCAAATTTTGTCCAGTATGTCAAATGGCTAATCCAGGAAATGCTGAAGTTCCACCACTGGTACCTATTATTCTAGAAGGTCCTTTTGACATTGTATCAGTGGATATCGTGGGTATTTCTCCACTTAGTGAGAAGAGACCATATGTCATAGTCTTTCAAGACTACTTTACAAAGTGGGTTGAAGCTGAACTGATCCCAGACCAGTCAGCTAGCACCATTGTAGATACATTTCTACAAGTCATTGTATTTAGACACAGGACTCCACAGAGATTACTCAGCGACAGAGGAGGTTGTTTTACCTCAGATCTGATGAAAGAGATCTGCAAGTTATTGGAGTGCGAAAAAACTTATACAGCAGCCTACCACCGTCAAGGAAATGGAATGGTGGAGAGATTCAGTCAGATACTCATTAAGCAGCTCAGAAAAGTGGCAATTGAGGAAAAGGACAATTGGCCAAGGTATTTGAGAGCCCTAGTTTTTGGGTACAATGCTACACCACATGCAGCAACAGGGCAATCCCCTTTTTTATTGCTTAGAGGTCATGAGGCAACCTTCGGGTTAAACTTGTCGAAAGCATGTGATATTTTAATGCGGGACAGTAATGCAGAGGCTTACAAATTTGTGTTGACAAACTATTTAGTCAACTTGTACGACAATATTGCCAAAAATATCCAGAGTGCTGCTGAAAAATCGAAGAAATACTTCGATAAAAAGTCCAAGGGACATGGGTTCAAAGAAAAGGACTTCCATGGGAAGGAAGAAGTAAAACATTCCCCATATCGCATATAAAAAGGAAATTAGCAGAACTGCTAAATTAAACTTTTTCAGCGCTTTGAAAATTTACAAAATTTTAAAGTTGATTATTCAAAAGAAAGAAATTTCTGAAAATGAAAATAGGAAAAGGTGCGGGGAACCACCAACAAGCTCCGACGCGCGAGTGGTCACACACAGAGCGACATGTCAAGTATGGAAGGCCCCAGCACCCGCAAGATGACCAGTTTTTCTTTATTGATGGTAAGTTTAGAACTTAATTTTATCAGACATTCTTGGAAATCGCAGGAAATGCTTAGAAGTCACTGGAAGACAAACTCGGCGCCCCAAAGAGCAGAAGAGGTTAGTACTTAGAGGGAATGAAAAATGAGAGTACCGAGAATCAGAAACTTATAGCCAATCAAGGAATTTCCAAACTTGGAAATAAACCTGATACCAGCGAGAGTTAGACCTTTCGAGGGAAACCTAGAACCTTGGGTTCAGCCTGTTCAAATTTTTAATTATTAAATTTCAGCAAAATTATTTATTTTCAAATCAAATCATATCACTTTTTCGATATCAAAATTATAAAAATTATCAATCTCGAGCACTATAAAAATTGTAAATACTGAGCGCCACAAATGGAGCGTAGTTGGTCGCTCAAGCAGCTGGTCAGAGATTGGTGTCCGATCAAGTGGTGGACAATCGGATCAGGTCTTCCCTCCCAAACATATAGAGGTAGCAAGGGTAAGATTTGGTGAGGTGTTAGTTGCCTACCAGCTCAATGTTTGTATATCAGTGGCTCACCTAACAAGCCTGCACTAAACTTATTTTCTGCGAAACTTAACCCGCTTGGTGTTGTGGTGCTGGTGTACTATAGACCCGAAAAATATGCTGAAAAAAGGGGAATAAGCACAGAAATTAATAGTATCTTTAATATTCAGATTACAACGTCAAGAGGGTCGTCAGGGTCCATGAACCAAATCAGTGATTTAAAGCCACTTTTGGATATTGGCCAGCCAATCCCAAGGAACCACTCTTAGTAGACATGGGTAAAGTTGGCCAAGTACTCCATTTTATTCGAGAAGTATCGATCTTCAGAGGACAGCCAGTTTGTGGATTCAACATAGAAAAAGTCCATCAAGATAAAGTCACTGAATTGTTCAAGACGAGAAAGGTCGACAATCCAATGGGAAAGCAGTTTGCCAGATATATAAGCTTCGTGCTAACCAATGGTCAAACATACATTATTGATACCATGGCCCTAATGCAGAAAGAATGGGTAAGTCTACAGGATTTCCTAAAATCAGATATGCTATTTGCCGGATATTGGGTATTAGAAGACCTAGTCAGCATATATAACATATGCGGGTCAGGGTGAGACAATAAGGATAGGGACAAAACTGTCCCTTTACAGGAACATCTTAGGAAGACTAAAAGTCAGTACTTTGATTTAGACCGTTTCACTTTGACCATGATAGGAGTAAACCTAGAGGAACAATGTTTTCAGATGGGTATTAGACCCAAAACCTTCCGGTTAAAGGGATTATTCACGGAATTTTATTTAATAGAAGTGGGTCCCTACCAGTATGACTTCTCACTAAAGACGAACCATGATTGGTTTGCGAAAAGAGTAATTTTGCCAGAAGAGCTTAGATATGCAGCTCTAGATGCATACTATTCATTATTGGTCATATTTTCTGCCATTCATTATGGCATGGCCGATTACCTGCTAATGCAGATGCAGGTCTTGGATCATGACAGGATGGAGGCCAAGCAGATCAACACAGTCGCCCTTCATTTTTACCAACAATATTCATTGATACCAGGGCACTTGAATCAAGAAATGGGACTAGGTTCCCCAGTGATAGAAACCAATCAAGTACAGCCTAATATGGTGTACCATATGATGAAATGTGAGATGTATAACCGTTGGGCAGTTCAAATGCAGGGAAACAACATCAGTTATTATACCGCACCTACGGAATGCAATCCGGCCCAGGGACGAGATGTCCCATTATCAAGTGGTTTTTATCTGCTACTCCTGATAGATAGCAAACCACTCAAGGATGAGGGGTATAGCAAAGACGGTGATCCCGACAAAATCCAGGACGTACAAATACCTGACTGGGTTAATATCACCAAATATATACTGGAAAATCTCAAAACAGGTAAGTCTTATTGGGATTTAGATGGTAAAATATCTTTGCCTCTTTACAAAAACGCTAAGCTATACTGGCAGCAAGCTGGGAAGCCTGATGACATTCCACAAGAAGAATTTTCGAGTAGTAATCATTACCCAGTGGGTATAGAAGGCCATTAGGAAGTCCACAAGACAAACTTTTATACGCCAAATTTGGCCAAAATATCGAGTATGCTAGATGAGCAAAACTTTCCAGAGTTAGAACAGATCTGCAGATTCATGCCATTGGCCTATCACTTGGCATGGCCTCATTCTAGAGCGGAGTGTGATTATGAAACATCCGCGTTGCTAAACTTTAAGTTTCTAAATAGTTATACGAAGGGCGGCCGGGAAGCAATTAAACGCATGTCCTGGAAGTCAGGCAGCCACATGGCATACTATTTAGAGTTAGCAGCTACGTTGCCACAGTCAGAACTCCGAAACCCAACCAATAAAGGGGTATATGCATGGCAAAATTGGTTCGGGTTTGTCCCCCTACGATTTAGAAAAGCTGAAGAGATTTTACAAATTGGTGACAACAAATCGTTATTGTAGGATAAAGCTTATAAGGTAAATCCTTATTATTATGTAACTTTTTACTATATAGGCTTCGAGACTTTGATGCCGGGATTTCGGTATCCCATGAGGGAAGATGCACATCCAATCAATTATCCAACAACATACACACCACGAAATCCACTCGAAATCAGACTGGAATTTGTTAGCAAAAGTTTCCGAGAGAGAACATTGGCTTCAGATATGCCTGGGTATACTTCAACATATACCCCAGCCGGTAAGTTAGTATCCAAAGTACCATTAAATCGTCCCTCAACTTCCCAAACAGCGCAAGCTGGAGGGACAGGACAGGTTAAAACACAGCCGCAAGCACCAGCGCCAGTGGTCAAAGCGCAACAACCAGCTTTGGACACCGCTGCTATGCAAGCCGCTGCAGTAGTAGTCCTGGTGCCACCGCCAACGCAACAAGTGGTGGCACAGCTGACTCCAGTAGCTCAGATACAGCAACCGGCAGAGCCTGAACCAGAATTGGTCACCATAATGCAGACTGTACCTCTGGCACCAGCTGTTTTACCACCTAAAATAAAACAACTGTTGCTCAAGATACGTAATTCAGACTCTGAGTCCAGTTCGGAGGAGGATGAAGAAGAAGAAGGTGAAATTCTGGAATCTGAGAGCCAGACAGTGGAGGAAAAAGACTCCATGGAGGCTAAAACTCAGCAGCAAGAAATTGAGGAGGAAAAAATCCAAACTCAAATAGAGGAAGCAGTGACAAAAATGTTCGGGAATTGATGTCAGACTGGATAAGATGCAAGAAGCATCCCACGAGATACCTGTCAAAGCTAAGGATGCTCAAGATTTTGATCTAAAAGCGAGGCAAGAGGCCCTTCAGGCCAAAATAGAAGAGCAGAGAAGACTGAGGCAGCAGGAATTCCTGCATCAGAGGGCACTGCAAAAGAGGTTGAAGGAGCAGGCTTATGCCGACGATAGCTCAGATTCAGCCATAGCAGCAACAGAGCTGATGAAAGGGGGAAAAATTACTCAGAAAGGAATCCCCGGAGTGTATTCTCCTGAAAAAGTTCAGCAGATGTTGGCTGAAGGAATGTCAGAAAAGTTTATACGACACTTAGGCTGAGAAAAGGTAAGATGTCGACAAAGGTTAAGTAAGGCCAGAGCACGTAGACTTGCAGCTCAGGAACAGCAGCAACAAGGAATGCCTGTAACTGGCTCGGAAAATGATGCCTATGATAGGGCCAACAAAACAACGACCCCCGAAGTTTCAACAAGTCAAAAGTCGAAAACGGAGACTTCAAAGAGTCAAATGAAGATGGAGACTTTGAAAAGTCAAACAAAAATGGAGACCTCCAAAGGCCAAACAAAATGGGATAGGACGACTGCGTCCACTGCCTTGTACACTCAGATGCAAATGGTATCAAAAACTGGCGGAGAGGTTAGTACATCTTCTGGCAAATCTAAGTCCGTTCCCACAAACTATAGGGCTAAAAGTAAGAAACCTGCGGGAAGCGTGTTGGTAAAGCCCAATTTTGAATCGAAGGAAAAATTGATCAAGAAGGTCAAATTGAATGTGGTGGTTAATAGACCTGCAAGGGAACCACAGCAATTTGTCACACCTGGTCAATTAGCTGAGACTCTGATTGACTATTGGGAATGGCAAAGGGAGCAAAGGCGCCTGATTGGGCTGAACTCATTTGAAAATCCAGAGGTCGCCAATTACTTCACTTTTGACCGCCAAAAACGGCCAATAATTTTCAGAATGGTCAATGATGCCATGGCCGAAATTCATGATAACTACCACCAGCAATTTGAAATGCAAGGTAGGTTTATGTTTGATGGAGAACGCACCCGTGAGGAAATCTGGGAGTGGATTATTTTAGCTCTTATTCCCAGGTGGCTTCAGGAATATAATGCTTCAGACATCTTCACGGCCATCAGGTACATGACCCTGATGATATTTTTGTAGTTGAATTTCGCTCTGATCCCGCCGACAGCAATTGGTAGGTGGTATGCCCACATCTGTTTGTTTGTGAACAGACAACTGGTCGTCAAAGCTCAGGGAAACTGAGTAGATGAATTCTACATTGCAGCCTTTAATCAGTACATCTTTATGAGTTCGCAAAGGTTGAACCTGATGGGCGTAAAAAGTAAGGCACGGGGTGATGACAAAGTGCAAGCTGATAAATATCAGCCAATGAATGTCAAGAGCCCAGCTAAGTTCAAGGTGCCTAGACTTCCACCAGCTAAGAGACAGCCGCTGACGGCACAACAACCGTCTACATCGACCAGCCAGAGGTCGTATAGTGAAGCAGCTAGTACTTCATACAAAAGTCCACTTTCAAGATCTCAATCAACATCATCAAAATCTTTAAATTCAACTTTTCGGACTCAAAAACAACAACATAGCGGCTCCACTAGCAGTGGTTCAGCCCAGAGGCAACAGGGGAGAGATGATTAATTCTCAAACCCTGCCCCATACCAAGGTAGACCCGGGTATGGCAGAGGTCAAGCCAGAGGAGGTTTCCGAGGGCACCCTCAGCCCCCCTATAGAGGCCAAGGAAACTGGCAATACCAAGGCCAAGACCCGGATGCGCAATTTCACAATCCGAATTTCCAGCCGCTTGGCAGACAGGGTGGGGGCCACCAAGGCCAGAACCAAGGCCAAGATGGAGGTCATACCCGAGGTCTACAAGACCAAAGGAGATACTATCGAGGAAGGCCTCGAGGAGGCTATAGACACAGTGGGCAGCAGCAGCCGCACATTTTTGGCCCAAAATTCATTTTTTCGTACATATATTTTTATTAATTTCATAAAACACAAAACCCAAAAACATTGATAGAATTACAATAAATCCACACAAAAAATCACAAAACCACAAAATCCAAAAATATAATTTAAATTTTTCAGTGCTGCTAGCCAACAAAAATCTTCTTTTTGACAAAACCGGTGCAAAACGCAAGTGCAAAACACATTTTCAAATTTTTGGCCACAATTTTTTCTCAATTTTTAGCCCATTTTATTTTTTGTGATACTCGTACATTCCAGCATCATCTTTATTGTATCATAAAATTTAATCTCATATTTTAGTTTATTTTAGAAAATATATAGAGATGCCGGAAAGATTTGCATGCCATTTGACTGACGACCCACCACATGCCACAACATGCAGACTGAGCAACCCAACCAGAAATCGACCCAATTCAGCACTGACGTCATCATCAAACTCCTTAGGGCAGGAGGTATTGCATCAAGGCTGTGAGCCATTGCGGCGAAGTCCTTGGTGTTTGTTGTGTCCAACGACCATTATGGGAGTCCATGCAAGACAGACTGTGAAAATGGGAGTCAGCCGGATGGTAAACATTTTTGATTATTTTTCTAATGCTGGGGTAACCCGGCCAAAAGTTTTTCTACCTCCAGTAGGTCGGTTTTGATGGGCGAGGGATGTTGGGGACCCTGTTGATGGCAGGAAATCGCCATGCAAATGGACGATTTGGATGACCAGCAGTGCAAACATTTGCATAGAAATGGAGCACCAAAGAAAAGACCAAAAGTGACGGTGAAATCATTCATTCACTATAATCGTTTTTTATTACATTCTTGATATAAACAGCTGGCGTCCAGTAAACACATTCCCAGAAACTTGTTTTGTATTTGCATAAATTTATTAGTGATCATTCCACTTTCTATTTATTGTTTGTTGGAGTTTATTGTTTTACATATTGTTTACTATTTAGATTACACTGACTGACCAGAGCGAAGGGCCAAAGGCCCAGGTGCCAGCTTGCTGACTGCAAGCTCTGGAAGACCCGTCAGGAGATCAAGAAAAGTAAGTTTATCCCTGAGGAGATTCCTTGTCTCATCTAGGAGACTTTGAGGGACCATGTGAGGCCCTGTATATTTAGTTTATCTTTGTTGTTGTCAGGTCTGGGGAACCAGACTGTTGCACTATCATCGAGGCTTAGCCAAGGGATTAGTTCTAACAGGTCAGTTCAGACCAGAAGCCTCTATCTTTCCTTAAACATCCTAAGGAAAGACCTGCACAACATGGAAGACGGAAGCTTTAGCATTGAAAATTGTCGTTCAATGGATTGTCCAGCTGACTATTTGATTGGAGAACAGTTTTCCATTGTCTCTACTTGTTTGCTGCAGTATTCAAAATTTCTTTTTGTTTCCGGCGAGTAAAATTTTTGAGTTACTGTGCTCAAACATGCCTCATTGGGCTGGAATACAGAATGTGGTCTGAGAACTAGAATGTAAGTAGCCTTGCGTATTATACCTGAATTTATCATAGATAAATAGGAACGCAAAATGAAGCAGTCGGGCGTCAGTTTGGGATTGCTGAAAAAAATTACGAGCAGAAAGTAGAAAAGACAAGAAATCTGAATTGGGATGGCAAATTACACTTTCATATGCATTATAGTGAACTAGAGCGAATACTTGCAACTCTTACTCTGATAGACATACACTTATACTATTCCTTAAGCTCAGGCTTAGAAGCGAAGCAAAGCGCAGGAAGGGCGCTGCGCTTGACGCCCATCCTGCTCATTATTCAGTCATAAATTGCCACCTGCTGTCGATAGTTGAAAATTTAGTTTACACAATATAGTTTACACTCTGAAACGTGCAGCCAGGAAAAAAGTCTTTTGGATGGGTTAAGTGGTTGATTTATTCCTAACGTTGTTTTTGAATAAGTACATTTGCCAAGTGTATGTTATTATATGCTAGACCATATACTGCAATTATTCCCGCCATTCTAATATTTTTTCCAGAATGCAAAATGTCATAGTTACAACCATGAATAGGAATCGTATCAGGAATCATTTTTGGTACCACAAGTAGACCTTGTATTTCTTATACACCTGATCCCATAAAGCCTGCAACCATCGCATCAAAGCTCAACAACCTAGCAAAGAACTTTTTAATCACCCAATCTTCTATATGGGCCGCTTGTCTAAATGAATGGCTAACAATACTAATGTATTGTCTGCAATGTTTTTTAATGTTTATGTGTGTGTTTCAGTTGCTTTTTGCTCAATTTTCTTTGTTGTCTTTGCATTTTGAATCCAAGTTGGAGATTTTTTTGAATATTCTCATTTCACAAGGACCACGTTTTTGAATATTTTCATTGTACAAGAACCACGTTTCTATATTTTATATATTGTGGAATGATATGGGCAGGTGGTCGAAGTAGTTCCAGGGAACGTGGTATTACTAGAGATGACAAAAATTATTGAGGCAACCTTAAAATGTATGAAAGAGTACGTTTGTTATGCTTTTCCATGAAAAGTTCTTCTTTGCTTTTATACGCGTTTTCTTTGCATTAAAGCAATCTCCTGTATAGTATAATTCATTTTTTGTAATTTTACTTTTTAATATGTGGTTTCTTTTCTTTACATGTCTGTATTTTGCTTTTTTATGACACTTCATTATTATTGAATAAATCCAAATTTTATTGACAAATTTAATGGATTGTCTGTAGCCATAAAACTTACAATTTTGTGAGGAAAATGAAATACACACTTCAATACACCTACTGTGTTTTTAGTTTTACTGTTGTCATTTATTGAGATTTTTCGGGATACAAAATGTTTTTCTCTACAAACCTTTAAACTAGACTGTAATATTTATTTTGCTTAGAGTTTAATTAAATTCTGTCACATGCTGTTTATATATTTTTCTGTTTCCACTAATTTTTGTTGTTATGTTTTAACTTTTACTTATCTTCTTACTTTTTTTGTTTTATTATAAATGTATAGACTCGACCTGCATATTTTTCTTCTATCTTTACAATAATCATCATTGGGTTTTATTTTTTCATTTTATTATGCTGTTCCACACTATATTTCTATTGCTTAAAATAAAATTTTCGTTCTATCCCACTTTGTCGTCTGTCCGAACCTGGCCTCCTTCCTAACTTGGCGTCTGTCCTAACATGGCATCCATTCCCAACTTGATGTCTGTCCTAACTTGGCATCCATTCCCAACTTGGCGTCCGATGCACTATAAAATCAAAGTTAAATTGATTCTTCAATTTTTTTTATCTTTTTGGTCTTCAAATTTATCTTTATTTGTTCTTTGTCTTTCTTTAACTCTATAATATTTTATCTTTTTTTTCTCCTCTGAGACTCTTTATGTGGGTATCACTATCTATAATTTGTGTACTAACTGCATCAATTCATTTTAATACATCAACATTTTATTACACTACTAACCAAATGCAAAATGAATAAAAGGGAGTAGTAGAGAAAATGGAAGGGAAAATAGAAAAAGAAAGAAAGAAGAAACGGAAACACAGACAAAAAAATTAAACAGAAAAAGAATACAAAGAAAAATAAATGAAAAAAGATAATGATGAGATGAATAGGAAAAACCAAACTACCATACTGTGGGGTTTACTTATGAGGGTTATCATGACCCATACACCCCTGGGGGTCAGGTCATGATGATTATGATCCATACACCCTTCGGGGTCTGTTCATAATCTTTTATGAAGTTGGGATCCAGTAGTAGGTCACACTGTAAAAAGTAAAAGTCCTGCTCACAGTTTTCTTCTTCACCTCCCATTGGTCAGTTTCAAGGCCAGAGGGATGTTGGGGATGCACAGTAGTACAGAGACCTCCTCTTAGGGATAAAATAGAGGCACAGCCTGATCATAAGACTAATCCCAGCACCAGCTCCTGGGAGGCTAGTACACATGTGGCGCCAGTACTTTCATGGAAGGTACCCACAATATGAGAAAAGTGTTCAAATAATGTCAAATATCTTGCATTATACATACATTTACATGCCTAATGCTAGGCCATCATTGGCTCCTCACTATGCACCTAGCACCCTGCATCACACATACTTGCTTGACATTAGACTGTCATTGGCTCCTCACCATGCATCTAATGCCCAGCACATCACAAAACACACATTTGTCTGATGCTAGGCCATCACTGGCACCTCACCATGCACCTAGCACTTTACACACACACCATATTTAGCTGATTTATTATATGTCTAATGGTATGGTATTAATTCCATCCTCTAGCACCTTTCTTTTCACATATAGGTAAGGGAGATCTTGTTTTTGCTGCACGTAAATCCATATTTTATCTCCTTGCATCCTATACCCAATATTTTCACCACACCAGGGATCTTTCTAGAACAGCAGCATATTTTTCAAATGTTAGCTGATTGATTTTCTCTGTCAATACCCTACAGCTCGTCTTTTCTCCCTCATCACCAATTCCAATGTAGGTTTAAGCTGACAAACAGCACATAGCTGACTCTTTCCATTCTACTTTCAGTAGGCCAGTAGTTCTTTTGTCTTCTTTACAAGTTGCAAACCACATAGGGTAATTTTCTTTCATTCACCTCTCCCTCAATTCTGGTTTAAGTATGTCCAGTAAATTATCTGATGGTATGGCCAGATAAATGCTATCAGTATCAGTTTCTATACATTGATACTTGGTCTGATCAAAGTAAACTTGTAATATGTCAAAAATAAATTCCAGCACCTTGATTTTAGCCCAATTATATGCTGATAATCCAACAACTATAGGAAGGTCCATTTTGATTTCTCATTTTCTCATATGAATTTCATAGCAACCAGTAGTAATCTGTTTGATCTCTTTGATATATGGACTATATGCACACTCAATAGCTTTTTCTTCATCACAATAGAATACATCAATATGGCTTTCTTTGTTTGTCAATGTCTTTCCATATCCAGTATTTCCTAACAATTTGTAAGTGTCAGCCAACATGGCTAGTTCTGGATCCACATTCCCTTCCCATCTATGATGAGTTACTTTGTCACAGAATGCTTAAAAAGGGCTACTTTCATCATATTGAATCACATCCTGAATTTTCTCCAATGTAAGGCCTCTGTCCACCAGGAATTTTACCATGGGTGTTGTCATCAGAATATTTTTTCCAAAGTAAATACTTATCAAATTTTGTTGAGGGTTCCTCAGTTGATCAGTATCCTGAGTGTATTTTTGCATATGTTCTCCAATGTCCTTGATGCTCATGTTTGCATGCTTGATAATAGGTGGGAAATCAGCAAATTTTTGTTTCAAATGTTCTGGTGTAGAAATGTCAACTGTTGCAAAGCCAAGTACACTGCCATCGAGAACTGCATCCACTATTTGACTATAAGTAACATTTTTTTGATCATAGAATTTTGGTAATTTTGATTTATCAAGACAGTCATGGTGAATCTTGTTCCATTCACATTCCCATATTGTTATTGGGTGTATCCGAGACTTTTGATATAGTCTTCTTTCTCATTAATCCTGTCTGATGCTTCTATAGGATCCTTTTGTTTATTTTTGAACCCCATCCCACAATTATGACAGTACCAGTAACATCCATAAAATTTATATACTGTGTTTGTTGTTGAGCAGTATCCATCAACTGGCAAGTTTCTCACGCCAATCTTCTTTTCTTCACCATTGCCTAAATGTTGAATGTGGCAGTTGTTTTTTCGACTCTCCTGCTCTAACTATTCCAGAGATATAGGCTGTGATAATATTGATTTTTTTGAATGTTTTATGCTCCAGTAATTGTAATGTCCTGTGGGTGTTGGCACATATTGCGCCCACAAATACAAAGCATTGAAGTCGAGGCCAACTATAGATTTCACTATTTCACCCGGGTTGGGGCATATAGGTGTTTTGTCTTTTATGGCCAATCACATCATCACCATGGCCAACCTTCCACGCATGCTAGCTTTGATGGAATAGTGTAATTCTTTTGACTTGTCATTAAATGGTGCAAAACTGGTGTCTTTCAAGTCCTTGAACAAATACCTTTTAGTTACTCCTGGTAAATACATTGCTTCATGGTAGATGTCAATGCCAAAATTTATCAGTATATCTGTGCCACATTTCTGCAAGCTTCCAGAAATGGAATGACATCTCGTAAGTTGTAGAATTTCAAATAGTCCTAGTGTCTCCATATGATGTTGTTTCCAATATGCTTGACATTGATCATACTCTTTGTGACTGATATGTTCTTTGCGTAAGCAGGTGAAGAATCTTTCAATGGGTAGTAACTGCTGTTCATCTAGTTTGGTGAAGCTGTCTATGTATTCATAAGGGAACTTAGCCTTTGTTAGCTTTGCTCTGTAGGCCTGCATAAAGGTGTCCAGACTGAAGCCAGGTGCAGCATATGTGCTGGCATCCAAAAATTTCAATTGATCTATTGTGAGGCATAAATATGCCCCATTTCTCAAGTTTGCTCTCGGCCATTTTGCTTCTTCATTTAGTCGAACTTGCCTGACTAGATTAGCAAAACAAAGTTCTTTTAATAAGGTTGATGTCATATTTACCTGAGTTGAATCCCAGGCATACCAATTGTCCACAAGATCGGATTAATTTCTGTTTCACATAATTTATGTGATTGTATTGTCCTTTTTTCCTGCGGTAGTCCTTGTTTTTCTCCTGCAAAGCCTTTATGTAGCTGTTGTATTCTTCAATTTTTGCATCATGTTCTTTGATGATACAGGCATATTTATCCAATAGTATATTCTTTTGAGTTTGGCTTATGCACTCTGAGTGCTGCAGCATTTTTTGCACAAGCATATCAGGATATTCATCAACTATGCAAACCATACTAAACCCTGATACATTTGTAGCTACAGCAAAAGAGACAGGTACATGTTCAGCAGCAAATATTAACTTCTCTGAGGATTGTTGTTGCTTTTGAATTAACCAGGACCAGGGTTTTTTAGGCCAATTTTGAGCCATGGCTCCTGAAAATTCTGATTGTCTCCTAAAAATTTGGGGGCACAAGCCAAATTGGCTTGTAAAAATGAGAGCCTAACCACACTTTTTGAATAGGCTATACGGCTTCCTGTGCTGAGATGCATTTTTATACATTTTGAAATTAAAAATATTGAAAATTTTCCGGCACTTCTGGCCGGATTTCAATTCATTTATGATTCTTGGTATCATTTCTGTTGTTGGATTAGAAAATGTCATCCTAGCTTATGCTTATAGCTTTGAGAAATCAGCATGTTATAGATGAATGTTTGACCTTGTATTATTTTTTCACATATTTGAGAGAAATCGAAATTTTTCCAGATTATTTTTACCAAATTATTTTGCAGCACTTTGGAATCTTTGGCTTTGGTGAACATAACTTTTTGCGTTTAGAAAATGATTAAAACATCATCAGCATGGAAATGCAGATGTTCTTACTATCTGAAGAAGCCATTCAGATTCATTTTAGCTTGGCTAGTTTTTGAATTTGAGTTTGCCCCAATTGAAAATTTATTGAATTTACTGAAAAAATAGACCCTTCATACAAGAAAAAGATATAAAAAGTATTCATTTTTCAATGCTATAGAATATCATAATCTAAAATTTTCTTTCAGTGCTAAGCACCGGAGATATTCAAGTCCAAAGTGAAATACCTATCGCGCCTTTTTATTTTATAGATCATGTGAAAACAATCACTTTTGATAAATAATTGGGATTGGTAAATTACTGGCTCCAGATATATAAGATCCAAAATGGAGGTGAATGTGCTTAAAAATGCATTTTTCGACGTTTTAGAGGCCTCTAAATCAAAATTTTTCGGCACTAGGCACCAAACAAGTTACTTTAGCCAGACTTTTGATTTCACACCCAAAACTAAAGAAATTCAATTTTAAAACTCAGGAACTGATGTGAAGTGAATGAAATACAAGAGAAGTGACTTTTAATCATTTTTCTGATGAAATTAAGCAAATTTATCAATTTTAGAGTGAGCAACTAAAAATTAATCTGTGCAACAAAATTTTTCCCCAAGTTATAGATCAACCTGGCTTGTGCGAAAATACCCTGATGATTGATTTGAATAATGACTGTTCTAATTTTTGACCCTTATTATTCTGTGTGTGATTAAGAATGTATATTCAAAATGATTATTCTGTTATGTGGGCTTCTACTGTGACTTTGAAGAGTGTTTTTTACTAAAGCTGTTGAAAAACATTGTTTTTTTACTACCACATTTATTTCCCAACTTTTTAGTTTTGGCTTGTTGAAATTCCTATTGGCCTGTAAAATTTTGACCTTAGGAGCCAAATGGCCTGTCGAGAAAAAACAAAAAAACACAGCTTCCTCCATATTGTTAATATAGAGGGAGCTTTTTGTGACATTATAGATAAGATATATATAGCTTCTCACTATTTGCCTGTATTGGTAAAAGATATAGATTCTATCGAAATTTCAATTAGAACAGATCAAGACAAACCTATAAAATTTGTCACTGGTAAAACTATTGCGAGGTTGCACTTTAGAAAGCAAAGCTTATACTGAAAATGCAAGTTCAAAATATTACTGTCACTGCTGAACTTGGCGGTCAACTCAATTTAGACTCACTTGCCAAAAAATTGGATGATTCTAAAATGACTATTGGAAAATTCAGGTCCTTACTTTGGCACCTCCATTATCCAAAATGTTGTCTACTATTGAATGAAAATGGCAAGCTCTTATGTCTGGGCATTAAGTCATATGCCCTAAATCACTGTATAAATGTTGAAGAATTCTATAACGCTCATAGGGGTCAATGTGATTTTTCTCCCAAATTATTTCCTGCACTGAAATATACAAGTAACAAGCAGGGCTTATGTGCATTGATTTTCCATAAATGAAAAATTATTATTAGGTGTGCCAAGACCGATGATGAATTGCAGAAGAACTTCAAAGAGTTACTTGTCAATATCCAAAGTTGATGAGCAAGTACTACCCACTGGTATAAATATATCAAGTCAATAGCTGAAACATTCATTCTCTAAAATGAAGCCTTGCAACTTATGTGGGAAAACTTCTATGCATTCTGTGCATTATGTTGTGTGTAAATATGTTCAGGCTGGAAGATACAGAGAATTAGGTGCTGATCCGCCACCAATTAAAAGAACAAAAAAGCTGATGCAGAAAGAATCCACTCGGGATCACAACTATACTAGAAAAAAGTAAAAAAAATAATATTTATTGTGGGTACTTTCAATGAAGGTACTGGCGCCACATGTGTACTAGCCTCCCCATGGCTGGTGCTGGGACTGATCCTGTGATCAGTGTGAATGAGTACACAATTCTGTTGATATATTGCATGACTTTCCTACTTAGGCTAGCTATATAAAGCTTGAAGTGGCAGCTTGAGCTTTATCAGCTGGGCGAACTTCCCTCCCCCTAATGGGCATGGCCATGGTGGCGGCAGTGTGTTAACTAAGAGCACAAATGGTAGAGTGACTGAAGGGAGACCCTAATTCAAATTTTCAGACACCTGCACTTAATTTGGGCTTTTGTCCTAAATGGGTCATGGTTGGTACCAATCGATAGATCTCATTGAGCTGATTCCAAAAAGTACATATATGTCACATTATCTCGAGTTTTGAAAAAGATCTAGGTGGACCAAGTTTTGGCAACTTTTTTCCTTTCTACCCCAGGTGTGAGGTTATGCTTCTTTCTGGCCGGAAAAATGACATCATAGTAGTCCGGCTATGTTTTGTGACCAAGTATGAATACACTGGCATCAATGCTGGTCCATTCATTTTCAGCCAGACAGCTGGTGTGCTGTGTAAATTCCTATATAAAGAAGTGTGTACCAAGTGGGATTCATTGTTGTGATGCTGCAGAAAAAGTTTTTGTATAAGTCAGCTGCTAGTTTGGCAGCTCAGAAAGTCATGACCTCATCAGATGATGGAAAAATTGACTAAAAAACAAGTGCATCATCTTGTACTATGAATGAAAAAAACAATTTCCTGGTAGATAAAATGATGATTTTGGGGGCTGATCCCAACAATAGTCAGGCAGATCCCTGTGCATTCTGGGCTGCTTAAAGTTTGTACAGGGAGATGCATGGTAAGCTATGATCTACGGGCCAGGGGTAGGCAGATCACTGGTCTGTTATGGAAGGTTGGCTATGCTTTGTACAGGGAGCTGAAGGTGAAAATTTTTTCCAAGTTTTTCGCCTATGTTTAACACGGGCTGTACCTCCATTTTACCCCTAAGGTGGGGTCTCTATACTACCATGCACTTACGGGAGCAGGCATCCTATCCATACAAATTATGAAGATGGTGAGAAGGCGTCGTTACATGGGCACGACTGCCTTTAAAAGGCAATATGTGACATGTTATGATCATTCTCGTAATTTATGTGTATTTTGAGCGAGTTGCCCATCTGCTATAATTTTGTTATTGTCATTTTATGTCAGTAAAGTGGGATGGCCAAATTGGTGTTTATTTATCAATTGTTTGGTGGCCATCAGGTTTTATATTGGGCCTCATATATTCTGCTACAGCAGCCTCTCACATTTCTGACTTTTACAGGAGTCATTGGGTAAGGTTCTCTGGAGTGCTGTGGTAGTTTTTAAGGTGCAAGCTGTTGGATTCCAGTTGCTGAACAGGGACTGAAGGTTGTGTTTAGCTCTGCTAAAGAACTGTTGCACTGTATCAGTTTTTACTAATGTGGCATTATATGCAAATACCACTACACTGAGGTATCTGGGCCATTTGTTATTATCTTCAATTGCAAATTTCTGCAGCTGCTTTATTAGAGTTGGGTTAAATCTTTCAACCATGCCATTATCCTGTGGGTGGTATGCAGTTGTGAAATTTTTTTGGCACTTTAACAGTTTACGGACTGCTTTCATAAGATCCGAATTAAATCCAGATCAATTATCACTAGGAAGTTTTCTTGGAGTACCATGCCTAAATATCACATGCTCTAAGAATGCATCCACTATGGTTTCAGCCATCTGATCAAGAAACAATATAGCTTCAACCCATTTAGTGAAATAATCCTGAAAGACAATGACATATAGGCAACATTCTCTCAAGGGAGCAATCCCTACTATGTCCACAGACACAATATCGGACGGACCCTCCAGTATAATGGGTATCAATAGGGACATGGAGCTTTTACTGGGCGTAACCCTCTTGGCAGACAGGACAAAACTTCAACCAATTTCTGACATCTTTTTCAATGCCAGGCCACCAGAACTGCTGTTTGACAACACTCAGAGTCCACCTGAATCCTTATAGTGTCATTATAATGGCTCTGTGATATTGGTGGAGAATGCTGTCTCTGAGGGAATTTGGGACCATGATCTGATCATGGCCACCTCCCTCAGTTTCCCTATAAAGAACTCCATCATCCTCATAGGATCCACCATGATACTTTGTAGTGCTTTTCACACCTAACCTTTCTCAAATAGGGGTAAGATTAGTGTCTTCTTTCTGCAATTCAGATATAACTTCCAAATCTATCAGATATTTGACCTTATCATCAGCATTCTCCTCATTTTCTCCTTCTTCAAACTCCTTCTCTTCATTTGGCAACAGCCAAGCAATATTTTCAGGATCCATTGTTACAGATGTACCTGGTTCTTGATTTGCTGCACTCTGGTCCTGAATTTTTGCTTGTCTTCTAATTGTAACTGCATCAACTACCCTAAGCTTCTGCATTTCAGTTTTGATCAGCAATGTATTTTTGGTAGTTGGTGCAATATTTTCTTTTTCTACTGTTTATTCCTGGATATCCATCAATATCTTGGTCTGCTCTGGGACAATTTTTTTGTCATGACTTTAAACTTTTTTGTTTGTCATCCTTTGAAGCTGTTGCACCAATTCTTGGCTCTCAATTTCATTGGTTTGAGTTCTGAAATTACGAAATTGAATTTTGAAGACATATACTGATTCTGGCGGTTTTTGTTCTTAGCTTCTTTGAGTTCATCTTTCCTTGACAGGAAATCCACCATTGTATTCTGTCTCCAGGCACATACTCCAACCTATGATTAAATTGATTTATAATGGAATACCATCTTTTTAACTTGTCATTCATTTGAGTATTGACTTTCATTGATAAAAGAAGTTTGTGATCAGTCTTGATCAATACTTTTTGACCAAACAAATAGTGCCAGTAAACTTTAAGACCATAGACAACTGCTATGCATTGTTGCTCCACAGCACACCACTTCCACTCATCTTCCTTAAAGATTCGGCTGCTGTAGGCTATTGCCCATTGATCATCTTTACTCCTCTAATAAAGTACAGCTCCCAGTGGGGTTCTACTGGCACCTACTTGGAGAATGATCTCCACAGTCCCATCCAAAACAGGATACCATAGAAATTGCACTGGGGTGAATGCTTTTCTCAGTTCCTCAAAAACTCTGCAATTTTTCTCTATAGCTTGGAATTGATTTCCCAGTAGCAGTAAGCTTGTACAATGGTTCAGCGAGCTGTGCAAGGTTTAGGATAAATTTCTTACACCATTGAAATATACCCATAAATCTTTGCATTGGCTTCATACTATTAGAAAATTTGAATTCCCTAATAGCTTTCACTTTTTTCAGATCTGGTGAGGTTCAATTTTTGTCTGGTATGTGTCCAAGAAAATGAAAACTTTTTGGAAGAAATTTGCCTTCTCTGGTTTAAGTGTTAACTTAGCTTTCTGAAGAGGTTGCAAGACCATTTCTAAAATCTCCAAATGTTTGTCAAAAGCCTTGGAGAATTCCATGATATCATCGATATAAACCAAACAAATTTTCCACACTAGACTATGCAAACCTCTTTTCATCATCCTTTGAAACTCTCCGGGTGCATTTTTAACTCTGAAAGGCATGACCTTAAATTGGTATAAGCCTTCCTGACATATAAATGCTGTTTTCTTCTTGCTACTTTCCTCAAGTGGGACTTGCCAATATCTGGACTTTAGATCCGAGGTGTTATGAAATTTGACATTACCTAGACAATCCAAATAATTTTTTATTCTAGGCATAGGATACCTATCATCTTTAGTAATTTCATTTACACCTCTCAAGTCCACAACTGGTCTCATGGTATGATCCTTTTTCCCTACTAGGAAAAGTGGAGCAGCTCACAGTGACTGGTGGGGTTAAATAATTCCTTTATCTAAAATGTCCTGAACTTGAGCTCTAATTCCAATCTCTGATCCATGGGAGCTCTGTAATAATGCATTGCCACTGGCATCACATTATGTGCATCAATTTTACACCTAAGATACTGCATTGTAGTTAGAGGATCATTGGTGCACCGACAATTGAGCGCCGGACAATTGAGCGCCGACAATTGAGCGCTGACAACTGAGCGCCGGACAATTGAGCGCCGTGACAACTGAGCGCCAAAAACTGAGTGCCGACAACTGAGCGCGGACAACTGAGCGCCGGACAATTGAGCACCGACAATTGAGCGCCGACAACTGAGCGCCAGACAACTGAGGGCTGTGACAATTGAGCGCTGTGACAGCTGAGCGCCAGACATTTGAGTGCCGACAACTGAGCGCCAGACATTTGAGTGCTGACAACTGAGCGCCGACTATTTAATGCATTATAATTGAGCATTTTTTTCATTTACTGAGCGCTACCGAATACTAGCATTTCAGTGATTATCTACCGTAATGATTATCTACCGTAATGTATATATGTCCATACATCTAATATTATGAATCAAACAAATATGGTCATTTTTGATTTGTATGACGAAGCCTAAGCCTAAGCCTAAGCCTAAGCCTAAGCCTAAGCCCCTAAGCCTAAGCCTAAGCCCCTAAGCCTATGCCCCTAAGCTTAAGCCCCTAAGCCTAAGCCCAAGCCTAAGCCTAAGTCTAAGCCTAAGCCTAAGCCTAAGCCCAAGCCTAAGCCTAAGCCTAAGCCTAAGCCTAAGCCTAAGCCTAAGCCTAAGCCTAAGCCTATGCCTAAGCCTTAGCCTAAGCCTAAGCCTAAGCCTAAGCCTAAGTCTAAGCCTAAGCCTAAGCCTAAGCCTAAGCCTAAGCCTAAGCCTAAGCCTAAGCCTAAGCCTAAGCCTAAGCCTAAGCCTAAGCCTAAGCCTAAGCCTAAGCCTAAGCCTAAGCCTAAGCCTAAATGCAAAACAGTTACTTCAAACTGATTGGGTTATTTATCTGACATTAAATAGTCGGCAGTCAGTTGTCGGCGCTCAGTTGTCGGCGCTCAGTTATCTGGCGCTCAGTTGTCTGGCACTCAGTTGTCTCGGCGCTCAGTTGTCGGCGCTCAGTTGTCGGCGCTCAGTTGTCGGCGCTCAGTTGTCGGCGCTCAGTTGTCACGGCGCTCAGTTGTCTGGCGCTCAGTTGTCGGCGCTCAATTGTCGGCGCTCAATTGTCCGGCGCTCAATTGTCGGGTCACGAGGATCATTGGGTGGGCTAAAAACATCTCCATATTTAAACAAATTTGCAACAGCTTTTTCCTTCAGATGTTCAGTGATATCAGCTTTGGTGATCATTTTATATAGCGCTTCCTTAAATGCCAGTGCATCATGCACAGACAGAAAAAAATCTTACCATGTACCATCAATCAATGTGCTATCCACTCTAAATTTCTTTTCATCCTTATTACCTTCTATGACTATAAACTTCAGATCTGTTTTGGAAGATCATTACATAATCTTGCCTTTATAAGCACATCAGTTCTGTGTGGTATGTATACTTTTGTACACCACTGGAACCGCTATACCTGATTTGCATATCCTGGGGTGTTGATCATCTTCAGGAATTGAATGTACCATAGGTACTTCCCCTATATGAGCAATAGCCTGTATATGACTCGCATGATCTTTAAGTACAACACTTATAGCTTTCTCAACTCCTTTAAGCTTAATGATACCTTTACCAAAATCTATCATTGCTCCAACATCTGGATGTCCTAAAAGGTCTGTTCCAGTTATAAGATTATCCTTTGCATTTGGTATGATTATGGCCTTCACCAGGAAAACTCCTGATTCACAATGCATTTTAAATTAATGTAACCATGTGCATGTACTACTGCACCATCAGCAACAGTGACTTTTAGTATTTCAGGGTATAAAATATGTTCATTATAAAAACCTTCCTTAAGAAACCCTGATGACATCACTGAACACTGAGCACCAGTATTCAGTAAAGCCTTGGTGTTAGTATTACATACAGTCACATTAATGTGAAAAGGGAGAGTTTGAGGAAACTTAAAAAGTCTTAATCTTTCCTCCTGATTCGGAATTATCCCACACTTGAGCACCATTGTAACCTTTGAATAATCTTCCTTCATCATGGCACAATTCAATACTCCAGGCTATTTCATCTCATCAACACCTGGACCCATAGTGGCAATGCTATTCATGCTTCCAGCAAATTCGAACTCTGTCTGACTAGACATGGATGGTTGACAACTGGAAACAGCTTGAACACTTGGGCTAGGGTTACTGATTTGAACCTGACCTCGAGGGGGAGCTGTGATCATCAGCTGTTTGCTAGGTGCCGGCAGTTGAGGTGCCATATAAAGTTGCTCATTCCATAATCTATTATGGTAATCAATGATTTATTGATATGGATCATATCCACATTATCACCATAATAACCTATGGCATGAGCTCCTCTACTGCTCCTACCAACATATCCTCCTCTAAAGCCTCCAGACTGTTGCCTGAAACCTCTGTTTCCCCTATATCCATTTTCCCAATTATGTCCTTGTGCATTTTTCCATTGAAGGGTTTTACACTTAGATGTATCATGAGAATTATTTCTGTGGTATTGACAATCTAGTTTCATGAACTCTTTTCCACCTTTTTTTGGGGTTTGCCCTTATTGACTTTAGCAGAAATTTCATTCAGTTTGGCATCAGTCTTTTGGCTCATCTCCTGATAAGATTGAGCCTACTTCGCAATCTCCTGTGATAACCTTGCCAGAATAGAATCACCAGTACATTCCTCAGGCTCTTTACCCTTTTGGGGAGTAGTAGCCATTTGAGTCCTCTGTGAGTTATTCTCCTCTATAGAAGTATTGGAACCCTTCTTTTCTGATGCCAGGATTGGGGTTTGCTTTTCTCCTTGCTTGCTGTCACATAGCTTTATTCTGAAACTGCCTTTGTCGGGCATTGCCAAATTTATTTCTACCAACATAAGCCACTTCAGCTTGCTCTTCACCCATGGTCACTTCATTTATCACAATTAGAGATTCCACTGTTCCTCTCTTTTTATAAGCAGCTGTATTCTGCTTATCTATCTTGTGCACATTCTCTGCCAGGTCATGCCATGTTTCATACTTCTCCCTTTGATCCAGCAGTTCCACATGATACTCCTCAGATGCTTTATACAAAAAGTTATCCTGAACTCCTCAGTCTTATTAAGATATAATCTATCTATAGCACCCTGATTCTCTTGAGGAATTTCACTGGAGGTTCATCAAATTTGTGCTTTGAGTTCATCAGTTCCCTCGTTTGCCCACCAAAATTTGAATCTGGAGCTTGCACTTTGGGCAACTTTCTTTGGGCTTTCTTGTAGCTTCTGAACCTTTTGGCAGTAGCTTTTGGTACTCCTTTAGAAAGTGCTCGTAAGGCAGCCAGCTTCATTTTATCGGTAGTTTCTGATGTAAACTCTGCCTCTAAACCATTTAGGAAACAGAGAACCTGTGTTTCAGTCATGTCACCTAGGAGTAGCTTTGGCTTTATGGCCTTCACTTTATCTGGCACAGTTAGCTCCAATCCATCCACTGAGGAATCATCAGAATCTGATGAATCTCTTCATCTGGACTTCTTCGATCATTTGTGCTTTGACCTAGTATCTTTGCTTTCCCAATGACTGTCTGCTGCTCCCTCATCAATCTCTTCAAAACATTGTGCAACTATATCACTTGCTTGTTCTCTAACAGCAAGTTTTTTAGTTACACATCTTTCGTAGAAATCTTCGATTTCACAGCAGATTTGACTGTGAACCTTTACTCTAACACATCTGCTTCCATCTCCTATAACTTTTGGTCATTGGCAATACAGGTTGCAGACATCATTGGCAAAGTTCCACATACATTCTGATTCGCAATGATCTATCAACAACTTAGTCACCCGGATATCTTTTTTTTGCCCAAGGACAAATCTTTCTAATAGGCCTTGGACTCCAGTCATTGAATAACCCATTTGATTGATTTTGACATTTAGCCATCCAATTTTGTCATCTTTTTGGCTCATCTTGAAGCGTAATTCATCCTATGGGTCTTGATGGTATTCATCCTGAATCGAGTCGAAATTGTCCCATTTGTATTCCTGATGATACATATCAAATTGTTCTTGAGGTCATTGGAAACATTCCTTTTTCCTTTGATTGTAAATAAATAAGTCATGTTGATCCTCAGCCAATTTGGGCCTTCTATTGATGGGTGCATTAATTTATTGGCAGTTAATAGTTCCTTTGCCAGGGCTATATCATTATTGATATTATTATTACTGGCCATTATATGCGCTGCAGGATCAGGTGCACTTACTGGGTCCACTTTTACCTCAGCCTTCTGGCTTATGGTACTTGAGCCAGAGCCCTTTTGCTTGCTCATACTATTTGATACCATGGGCAGTGCGAGGGATTTATCCAACTCATCATGCGTTGTACCAGGCAGAGTCTGCGGTAAAGTTGTACCATGGGTTAAATCCTCAGCATTTCTGGATATCTTGAGTTTTAAATCTTTGTAAAAGCCTTTTGGTTTTTTAGGACCTCATGTGACTCTGCGCTCTTCCATATTGCAAGAGTCAAAAGCCACCACTTGTTATGTTTAAGTCTCTGCTTAGGCCCAAAGGCATCAGCAATATCGCTAAAGAGTCTATTGGCTTGTATCTAGCTGACTACTGAGCTTCCTATAGGTAATCAGCTGAGTACACTGCAACAGTTCTCTAGCAGAACTAAACACAACCTTCAGTCACTAACAAGTAACTAGAATATCTAACTCTTGCAATCAAAAAGCAATCAGGGTCGCCCCAGATGCTTCCTAAAGGCTAACCCAAATATAAAGAATGCACTATAATGATATCCTGGAAAGGCTGGAGCTTTCCTCAGTACTGGGTCCCTGCAATTTGGCACCCTCCTCTGCTAAGTACATGAAAATACTTATTTTTTATAATAACAATGTTAATAATATATCAATAATATGCAAATTTGTTGGGGCTGTCAGTGTTCCGTTTACTAAGTGAAAAGTAAACAACACAATATATAATGGATGTGACTCACCCACAACACAGAAAATTGCAATGAATGATAAATCACTCTTTTCCTGGTGGAATTGTGGCTTCGCCCAATTCACAAATTTTACATAGATGTGGGACGACTGCTACGGTAAGTACATCTCCAACATAGATGTGGGATGACTGCTACTGTAAGTACATTCTGTGTCGTGGGTGAGTCGCATCCATTGTATATTGTGTTGTTTACTTTTTGCCTAGTAAATGGAATGCTGACAGCCCCAATGAATTTACATATTATAATTATATTATTAATACTGTTATTATTAATAATAAGTATTCTCATACACTTAGCGGAAGAGGGTGCTGATTTACATGGACCCAGTACCCAGGAAAGCCCCAGCCTTTTCAGGATATTGTTATAGTGAGTTCTTTATATTTGTGTTAGCCTTTAGGAAGCATCTGGGGTGACCCTGATTGCTTTACGATTGCAAGAGTTACATATTCCAGTTACTTATTAGTGACTGAAGGTTGTGTTTAGTTCTGCTAAAGAACTGTTGCACTGTACTCAGCTGGATGTTCCTTTGAGTGACCTACAGTAGTCAGTTAGATACGAGCCAATAGACTCTTTAGCGATATTACTGTCGTCTTTGGGCCTAAGCAAAGACTTAACATAACATTAGGTGAAGAAAGAAAGAAGTAAGAAGAAAATGTGAATGAAAACTGTCAGAGAATTGAAATCGTGGATGATTGACCCACTGTTAGCCATGCATGATTATTTTTTTAGAGGGTTAAGTGGATCAAAATGATAATATGTTTATTTCCAGGAGAGAGTATTTTCATTTATGGGTTAATTTTTTGAAAAAATGTACTTTCACTGATGCTGTGATCAGAGTTGAAAACAAATTTATGCAGAAAAAGGAGTGTATTTAATTTTTTGTCTAATCTAAAACCCACCAGTATAATACTGATCTTATTGACATGTATGTTGGCAGTTTCTACTCAACTGGATTTTGTATTTAGAGATTCCGAAAATGGTGAGGAATTTTGGCCAATCCTTCATGATAGACACACGTTGGCTTTGTTCTTTTTTTCTGCACTTTTGATCATTTCATGCCTCAGACCTTTGCCTTCCATGGCAGCTCACTTGAGAGATTGACGAGCTGGATTGTGCCCATTGTCAGGATTCGAAGTCACCCTGACTCCAGGAACTGTAACATGACCAAATGGATTTCCCAAATTACAGTGAATTGTACATTCAAAATATTCTACTTCTACGCCATCAGCTAATCACTCTGCTTGCTTTTTCTTGTACAAATGGAAATGATCAGGGGGTGACCCTGCTTTCACACACTAGTAGTGACATTAGACCTTGTAAGGACAACATAAAGTTTGCTTCTTCAAAATCACCCATCACCCATATTTTAGAGAACAGTGCAAGGAATTAAGTATTTTTAAAGACTCAATTTTGAACAGACGTTTTTATGGAAAGTCTGTTAGATTTTGAGAATGTGGATAATTTATTCAGTTTTCGAAATTCTGGGAACGACTTTGCATGCAAAAATGCAATGTTTCTTTGTGAAATTATGTGCTTTCTTCATTGGAAAACTGCTCCTATATATAGAGAAATATGAGTACAATTTATGCATATTGAATAACTCCTACAACTGTAATGATATATGGGTATTACTCCCAAATGCCTATTTTTCAATAATCAATAAAAAGTGAATTTAGGGGAATTTTGATCCAAAGCATATAATACCCCAAGTTAAGATGGACACCAAGTTAAAATGGACGCCAAGTTAGGACGGACATCAAGTTAGATGCCAAGTTAGAACCGAATTTATTCCAACTTTAACTCAAGTTCTCAAAAATCTAGTCCAGTTCTTTTTCTAGCTTGACAACTATCCAAGCAAGTATATTCTTTTTTCTGTCCCATAATTGGCATGTTAGTAGCCCACAACTCTTTCCTTCTCCAGTGTCATCCTCCCCCTTTGGGTTGTTTGGGTCTGTCCCTCCTGGTATTCCCAGAGAGGACGAAGGTTCCAGCATTTTTCAGGTTATACTCCAGAACCAGGAGTGCTGATGTCCCCACCAAACCTCTCAGCATCCATGGGCCTCCATGTGATAGGCTCTGTGACATCCAAGATGGAGGCCAAATAGTGGCGTTTCTTCACCTACAGTACCCCTTCGTCTACGACTCCTGAAGCACCTTCTAGCCCTCTCCCCTGCAAGATTGTCGTTCCCCTTTTTCCTCCTTCACTTAACGTCACTATATTCTTCTTTGAGCCACTTTTTTCTTTGTTTAATTTTTTCAGGTTGTGTACTTTTGTTCTATTTTTTACTTACTTTTCATTACATTATTTTACTTTTTGTTTCTTTATTATTTTTTTTTGTTCTGCCTTTACTGCTTAATTATTTATTCATTTCAGCTTATTGCTCATTTAATTTATTTCATTAATTTAGTTTTTTTGCAATTGAGGTCCATACAAAACAATTCAATCAGGGATCCTTATGATAATTTTTTATTTTTTTTCAAACGTTTCAAAATATTTTCCTGACTCTTTTTTGTGATTTCGGAATGGTCCGTTCGTGTGAACCTGCCGCAACTGTTGTACAGAGCATGTGAAACTTATGGCCTGTTTTTTATAAAATGCTCCCAAATAAAAAAGTGACACAAATCAGTACTGTCGTCAAAATCGCTTACATAGGGCTCTTGCTATAAAATTTTTCACTCTAAAAACTGTTAAAGGTTTGATAAGTATGCCCACAAATCGTGAAAAATCTGAAATAATTCTTGCTTTCCACTTTCATTATTTAGAAGCTTTTCACAAAAAACAGACTATAGATGATGTGTGCATTTGCTCAAATGCATAGAACTTTTTACTATCTACTATACTGAGATTTGCTCTTTTGAGACTTTGCTGTGATGAGAATTGCTGTTTTGAGTTTCGCTGTATTGGGGACACGCCAAATAAAAAACCTTTGGGAGAAAATTACTAATCGGCCTGTTTGTTCGCTGATCAACAAGTTTTTTCAATTTGGAATTTTGCATAGTACGTCTTTTTCGATTTTCTGCATGGTTGTTTATACGCGTCTCTCTGCGTAAATTTGCATCCACTTCCTTGTAGTACAACTATATATGGCCATTTACCAGTGAAACAGTGTGGCGAGCAATTTGTGAATAATTTATAGCTGCAAAATTCCAAAGAAATGAACAATTCAAAACGAAAACGGGCGAACTCAAATGGCGATGAAGAAACGGATTATCGAAAGAAAATTAGTAAATTAGAAGAACAAACCCACGAACTTGGGAGGACGGTTGAACAACTCGAAAGACAAGCAAAATCCAAGGCATTCTGGATCTTTAACTATCCGGTAAGGTATATCTTGAAGAAAGTGTGGGAAAGCCTTAAGAGGAGAGGGTATTAATTGGTAGTAGGAGTAGTTTTAATCTTTGCAAGAGCAGAAATAAAAAATAATCACCTTAATGTCAGCAAGCATGAGAAAAGAAAATGATGAAATTGTCCCTCAATCTAATTGATCTGGAGTCTCCATTTAATGTAATTTGAGTGGATATCCATACGAGTCAAAAAATCTTTGATTTGACAGTAAGCAAGCTGACCCTGATGTCAGCACCATTTTTTTTTATATAAACTCATCTCTCATTTGTCTGTCTCTCTTTTATTTTTTTCCTTTTTTCTTTTCCGCTTGATCTGATCCCCATGGATCAGAAGATGAACAACGCAAAGAAGCGTGAGAAAATTCGCCAATTTTGCCACGAAGTTTTGAATTTACCTGAAGATTGGGCGAAAAATCTCGAAATCCAATGGATCGGATATTACGAGTCAAAGAGCCCTGGAAATCGGATCAATATTAAAGTCGATTTGATGCGATTAGAAGACAAAGAAACGATTTTAGCCAATGGAAAAAACTTGGCTGAACGGAACAAATCTCGGAAACCGCCGATTATTGTTGCGCCAGATTTGACCAAACAGCAGAGGGCGAGCCAGAAAGAAAAACGAAAATCGAAGGAAAAAGGAAAGGAAAGTATTGCATGATTTTTTCGTTTATTGTTGCCCTACGATACTGATTTTTTCGATTTTTTAATTCTTGTTCGTTTTGTTGTTAATTTAAAAGAGCTGCATGAATTACAATCATCTAGTTTCAAAATGAAAAGGTGCTGAAATAGATGCACCATCATCTTAATTGCCTGCAGTAGTGCAGTTTTGAGTGCAGTAGTGCACATTTTGACCGCAGTAGTGCGGACCTTTAAACTACGATATAAAAGCAAAAAGACAAAAAGACCTTGTAGCCTGTAACAAGGAAAGAAAATAAACAGAACACCAGTAATATGATAATGATACTACAACAGTGGATTTGTTGTGAATGGCTTATAATGTGAGGATACTATCTTTGAATATTAAAGGAGGAAAAAATGAGGTGAAGAGAAGGTCAATATTGAATTATTGTAAGGAAAATAAGACAGACATAATTTTTTTACAAGAGACACATTTTTCAGTGGATATAGAAAAACGGCTAGGCCTCCAGTGGGGGGCGGGCCTACAGAAGAAACATCTTTTTTTCTCACATGGTGAAACAAATTCAAGGGGAGTAGCAATTTTACTCAATAACACATTCAATTTTGAAATAGTTGAAATCAACAAAGATGATGAAGGAAGGTTTCTGATGCTCAAACTAAAAATTGAAGGTACTCTCTTTGTTTTAGTGAATGTCTACGCCCCCATACGAGAAAAAGAACAGATCAAATTTTGGGATGAGATATACAGAAGTCTTAAAAACATAAATATTGAAGATTCCCCCGTAATAATTGGAGGAGACCTGAATGTAGTGATGGACACCAAAAAAGACAAACTTGGAGGTAACATTTCATATAACAAAAAGACGTCTGTCCATAAACTCAAAGAGCATATGAATTCCCTGCAAATATCAGATGCCTATAGATGGAAAAACCCAAATCAAAAAAGATATACCTGGAGTCAAATTAAACCGCACCTGGTTAAATGTAGACTAGATTATTTCCTAATTTCAGATGCATTAATCAATGAAACTGTTACATGTAATATAATTCCAGGACTTCAGTCAGATCATAGTGCTATTTTTATAAATATCGTTGGTAAGCTATACAAAAAAGCTGGACCAGGATATTGGCATTTCAATAATTCCTTACTTGAAGACGAAAACTTTAACACAATCATTATGAGAATTATAGAAGAAACAAATATAGAGTGTAAAGAGCAAAACTTAGATCCTTCAGCAGCATGGGAATACTTAAAGTATAAAATACGATGGAATACAATGAAGTACTCAAAAGAGAGAGCAAAATCGAGGAGAAACCATGAGGCAGAACTTAGATTGAAACTCGAAACATTTGAAACCACATCGGAAAATTCAGTTGATAAGTATGATGAGTATCTACAGATCAAGGAGAAACTCCAAAAAGTGATGGAGGAAAAAGCAAAATTTATGATTGAAAGAGCAAAAACAAGATGGCATTTGTATGGAGAGAAACCTAACAAATATTTTCTGAACATGGAGAAAAGAAATTATAGCAAGAAAACAATTGTTAAACTTAAATCTGATGAAGGCGTTGAACTGGATAGATCGGAAGATATACTCAAAGAAACTTTTAACTATTTCAGCAAGCTATATAAGGGAAAAGATCTGCCATCAAATCTATCCAACCTTCTAGATGATGAAGATATAAAGGCATTACCAAAACTATCAGAAGAACAAAAAAGTGAATTGGAAAAAGAGCTAACTTTGGAAGAATATAAGAAAGCTTTGAACAGCATGAAAAGCAATAAGTCACCTGGAGATGATGGCCTCACGGTCGAGTTTTATAAAAAATATTGGGATATTTTAGCAAACCAGTTGAAAGAGTGCTATGAATTTTCGTTCCATAATGGTCAACTTACTGGATCCCAAAGAAGAAGTGTGATAACTTTAATCCCTAAACCAAAAAAAGATTTGGAGAACTTGGCAAATTGGCGACCTATATCACTAATGAATGTGGACTATAAAATATTGGCTAAAACCTTAGCAGAACGATTAAAAAAGAACTTAAAACACATTATACATGAAGATCAGAAAGGCTTTGTACCAAGTAGATATATTGGTGAGAATATAAGGTATTTGCTAGACTTGATCGAATACTATGAGGACAGAGATGATAGTGGATATCTAATATCACTAGATATAGAAAAAGCTTTTGACTCCTTAAATAGACAGTTTATGTTCAACACACTAGAAGCTTTTAACTTTGGAAAAAAATATATAACATGGATGAAAGCTTTGTATGAAAATTCACAAGCTGTAGTTATAAATGCTGGTTTGACAACTAAACGCTTTGAACTACGTTGTGGTGTCAGGCAAGGGTGCCCAATATCGCCTTATCTTTTTATCTGTGCCATGGAAATTATGGCGCATATGCTAAGAAACTCCCTGAGATTTTCAGGACTCCTAGTAAATGATCAAGTACATAAAGTTTGCATGTATGCTGATGATACTACAATATTAGCAAGAAACAAAGAAGATTATAGTGAAGCACTAAAATTAATTCAAAAATTCACATCCCACTCTGGTTTGAAAATCAATGTAAATAAAACACAAGTATTAGGAATAGGGAAAAATAAAACAAAAAAAGGTAAATTAAATGACAGTGAAATAGTAAAGAGTGTGAAAATACTAGGCATCACATTCTCATATAATAAAGAAGAAATGTACAAGGAAAACTTTCAAGATAAGTTTGAGAAATGCAAGGAACAGTGTAAATTGTGGCAATCAAGACACTTGACCATCTATGGGAATATTGCAGTATGGAACTACATAATTATTCCAAAAATTTTGTACAGTCTGACAAACTTGCCTGTTGACAAAAAAACTATCACTAAACTAAAAACCCTATTAAAGAATTTTCTGTGGAATGGACATAAACCAAAAATAAAACATGGTGTCCTAATACAAGATTATGATAAAGGTGGAATAAAGGCCCCAGATATTGAAATTGTGATACAACAGATGAAAGCGAAATGGCTATTAAGATTGTTGGAACCTGGAAAATGGAACCACTTGGCCCTTCAACCCCTAGATAAAATAGGTGGACTAGGAAATTTATTAAACGATAATTTCTCCCTAAAAACACTAGGTTTACACATAAAGTCCTTCTATGGAGAGATTTTGCAGTTAATAGCATTAATGCCTACAACTAATATTAATAATATTACAACTCCGATGGATGTAATTGCACAAAGAATAAACAATAATAGATTTATCTTAAGTAACAAAACATCCATATATTTAGACGACCTCAAAGAAACAAAATTCAATTATCTCCTCAACTGGTTCAAGGAGGACTGGACTTTTAAAAGCTGGAAAGATTTAAAAGGGGAACTATGTAACATAAAATGGTTTGACTATGCAAGAATAATCCATTCCATTCCTAGATCCTGGAAAGCTATAATTAAAGAATCTAATCTGCTTAAAAGGGAGATTAATTTCGAACCAGTCATTTTTGATAAAAAACAGATAAAAAATCTAAAAAAATATCTGATAAAACAGAAAGAATGTATACCAACAGGACAAAAAAAATGGAAAGCGAAACTGGGATTAAATGACGAGGACTTCACTAAATCATGGAAAATGCTATACAAATTAGGTATCAATAACAAAAGCAAAGAAATACAATATAAAATTCTACATAATATCATAATCACCCCACATTTATTAGTGAAATATAGAATTAAAGAATCCAGTGGTTGCTTTCAGTGTAATGGAGACGATGATATTTCACATACATTTCTGGAATGTCAACAAGTTAAATCTCTGTGGAAAGAGTTGGAACATATAATAAATAAAAACGGTGATAAAAATATGAAGTTTAGTCATAAAGAAATAATATTTGGATATGAACCAGAGGTAAAAACAGAACATAATAAGATAATTAATATTATAATCATTTTAGCAAAAACTTTCATTTATAGGAAAAGAAGAGCAGAGGAAGACCTCAATCTAACAGCTTTTTTGAATTTTGCAATGAGTGAAGCTAACACAATGAAATGTAACAAAGAAATGGAAAATGTGTTAAAAAGACTAACAAAACCTTCATTTTTAAGAAATGGAATAACTTCAAATCAATAGGCACCTTCTCAAAATAATTCAAAAATACAGGTAAAAAACTTGACATAAAATTCCTCAAAAAATAAGAAAATTACATTATACTTCTGTTTTTGTATGTTTTTTTCTGTTCGTATTTTCTCAATAAAAAAAAAAAAAAAAAAAAAAAGTTTTTTCAATTTGACTACAGTTGTAAGGCCCAAATGAGGTATTGGGTCTGTTTAACTCTGATTTCTACGATACTTTTACTTGTCCAATCTAATCGGTCCACAAAGCCTTTGGGGCGATTACACAACAAAAATACGACAATAAATGACGATTTAATTGAAAACAACATCACCGACGGCTTTATGCTTAGCGTCGACAATAATGAATGTCCCAGTTTTACGCGAATGTACGAATCAATGAATTTGCGAAAAATACAAAAACTGACAATTTCACTATGCTTTCTTTTATACTGCCTTCTTATGACCACACCCTAAGTCCATGGGGGGGGGTCCCCTTCCAAAATTCTTCTTCCAACCAATCATTTCTCTTGCTTTGCACGCTTCTGTAAACTGTTTGCTTGCCTAAGCACGCCTTTACGCTTCCTGACTATGGTATGCTTTACCACGCCTCACGCCTACGTGCTTTCTTCTTATTAACTACGTGTGTATATGCTTCCATAATGTAACGCAGCTACTGTTCCACTTGAGACTGGTGTCTGGGTTTGCGGTTTCTAAATTTTATTACAGGACAGGTGTCTTTACAATTTCGGGGTTGATTACTGTACCTATGGGAAAGGTGTGTTTCGAGTGGGTTATGAGGGCCAGGTGCCGATATGTGAATTAACTATGTAATGATTTTAATTGGGTCAATAACGATTACTGGGTGCGAGAACGTTCAAAACAGAACACTTCAAAAGAATATACAGGAATGCCAATAAAGGGTAAACTCAGACATCCTTGAGAAAAATACATCACGAAATGAAATTACCTACAGTAATGCGATATGCATATTATACATTGTTAGTTTACACTGATGCATCAGCCCCTATCTTACACAGTAATAAGTCTTTTTTCCGAATGGAACCTACTTTCGTCGGTTCGCTGCATCTATAATCTCAAAACAGACTATAACAAAGTTCCGGTACTACGTGACGCTCCACCAGAAAATCGTACAAATACCCTATGGTACTCGCTTCCCACTGCTATTACTTACCAGCATTTCAATTCATTCTGTAGATCAAATTTTTTCAGCTTCAAAATGCCAAGATTCACTTTTAATTTTGGAGAATAAGCGCTAAAAATGTGGGTTAATAGTTGACCGGGCAAAAATTTATGGCGAATCGACGACTACAACACAAAGACAACGAATGAGAGAAAATTCTCCAAAAATCACACTAATAACTAATAGGAAATATTTTTTTCGCTTTGACAAAAGTGGGCGAATCTTTCTTTTGCTTAGTAGGCGTGGTTAGCGACGAATAAACTTTCGGTGGCTTTACCACCGGAGCCGCCTTCGTATTTACCCAACGCGGCTTGGCTATTGGCCTAGAAAAAAGGTGGTTGAGTGAGGGAGGAGATTCAAGGACAAACTCTAAACGAACAGCGTAAAAAATCAATTTTTTTAAAATGCTCATAAATTGAAAAATGATAAAAATTGGTACAGTCATCTACTCTACACACAATGTTTTTACTATAGAATTTTGCACTCGTAATATTGTTGCAGGTCAGTTGAGTATGCTTCCTAATTTCCTTTTGTACATTACGACATACGGTTCAGCAGAGAATAGTAAAATATGAAATTGCCAATTTTAAAATTTAGAAGTATCTTCAGAAAATCAAACCAAAAACTTACCTGAGCGCGAACTAAGAAAGCAGCTTGAGCTGCTGCGATATTTTCATTTTTGCCTTGCCAGGCCTTTAACACCGAGGCTTGCAAAGCGCGCCCGTAACTAAACGTCAAAGCCCACGGCTTTTTACCCGGATATTTGTTGATGGCGCTCAGATTCAAGGACGCGTCCTCTTCTGATTGACCGCCCGACAAGAAAACCACGCCTACGAAGAAAGAGAGCGATGAAAACGAGCGAAAAACATAATAAATCTTGGTAGCAAAGAGCAAAGTTTAAAAACTGCGCATAAACTCAAAAATAAAAAAGACGGTAACAAAATCGGAAGAATCATCGAAAGAACAGTCAACGAAGAATATCTATCTATACTTTTTGTCGAAAATCTGTGGCTCGCTGTGCGCAAGAAATCTCTTGACGAGTTCTATCCAGGGTAGTTTATGTCGCAAGAAAAATTTGCATAGTGTGGCATATCTCAGCTATTTTGTGAGCTTCTTGCATTTTTAAAGCGCACAGTAGATACTTGTTGGATACGTTGGGTATCTTTCGATATCCACCTTGCGATATACTATGTATTAAAATTCTTCCAATATTTCAATAGAAAATCACTTGCGTCTGTTTTTTGCGAAAAAAGTACATAAGAGCCTTAGAAAATGAAAAGCCAAACATAAATAAATATGGCAAAAATATTGCACATTATAAAAAATTGGAAAACGATGAACAGAAAGAGTTTAAATACAGACAAACGAAGTCGAATCAATTAGAAACAAAATATAGCAACTATCAACAAGGACCAACTCTATAGAAAATGAATAAAGAAAGAATATAAGGCAAAAACGAAATTAGAATCATAATGAAAAATAAAATCTAAATAAAGAAAAAGTTAGTGAAGCAAAAACATAGAAACCAACGGAGAATAAGCAAAAGAAACAAAAACATCCAGAAAAGTTACCGGGAACGGCGGCCGGAACACCGCGTTGCAAAGCCGTCACGGTGGCTCGAGCGACGTCTTCGTGCGTATACTTTTTCGGACAAGAATGCCCGGCCATAACCATATTCGGTTTCAACAGGGTGCCCTCCAAAAAGACGTGGTGGTCGGCCAGGGCCTTGTAAGTATAAGCTAAAGCCAATTCCGTGACCTTTTGTGTTACTTCGATTTCGTGTTCACCGTCCGGCAATACTTCCGGTTCGACGATGGGCACCAAGCCGTTCTATAAAAAAAGTTGGCGTTTAACCGAGTGTAAGAGAAGATAGAGTGAGAAAAAACAGAAATGCGAATGAATGAGAAAACTTTACAAAAAAGAAAGAAAAAACATAATAAAAAATTACTATAAAGAGTTATCAATTTAAATTTCCAAGAAAATTTGAGGATTTCAAAAGTAAAGTAAGAAAGTGAAAATTTTCAGTAAAATTTCAACTTTGATCAAACTCTTTTTGAAAAATGGTCTTTTCCAGGAATAATAATACGAAGAAATTAGATTATTCCGACCCTATTGGGATTTCGAAATTTTTAAAGAGGAAAACTAAATCACGAAATTTCATACCCACTTCCGAATCAGAACTAGAATTTTAGAAAACGTCTGATGCTATTCGAGACTATTTTCGATTTATTATGAATTTACCTGTTGACAAATTGACGCGTATCTGGCCAAAACGTTGGCGGTTTCTTGATAGCCAAGATGGGACGGCGTATCAGGGCTAATTTTCAGAACGCAACGCCATTTGGCGAATTGGCAACCATCTTTTTTGAATTTGGCGCATCGGGCGTTCAAATCATCCAAACCTTTAGAAAAATTAGAAAATTTGGAATAATCATGAAAACAAGGAATGCAAAAGTTTCAAGAACAAAACAACGTTGAGAAAACACAAAAATTTAAGTGGAAAATTGAATGAATAAATCTCAAGAAAAATCGTCATAAACATGGAAAAAACGTAGAAAAAACAAAAAATTCCAATCAACATTGAAAAATCAGTGCACATCAAAAAAATCAGGAACGAAAGCAAAAAAGCAGTTAAATGATCAAGAATTCATGAAAGACAATCAGGTACAGAAACAGACTAAGAAATTAAGAATCGAAGAAAACGACAAAAAATATATATTAATGCAAAATCTAAGCGGAGAAACATTAAATATACAGAAGAGAAAAAACAACAAATAAGTACTCCAAAAATAATTAAAAAGTCAGCGCGAATGAAAAAGTTTTAAAAAAAACATTCGGAGCGGAAAACAGAGGGACAGAGAAACAATAAATGAAACATTAAAGTAACGCAAAATATTAAAAAACTAAAAAAATTCCAAGAACAAAACGCCGCTAAAAAATTGAAGAAAAATGGAATGTGTTCAATGGAAATGAAACAACAAAAAAATCAAAAGAAAAACAAGGAAAGTCATAACAGTAAAAAATAGAAAAGACAGAGAGCGATGAGAAACACGAAGCGTGTACTCCTTAAACATAACAGAAAATCTGAAAAAATATAAAAATACAAATGGCACGTTAGCAAAGAAAAAAAATATACGACCTTAGAATTAAAAAATGACATAAATACTGATGAAGGAAAAAAAGTAATGGAAATTAGAGATGTATCGGGTACCCGGACCTGCAATGAGACCCGAAATTACCTGCACATTTTGTCGGACCCGGACCAGACTGTTCCATTGGGAGGGATATAAGGGGATATTACCCCAATCTAAAGTCCTAAAATTTGATCACTGGCTAACTAATTTTGAGACAAATGGCCTGTTTAGTGGACATTTAGCTACACGACCGCCACAAATTTCCAACTTAAGCTCTTCCTGAAAAGTCTGACCTTGGGAACTTCTGACCTGAACCCGAAGAAATTATTACAATCCTGATTCGGGGTCTGATGTATAAATAGTCACTCAGCTGAAAACAAATACCCATGTTAAAGAGTGTGATGACACCTCAATTAACTAATGAAATATGAAAAATAATAAATCAAAACTTTATTGCTTAGATCACTGCGAGACTGACTTAGATTTAAAATCTACAGCAACCAAGTCATATTTCAGTTGAAAATTAATCATACCCAAAAATAAGATATATTGTGTGGTTTTACATCAGCGTTTGAAAATTTTTTTCTCATTCTGTACTTCACACATTTTAACCTTTTTTTGAAGTAAAAAAGGAGTTGGAAAAAACCAAAAAAATCATTTGGAATAATTTCCAGACCCCTTCCCATAGGATGCAGCTGAATTTTTTCATCAAATTTGTAGGCACCAATGTCCAATATTTTGTGCTAAAATTTCAATCCGATTTGAGTACCGTTTTGGAGTTGCAGCGATTGGCACACACTGCATTGTCATGCAAATATCTTTTTGGATCTCAATAAATCCCCAACCAATAAACTTCTGAGTAAACAGGCTTCGTCATTGCCCGTATAGTAAATTAGATGAAGAATGTGGCTTGAAGTCTTGGTAAATTCCGATTTATCTAGCTTTGATAATTTCTGAACGACATGCTTCAAATGAAAAGTCAAAATTTCGTAATTTTTTCATTAGATTTTAGAAATCGAGTCATTCTGACGTTTATTTACGACAATACGCAAGAGTTATTCCAATGCACTTTGTTGTATTGGAATCGGTGTAAAGGCACTACAATCGATTATCATTTTATTTATCTTCATCTGGCTAACTTCAAGTGATTTGAAATGGGGTGCCTTCACCTGTAGAAAATTTTCTCACTCCTTATAACATAGGCCGGAGTCGGACACACGTCATTTACTTTGTAAAATTATTTGGAGCTTCGGCTGTATCAAATGCATTAGTGAAAAAAGGAATTCTTGTTGCGTTTCTTTCGAGACACCCTGTTACACATCAATTATGAACAGATCGATGAAATTGTGCCCATGATTTGACACACATCTCTTCTTTTTATTCGGCCAATCTGAACGTTTTTCATTTCGGCTTTATTTTTGACACTTTAAAATGGCATAAAAAGTGTATGATAAGGTATCAGAAAATTTTTTTCATACCTACAATGAAGATTTGGATAATTATATTTCTAAACATTTATAGAAACTGAAAAATGGCGAGCATGTAAAGCTTCCAACTTTTGGAGTAGTGTACGTATGCGAATTTTGACTTTTGTGTCGAATGAATGCTGTCAGAATATTCTGCATATATATGAAACTACTCAAAATATTTCATTTTTAGATATTATTAATGTCCAAGTTATCATAGGTCAATGGAGCAGTGTCTCTCTAAAATCGTGTCTTAACGATGTCCATAGTTTTTTAAGCATTTTACAAGCCATGGCTTGTTGGACTGACAAAATGGCTTCTCAGAATTTTAAGAGTCATGTGTTTGATCATATCGGATACAGGAAAGATGCATTTTGGTGCATTTTAGAAGGTCATAATCTCAAAATTTTCCGGCGCTTCGCGCCGGTTATAACTTAAATGAGCATTATTATTTATTTCCTAGCTCAGGCGCCGCTTCTAACACGTCTGTCTACCTTCACTTATCATTTAATCTTTAATAGTTTTAATCATCTTAAACGTATTATCTCATGTTTTAATTGGTAATCTTCAATATTTCATCTTGATATTTAATGAAGATTCACATTTTTCCCTTGACACATTTTTTGAGAAAGATCAATACGTCAAGTCTGTAAACTTTTTGAAGCGATTATTCCTTTCTTAACGTAAAATCAATTCAAAAGCTTCGTGGAAGTAGTTTTCGGAAATTTCTACTCTTCTTACTCATATCTTTTCGGCCAAGTTCATGAGAGTGTGAGAATAAATTAATGGTTTAAAAATTTTTCAAACATAAAATTCTAGAAATTACGACTTTTGAACAGAAAATTCGAATCTAACTCTTCAAATAAGTGTTTGGAAAATTGATTTTCCAGCATCGCAGAATGTCAATACCCAAAAAATTTTCCGGCGTTTCAGGCAGGAAAGATTAATAGTAGCTTTTTTGGGATCTCACTTGTCATCACAGAGGATTTAACCGCCGACTTCTCATGTAATTCAAAGTCATTATGTTCTTGGATAGTTTGCTGGAAAATTTGCTCCACAATGGTTGTAGATTCGACTTCGATCAAACTCAAAAATTTCAAATGTTTCCTGAATTTTAATGAATTAACGGCTCTAAAATGTTATTGAATAAATGTTGAATGACATCTCTTTTTTGATCGATTGCCATGATGCTCAATATATTCATTTCTTTAAAAAATAACCTAGCATTGGAATTTATTCACGTATACTGATATTATAAAATTGGCTTGTAAAAATTTGGAATGGCTTGTAAAATTTTAGGTCAACAAGCCACTTGGCTTGTGACTCGTAGGTCAAAAAAACCCTGACGATGTCACATAGATTAAGGAGTGGAAAAATATAACGGACCCAGTCCCGAAAGGAGACTCGAAATTACACGACTATTTTGCTGAACTCGGACCCGATATTCTTAAAATTTTAGACCCGGATCCTGACCCGATATTTTCGAAATATGCTACCCGATACATCTCTAATGGCAATAAGTTAATAGATTTAATACCAGGAGATGCCACAAAATTGCACGAAGAATGTAACGTCTAAGAAGAAAAATGATGAAAACTTTATCAAAAAAGGTCTGGGAAAAATGATGAAAAATATGAAAAAAATAATGTTTTGCATGTAGAAAAAATGACAAAACTAAAAGAAAAGCTCACGGAATAAAAAAATCAATACTAAAATAAAAAAATCAAGAACGGAAACAGGGAAAACAGATCCGGAGGTAAAAAAGGAAAATAAAGGAAGATTGTGAGGTATATATGAAAAATCTGCAGAAAATCATACACGAAAAAATTCAAAAACTACAAAAAATAAATGAGCAAAAAACACAAATAGGAATGAAAATAAAAAATAAAACCAAAATAAAATAAGGTTTAAGGTAGGTAAACTTCTAACCCTGTGTCGTAGCTTCGCCCTTGGTACCCGCTAGTTCTACCACGCCTTTGTCTAGTTTGATGCCGGGTATGATGCCTTTCGATTCCAGAACTTTGACGAACGGCGTGCCGTCTTCGGTTTTTTGATAGACCGTTTCTTCGAACATTATAACGCCGGAAATGTAGTCAGACATTTTAGGATCGCCGGTGAACAAAATTTCGCGATACTTGCGTCTATTTTCTTCGTTATTCTCCATACCTAACGGTCCCAAACGTTTGGCCATACTTCCTAAAAATGGCTAATGAAAATAAGAGGCTTAATTTGATTTGAGAATATGAACCATCAAATTGGTTCGAATCGATCAGATACATGCAGTTTGAGGCTTTAATGCCCTCAAATTTTATCAGTTATTTATTATTCACCGTATCGTTTAAGGTTTCAAGCTTGATTGAAAAAATTTTCGATCAAGTTCATGCAGTTGACCCGAATTTTGACGCAACTCCACTCACAACCTTGGATTCTGTTTCTACACGGTGCCCCACACCGTTTTCATTCAGAACCTTTTTCCCCAATTGGGGACCAAGGCCAACAACTTTTCCCCCATTTTCCCAGCACCTTTTCGCTCAAAAATGCCGCATACGCATTATTTAAGGGTTTTGTATATCGTCGCTGCTCCTACAAAAGGTCCTAAATTCACTTTTCATAAAAATAGTTATACCCATGTTAAGGTCTTGGTGTATTCATGTCTGACAAATGGTTCTACATGCATTAGTTTATCTATTCATTTAGAAATTCAGAGGTAGAGAATCAAAAGCTGATTTATCGTAGACCATCAATACTTTGAAGGCCATACATGGCCACAGGGTATACATAGGGTATACATTATCCCTACCCTAAACTTTAGAGTAACCATTTGCTATCTGGCGATTTTTGGACAAAATTACAGAAATTACAAAGAAAAATACATTGACAAAAAATAACTGATGCAAGCAATGCACAGTATATGGTTGACAATAAGTATGAGAACATCAAAATAAGTTACTGGTTGGCAAATACACATCATCTTCCATTTCAGTATCATCCAATTTCATTTCCTTTCTTGTTTTCTTTTTTCGATTATGAGGGTCATCAGTGCGCATGTGGTTTTCTGCAACCCATGCCTTTGCATATTTTGATGCTTTGAACTGTTCCAAATCATTTGGGACATTTATTCTTAAGCGCATCAAAGCATCCAGGCTTATTCCTTCGAGTCTTGATCGCCTTGATGTGCGTATATGGTTCATTATTGAAAAGCCTCGTTCGGCATCAGCACTGCCAATAGGCAAAATCAGGACAATATGGATCAGCTTCTTGATATTTTCTCCCCAGATAATGCCACTGTCTTTTTTTAGAAAATGCTGCCAGAAAGTAACAGCTGTAGTCTTCTGAAAGCAGCAAAAGTCACTCTGTTTGATGATTTGAAGAAGTGCCTGGGTCCACTCACTTGCTGTTGCAGCTGCATCAAGCTGAAATTTCAATGCCAAGTCATTGATTGCATCAGTGCCATATAAAAGGATTTCTGATTCTTTCTGAGGGAGCTTTTCAGGAGCCAATACATCAAAACTTTCAAAGCTTCCTGATGGAAAATAAGAATCAATTTCATTTTTGATGCTGCTTAGAAACGTTTCACGAAAAGTGTCCAGTCTAGGAACTCGGCCCTCAGGTTCAAGCTCCACTGTTTGCCATTTCACAGAGATTGATGAGTGGTAATTGGCAAGACTGCATTTTCGAGTTGTTAAATCAGAGCATGTTACAGTGTTTAAATAATAGCTGATGAAGCTTCCAGGATTAGACTTGACATCTAAAATTGACTTTTATCATTGTCACAAAAATGATTTGCTATATGTCAATTTTAGGATTTTTCCCTACCCTAAAATTTTGACCGTGGCCATGTATGTTGAAGGCCTCATCTTGAAAACACTAAAAGTGGATATACAACTTTTTGTCGGAGGAACGACGATATATTGACACCTTTCAAGGTGTCTGGAATCATTCGTCATCAAAAGTTTGACAAAAATAGAAGTTTTTTAATTGTGTAGGAAAATTAGTAAAATCACAATTAAATAAAGGATCCCAAATAGTCTGTAATATCGGCTCTGTGAAAAATCAACTACCTGCATTGCGGTGTGCCTTACCATAAATATTCAAAGTAATTGTCTTTCCACAGAGAAGCGCCGCAAAATTTTTGAGTACGCTCTGAATTTTTAGGCGACAAAAAATTGGTAATGGTACCGAGAGATTAGAGCTCAGAGACTTTAGAGCGCAGGACAATAGAGCGCAGTGACATTAAAGCGCAGGACAATAAGGCGCAGGGACATTAGAGTGCAGGACAATGCACTCGCGGATGCAGGGAGTAGTGGCGATTGCGCCTGGTATACTCATGTTCCAAAATAAAAATTTATCAAAACAATTTTTAAACACACATTATTAGAAATCTGCAAATTTGCAGCCAAAATTTGCTTTTTTCCATTTTTTTATTTTTTCTTCTTTAATCTATCATCTATTTTCTTGCCAGTTGCCCAATTGTTTCATTTTTTGAAAAGATTTAAAGAAAAAATAAGAAAAAAGGAAAAAATATATTAACGCAATTAATTTAACAAAAATATGAAGATTGTAAAAAAAATTCCGTAACAAATTCCTGCGCCGGCCACTGGGACAATAGAGCGCAGGACAATAACGCATAGTCGCAATAGAGCACAAGGACATTAGAGCGCAGAACGATAGAGCACAGAAAAATCAGATCAGAGCAAAATAAAAAAAACTGAAAATGAAATATTTTGAAAAATAACTACATTTCAGCTCAAAAATGCTTTCTTCAAATTTTTTCGTGTCCCTAAAGAAGTTCAGGTCAAAGCATTTTTCTACCATGCAGTATTTTCTCTCATTTTTTTGTTCTTTTTCTTCCTTTTTCTTCTTTCACTTTTCTTAATTTTTCCTGTCCCCAATTTTTTGTTTATTTTTTTCTTTTTTCATTTATCTTTTTTCTATTTGTATTCATTTTCTCGTGTTTTTCTCTTTCCTTTTTTATATCTCATTGTTCGTCTACTCTCTTATTACTCATACTCTTTTGCATTTTGTTATTCAGTCGCTCACATGGAATTTACTTCTAATCCATAATCGCACACATTGATTTATTGCTTGCCAACTTTTGAACCTTTGAATACAATTGTGTCATTTTGTTATTTTCGAATTCATCTTGAATTTCTAACTTGCATTCAGAATCGCACGCAGTTTTTTGTCAGCTTTTGAAAACTTTGTCAACTTCTGAAATAAAGCTGCTTGCATAGTACTCTATTTTCATGTTCGGAAACAATTTTAAAATTCGCGTTCATTCAGACCACGGAACGTCGGTTAATTTTTGTCGAACCAACAGATCCGCTCTAATGTCCCCGCGCTCTATTGTCTGCCCCCTATTGTCCTGCGCTTTAACGTCCCTGCGCTCAAATGTCCGCGCTCTATTGTCCTGCGCTCTAATGTCCTGCGATCTAGTGTTCCTGCGCTCTATTGTCCTGCGCTCTAATGTACCACCGCTCTATTGTCCTGCGCTCTAATCTCCCTGCGCTCTATTGTCCTGCGCTCTAATGTCTCTGCGCTCCAATGTTCCTGCACTCTAATGTCCGCGCAATAATGTCCCGCGCTCTAATGTCCAGTCACGGTATTGAATATGTACATGGAGAAAAATTAGGCACCCAATGATGAATTCTTAGGATTCCAGGTAGGTGTAATACCCCCCCATACCCCTCCCCATGGGCAGTCTGAATCAACGATAACTAAGAAATTGAAGTAGACTTCGTTACGCGCGCATTTCAGCTTAATTATATACAATGAATATTTATCGTTACAGTCACTGCAAGCTTCTGAACTGAAATTTCGAAGTTTAGTGTCAAATTTCAGGGACAAGCCTAAAACTTTGTTCTCATTTCCGAATTCATAGTCCCCAAAATCTGGATTTCGGGAAGAAATAGTGCTGCCAGATACACCAGGGAGGTTTGCCATCCTAGCCATACATGCATACCATAGAAATTCTGTTGGGGTCAACCAGGACAGGAATGGGATATAATTTTTATATTCCTTGATTACCAAAAAAAAGTTTTCTAATATCCTAACAGCAAATTTTTACATCTAAATTAGTAAAATATGTGAAAATATTCGCTTAGCTAGGTTTTAATGTTACCAATTTGGAACATACATGCACATAAAGGGGGTAGGGGGAGGTAAACCCCATACCTGAGACCCTGGCCACCCCCCCTGGCCAAAAAGTCGTCAAAACACCCAACCCTGAACTTTTTTCAAGACAGTTTTTTCATGATTTTTGTGCATATTTTGTATGAAAAACAGGCTTGTAGAACTTTTTTTGTTTTTTTTTCTCACCCACCCCACTACCCCCCTGGGAAAAAGGTCCATGGACCCTCATCCTCTGGAAAATTCTTGCCGTACGTCTGATTTGGAATCATGCATGCTTTGTTGAGAAAAACCGTTAAACTGCAGCATTATTTTTCTTCGGTACCGAGACATTAGAACGCGGGACATAAGAGCACGGACATTAGAGCGCAATGACATTTGAGCGCGGGACAATAGAGCGTAGGATAACAGAGCGCAGGGACAATAGAGCGTAGGAAATAGAGCGCAAGGACAATAGAGCGCAGACATTAGAGATGATACAGTAGCGGATGCAGGGGGCGGGGGAGGCCGCGCCTCCTAAGCTCATGGTCTAAAAATAAAAATTATGAAAATAATGGTAAAATGCAAATTATCAGAAATCTACAAAACTTAATTAAATACTGTAGCCAGAATTTACTTTATTCGAATTTTTTCTTCTTTCATCTACCATCTATTTTCTGATCGTGCCCCAACTCCGCCACCGTCCCAACACCGCCACCGTCCCATCTCCGCCACCGTCCCAACTCCGCCACTATCGTGTCCCAACACCGCCACCGTCCCAACTCCGCCACTATATCTATATAATCTTCGTTTGTATAGTCGTACTCAACTATACAAACGATTTTACCGAAATAACCAAAAATAGAACAACGAGCGTGAGACCGGAATTTACTTCATTAGCATATTACCAAAATAACTGTGTGCTTTGCACATTAAAATACAAACATACGGATCTGTTTTCATTTCTTGTTGTCAATTGATTCGAATTTGTGTAATCAAATCATGGGTGACTTTGGTCCTATTGAAAATTTTATGAATCAGGAATTAAAGAGTAATTTCGTGATAATTGCGGCGCGTAATGATCCAGATTTGTATTTTCTGTTCCGGAAGAAAAGTTCTAAACGTTTGTCAAACAATGAAACATCGCATTATTATGTGTGCATGTTCTGCTCTGAAGATGGAAATGCTGGATCGGCGAGAACTACTGTTCGAAGATCCTTTTATTGGACATTTGCCAGTTTGTGTTCCGAAATCGAAAAGTGCAATCGAGGGCTTAAAACTAACACGAGAGGCTAAACAAAGATGTTCAAGTGAAGGGGTAGCCCCATTACGGTGAGATACGAATTTTGATGAATCGTATCGTATATTTAATAATATAAGAAAAATGGAGGACTTCTAAATATTTCTGTGAAAAATATGACTGTGAAGTATTTTATCAAATTATCAGGTCACAATAGCACTTAGCCACTTGCTTGTGAGTAAATATATTCAGAATTCACTGAACAGCAGCTAAAATTGTACCTCGGTCGCGACCGCATGCAATTAAGGGTTAAGTTTAACGCGTTACAAAAAATAAACTTTTTGAAAGATTGCGAAAGTTAGGACAAGAAAGTGGCGGAGTTGGGATAGTGGCGGAGTTGGGACGGTGGCGGAGTTGGGACGGTGGCGGTGTTGGGACACGATAGTGGCGGAGTTGGGACGGTGGTGGAGTTGGGACGGTGGTGGAGTTGGGATGGTGGCGGTGTTGGGACGGTGGCGGTGTTGGGACGGGCCCTATTTTCTGGCCCATTGTTTCGTCCTCTTTTTCGTTTTGTTTTTTAGAAAAAATAACAAAAAAAAAATAAAAAAAAAAGAAAATCATTTGCATATCGAAGCAAATAATTTTAAAAAATATAAAAATTGTAAATAAAAAATTTCCGCCCCTCCTCCGAAAAAATTTCTGCGTCGGCCACTGAGACAATAGAGCGCAGGACAATAACGGATAGGGGCGATAGAGCGCAGGACGATAGAGCATGGACAGTAGAGCACAAGGCATTAAAGCGCAGGAAAACAGAGAACAGAAAAATTAGATCAGAGCAAAATAAAAAAACGAAAATAAAATAATGTGAAGAATAACTACATTTCAGCCCAAAAATGCTTTTTTTAATTTGTCGTGTCTCTGAAGAAGTTCAGGTCAACGTCAAAGCATTTTTTGACCATGGAGTATTTAGTCAAAACTTGCGATGGACACAAAAAATCGCAGATATTTGACCTTTGAACCTTCGAATAAAATTCCTTCATTTTATTTTCTAATTAATCTTGAATTTCTAACTCGCATTCAGCCTTACACACGCAGTTTTTTGTCAGCTTTTGAAATAAAGCTGCTTGCTTAGTATTCTTTTTCATTTTCGAAAACAATAATTCGCGTTCATTGCAGATCACAGAAAGTTGGTTAGAATTTTTTCGAACCAATAGATGCGCCCTAATGTCCGTGCTCTATTGTCGGGGCCGGTTTCATCAAAGCGACTTAAACTCCAGCTGAGCTGCAGCTTAACTCTATATGTTATACCATTGTTGTTAAGCTGCAGCTCAGCTGTAGCTTAACTCGTACACAAAACAAGTCGAGAAAGCTAAGCTACAGCTGAACTGCAGCTTAACGGCAATGGTATAACATAGAGTTAAGTTGCAGCTCAGCTGGAGCTTAAGTCACTTTGATGAAACCGGCCCCTGTGCTCTAATGTCCCTGCGCTCTATTGTCCTGTGCTCTAATGTCCGCGCTCTAATGTCCGGTCACGTTCTCCTTCTTATGACGTCGTTCCCTTGTTTTCTTTCTCATTTTCCTTCATCATCTTCGTGATAAATGGAGGGAAGCAGAAGCTGCTGGGGGTCAATGAAAACCTGCTGTGGGTCCAGACCTCCCATGTGCATGTATGGTCCAATCTCTCCGTATGTTTATCATCGGTCAATTTTCGCACCAACTACTCGTATTCGTTTACTCACCAGTGCTTTCATCGGCGGCCAGAATTCCTTTGCCTGGCGCAACAATGGCATTTGCTATTTTTCTCAGTTCGTCTTCTTTTTCTTTCGTCAAAAACGGAGCGTAACTACAATGGGCCATTTTTTTCGTTGATATCGTTGTTGTTTTCTTTTTATCGTCGGCGAGATTCCTCTTTTTCGTTTGTTTCTTCTTCGAAGACGTCAATGCTGATTTTTCTTCTTTTCGTTCTTCTACTTGTTGTTGCACAGCTTTCAAACAAAGATCGGCTTGAAATTCAACACTAAATTCGAGGACGTTAGACCTGAATATAAATATAATACAGTGAACAATGAAAACTTGAGAGAATAGGATACGTTAGAAAATCTGCTCGATTTTACTTGTCAAGCGAAGACATAGGAAGTTAGTTCAACTAATAAAAAAGACATGTAATAAGCAACACGGTGACCTGAAGGACGTCATGTGTAAACCAGCAAGGTTCACATTTTCTCGTTGAAAACCCGAGATTCGAAACTGAAAACATGATCCACGTATAACTTATTGGGATTTTTCAGTTTACTGTAATTGAGAACTATTTCACATTCCATGAATTTTTTCCCGCTGAACAACACGCATGAACTTTTTGTCCTACAATAAAACAGATCGAAAATTAGCGTACTTAAGGCCATACTTGTAAAGGAGTCCCATACCAGGGTCAAGTGACATTTTAGGGGGCGGAGGATCATAGATTGCACAAAATTTTAAGATTCTCTTTGAAGAAAAAATTTCAATTTTTTCACCAAAACAGTTCAAATAAAATAGCGTCGAAAAAAACATAAAAATGTATATAAGGCGCGGAGCGCCAAAAAAATTGGCATTTTTGACCGTTTTTTGGTCCAAAAATGACCATTCTTTAAATCAAAAACATGACATTTTTCAGTTTTTAGGACCGAAAGCATCGTGTCCCTGAGGCTATAACGTGGCTAGTCAGATGATTGGAAAATTTGTGGGGGTCACTTACATACTCGTCTTCCAATTACAAGTATGGTAATGACGACCTCAAATAAAATGACTATGGACATGACGTCAGCAAGGTAGAATTTTAACACAACTCTCTTAGCGATACTACAAAAGCATTGTGATGGCATTCTATCTCAGCAGGAAACAACGTCAGGAAGATGCGCAGCGTATACCAAAAAATAAAATTGTAGATCTTTAAGTCATCTTGCTGATGTCAAATCACATCGATTTTCAAAAATAAAATTTGTGAATACAACAAGGTGTTCCAAGAAACTTGAGCCGAGAAAGCTGACGATGAAAAAATTCACAGCAATAAAAATTTTTTCGATTAATTCGTTGTTACACAGAAAAAACTTAAAAATTTTTGTTTGCAGAAAATCACTCACTAAGCATGTACAGAAGGTGGAAATCGGGAACACTATACTCCTACTCCACATATATTTTCAAAAGATAGGTGTCGCGGTCAACGTTTCGGCACACGCAGTCTCGTTGTAGATCAGAAAATCAGCCGCTTTAGTTTTGAATTAATTAGCATGAATTCTTTAAATTGATCATTTAACAAAGTATCCAGAAGGAGAATAACTCGACAGTTTCAGGGAAAAGTCAAAATTTTTGCTCCGTATACGTGTACAACTGCAGTACAAATCCATTCCACGAAATATATCGATCGCCGCTTCAGAAAAATAACAGCTCTATGTTGCACGTTATACCCTTTATATACTTCTAAAACGTCAACGAACCGGGTTGAGAAAAGAGCTAAAAGAAGTGAGTGAAATAAGGTAGAGGCGTACGTTGCAAATAAATTTTCTCGAGGATAGCATAGACCTCCCCTACTCAAAGAATGACGATACTCCATTCTTTGTGCCCGACCAGTTTTGCATTGCAAAAGTATAGCGATGACGTCATCGGAACGCAATAATAGAACTTTGAAATATAACAAGAAAAGTTTTATTTTTCAGGAAATAGGGTAAACATAATCCTCGTCATCTGGATTATATGGGCGTCTTTTGTCGATTTTTGGTTCCCGATTTTTTCCTGGCGTCCAATCTTTGAGCAGGATCTGAAAAATTGACGTGTCAAAAAGGATGTCTGTAAAATCGTTTAGATCAGATCATCACCTGTGAATTTCGACTTTTCACTGTCCGTATTTGACGGTTTACTTTTAGTAGCGGAGGACTTATTCCTACCATTGCTGTTATTCATGAGTTTTATACTGAAAATGCGAAAAATGATAATAAAAATAGCGATGTAATAAAAATATTTCACATTCATAACTGTCGTATATTGATCGACGTACGTGCCTATCTACATCGAAAACTTTTCGTTCGCACAACTTATTGGAGATCGGAAAATCGATGATCACGTGATCATCACAGAGAATGATCATCCTTTTGTTTGATCAGGTTCTTTTCTACCATAAGTTAACGCATATGCTAGTGGTATTTCTTTTTTATTACATCTTGCATAGCTTTTTCAGCTTTTATTTCTTTTCCATTTTCCTCTTCCTCAGTCTGCAATACTTCCAAATTTCAATCACTGTAACTTGACAAATCTCTTCAATTCTAGTGCCCATGCCATGGTGTTTACAATCCATAACGTGCATGAAATATTGCGATGTAAAACAATCGAAAATAGTACAAGTTTATTTATGAAAGAATGAAACGTATTACGATGATAATGGATAAGTTTGATGTCGGATGACATATCCACGAGCTTTTACATTGACGTATCTGTATATATAAAAACAAGTGTTGATTGTCGCTCATAAAATACCGCAAAATCATGAAACTACTGTATCAATCATGAACCTCAAAAATCAGAAAGCATCGCGGAACCACTGTTTTTTTTCCCCAAATCGTGCTTTTTCGGGAAAAAAATTCCGAACAGAGAAAAAAATTTTGGGCTCTTTCCTCATTTGGGGAAGAAAATTTTGGCGATCGGATACAGAAAAGATGCATTTTGGTGCATTTTAGAAGCATACCTGTAAGACCTCCGACCAGTTGGGGGGGGGGGTAAATCCGAAATTTTGGGGGGGGGGGTAGGAAAAAGTCGAAATTTTTCCCAAAAAAGGCCAAAAAACATACACTTTTTTGAAAATTTTTTTAATTTTTTCCAAACTGGGGGGGGGGTTGGGGGGAAATGATTTTGGGTATAGGGTTGGCCGAGTTGGGGGGGGGGGTCCCCCCCCAACCCCCCCCCCCAAGTACAGGTATGTTTAGAAGATCATAATCTCAAAATTTTCCGGAGCTTCGCGCCGATTATAACTTTAATAATCATTATTATGCATTGCATTACTAACCCCTGGCGCGGCTTTTAGCATGTCTACCTTCATTTATCATAGGGTAAATGGCCTAACATGGAACAAGGTCGAAGTCGGAACAAACTTCGCTTGAACTAAATTTGCGGAGCACCTGTTCATCAAATTTTAAACGGTCAAATCTATCAAAATAAAGCAGGTTTCAATCTTTTGATTAATGTTTTCGCCAGTACAAAATACTGTGTCTGAGAAAGAGAAAAATACGTTTCAAATTTCGAACAAAAATTTTTCCAGTTTTTAGTAGCTTAAAACTTCGGCTTGGCTGGCCTGATTTCCTTGAAATTTCGATTTGGGACATTATTTGTCATCCTTTTTCGAAATATAAAAGGTTTTTTGGTCGATTCTTAATGAAACATTGATTTCTGAAAATCGTCCTTTTTGTCTAAGATGGAACAAGCGCCTGTTCCATGTTAGACCTACACAAAGTTATACGAGATTTTCATTTTTAAGATATGAAAGAAAGAAAGAAAGAAAGAAAGAAAGAAAGAAAGAAAGAAAGAAAGAAATTTATTAAATGCGAATGAATACACGAGTAAATGCAACTAATACAGAAAAGCTCATGGACGTGACAAAAGCACGTGCGAATTGAGCTTTAAAAAACGACTCAATTTAGACCGAAAACAGGGCATGTTGTTTGAATGAATGATATCATTGGGTATGGAATTCCAAACATCAATATTTCGCGAGCAAAAATCATGTTTTAAAGCGTTAGAGTTATATTCCGATTTATACAATTTAAATAAGTTAGACGCGCGATAATTGAATGGACTCAAAGTGAAAAATAAGTCTGGTGGAATAACTTTAAATTTCAAAATTAAGAACATATAAGATAGGTCGATACACGTACGTCTAAATTCAAGGTCATCAAGGCCAGATTTGTTGAGGCGCTCCTTATAGCTTAAATCTTTATATCCAAAAAGTCTTTTTGTAAACCTTCGTTGAACTTTTTCTACCAATTTAGTATCCCCAACCAGACAAGGATTCCAGAGTGGTGAACCATATTCCAGGATAGGGAGAACATAGGATTTAAAAGCCCTGATTTTTAATTCATTGAAGTTAGAGTGAAAACATTTTAAAATCAAATTTGCTACCCTAGATGCTTTTTTAACCACATAATTACAATGGGCAGTTGCTGACAATTTTTCATTGAACATAACACCAAGATCCTTCATCTCTGAAACAGTAGGAATCAGAAAATCGTTTATATAATACTCAACTTTGGGGTTATTACTCCCAAGATGCAAAACAGAACATTTTTCCAGAGAAATAGATAATTGCCATTTCAATGACCATTCATAAACTTTGACAAGATCGCCTTGTAGTACTTCAGCATTTTTGGTAGCATTGAATATTTTCACATCATCAGCAAAAAGATAAATTTCACAGCTAATACCATCAAATATATCATTTATGAAAATTAGGAACAATGTTGGTCCCAATACACTACCCTGAGGAACCCCACTAGTAACCTTAATTGGATTAGAGAAGCAATTGCCAATTTTTACCACCTAAAAAATTTTACCACCTAAAAAATAAAAAATTTTTACCACCTAAAAAAAAATTTTACCATATGCCACCTAAAAAAACCCGTGTTTACCAGGGTTACGATACTATGCTTTATAATGTGTTCCATCTAAAATATCATGATGTCTAACATGGAACTACTATGCTTTATAATGTGTTCCATCTAAAATATCATGATGTCTAACATGGAACGTTTTAGAAATTATATATAAGTTTTGTGGATTGCCGAAAACGCCTGTTTTTGAACTTAAATAAGAAAATGGCTACTATTTTCAATTGGAAACTTCAAATTAGTGATTTGAACTATTTTCCATCATCTTATTAAGAAAAAAGCAAGCATTGTTCAGCATAATAATAAAGCTGTAATGTTCCGTTTCAGAATGTCAAGTTCGTTATGTTTCAACGCTTCAAATTTGAAAGAAACAAGTTTCTCAACACGTTAATAAAGGTTTCAACTGCAAGAAATTATTAGTTACTGTCGAATTTTAATATTTTCTCCTCGTTCCATCTTAGACCCGACTCGGGTCTAAGATGGAACACTGACCAGGTTTTAAAAAAATGCCCACTGCTGCTAAGAAACGCAACAGTGGGCATCAATTTTTTTTTATTTAATGCATAGATAAACTACCTATCATTTGCCAAAGTTCCAGTTCCAACAGATTTATGATGATCGAACATTTGATGATTTTCTGAAGTGTGTTCCATCTTAGCCCATTTACCCTATAATCTATAATAGTTTTCATCATCTTGAACGTATTATTTCATGTTTTCATTGGTAATCTTCAATATTTTATCATGATATTTATTGAAGATTCGCATTTTTTCCTTTTGAGAAAGATCAATACGTCAAGTCTCTAAGCTTTTTGATGCAATTATTTCTTTTCTAACGTAAAATCAATTTAAATGCTTCATGGAAATATCTTTCGGAAATTTATACTCTGCTTACTCATATATTTTCGACCAAGTATGAGAGTTTACAAATAAATTATAACTGGTTTTAAAATTTTTCAAGTAAAATTCTAGAAATTACGACTTTTGAACACAAAATTCAAATCTACTTCTTGAAATAAACGTTCGGAAAATTGATTTTCCAGCGTCGCAGAATATCAATACCCAAAAAATTTTTTTGGAAAAGATTAACATCCCAGGTTCTCACTTATCATCATAGAGGACTTAACCATCGATTTCTCATGTAATTCAAAGTTTGCTTGAAAGTTTGTTCCAATGCTTGTAGATTAAACTTTGAACTCGAAAATTTCAATTTTTTCCTCAATTTTAATGAATTAACGGGTCTGAAAACACCAGAAGGCTTGAAAAAGCTCAAAAACACGTAAATAAAGCATCTGTGAGTATTTTTAAGCGAAAAAAACGACTTCGGGAAAATGGGGAGAAAATTTTGATCCCTTTCCCCATTTGGGGAAAAGGTCCGGGGAAAAAAACAGTGTGCGGAACGCGTTTGATTGGTCGAAAAAATTTATTGATTTTTTTAGTTGTTCTGGCAAATTTTCTGGCTTAGGCTTAGGCTTGAACTCGCGGTAAGGGAGGACAGTGTTTTTTTGCTCAAAAGTTTTTGCCCCATTTGAGGAAAAACCAAAAAAAATTCTTCCTTGTGAGGAAAAATTAATTTTTTTAGTTTCCTTGCTTAAAAATTGCTCAAAATCAAATCTCATGTGTTTTTTGAACGTTTCTCATTAACTTGCATCTTATCCCGCCAAAAACCGACATTTTGTTGCAAAAAGACTCGAGCCATGACCTGCTTGTGTTTGTGTTGATAAAAGTGAGTTTACATGAGCAAGCAGTGTTTTTTTTTGTGCCAAAACATGGTTTTTGGCACAAAAAAATTTGGAATGGCAAAAAAATTTTGAGCGTTTGTGCCAATTCGCACAAAATTTTTGGCTGGTCAAACTTTAAATTTCCTTGATTTTTAGACGTTTTAAGGGCTGAAAATTCAAAAAATTTTCGGCGCTTCGCGCCGAGTCAGTTTATATAATATTAATTACTCGTAGACCCGGGCACGAACAAGTTCTCTGCGAACAGTGTATTAGTATGAATGAACGAGTTCTCTGCGAACAGTGTGTTAGTTGCAGCAAACTTTATTACGATGTTTTGATCGAAAATTTGCACAATTTCCGACTTTATTTTGGCTAGTCTTTACATTATAGATATTCGTAGCCGAAAATTGTATCAGTATGAACTTCCTGAACAATTCTAGAGTTATATTTATATTTTCTCAGCATTCCATTTCCTTTTGAGGCGTCGTGTACCATTTTCTTGCACAGTTTTTTTCTTATCTCATTGACATGGTTAGCTGAAAAATAGGTTGGGCACGATTTCTACAAAAAATTAATGCATCAATTTTAAACGTAGCTTTAATTAGGTTATTTTTATCAAACTTCTGGCCTAAAACCTTACCGCAACTTTCAGTATGTTTCTAGTAAAAAAAATTTTTTTGTGCTATTGGCACAAATTTTTTTGGACTCTTGTGCCAATTGGCACAAATGTCCGTGCACAAAAAAAACGCTGTGAGCAAGAGAATAATTCAACAGCATAACCTCTATATCTTATATTTCTTTGACGACGTAAAACAACCTAATTTTGAAATAACATAACATAAATTTGACATAACATAAAAGAAGACATAAAATAAAACAGTAAACTTTGATAAGAAGATAACTATGAAAAATCGAATTTTAAAACTGATTCTCAACAGCTGACAATCTGACATAATGGTATGAACTTGACCACGGGGCTTTTTTCTGCAGAGACCAGGTTCCAATGTGAAACTTTGGGAAAAAATTTTGGTTGGACAGATTAATTTTTTGGTTGTTCACTCTAAAATCAATAAATTAGCTTAATTTTATCGGAAAAAAATCACCGAAAGCTAGTTTTCTTCTATTTTATTCGATTCGTGCCGGTTTCAGGCTTTTAAGACCAAATTTTTTGAGTTTTGAAGAGAAAAAGAGAAGATTGGTACGAGTAACTTGTTCGGCGCCTAGCGCCAGAAATTTTTCTGGGATATTGATATTCTAGAACGCTGGAAAATGAACCTTTTAAACTTTTATTTCCTAGACAGAAGGTTTGATTTCTCAGTGAATTCAACAAATTTTCAGTCGGGCAGACTACAATTCAAAAACTAAGAAAGCAACCAAGAATTTTGATTCTTCAACCAGCAAAAATTCCCACTTGGACTCTAAAAGTTTTAATCACACAAATGTCAAAATCTTTTTAATGACTGCAAAAAGACTTTGGGAAAATAACCGAGAAAAATCTTGCTTTTCGTCAAATTCACAAAAAAACGACACATGATCAAACATTTATCCGTGATATCCTGATAATTAAAAGCTATACGCATTAGCTAGAATGACATTTTCTAACCGCGCATTGGAATAATGTAGAAAAACTATTAAATAGGAAAATTTCGACAATTTTCAGTTTTATAACGCGTAAAGTGCATCTCCAGACAGGAAACCACTAAAAAAATTTTCCTCAAAATGGTGCCTAAGCACAAAAAAATTTTCCTCAATTTCAAAAAAAGTTCCTCAAAAATGGTCGATTGAGGAAAAAAACTGTGAGGGAGGAGTGAAGCACCGTTTTTTTCCTCGAACATTTTTTCCACATCAGAACTGGACCCAAAATTTTTTTTCTCATTTTCCAAAAATTTTCCACATTTTTAAATACGTTCATAATGTGGGTACGGATGCTTTTTTATGCATTTTTGAAGCATACCCTAGAATTTCGTAGTTTTTTGGAGTCAGAAACCTTCAAAAATGAGGAAAAAATTGAAAAAATTCTGGTTAGGTCAGTCAAAATGAGCTGATGAAGAATATATTCGTGTTCTGTAGGAACAGAGAAAGCATGTTAACGACAGAGTTCTTATGAATTTATCCGCTATTAAGATTTCTGTGGTTCCAATTAGAATAATTATCCAATTTTCTTTAATTCTTAGTTCGGCGCGGAGCGCGGGGAAAATTTCTGCATTTAAAAAGGATAACAACATCTTGCCTCAAATGAATCTTGGTCCAAAAGATTATCATCAATTGAAATAACAGATGATATAATAATAAAGCATAGCAAGGAAATGAAGAACTCACAAGCTATTGGCCCAGATGATATACCCGTATTGATCTTTAAGAAGTGTTCACTACTTGGCATATCATAAAAAGATTTTCACTGTTTCATTTCTTACTAGAAAATTACCTCAAATTTGGAAAATTGCTTTCGTTATTCCTATACATAAAAAGGGTGATCCTAGTGATTATAAAAATTATAGACCAGAATCAGTGACCTGTGTAGCCTGCAGACTATTCGAGAAAATAATCAAAGTGTGCACTCTCCTTCGCATTAAAACACAGTCTTTTGACCAATCTTCAATTTGCTTTTTTACCCAGGAGGTCATGTGAAACTCAACTTTTGAAGTACTTAAAATTCATCACGGACAATATTGATAAGAAAATTCCTGTAGATGCGGTATACTTGGATTTTTTAAAAGCTTTCGATACAGTTTCTCATGTCTAACTTATACATAAACTTACAACATATATAATTTCTCGAAATTTGATGAAATGGATTTCGGATTTTTTAACCGAAAGAAAACAAATTGTTCGTATCAGAAATTATTTATCTACTGAATTTCCGGTAATAAGTGGGGAATTTTTATACAAGTCGGTTCCCTTCCAAATTATGGTCCAAACTGACATTTTTGGACTCCTCAAGATGCCAGCTATCCAGATCAGTTCAAAAATCCAGGCGCTCTTGGCATTAAGGAACTCATTTGCATAAAATCTGCACACATCTCACATAGTCTTTGTCACTACAGAAAAATCCTACCTACTTCAAGAATCGAACCTGGTCCACCAGACTATGATATTAATGCGTTTACCACTACACGATTTCACCAGAAAGTATAAACACTATATTCCTTTAAGACCCTTGATACTATTTTAACTAACAACTTCATTTGAAAGAGCCTCAACAGCGCGCAGCTGCTGTACCCTAAGCCTTAGCCTAAGGAAAATTTTAAAGGAAAAATAAATGTCTACTTACTAGTCACAGAAATTCATGCTCAAAATTAACAAACAACTCATATACAATAATTAGGCTGAAGGCCGGAACCGACTCATAAAAATTAGCCATAAGTGGAGTTCCACAGGGGAGTGTCCTAGGTCCAATTTTATTTTTGTTTTATATAAACGATATAGCTTTTTTAAATTTGACACCTAGCACAAGAATGATTATTTTTGCGGATGATATTAAAATTTATAAGTAATCATCAAATCACGAAGCTTTGCAGAAAGATTTGAACCTCATACACGATTGGTCATTACATTGTCAATTAGATTTAGCTTCAGACAAGACCGCATTTTTCCGTTTCGGAAAAAACGACCGAAAACATTTGTATGTTCTACAAGAATCAGAAATACAATGATCTAAAGAAAGCACAGTACGTGATTTAGGAATTAACCTACATATCAAATGATCTAAAATTTACTAGTCATATTTCAACTATAGTTAAGAGTGCATATTTTAGACTCAGTTTAATATTCAGACAATTTACAAGTAAGGACGTAAATCTTCTCACTAATTCTTATGAAACTTACATAAGGCCTCTGTTGGAATACGCTACGACTGTTTGGTCCCCTCACACTAAACATGATGCAGCATTTATTGAAAGAGTTCAGAGATATTTTACAAAACGTTTTCTTGGTTACCCTGAACATGATTATGTGGATAGGTTAAAAATAGTCAAACTCGGAACGTTAAAACAAAGGAGAATCAAGAATGATTTGGTCATATTATACAAGATCATAAATGGAGAAACTGATCTTAATATTCATGAATTTTGTGCCGTCGTACATACAAACACCAGATCTCAGAATATATAAAGTTGAAAATAGATATCCCGAAAACTGACATGAAAAAATATTTTTTCGTGAATAGAACTGTACCACTTTGGAATAAGGTACCTGAAAACATCGTCTCAAGCAGAAATAGTAGTGTTTTTAAATTAAAACTACAAAGTTTTAGTATGTAGGTCAAATATTAGTGCTACCACAGCCTTTTTGACCATGCTCTGCATTTCAATTCTGTTTTAATTGCGTTTTATTTTGTTTTAATTTTATCGCTTTTTTGACGTTCATTGCTTTTTTCGTTTGAGGAATCGTTTTAATATATCTTAATGTATGTTCAGTTTGCTTTCGCTAAATAAACTTTTTTACTTTTTTTTCACTTTCTAAAACGCTGGAAAATGAACATTCATAACGTTGAGAACTAAATTAAAATCAAACTGATCAATGTTTTCTGTTCCCTATTTCGGCCACTGTTTTTTTCCACATGTGGAAAATTTTTTGACGACAAGTTTTTCCGCTTGTAAATGCTCATAAACGCTTTATTTAAGTGTTTTTGAGCTTTTTAAAGCACCCTGATAATCATTCTGAACGTATATCTCAAAAATTAGATTTAAATTTTGTGTTCATGAATCGTAATTTCTAGAAATTTACCATTCGAAAAATTTTAAAACCATTAATTTGTTCGTAACCTTTCATAAATTTGGCCGAGAAGCTATGAGTCAGAAGCGTAGAAATTTCCAAAAATACTTCCATGAAGCTTTTGAATTGGATTTACGTTAAGAAAGGGACAAACGCTTCAAAAAGTTTAGAAAGTTGACGTGTTGATCTTTCTCAAAAAATCTATAAAGGAAAAAATGCGGATCTTCATTAAATATAAATATATAATATTCAAGATCGTCAATCAAACATGAAATTATACGTTTAAGATGATGGAAACTGTTGAAGATTAAATGATAAGTGAAGGTAGACATGCCAAAAGCCGCGCCTGAGCTTTGTAATGAATAATAATGATTATTAAAGTTATAACCGGCGCGAAGCGCTGGAAAAATTTGAGATTTAAATGCACAAAAATGCGTCTTTTCAAATGAAAACCCCAAATTTTTTTCCACATTTGTGGAAAGATCTCAAAAATTTTTTCCACATTATAGTGCAGATGTGAAAAAAAACAGTGATTCCGGCTCAAAGCGCCGGAGAAATTTTCGAGTTTTCATATTCTAAAACGCTAGGAAATAAATCTCTCCGACAGATATACCCGTGAACAAAAGTTCTAAAATCGCAGTCTAGAATGATGTCTTCAATTTCCATCTTTAATTAACGCAAAAGTCCATTTTGAAAACGTTTGAAAAATTCCAAGCATCGAGAGAAAAAATTGATGAAAAATCTCTCTTTTCGACGAAATACTGACTGTTAACGATTAGAAAATGAGACCAGCTATAACTCGATTGATAGAAATTGTTGAACATTTATTAGTAAGTGGAAGTAGATACACCAAGGCCGCGCCTGATTGAAAATAGTGATTGTTACACCCATGACCGGCGCGAAGCAGCGGAAAATTTTCATATTTTGACCTTTTGAAGTCCACCAAACCGCATTTTTTCGTCTTTGAATTCTCCAAAATTTTTTCCAAAATGAGAACCATACCCAAAAAATTTTTCATTTCCAAATTTTTTACCTCAAAAGACCCCATTTGAGGAAAAAAAGAAACGGTGGAGTGAACTATACAATTTTTCGACCAATTAAATTGATGGCAGATCTTGCTCCGCAATGCTTTATTTGTCGTCGTCCAGTGGTCACCATCAGTGTTTTTTGTGCTAGGACATTTGTATCATTTGGCACAAGAGGCCAAAAAAGTTTGTGTCAATAGCACAAAAAAAATTTTATCACAAGAAACATACAGAAAACCGAAAAAGTTTCGGCCAAAAGTTTGATAAAAATTATACCTGTAAGAGGTCCGACCAGTTAGGCCAAAAAAGGCACTTTTCCCAATTTTTCCTAATTTTTTCAAGTTTGGGGCATACCTGTAATCGGCGACCCTCGGTATGATAAAAGTCTAATTAAAGCAACATTTACCGCACTATTTACGTAAAAATCGTACCCACTCTATTTTTCAGCTAATCACGTGCGTGAGATGAGAAAAACTGTGTGACAAAACGGTTTACAATTTAAAAAGAAATTTAATGCGGCGAGAATCTAAATATCTCTATAGAATTTTTCAGGAAGTTTATATTTTCCTTTAGTTTTCGGCAATGGATTTCTTTCCAAACATTATGTTAAGATTGAATTTAGGATCTATCTATGATTCACTGTTTTTTAAGCACGAAGTCTTTAGCCAAATGGCCAAAGTGGGCTCAAATGTGAACTCCATATTTTTTTAAATTATTTACCGTATTAAACTAGATGCTTCCAAGATTTTTGTTCAGGTGAAGTGGGGCGACTTTGACAGAGCTTGCTGAATGATAACTATTTGAGATCAGCAGATAACATTTGCTGTGTATCCTGTCAAAGTTGCTCCACTAGAAAAAAATAACTGCGTTGTTAGAAATAGTGACATAGCTCGTATAAAAATAGGGTTAAAAGCCAATTTGGCTTTTTCTACATTACTAAATTTTTGGTCGAACTATTGTACCATCAACCGGATCAATTTTTCTGTTCGAATCAAACTCCAAATTTAAGAATTCCTCTTTCTAATCCGAATCTCGCTGAATGAACTAAGGAAATTCTGAATTTCTATTTACTCAACAGTCATTGACAATCTATAAATTTGCTGCAACACACTTTTCAAAGAGAATTCACTCTCGTCCGAGCCAAATAAAGTACTTAATATTATATTCATTGACTAGGAGCGAAGAGCCGAAAAATTTTACGTTTTCAGCCCCTAAGATTCCTAAAAATCAAGGGAATTTATTCAGTGTCAATTTTTCTGTTTGAATCAAACACCAAAAAGGAAAATTTCAGTTCTCACCGAATGAATAGAGGAAGTTAAGAATTTCTTTACATTCATCAGCAGATAGCAAGAATTATACACGTGAGGAGGGTCCTTGGACTTTTTGTCGAGGGAGACGGAGGGTGGTGGAGCAAAAAACAAAGAAAAGTTTCGCAAGTACGTTTTTCATACAAAATATCCATAAAAATCGTCAAAAAAGGCGTCTGGGAAAAAATTCAGAGGAGGAGTGTTTGAAGATTTTTTCGGGTCAGGAGGATGTCCAAGGTATCAGGTAGGAGAGTTTACCCCCTACCCCCTATGTGCATGTATGTTCTAGGGATGGGCCGGATCGACTTTTTTGGCGACAGCGGATCCGGATATTGGAAAATTTGGTTCAGCGGATCCGGATCCAAAAAAATTTGGTTCAGCGGATCCGGATCGGATCCGAATCTTTCAATAAGTATATGTACTATGTCTTCTAAAATTGAGTTAAATGAATTTATATTCTTTGGTGTCAATAGATTAATAGATTATTAATGATTGAGGTGTTCGTTTATTGAAATAGTTCACATGTACTAATTGATAATTTTCATTCATTAAATTGTATTCATGTTTAGATTAATATTGGTTTCATCAGAAAAAAAATGAATAGAAATGGAAACTTTTTTCAGGAATTATAAATTTAAGTTTTTCTTTCACTAGCAGAGTGTGGGACTACTTCATAATGTCCCCAGATGATGAAGAAAAGGCAAAGTGCAATAAATGCAGAAACCAATTATCCAGAAATGGTTTTGGTACTGGCTGTCAGAGAAAACATTTGGAGAGGAAACATATGGCAATATATAAGCAGTTTGCGGCTAAATAAAAAGGAGATAATGAAAATAGAAGTAATTGTGGAACAAATTGCTACTAGTATAGTTATGTTAAAGAATTAATTTTTGTGTTTTCTTTAAAGATAGCCAAAAAAATGAACCGAGCAACTCAAAAACCAAATTAGTGCATGGACTTAAATCTCAAACGTCTCTGGACAATTGCTTTATGCAGAAAGTAAACTTAAATTAGCACCAGCGAAAAGTGTCCCCTATGAACAGCTATTCAGTGGTGCTGGTCAAATTTATGATCCTATGAAAATTGTTTGAAGGTGATACTGTTGAAAAATTACTGTTTCTCAAGTATAATTTTGCTACCATTGCAGTGTTTTTTGTACAAGCCTCTTTGTACCTGTACAAAGATCGGCCAAAAAGTCTTTGTACGAAGAAAATTTTTTTGTACACTGAGAAAAACCATGATTTTTCATGTATTTTCGCACAAAGTTTCTTGCTAATAGCACTGGAGTTCCCGTCCTCCATAATCATCTTACAAATTAAGAAAATATACTCATAACTTTCATAGATCTGAAAAACTTCAAGTTAAACCTGAAATTTCTGAAAAATAGTTTCATGCTGCTTCCCAATTCAAACTCAGCTTCATGTTTAAAATTACAGTTGCAAGAAAGTTGGAAAGATAGATTTTGACGTTCTGAAATGGACCAAAATTCGCCTTTTCCATACAGGAGGACCACCAACATTTTTTCCCTTTACCGGAAATTTTTCCTCCAGAAAGCACGATTTGTAGAAAAATAGTATTGCAGAGAATTATAAAATCCAGCGCGAAGCGCCGGAAAATTTTTGATGTTTTCTAATACTGCAAAATTTTATGTGAATAATAATGAATAAAGATCCGATTGTGACCGGATCTTAATCATTGAAAACAGCGGATCCGGATCTTAAAAAATTTGGTTCAACGGATCCGGATCCAAAAAAATCTGGTTTAGCGGATCCGGATCCTAAAATTTAGGCGGATATCCGCGGATCCGGATCCGGATACCCGGCCCATCCCTAGTATGTTCATCATTTCGAAGTTTGTTGCGATAATACAATTATACCATTCAAATAGAATTCGCCCTCGTTCGAAGCAAATGAAAATGGTTAATATTATGTTATACACACGGCGCAAGCGCCGAGAAAATTTTAGGTTTTCGGCCCCTAAAATGTCTGAAAATCAGGGCAATTTTGTCTTTGACCTGTCAAAAAGTTTGTGCCCATTGACAGTTGGCACAAACGATCAAAATTTTTCATGTCATCCCAAATTTTCTTGTGCCAAAAGCCACGTTTTGACGCAAAAAAATACCGGTCGGCCACCAAACGACCCAAAAAATCCATTTTTTGAAAAATTTTCCAAAATTTGAATATATTCGACTGAAATGTTAATGCTGATTACGAATATGACGGTCGTTTTCATTCCAATATCTTGACTGGAAAAAGGCTGTTCTATGACGAAAAATATTTTTTCTCCGAATTTGCATATTGGTGCCACTAGTATTTTATGCAATCAAATATGTTGACTAGAAAATATTAGCTGACATTTGCACTTTAATCTCCTCTTTACGAATATGGCGAAATCGATTTGTTTGTAAATCGATGATGTTGATTACAAGTATGTGAGAAGTTTATCACGAAAAAAGATGGAAAAATCTACCCAAATGATTCAATACAACGTAATATTCAAAAAAATCTGAAATGTGAAAACATTAGCAAAACGTGGCTACCGCGCTATAACACGTTTCAGAAGATCGTGGCCTTGTGCCCACCTATAGTAGCTTCAGGAACTGCTTCCGTGACCAACTACAAGTTTTTAAGCCGAAAATCACAAAGATCATGAACAACACGAATAATATTGGCTATATTAAAAATAGTACCGGAAAAGCGACCAAATAATCACGTCACCGATTTAATTAATTATTGACAATTGTGTATAGTGTACACTGTTTTACGCAATAAACTGCACTTTCATAAAAATGCAAGTCTTACAAGGGTAATATATTTAATTTCGTGAAATACCAGTGGAAAAATCGTAATCAGCATTAGTGATTTACCCATAACACGATCACAAATATGAAAATTAAAAAACAATTGTGATCTGTTTTCGGTCAAAGTATTCGGTTTTCTGGTGAATTACTGATATATTCGTAATAAGGATCATAATTTAGTCGGAATTATGCAAATTTAGAGAAACTTCAGACTAAAAATTCCGTGCTCCCTAAACTTCATAAGTGCCTATTAATTCAGAATATTTTGCAAAGGAGTATTTGCTTATTTTGACACTATTTTAGCACGAGGTCTACAGCCAAATTGTCAAAGTGGGCAAAAAAATTTTAGCCAATGGCTAAAATTGGCTAAAATTTATTTTCAAATAACGAAAAAGTACTCGAATTTTTCTAGCCAGTTGTCTAATACGTCTGAAAAAATTTTAGCTACTCCAAAAAAATTTTAGGCAATATAGGTCATTTGGCTAAACAAACTCTCTATCTTGACCAATGTTTATTAGGGACTAGGGTCATATTTTTACATTTCACATGATACCTTCCAGTTTTTGCGGCTTGATATCCATAACGTTTGCATCTCTCTCTCATAAGAATTTCATTCTTTTTCTGCCCCTCGATAATTAGGGCAGAGCCTATTTGCACAAACATCCCCTTTGTAATTCTAATTCGCGAAGGGAATAATTTCAGCCAACTTAATTTTTTTATAGTCGGGAACGCACGTTTTACAGGATTATACGGCCATAAGTGCTCGAAGGTTGAAAAAAACAGAAAAGCCTCTTTCCCGACATCTTCCCGTATAGATTGCCGCAGAATTTTTTTCATCATTTTTGTAGGCACTAATGTCTAACATATTGCGTTGAGATTTCAATCCGATTTGTGTACCATTTTAGGAGTTGTAGACAGTGATTGGCACACACTGCACTGTTATTTAAATGTCTTTTTGTGTCTGAATGAATCCCCGACCAATAAAGTTACGAGAAAATAGGATTCGTCATTAGCCATGTAATATGCTTTGACAATTTTTGAACGTGTTGAATTAATGGTCAAAAATTTTGAAAATTTTTATTAAGTTTTAGAGATCGAATCATTCTTTGGCGTCTATTTACAGGAAAGCGCTAGAGTTATTCCAATGCACTTTGTTGAATTTGAAACACACTAAAATCGACTATCATTTCATTCATTTTCATCTGGCTAACTTCAAGTGATGTGAAATAGGGTGCCTATCACTGTATAGAACTTTCTCACACCTTATAACCAGTGATCAACCGGGCTAATATTTAACCGGGACCAGGCCTGACTGTTTTCATCGAGCCTGTGCTGGAACAGTAATACGAACTGACGAACAATTCAGAACAGGAAATTGGTCTGTTAAAAGCACTCTCATTACAATAATATCAATGCATTGTTTTGAATGTGTATAAAACGTAACAACGTACGTAGGGTCGGGCCTATCGGTTTTCACCACCATGTCCGGGCCTGGGTCTGGACCTTTCTGACCGGCTAGGCCTGAATCGGGCCCGTGTACTTGGTCGACCACTGCTTATAACATGCAGGAGACAGGCGTAATTTACTTTGTAACATTATTCGCAGCCTCGATTTTTTAAATTGAATTACTGAAAAAAAATAATTTCTGTTGCATCTCTTCCGGGACACACTGTTGCACAATCATTATGGATAGATCTATGGAATTGCGCTATTGATTCGAACCACATCTTTTTATTCTCGTCCTATGTGAACGTTCTCAACGTTTCCTGCATCCCGTTGTTTGCATATTTAGTGGCATTATACAGAATTTTCGCATCAATTTTCATTATGTGCAGACATCGACAGCTCCCAAAACGGTACACAAATCGGATTGAAATTTTAATATAATGTGTTGGACATTAGAGGCCACAGATAGGGGGAAAAAATTCTGCGGCATCTTATGGGAATGTGCCCAAAAAATTCCATATGATTATTTCGGGTTATTTCGACTTCATTTTTGACACTTTGAAATAGCATAAAAGGTAGAAATTAACAAACTTTTTCACAAATTCTACATATAGGAGCATTTGGCTACAGGCTCACATCTTTTCTGAGCCGCAATATTTCGAGGCACGTATAGAGACTGAAAAAAGATCTAAAGAATGTATAACTTCTAAATTTTGGAGTGCTGTAGCTGTGAGATTTTGAACTTTTGTGCCGAATGAATGCTGTTCTCTCAGCATGTAAAACTACTCAAAACAACTCATTTTCAGATAACAGTTGTCCGGTAAAAATCTGGACCACCAAGGTCGTTTTTTTACAATGCCAATTTTTATTATGGGACAACCACTACATAAACTTAAAGAGCGAAAAAACTACAAGATAGGGCTAATTACAAGCTTTAATGACTCCATTTCGTCATACAGTATCAATCCTTTTGCGAGTACTTACAGCCAACTTTTGTACAATATTGTTATCAACTTTCTTTGAACAGTACTTTATATGAGTTATCAGTTGTTGTAAAGTTTTGCATGCCAACCTTGGACCTAGACCAAAGACTTCAGAAAAGACCAAAAATCCTTGATGGCTCAAACTTCAGGAACACAGGCAGGTTTTGGAAACTTTTCCACAAATTCCACATTTTCGACACGCTTGTAATCCAAAACGATTTTGGCATAATGTGCACTCGCTTAATCTGGCCAAAAGACATATTCAGCTTGAGTGCAGTTGGCGACCTAGGCTTAATGCATTCCTTCAAATAATGTTGAGCGTTGATGGCATAGTCGGATTTGCAAATGAAAGCTTGTGACAATCCATTCGGTCAGATGGTGGGACAATTTGTAAAAAAAAATTTGATCTCTTTCCCTATTTGTGTAAAAAAATTTTGGAGTTATGCGATCTCAAAAAAGTTCGTTTCGGTGCATTTTACAAGGTCAAAATCGCAAAAGTTGTTGAATAATAATTATTGTCTATAATCAAGTTCAGGTGTGGCTGTTGTTATGTCTTTCTTCACTTTTCACTTAATCTTCCGTCATTTACATCATCTGAAGTTCGCTATCCCATTTTTTAACCAGTAGTGTTTGAGATTTTGATGCAATATTCAAAGAAAATTTATGTTCTTCTCTTCCTCATTATTTGATAAAATAAGTTTGTCGAGTTTGACGTTTCGAAACTATTAGTTTCTTTTTTTGTTACCTCGTGAAATTAATGTTCAGTAATTTTTAGTCCTGGCTTCACTCATAGCTTTTCGAACTTATGAAGGTAAGAATATATTTTATTAATTTTGTGAAATTATAAAACCATGATTTTTGAACACAAAAATTTGAGCCTTGTGTTTTTAAATATCTAGGTGAAAACGCGATAAACTGATTTTTTCTGGCTCTTCGCTGCAATAAGATTAATCTGTATATAATCTGTATCTAACTCTACCTGTGATCGCTGGGTTGAGTTCTACCGCAATGCAACGTTATTCTTATACAAGTTGCTTAACAATTATTATTTTGACAGCACAGTGTTTTTAGACAGAAAGTTCCTTATGATATGACTCAGCAAAAACTTTTCTTACGCCGGTTTTTGTATAATTCAAAGATCGTACATCAATTTGTGAAGCTGAAAATGGTATTCTTAGTTGTGTAACAATCGAAAAATGCGATTAGTTTTCGGCGCAGTGCGCGTATTACGTCTATTGTCAAGTAATTTATTGTTGAATTATACTTTTTGATTCGATAAGCAATATGTTATTCCTTTCTTTTTCAGGGAACAAGATTCAAATTGATTTTTTCCGGAGAAACTTTGCTTTATTACAGTTTCCTAGAGTGTTTGATACAGTTTTTTGAAAGTCGAATCACAACAAACTATATAATATAATGCCATTTTTTACAAGAACACGTTTCTTGGTAATCTAAAAGTTGAATAGACAATTAGTTTTCTGCTTTTTGCATCATGTTGTTTAGAGCATACATGTAATTGGGGGGAAGTGCTGTAAGAACCCTCCTAAGAAATCGTCGGCCATATGGTTAGCCATTGGGCGACGCCCCCCCCCCAGGATTTTCCCATCCTCTGACTGGCTATATGGTAGTCATAGGGACCCAGACGTCCCCATGGCGAGGGGTATGAGCGGGGTATTACCCCATACCTAAAGTCCTTAAAATTGATTACTGGTTGCTAAATTTTGAGACAGAATGACGTGTTTAGTGCACATTTTAGCCACACTACCCCCGCAAATTTTCAATTTTACCCCCACCTGAAAAATCTGATCTTGTGGACCTCTGTAGGGACTCCATGCTTTTGGTTGGGAAAATACCCAAAAATGTCAATTTTTTGATGAAAAATGTCAATTTTTGAACAAAAAATGGTAAAAAAGATCAATGTACTCGGCACTTCACGCCATGAATACATTTTTTATGGTTTTTTAGACAAATATTACTATTTTTGAATTGTTTCCCGACCTCCCCAGACATCGGGACCCCGTTACATGTATTGTAGAGTAATGGTGTAGAATGAAAGGAAATTTTTTTAATTTTGCTTTATTAATTGAGTACAAAATTTGTTTTTGGTGGTGGGCATACATGCACATGGAGGGTTTGGGGGATCTGGAACCCCAGTAGGTTTTGATTGACCCCCAGCAGATTCTTGCTGACCCCCAGCACATTCTTCTCCACAGCATTGATCAAGAAGATCATTTAGGAAAATGAGAAAGAAAAGCACAGAAAGACGTCATAAGAATAAATATTATGCTTTAGTTTAACGGATTTTCTGAACAAACCATGCATAATCCCAAAGGAATCACATTAAAACTTTCAAAAAAGCAGGTCAAGCGCGAATATTTTCTCATTTTTTACTAATTTATATGTAAGAATTTGTCGGTTAAATGTTAGGGAACCTTTCTCTTAGGATAGAATTTTTTCCTTTCTTGATTACTATCTCCCTGTCCTCTCTGACTTCTACAAAAATTTCGATGCTGTGCATGTATGGTGGTGGGCTTCACATTTCAGGATCAGCGATCAATCATTTATCATTACTCGTATAAATTTGGCTCAGAAGCAGTTCACCATGAGTCTTTCGAATTGATATTGGCTTTGATTTTTTGGCTGGGGAATTAATTTGAATTAAAATTGGCTATTTATATGCTTCCCTGTTCGTTTTAATGCGAAAAATCAAAGTTTTTCTCTAGTTTTCATGATTTACGAAGATGTTGACGGCTAAGAATATTGCACGTAAGATAAGGAAACACTTTATATAATATAATTGTATGATCGATAAAAATTTCTATGCAATTTCTGTTTCAAGAATCCCATTGAACGTCATTATTTTTTCGTTCGAAAGCAAAGTTCATTTGTCGCAAATCGCGCGTTTTTATCGAAAAACCAGGTTGCAAAAAGTCAAAAATGACGTTGTATTTATAAAAGACTAGTTTCAACATTTTTTGCGGTAGAAAGTTTGGTAAACAAGTTTTTTTCTCAATATAAGATTTTTGAGGATCGTTAGATAAGAAATTTCTGGATAGAAATCTATTTTCGAATTGTCGGAAAATTTTCTTCTTTCGATAAATGTCAACAAGATTTCTTGATATTTTATAGTTATTTTTTGACTATTTTTAGAATCATATAAATTGGTTTTTATTCCTATTTACAACACACCATGTGGCCGGGAAAATCTGAATTCGTCGAAAATTTTCGATTCAAAAATTGGGCCGGTACTTACACTTGCAATCCGGAGTTTTATTTCCGACCCGAAAATGAAGCGGAAATTAGCGAAATTTTATCCGAAGCTAAAAAACGTCGGAAAATCGTCCGGGTGGTCGGCCGCGGTTATTCTCCGTCTAATCTTTGCTGCACGACGGATTTTATGATTTCTACGGAAAAAATGAATCGCATTATAGAAGTTGACGAGCAAAATTTCACTGTTAAAGTCGAAGGCGGTATCGTGGTTTCGGATTTGATTGACGAATTGGAAGTAAATGAAGTATTTTTTTATTAATTTTGCGATTTTTCAATCACTGGGAGTACAGACTATGAAAAAATTGATAATTCGCTTAGTATTTTACTGGAAAAAATCGGGAAATTTGAAGATCTATTAGAAACTTGACATTTTTATTAAAAGTTGTTGAAATAATTCTACGCAATATTCAAGACCAGAGAATATTGATCGAAAACTTGAATTTTACGTTTAGAATTTTCGATTCAAATCTCGCCTTTAGGAATAAAAGATCGGAATTTTTTTTCACTTTTTCAACTGCTTTTCAATTTATAAAAATTTTCAACTGCTACTAGATGCTGAGAAAAATTCTTAATTTTTGTAACTGTCCATTCGGTGAACGGAGGTTTCTGAATTTCGAAAAATTTTTTAATTTTCTGAATTTTGTGTTCTTCTGGGTCGGTTATGATTTACTGAGAAAGTTCTTACTAAAAACAATTTGATTAAGCCTAAAATATCTGTTTTACTTATCATTTTCATGAACGAATTATTTTTGTTGAAAATTTGTGTCTATATTTCAAAATTGAGAAAAATTGGAATTTTCATATATTTTTTATATAAAACGTCGGTAATTTCTTCGAGTTGAGAATGCTTGGAAAAAAGTTGGAGTGACAGAAATGTTCAAAAAATTCATAAAAAATGAATCAAATCACTTAAGGAAATTCATAGCACAAATTTGTGAAAGAATTTAACATTTTTTGTCGCCAAAGATTACGATTTTCTGAAAGATTTTAAATTTTTTCAAACCAATATTCCTTGTTTTATGGCAGACTGTTTGCTTAAAATGTAAATTTCAAATAAATTTTTAGAACCCGGTGAAGACGCCGCTTTTTTAGTGTTTGGATGAAAAATGAGTCCCTTGATTTCGATTCTAGTAATTTTCTGAAATTTAGAAGCAGTTTTTTTTAATTCTTGCCGAAAGATGCGTGTTATTACTTCTCAACGAGTTCTTATAAGATCTACATTTCGAATTTTTTTTATAAAAACGAATTTGAAGCATTTGTCTCTCTCTGCACTACTGCATGAAATTCTGAATCCTTAATCTCAGTTTCAGAATTCGTATTCTGTAATTTTTAACATCATCGTGGAACTTAAATTTTATGCAAATTACAAAATTTCATTATTTTCCATTTTTAATAATTGTATTTTAGCAGGAATAGCAATAACTTAAAAAATTTCAATTTTTTGAGCAGCTTATTCTAATTTGGAGAATTTTTTAACATAAAATTTTTTCTAGCGATACGATATGGCCATGGACGTTTTGCCAAGCCTTTCTCATTTTTCATTGGCCGGTATGATTTCTACGGCCAGCCATAATACAGGCTCTAAGCATCACGTAACGACCGATTACGTTTTAGAATTAGAAATTTTGACCGCCGATGGCCAATTGATCACATGTTCTAAAACTCAAAACGCCGACGTTTTTTACGCTGCGGCGGCTGGTTTGGGCGCTTTCGGCGTTATTTTACGCTTAAAGTTACAATGTACAAAATTGTACGCTCTAAAAGTTAGTAATTTTTGTCTAGATTTCAATGAAGGGATAGAAAATTTGGAATTAATCAGTCGTGAATCGATGTACGCTAGAATTTTCTACATTCCGCTAATTAGTCGACTAATTATTCAACACGTAGATAAAATTTCCGCGGAAAAATTACCCAAAAAAGCTGGATTGTGGTCTAAGTTTTATAATTTTATCAAAAATGAATTAATCGGCTATCATTTATTCGAATTTTTAATGTATCTAAGCGTCAAATTCGATAACAAATTCTTGAAAATCATAAACGAATTTTATTTCCGCCTTTTCTACGACGGTGAATGGACGAAAATCGATACGTACAAAAACGTTTTTACCGTAGAAGTAAAAATTAAACAATACGCTATGGAATACGCTATACCCATCAATAAAGCGCCGAACGCTATGAAAAAACTTCACAAAATATTATTGACCAATCGAAAAAGGTTCCCCGCCCATTTTCCATGCGAAATACGGTTCGTCGAATCCGACGGATTTTTCTTAAGCCCCGCCTACGGACGAAACTCGGCATATTTGAATATTTTGGCTTTTAGACCGTACGGTCGAGAACCGCCCCACCGATTAGAATATTGGTCGTTTTTCGAAGAAGTTATGCGCCAGGCGGACGGTAGGCCCCATTTGGCGAAAGATCACGGTTGGTCCAAAGGAGATATGAGGCAAAATTTCCCGAAATTCGAACTATTCTGTCAAATTAGGCGTAAGATGGATCCGGAAGGGCGTTTTATGAACGATTATATCAAAAGAATTTGCGAGTAAATTATGATATTTTTAGGGGAATTCTGAAAACAAAATTTTTCCAGAATTCTGAAAACAAAATTTTTCGACAAAAAGTTTTTTAAAAAGTGAAAATTTCAAAACTCAATTTTTTAGCTCAAAAATTCGCATATTTTAATGAGATTCTATCATTCTTCACAATAAATGCAACATGATCCAAAGTTTAAGTGCACTTCAAAAACTGTTGTCGTATCCTTTCTGTTGAATCTGCAATTAATGCAATGAAAACAATTAAATTTTTTAATCAATGTCGAACATTATATTATGGATTGAACAAAATTGAGACATGCTGTTTTGTTAATTCTAAAATTTGATTGTTAAGTCGAGTTGAAGGGTGAAAGCTATTGTCCATCAGTTGATTGAAGGTCAGATTTATTGTAAATACTCATTAAGGTTTGTAAAATTCTGAAAATTTTCATGTAACTTGATCAAATTTCATCTTGTCGATAAATTTGAAACAGTTGAATTTTTTAATCGATATAGTACAAAGGTTAAGGAATATATTTTCGTTTGTTGTCTGAAAATGCAAAGACAGCTCTGAGGTAGAGGAACGGAAAAAAATTTAAATTTCATTGAAATATAAAATAAAGATTCCTAATAACTTTTTGTTCCCGATCAAATTTTCAGGGTACAACTTCTTGTTACTTGTTTGAGATTCAGAATCAAGAACTTAAACTTATCTGGCCATCGCATTTCTTTGGATGAACATTATGGGAATTTTTCATATTTTCATGAATGATGATACCTTCTTCATTCATCCTTAGTTAGTGGTGTATTTTATTTTGAAATATAATCACGCGATTGATTTTACGCAACTATTAATAGTTTGAATTTTTCAATTCAATCACTTGACTATGGGTCTATTGTTTTCCGGTGATTGTTTTATAATTTTTTAACCGTATTCTGTTACTTTTATAAATTTTATATCACTTTAGTGACTCAGTAAAAGATTGTTGATTACAAATATTTTTTGCCAAATTTTCAAACGACTTTTACTTCCGTGAAATGCAAAAAAGGCACACGCAAATAGCTATTGCACGAGACTTTTGCCCTGGTTGTCTAGCTATAGTCTTTTTTTCTTGACATGCTTGTGGGTATTGAGTGGAAAGCAAGTGACTATACTATATTTTTACGACTTCCTGCTAAACCATATGCCGCACAGGACTGAAAATTTGTTCCGGGCTAGTCAACTAAGCATTGCTATTTTCTGAATAATAACTGGCACGGTCTTAAAAACCTATTTTTTGTCACATTTCAATTTATAAGCATTTTTACAAAAAACTAGACAAATGAATCTTATTTGGCATTTGTTCCTCTTTTTTCGATGGTCAGCTTAACCATAGAAAAAGAACCAGAGTAGTTGAAATCAAATTCTTTTATTCAATTTTTGTCTGCGCTCTGGAGTCTGATTTCTTAAATTCACCGGTCATGCGGAAAGATTTGCTTTTTCATTACCTTTCATCTCGCTCACTCAACTTTGAGGCTTGATGAAATGCGTTATCATTTTACAGAAGATTCTTCCACTGTCTTATATTATGTTTGTTCCTTATGAAACTGAAAAAAATTTAGTCCATGAAAACTGTTTTTTCCAATTGAGCCCAGGGAATAAAGAAAAAATTCTATAATAAACAACCTTCGTACGCGACCGCCTTTTTTCTTAGATTGACTGTAGAAGTTTCACCAGGCTATTTGAATATGGTGCATTCAAAAGTCGCTTTAACTATAGAACTTTTACTGATAAAATTGAGTATGCTCTCAGGCTTTAAGTCCTATGTGATATATAGTTTGTCAGATAACCGTGAAAATTTAAAATAATACAAACTCATACTTTAGTTTTATCTATAGAAGCATTTTAAGAAAAGCTGAGTATGTTGGAATCTTGACCAGATTCAAGCTGATGCTGTACAGTACGAGTTTTTGTAACTCTAGAATCTGTCGCTCTTATAACCTGTTTTTTAAATCTTCTAACAAATGAAATCGAAGTGCAAGTATACTCATTCCGTATTTTTATAGTTTTCTACCAAATTATTCGAGCTGCTCAAACTTGTGTGCAAACTGAACTAAAACAAAACATTTTTTTCTAAAACATTCTACAGTAAATACTTTATCTACACAATGTTTAATCAATTGCTTACGTTTGTCAATTTTTGATGCAAAAAAACTTACTGTTGTTATTTCGCGTATCGGTAGATTCTTCTTTTTCCAGAAATTTTCTGAATCGTTGTCTCATGTTTTCAGCCTCGAGATCGATCAACATTAATCGCTTTACTATTATGCATTCCCCTAAAAGTTTGCATTGTTGAACTATTTATCTAGAAATTTCGATCTTTCATATGTTTGCTTTTTGAAGAAAATTTTGGCTTATACGTTCTATTGCGTAATTTTTGGGTTACTCGGATGCGGATTTTATCACAAAAAACATTTTTCTTTCTATACTACGTTTTCACTTTCTCTACATATATTTCCTAATAAAAGAGGAATAAAAAAGAATGGAAGGAGAATAAAGCAAAAGAGGAATAAAGGTATAACAGATTGGAGTTTTATTAAAAAGAAAAGAAAAATAGAAAAAGGGATCAAAGAAAAACGAGCGAAAGAAACCAGTAAGTTTCAACAAGGAAATGTAGGTTTTAACGTCATTCTCCGATTGAACCGGGGTTTTTCCAGTGCTCGTTATGACATAACGAGCACTGGAAATACTTTTATCTTGAATAGAGTCAGTCAAAATGAAAAAATTTATGATCTCAAAGCTCAATTCTCCTTAAATTCTTCACAACATCGCGTAATTCTTCGATTTCTCTGGTCATTCTGTCAACTTTTTCTTCTAAATTCGGCTCGATATTCCTTTTAGACCTGAAAAATTGGAAACGTACATATTTTTAACAAAGCTAAAACTTTATTTTGTCATCATATATCGTTGACTTAGTGATGTCATTTCCACTTTTCATCATAATTTGTGCTTCATTTCCTACAAATGGAGTATTTTGGTGTTTCAAGATTTTCAAATTTTCTCTTCTATATTCTTTTTTTACTATTTTTCTTCTCTTGATCGGTTTTTCGTTGGCTTTATTTTACTTTATCTCTTACCATAAGCTGTCTTACTTCTAGTTTTTCTGTTTTCATTTCTATAATCCGCTTTTGCTCAATTTCTTTTACTTTTCTTGCTGTTTATTACATTTTCTTAGGCTATGATTTAAATTTATTTTTATCATGTTCTACATTTTCACATCTTTTCTTCTGCTTGCCGTCAGAATTTTTCTATATATGCCTTTGTCGTTTTCTTTTTGTCATTATTGTCTCTTACTCTTGGTTTTTCTCTATTTTTATTTTAATGATTTGTCTAGCCTTTTTTTGTCTTTTGCTTTCTTTCGGTTCCATTTCACTGCACATTTGTTGCATTTGTCGTGTTATCCTTTCGTTTTTGTTTTGCTTTCTCATATTTTTTGCATTTTCTCGACCGAAATCCGTACAATTTCATCTATATTTTTCGTATTCCACTTTTTTGAGATTTATTTTGCTTTTTTTCAATTTTTGCTTCTTTTGTGAGTAGTTATTTTGTATATTTTTATTTTATCCTGGGATTTTTGCTTTATTCGTGCAATATTATTAGTATTTGTCACTTTAGAGTTATGATTTTTAACTTTCATTTTAATTTATCTTGTGCTTGACTTTACTTTTGCTTTTTCGATTTTACAGTCTATTCTTATTTTCAATTTTTTCATTTTTGTTGACTTAACTTCTTATCACATTTTGTTTTTTTCTTCCTGATTCCTTGTACATTTTTCAACTTTCCGTTACATTCGTTTTTTCAATTTGTGGTTTTTGTGACTCCTGTTCTCTCTCTCCCTCCCATCAATAAACAAGTTTTTTAACGATACTTCGCCATCTTCGAGTATAGTTTTTGATTTTATGTTTTATTCCGTCGTCTTTTCAGTTTACTTTTTCCTCGTTTTGTACTATCCTCTTTCTTCATTTATTTATTATAATCCGGATTTAGAGACCTTTCATTTTTATTCTTTCCCGTGTAAAGACTTTCGATTTGTATTTTCTCCATTATATTTTTGTGAAAATTTTTTTGCATTTTCCGCAAACTTTAAAAAAAATTCTTTTTTCTAACTCACCGCTGAATTTCTTTTCCGTTTTCGACGTTCAAAAAATCACCCGTTTGAAGCCTATTCGACGAACACCCATCCTGGCAACATTCCTGCCACATATTTAAATTGAGGGCCGGGATTTTTCTACAATCATCGTAATTGTCTGGCCGTCGGTCGCCCGGATAAACGAAAACGTCCTTTTGGACGCGATCGATTTCGTCCCCGTTGTCGCACAAGATTCGGGCCAACGAAGTTTTACGCAATTCTTGGAGCTGCAGAACTGTGAAAACCCCCTGGTTCCGGTAGAAAAACCGGTCTCCGTCTCTCAAACGTCGAAATTGATCCGCAATTATACAGGCGAACGTGGGCCCCATTTTAGCGCCGGGCAATTTAGTCTCCGACAAGCCCCCAACGAACAAATCCACGTTGGCCGGGTGGCCGTACAAATTTTTTAACTTTGACCTTAAATTTTCGTCCTTAATTTCTTGGGCCAAATCGTCGAATGTTCCGATTGGGCTAGTTAAGTTGCAAAAGTTCCTATAGTCTGTATAGGAACCGATGGCGTGGTCTCTGCCCCGTTGGATATTCAGCGAAGCCAAATCCAGCGAAACTTCGTGGGCTTTGGCGAATAGGTGTTCGGTCAACTCCCGGTTCAAAAATTGCCCTGGCGTAGAGAGTTTGGCCGGCGAAGCGTATAGGCCGCGGAGTAGAGGGTCGATTCCCCCTTCGTCGAGCAATTTCTCAGGGGCGAAAAAAGCATCTCGGAGCCGCACGGGCCCGTCGGGAGTTGGCTGGAAGGACGAATTCAAACGGTGCAGCATCGGCTGAATCAACGTATGCCCGAAACGGAAGGCCGCTGCGGCGAACGCGTTAGCCACCGACGGGTCGACGTTCGGATCGTACGCCGAGTAATCGCCCAAAAACGAGGTCCCAGCGCCCAAGACTTTGGGTAACCAATGTTCGTAAGTGATGTGTTGTATTTGGGCGCCGACGATCTTACGGGCTTCTTGGAAAAGACGTTCTCCGTCCCAGTGAGGGTTGATTTTGAATAACGCGCCGGCCAGACGATTGTGCTCACGCAGCCACAAGGTGTGCATGGCCAAAAGGCCCAATTGTTCGTTGGCTCGATGGTCGCCGGCCAAGAAACAACGGACGCTGTGTTCGATGCTTCGATTGCGCCTGTAAAAATCACTTTCTCGTGAATGGCAGGAATGGGTTTGTCTTTCACGGGGCGTACAAGGTGTCAGAAGCGGTTCAAGAGTTCAGTTTTGTTTGCTCCCACCAAATCAGAAGCTGGACAACTAGAATCTTGTTCTGCAATGAGCTTCAAAAGTTTGAGAGCCTTACTTTGATGAAACTAAGATTACGAACCAAATTCAAGAGTTCTGGAGTAGCTTCAAGAGTTCATGAGTATTTTTTCACTAAGCCCAAGTGCCTCAAAACAGATGAGAAGTGTCACTTTCTCTGAACTAAGAGTTAAAAACAAGATTAAGGATTTCAGGACACGCCTTATAGAGCTCCAGAACTGTTTCTGAATTGAAGTTGGAGTTGAGTAATATTATTCAGCAGTGTAGGATGAGGCTTCGAGGGGTGAGACGTTTTCAATTGCCTAAACAGAAGTAGGGTAACTAGTGTTTGCTTCCACGAAACAATGACTTTATGAACCTGTTATGTTTATATCTCTGCTGAAGTCCGAGGAAGTCAGCAATGTAACTCAAGTCCTATTGGCTTGTACTCAATCGACTACTATAGGTCACTCAAAGGAGCTTCCTATTAGCAATCAACTGAACACAGTGCAACAGTCCTTAAGCAGAAATAAACACAACCTTCAGTCACTAATCAGCAACTGGAAACTCTAACTCTTGCAATCGAAGGGCACTCAGGGTCTCCCCAGATGCCTCCTAAAGGTTCACACAAATACACAAAACTCACTTCAATAATATCCAAAGGAGCTGGGACCTTACCTTGGCTTGGTTCCCGTGTAAGGCGACTCCCTCCTTCCGCTTAATGCGCGAGTAAGAATAGTATAAATAATAAATAATAATGATGAATAATAAGTAATAATAATATTACTATCAATATGCAAATCCTGGTGTGGGGCTGTCGACGTTTGCCTTTACTAGGCGAAGCAAAACAATACAATATTATAACGGACGCGACTCGCCCACGACACACCAAATTTACAGAAGGTAAACACGAATAATGAATGTTTCTTCCTTTTTTGGTGGAATCGTAACTTTGTCGATTCACCAATTTTGCATAGATGTGGGATTGCTACTGCCGTAAGCACATCCCCAACATCCCTCGGGCCTTGAAACTGACCAACGGGAGGTGAAGAAGGAAACCGTGAGCAGGACTTTTACCTTTTACGGTGTGACCTACTACTGGATCCCAACTTAATAAAAAGATTATGATCCGACCCCGAAGGGTGTACGGGTCATAATTGTCCTGACCTGACCCCGAAGGGTGTACGGGTCAAGACCACCTCCAACATCAAGTCTTTTTACAAGGTTACCTAGGTCTGTCCACTGAGATGCCGCGGCACGATCGATCACTGATCCAGCATCTGACGGATCGACGACTCTGCATCGGCTTGACTTTTCCCTGGCTTCGCCAGCGTGCCTTGAGGCTCCTAGATACCTTCCTCCGCAGTTGATTGCTTCATCCCATTGAGTGATGCGGAGTGTCTTTGGCAGCAGTGTCCTAATCCTTGCAGTAATCGGCTACTTTCGTCCGCTCCATCGCCCCTTTCGGTTTGCCGTCAATTTTTCGTACGAAAAAATTTAAAATACGATATGGCGAACAAGTATTTACAAAACTAGTAGGGCGAAAAAATTGAGCAAAAATTTACAATACGATGCACAAATGACAAAATATTTACAAGGCACCGAAAGAATGACAAGAAAAAATATACGAGGCAAAATTTGATGAGAATACAAATAAGAATAACAAATGCAAAATAAGTGAAAGAAATATTAAACCAAAATGGTGGACTCAAGCGATGAGCTTGGCCAAAAATGAGATTTTTGAAAGGCAACAACACAACCAAAAGTTTAAATAATATTTTTGTATTTTATGTTTTATAATGTTTTTGGATTTTTGTAATTTTTTATGTTTTTGTGCTTTTTGTGTTTTTTGAATAAATGAAATAAAGTTAAGAATGGAGGATTTTTGACCAAGATTTTGGTGGCTAAAAATTATTGTTGCTGCCCGCCGCCTTGCTGCTGGCCTTGTTGATGACCTCCGCGACCTCGGAATGCACCACGAGGGTGTTGTCCTCGGTATATACCTGGGCCACCAACGTAACCAGCTCTGCCCCTGTTCGGATTGTTAAAATGAAACTGGCCTGGTTGGGCACCCCTTCCCCGTCCTCCACGAGCTCCCCTAGCACCTTGTGGATGTTGTATGGGTTGCTGTTGTTTCGGAAGGGTTCCGGAGGCTTGCCCAGTGCCATTACTGGGGCCAGCAAAGACCTGGTTGGCTATACCAACCGTGGCTCCTTGACCACCAGTTTGACTGCTTGCGAGTCCGGGTGCCCGAAAGGTCTGTCCCGCATCGTTCTGAACTTTGCTAAATTTAGCAGTAGTCGGAGGACTTGGGCTACCGGACCTTTTGACATCCATCTCCGCCGCTTGCTGACTGTAATTATACATCACCAAGCGATAGGCAGTCTTAAAAACATCCGAGGCAGTGGCACTCCGATATTCCTGTAACAGCATGATGTTTGCAAACACTTTGGCTGAGACTGATCGTTTACCGATCTGCTCAGCCGTAAGTGGCGCATAGTCAAGCATAAGGAATATCATCATACACAAGTATCTGACTGCTGCAAATACGACACTTGCTCAATATTCCCTGAGCCATTCAAGAACAATTTCACGAATCATCCTATCCCATAGTGGCTCTGGAATATTTCACGAGTCGTATAAAAATCCTCCTTGGACATCAAACTGTGGCTGATACAGTTTGTATATAGTCCTGACCGCTTTATTGACCATCAGCCAAATCTCCGGATCTTCAAACTGCTCGTCGCAGAAATAGTTAGCCAATTCCGGTGTAGCAAAAGAAATTGGACCTCTGGCTCTACTTTTATCTTTGGTAACTTGCCAAAAATCCAACAATACATCCCGGAACAATTCCACCGTCATTTCTGGTGTTTGTTGATTTGGGTCAACAGTAACCAGAGTTAACGGCTTTATCTTTCCTGGTGTAAAGATTTGAACTTTCTGTCCTGCAACCTGTGGCTTGCTAGGAGCTCCCTGCACCTTGGGCTGACGCGGTCCGGAAGCAGAGGTGTCCGTAGCCTGCGACACAAATTGCGTGGACTGACTCGTTGCCATCCATAAAGTACCTGTAGAGACAGTCTGGGACACAGGAGTAGTTGAAGATACGGTGGTCACGGATACCATTGCTGAAGCCGGAGCAGAAGTTTTGGCAGGTTTCGGCTGCGTAACCTTTGCAGGCTGCGCAATTGCCTTTTCTACCTTTTTCTTCTCCTGAGGGGCTTTTGTTTTTCGTTTCTTTTTCAAGTTAACGAAAATTTGCCTAACCTTTTATTTTCATATTTTTTATTGCCTCAGCAGTATAGTATCCGGGAACACCTTCTTTATCCCAGGTCAAGGCTAAGACTTGAATTTCCTTATCTTCTTCAGCCAGCCGGGCCGCTAGCTCTTGTGGTGTTTCCACCACAGTATGGCTAGGTGTCCCTGCTGTCTGTTCTTCCTCCTTTTGCTTTACACCTTCGGCATAATATAAGCTTGCTCATACACGTTCTGTTCATCCTGGGCAATCGGAATTTCTTCCGACTGCGCTTGACTTTCTACGCTGGACAAGTACTGACTCCCATCCATAGATGTTTGTATCACTTGTGGCGTAGGTAAGCCAGGTGGCGGTGGCAGCATTTCCGTCTGCAGCTGCCTCACAACTTGTCGTTGCGGTTGCAACTGCGTGACAGAAGGTGCTGTCATCGCAGATTCGGCTACTTGGGGGTCGGCGATCGAAATATACAATAATGCGTCTTCGTCGTCAACCTCCTTGCAGCTTTCCTCTCCCAGGAGTGCGGAATTATCCTCATCCTCACTCTCCAATTCCGTGACGTCCTCGTCCACTAGACCCGTCTGAACTGGGGTTCATTATCAGGGTCCAGTATATCGGATTTCGTCCTGAAATCGGATTGTTTGGTTTGATTACCGTATGAATAGGTAACCATAGGTAATTCGGACGGCAGAGGCCTCCGGTGAATACACTTTTCAGGAAATTCAATAGTATACAACGGATAATCAGCCGGTATACATCTGATCTGACCCGTTTGAAGAGTAGGCCTGTCTGGTGATAGGCCATATCGCAGCGACGGGGTTTTACTACCGAATTTGGCATAGTAGAATCTGACATAGAAAAAGCAGTTGGCCCAATAATCCTTGTTATGGGTAATATTGTCCTTTGCTTTTTCTGTCGAAATTGGAGAGCCTATTTTGTCGCGCAAGCGCAACCGAATAGGCATAAAGCCAAACCTATTTTGCCAGGTCGTAACCCTTTTGCCTTTTACAGCATGTTCAGGTTCCGTTGGCCGTAAATATGCTACTAGGTCGTAATTCTGTAAAACCCTGTCGTCGGTCTTCCATGCCATCTTCTTTATTAATTCTGAATCCTCCTTCGAGTAGGATTTGAGGAAATTATAATTCAATAATTCCCTCAGTATGTAATCGTACTCGGCATGGCTATGAGGCCAGAAAACAAAGAATGGTAGAGGAATTAGGTTGCATGCCTTTTCCAACGCAGGAAACTTTGTTGAGTCCATGACATGCTCGTAATTCCTCAAGTCCGCCATCCAGTGATCTCTGTCGTACTTAGCCATACCGGTGTCGATTTCCACTGGTTGGTAGCAGTCCGTTCCGAGTTGAAACGATTGAAGCTGCTTCGACCAGTCCTGTCGAGGAGTTTTATTCATGGCAAGACCGGCTGTGATAAACCACACAACGTCTACAGGATCCGTCAACTTGAAAAACGAAACCCCTTGCAACATTTCTGTATGCAGTCAGTTTATCACCTCGTTTGTCCTATTGACCTGTTGTTCCATCGTATCCATGTCCTCCGGATCACTTACGTCTTCCCATTGATTCACCTTCTTCTTGCTTGGACCAGCTTTTAGCGCCTTGGGATAAACCCCAGACAGTAAAGTGTGGTCCGTAGCTTTAGCGGGATTTTTAATATCCGCAGGACACGAATATTCCGGCAAGTCATTATGAAATTGTGTAGCCCACCTGGCCATTACCTCTTGCCGCATCATGTGGTAGACCTTGAACAACTGCCTTTTTACGATGTCCTTCTCATCTACAAAGTTTCGATCCTCGAACCCCGTTAGGTCTTGAGAGTACACCCTATAAAAGCGGAAGGCCAAGGTCTTCACTTGGGCCAGCGATAAAATATCATGGGTGTACGTTGCCGTAACCCCACTTAATTCACCGCAAAACCCGTAGTGAAAGAACCCCAAAAATACGGCAATTGAATAATAGGCGTCTAGGCCAGCATACACAATTTCTGTGTCTTGAATCTTGGGGGCCAAGAACTTTTCTCGAATCTTTTTGTCACCGAAGTCCCATTGATATTTGCCGACATCAGCCAAGTAAAATTCGGTGAGAAGTCCTTTTAGCCCAAGATTTTCAGGACACAATCCTAAATCACGAGCGTGATTGGCCATGGGCCCCGTCATCAATCTGACGCAAATTTCACAGTCCCAATATTTTCCAAATCCTTGGAGTATACGGGCCTGTATAATTTTCGTCTTATCATGAGCCGAGGCCCCTGACCCGGATCCGTAGACGTTCAAAATTGCAACCAGATCATCCACAACTTTGAAACCGACCAGGAAACGATCCACCGATGAAAGGAATGAAATCAAAAGATCCCATTCCTGCGGCTTCAATGTTGTAAGGTCGATAACAAAGCTGGAACCATCTATGTGTGCAAATGACACCAGCCTAGCAAACTCTTTCCCTTCTGGGTTCTGGATCGCTACCTTATAAGGTATTATACATACCTCGGTCTTCTTGACCTTTTCTACGTCGAATCCGACAACGCCTAGCCCCCGAAACTGGCTTGTGGCCAATTGCTTCAGGATCGGTTCGACATTGCCGCCGCGGACCCGTTCGGGTTCCATTGGTCGCTGCGGCCAATAACCCATCGCGCCGGCGAACCACTGTTCGATTTCTCCGACGCGGACCAGACGCTTGATGTTGTAGTCTAAAAATCAAAAAGAATTTGCCCCTTGACCCTTTACAAATCAGGCATTAGGCCACCACCACCAAATAAATAATCAACTTTGACCGGCACCAAATTAGGAAAAAGATTTAGCGTGGGGAAAAATAAATTAATAAGTGAGGTTAGGTGTCCAAGTCATAAAGTAAGCAGGCCCAGTGGTTAACGCAAATGCTACACCAATTTTTCAGGAACCTCACATTTGCACCACCTTTCGCTTCTCGACGTCAGCTGCCGTCGATTTACCACTTACCCTAGCCATAACTTCACGCCTCGGTACCAAAATTAAATAGTGAATAAATAACCAATTAAGGTTTTAATTAATCCAAGAAATAAATTTAGTAAACCAGGGGCTTTAATAAAACCAAAAAATAAATGCTTCGGAATCGGATCCAAGGTAAAAACCATTGGATTTTGGCTTTTTAGGGCCGTAAATCCATTAGGTTTTTTCTTTTCACCTATCCTAACATTTTTAGAAACTTTTCTTCGAACTCGTTTTCCCCTTGGTTGGCCCATTCAGAAAATTGAGCGTGGAGAAATCATTCCTAAGACACCTAAATGGGCAAATTCGTCCCACATACCAAGAAATAATTAAATAAAAACTTACCGTCGGTCAAAAAATAGCGATTGTTTTGGCAGCCTTGCGGTTGGCCCGCCTTAACGTGGTCAGCCTGCGCGCAATAATTTTGCGTGAAAGGCGCAACGCCTAATTTCGACATTGAAATTAAAAATTTTTATGAAATTTTTTGTAAATTTCGCATTGTATCTTCTAAAGTAAACAAAATGTTAAAGAACATTTATCGTTACTTCAATATCAATACAATATACGAAATTACCGAAAATAATTTTATGGGGTCCTTGGGCTGGACGAAAAAAAATTTGTTCCGAAAATTTTGTGCGACGCAGAGCACAAGAAAAACACGACTTTTGAAATTGAAAATGAAAATTGGTCGTAAACCTCCCCAAATGTAATCCAAAAATTTTAGCGTCGGGTATACAAATTAACAATATTATTCTGAAAATTTGACCCTTGGCTACACAAAATTTAAGAAAGGTATTAAACAAATATAAATCGGTTAAATAGCACAAAAAATAAAAATTTTATTCACATAAAATACACGTATACGGCATTTTCTGCTAAAAATTTTTAGACACCGAAATAACGACCGGATGATCTTCGGTCTCCGCGAGATTTCCAGTTGCGTTAACTGGAGTATCCCGGAAGACATGCGACATTTCGTGTCGAGACCATCTGGTACCTTCGTATCGAAAGTGTTTTAGCCTACTTGCCGATACGACCTGCTTTTTAAGCGGGTTATTCCAATGCGCTATTGTGAGCACATTGTCTTTCAATCTCTTATCATCGATGATGATATATGGTCCTTGCCAAGGTAAGCCCAATTTTTTCTGTCTGTCTACTTTCAACAGAACCCAATCTTGATTTTTAAAACCAGAAGTTTTAATTTTGTTATCAAAATATTTCTTGCTGTCCTTAGCATCTTTTTGTATGTTTTCGGCGATACTTTCGTACAAATTTGTAAGATGGGTAGCCAAAACATACTTATAAGCCTCATAGTCATTAGGCATGACTATTCTAAGAGCAGCAGTGAAATTGATACCAAAATTTGCTTCATGCCCCCGCAGCAGTGAAAATGGCGAGCATTTCGTTGCTGCGTGAGGTGTGGCATTATATGCAAATACTACTGCACTGAGGTACCTTGGCCATTTATTGTTATCCTCAATTGCAACTTTTCGCAGCTGCTTTATTAGAGTTTGGTTAAATCTCTCAACCATACCATTACCCTGTGGGTGGTATGCTGTTGTGAAAATTTTTCTGCACTCTAACAGTTTACAGACTGCTTTCATAAGATCTGAATTAAATCCAGATCCGTTATCACTAAGAAGTTTTCTTGGGGTACTGTGCCTAAATATCACATGCTCTAAGAATGCATCCACTATGGTTTCAGCTGTCTGATCAGGAATCAATATAGCTTCAACCCATTTAGTGAAATAATCCTGAAAGACAATGACATATGGGCGACGTTCCCTCAAGGGAGCAATCCCTACTATGTCCACAGACACAATATTGAAGGGACCCTCCGGTATAATGAGTATCAATGGGGATATGGAGCTTTTACCAGGAGTAGCCACTTGGCAGACAGGACAAAACTTCAACCAATTTCTGACATCTTTTTCAATGCCAGGCCACCAGAACCGCTGTTTGACAATACCCAGAGTTCTTTTGAACCCTTGGTGTGTCATTATAACAGCTCCGTGATATTGGTGAAGTATGCTGTCTCTGAGGGAATTCGGGACCACGATCTGATCATGGCCACGTCCCTCAGTTTCCCTATAAAGAACTCCGTTATCCTCATAGAATCCACCATGATACTTCGTAGTGCTTTTGACCCCTAATCTTTCCCAAATTGGGGTAAGATTAGTGTCTTCTTTTTGCAATTGAGCGATAACATTTAGATCAATTGGATAATTGATCTTATCATCATCCTTCTCTTCACTTTCTCCTTCGTTCACCTCTTCAAACTCCTTTTCTCTATTCGGGAAAAGCCAAGCAATATTTTCAGGATCATTTGGTACAGATGTACCCTGTTCTTGATTTTGTGCACTCTGATCCTGAAGTTTTGCTTGTCTTCTAGTTGTGACTGCATCAACTACCGTAAGCTTCTGCATTTCATTTCTGCTCTGCAATACATCTTTGGTAGTTGGTGCAATGTTGTCATTTTTTACCGTCAATTCCTGGATATCCGTCAATTCCTTGGTCTGCTCGAGGACAATTTTTTCGTCTCTACTTTCAACCTCTTCGTCCCTCATCCTCTGAAATTGTTGTACCAATATTTGGGTTTCAATTTCATTGGTTTGAGTTCCGAAATTACGAAATTGAATTTTGAAGACATATTCCCATTTTGGTGGGTTTTTGTTCTTAGCGTCTTCGGGTTCATCTTTTCTTGAGAGAAAATCAGCCATTGCGATTTGTCTACCGGGCACATACTCCAACCTATGATTAAATTGATTTATAATGGAATACCATCTTTTCAACTTATCATTAGTTTGAGTATTCACTTTCATAGATAAAAGAGGTTTGTGATCAGTTTTGATCAATACTTTTTGCCCAAACAAATAGTGCCTGTAGACTTTAAGACCATAGACAACCGCTAGGCATTCTCGCTCTGTAGCACACCACTTCCTCTCATCTTCCTTAAGGATTCAGCTGCTATAGGCTATTACCCATTGGTCATCTTTAGTCTTCTGATAAAGTACTGCTCCCAGTGCGGTTCCACTGGCATCTGTTTGGAGAATGAACTCCGCAGTTCCATCCAAAACAGGATACCGTAGAAATGGCACTGAGGTGAGTGCTTTTTTCAGTTCCTCAAACGCTTGGCGATGTTCCTCTGTCGCTCGGAACTTCTTCTTTCCCGTAGCGGTAAGCTTATACAACGGTTCTGCAAGATCTGCAAGGTTTGGGATAAATTTCTTACACCATTGCAGTATCCCCAGAAATCGTTGCATACGCTTAACGCTATTGGGAAATTCAAATTCTGTAATAGCCTTCACTTTTTTCGTATCTGGTGAGATTCCATTTTCATCCAGTATGTGTCCAAGAAAATGAACACTTTTTGGAAGAAATTCGCACTTCTCCGGTTTAAGTGTTAGCTTTGCTTTCCGAAGAGCTTGCAAGACCAATTCTAAATTCTCCAAATGTTCTTCATAAGTCTTGTAGAACACAATGATATCATCAATATAAACCAGGCAGACTCTGCAGACTAGACCATGCAACACTCTCTCCATCATTCTCTGAAACTCTGCAGGTGCATTTTTAAGTCCGAAAGGCATAACTTTAAACTGATATAGGCCTTCCTGACATATTAATGCAGTTTTCTCCTTGCTACTCTCCTCAAGTGGGACTTGCCAATATCCAGACTTTAGATCCAAAGTGGTATAAAATTTTGCATTACCTAGACAATCCAAATAATCATCCATTCTAGGTATAGGGTACCTATCCTCCTTAGTAACCTCATTTATACTTCTGAAATCCACAACTGGTCTCGTGGAACCGTCCTTTTTCCCAACTAGGAAAAGTGCAGCAGCCCACGGTGACCGGCTGGGTTCAATAACTCCTTTATCTAACATGTCTTGGACTTGAGCTCTAATCCCTGATCTTTGGTTAATGGGAGCTCTGTAATAATGTTTTGCCACTGGCATTGCATTACCAGTATCAATTTTGCACGTAAGATACGGTGTTGTAGTTAAGGGATCATTGGGTAAGCTGAAAACATCCCTGTATTTAGACAGTTTTGCTACAGCTGTTTCCTTTAATTCCTCATCGATATCAGCCTTGGAGATCATTTTATATAGCGCTTCCCTAAATGCCAATGCATCATGCACGGACATTCTGGGAGTGGCATTAAAATTATCTTCAACACTAAATATCCCACAACTCGTACTTTGTACTTCTGATACTCCTGAATTTTCTTGTAATATTGAGTCACAGTAGCCTACAACCTGATTAGGTTGCAATTGGCATCCGGAACCCGTATTATTCGAAATCATCAGAACAAAGTCTTCCCGTTTACCATCAACCAGTGTGCTATCAACTCTGAACTTCTTTTCTTCTTTATTTCCCTCTATGACCAAACAATTGAGATCTGTTTTAGACGATCGTTCCCATAATCTTGCCTTAATAAGCACATCAGTTCCGTGTGGTATGTATACTTTCGTACATGATACCACTGGAACCACTATACCTAATTGGCAGATCCTGGAGTATTGATCCTCTTCAGGACTTGAATGTACTATAGGTGCTTCCCCTATACAATCAATAGCTTGTATATGACTGGCGTGATCTTTAGGTACAACACTTATAGCTTTCTCAACTCCATTAAGTTTCATGATACCTTTACCAAAATCTATCATCGCGCCAACATCTGGATGTGCTAAGAAATCCGTTCCAATTATGAGATTTTCCTCCGCATTAGGAATGATTATGGCTTTCACCAAGAAAACTCCAAATTCACAATGCATTTTGAATTGTATGTAACCATGTGCATGTACTACTGCACCATCAGCAACAGTGACTTTTAGTATCTCAGGATATCCGGTATATTCTTCATCAAAAGCTTCCTTAAGAAACCATGAAGACATCACCGAACACTGAGCACCAGTATCCACTAAAGCCTTGGTGTTAGTATTACATACGGTCACATTAATGTGAAATGGGAGAGTTCGAGAAAATTTAGAAAACCTTAATCGTTCCTCCTGATTAGGAATTATCCCATGCTTGAACGCTTTCGTAACTTTTGAATAATCCTCTTTCATCATGGCACACTTCAATACTCCAGGCCATTTCATCTCACTAACACCTTGACCCGTAGTGGCAATGCTATTAACACTTCCAGCAGATCCCAACTCTGTCTGACTGGATGTGGATGGTTGACTACTGGAAATGGCTTGCACACTTGGACTAGGGTTACTGATTTGAACCTGACCTTGAGGGGGAGCTGTGATCATCAGCTGTTGGTTTGGGGCTGGCAGTTGTGGTGCCATATAGAGTTGCTCATTCCGCAATCTATTCTGGTAATCAATGAATCGTTGATAAGTATCATAATCCATAGTATCACCATAATAACCTACGGCATGAGCACCTCTACTGCTCCCGCCAACATATCCTCCTCTAAAGCCTCCAAACTGTTGCCTGAAACCTCTGTTTCCACCATATCGATTATCCCAATTACGTCCTTGTGCATTTTTCCATTGAAGGGTTTTACATTCGGACGTGTCATGAGAATTATTTCTATGGTATCGACAATATGGTTTCCTGAACTCGTTTCCACCAGGTTTTTGGGGTTTACCCTTATTAACTTTGGCAGAAATTTCATTCAATTTAGCATCAGTCTTTTGGCTTATCTCCTGATAACACTGAGCCAACTTCGCAATCTCCTGTGATAATTTTGCTAGAACAGAATCACTGCTAGGTTCCTCAGGCTCTTTTCCCTTTTGGGGAGTAGTAGCCATTTGAGTCCCATGTGAGTTATTCTCTTCTATAGAAGTATCGGAATCCTTCTTTTCTGACACTAGGATCGGGGCTTGCTTCTCTCTCCTTGCTTGCTGTCGCATAGCTTTATTTTGAAACTGCCTTTGTGGGGCATTGCCAAATTTATTTCTACCGACATAAGCCACTTCAGCTTGCCCTTCACCCATCGTCACCTCATTTATCACAATTGGAGATTCCGCAGTTCCTCTCTTTTTATAAGCAGCTGTGTTCCGCTTATCAATCTTGTGCACATCCTCTGCTAGATCATGCCATGTTTCATACTTCTCTCTTTCATCTAGCAACTCCATCTGATACTCTTCAGATGCTTTATACAAAAAGGTATCAATTATGAAACGATCTCTGAACTCTTCGGTCTTATTAGGATACAATCTATCTACTAGCACACTAATTCTCTTGAGGAATTTCACTGGAGCTTCATCAAATTCCTGCTTTATGTTCATCAGCTCCCTTGTTTGCATACCGACATTTGAATCTGGAGCTTGCACTTTGAGCAACTTTCTTCGGGCTTTTTCGTAACTTTTGAACCTTTTGGCAGTAGCTTTCGGTACACCCTTAGAAAGTGCTCGTAAGGCAGCCAGCTTCATTTTATCGGTAGTCTCTGAAGTAAATTCTGCCTCTAAATCATTTAGGAAGCTGAGAACTTGTGTCTCAGTCATGTCATCGAGGAGTAGCTTTGGCTTTACAGCCTTCACTATATCTGACACAGTAGGCTCCAATCCATCCACTGAGGAGTCATCAGAATCTGATGAATTTCCTCGTGTGGACTTTTTGGATCGTTTGTGCTTCGATGTAGTATGTTTGCTTTCCTTATGACTACCTGCTGCTTCCTCATCAGCCTCTTGGAAAAATTGAGCAACTATATCACTTGCTTGTTCTCGAACAGCAAGCGGTTCAGTTACCCGTTTTTCCGTAGAAACCTCTGATTTCACAGCAGGTTTGACTGTGAACTTTTGCTCTGACTCATCTGCTTCCATCTGCCGTAACCTTTGGTCATTGGCAATACAGGTTGCAGACGTCATTGGCAAAGTTCTACACCTATCCTGAGTTTGCAATGGTCTGTCTGTAGTCCTACTCACTCGGATATCCCTTTCCTTTTGATCCAGGACGAATCTTTCCAATAGTCCTTGGACTCCGACCATCGAATCGGCCATTTTGTCAATTTTGACGTTTAGTCGTCGAATTTTGTCCTCCTTTTGACTCATTTCGAATCGTAAGTCATCCAATGGATCATGACGGTAATCATCCCGAATAATATTATCCATATTTTCGTTAACGTATTCGCGATGATACGTATCGAATCGTTGTCGAGGTTGTCGAAAACATTCCTCTCTAAATTGATCAAATGGATCAATATGATCCTCGGCCAATTTCGGCCTTCTATCAATAGGCGCCAATAATTGAGCGTCTCTATCTTCGGCAGTTAATAGTTCCTTTGCCGTGGCCATATTATTGATATTATTTGTGGCCATTATAGGCGCTACGGAAGTGGGAGCGCTTACTGGGTCCAATTTTACCTCAGCCCGCTGGCTTATGGCACTTGAGTCGGAGCCTTTCCCCTTGCTCGTAGTATTAGATACCACGGGCAGTGGGAAAGATTTATCCAACTCATCATGCCTTACACCAGGCGGAGTCCTCGGTAAAGTCGTACCAGAGGCTAAATCCTCAGCATTTTTGGACATTTTGAGCCCTAAGTCGTTGTAAAAACCTTTAGGTTTTGTGACACCTCGAGTGACTCTGCGCTCTTCCGTATTGCAAGTGTCAGAAGCCACCACTTGTTATGTTTATATCTCTGCTGAAGTCAGAGGAAGTCAGCAATGTAACTCAAGTCCTATTGGCTTGTACTCAATCGACTACTATAGGTCACTCAAAGGAGCTTCCTATTAGCAATCAACTGAACACAGTGCAACAGTCCTTAAGCAGAAATAAACACAACCTTCAGTCACTAATCAGCAACTGGAAACTCTAACTCTTGCAATCGAAGGGCACTCAGGGTCTCCCCAGATGCCTCCTAAAGGTTCACACAAATACACAAAACTCACTTCAATAATATCCAAAGGAGCTGGGACCTTACCTTGGCTTGGTTCCCGTGTAAGGCGACTCCCTCCTTCCGCTTAATGCGGGAGTAAGAATAGTATAAATAATAAATAATAATGATGAATAATAAGTAATAATAATATTACTATCAATATGCAAATCCTGGTGTGGGGCTGTCGACGTTTGCCTTTACTAGGCGAAGCAAAACAATACAATATTATAACGGACGCGACTCGCCCACGACACACCAAATTTGCAGAAGGTAAACACGAATAATGAATGTTTCTTCCTTTTTTGGTGGAATCGTAACTTTGTCGATTCACCAATTTTGCATAGATGTGGGATTGCTACTACCGTAAGCACATCCCCAACAAACCGAATACATGAGTTCTGGAGCAAGCTTCAGCAATGCAAATGTTTTTTGCACTAAACTATAGTATGTTTTTTATAAAATGTTTCCAAGTAGAAAAGTGACACAAACCAGTACTGTCGTCAAAATCGCTTAGATGAGCTCTTATTGTAAAATTATTCAATCGAAAAATTGTTAAAGGTTAGTTCAGTATGCTCGCAAATTTCCATTGCTCTATTGTATACTGTTTATCAGAAAATCGTAAAAACCTGAAATGCTACTTGCTTTCCACATTGATAATTTGGAGGCATTTCAAGAAAAACAGACTATAGGACCTAATTTATAGGCCCAAAGAGATAGCAAGTGTTCACTCAATTTAAACTAGGAGTTCAAAGAAGCAATATACATAGTCCGTTTTTCATAAAATGCCTCTAAGTTGAAAAATGACCAAAAACAGTGTTTTCGTCGAAACCTTGAATCTTTTACAGTAAGGTTTTCGACTCAAAAAATTGATAAACCTTGTTTTAACATTCTCACAAATTTCCAGTCCCATGTGACCTACGCTCTCGCAGAGAATTCTAGAAAAATGAAATACAACTTGCCTTCCACTTTCATTATTTAGAGGCATTCCAGGAAAAACATAACACAGAGTATCATAACTGGTTTTGCTTTTGAGGATTATATATTGGCCAAGAGTACAGAATCAGGTTTCAATAGTTCAGGCTTGTTTGCTAGCACCAAATCGTACGGTGGTTAGTAATGTATGTTCCTACAGTCTCATTTACTGCATAAAAGTAGGTGTCTCAAACTATATGCATCGAGGTAGGAGCATCAAAGTAGACAGCCAGCTTTCGAAGTTCTGCTGTGAGCTTTAAGGGTTGTGGATTGTTTGTCTCCACGAAGCTAAGAAGTTAGAAATTCATAAATCGAATTTAGGATTTCTAGAGTAAGCTTCAAGAGTTCGGGAGTGTCTGTATAGAAACAAGAGCTAATCATTAGGTGTCGAAAGTTCAGGAGTGTCCACTGCAAAACTAGGCGTTCAGGAACAGGGGATTGGAACGTTCGGGGAATAGAGACTAATGCATTGTTCGGGGAAACGGGAATTGTACTCATTATCTGGGGAATCTTGACCTTCGGGGAACAGTTCAGAGAATTGGGATATTCAGGGAAAAGAAACATTCGGGGAATGAAGACACAATCAAATAAATATAAATTCTTAATACTGTCGGTCCGGATTTTCAGTCTGAAACTGTAATTGTTTTAAATACCTGATTTTAAATACCAAATTTTAAATACCTGTGAGAAAAATCAATGATTTCATGTTCATCGCAATAGGAAAATTCCATTAAAATAAAGATATGTGGGATTCGCCACATTTTCACATTTCAATAATTGGGATTTCCGATGCTTCGTGAGAATAAATGCCGTTTGACCGTAGTCTTCCATCGTATAACAAAGTTAACAAGATCATAATAATTTATTTTCTGAAAATAATTCAAACTTCAACGAAATTTTAATCCACTTATTTCTATTGTGGTGCGAAATTTCGTGGGAAAATTTTTGAGTGTGTCCTTTTTCCCCGGACATCCATTTTCTCCGAATGTCTCGATTCCCTGAAAGTTCCTATTTCTCGAAGGTCCCGATTCCTCGATTGATGAATTAAATTGCCGTTTCCCCCAACACTACATTAATCCCTATTCCCCGAATGTCTCCCGATTCCCCGAGTACTAGGGATGGGACGGATCCACTTTTTTGACGAATCGGATGCGGATCCAGAACAGCAAATCTGACTGGATCTGGATTTTGTATATAGCATATATATGTGAATGAATACTCGTGTATGTTTAATTTTTCGAGATCAAGTTGTATGAATTCATATTTCTAAGCAGTTCAAGATTGTTATGATAATCATTGAAATGAGCAGCAATTATAAGCAAGAGCTCAAAATTTTTAGGCTAGGCTTTTTAGCAAGCTACTTTCGTTTCGGATTTTCAGTTGGAAAATGATTGTATTAGATAAGTAAGGAAAGAATGTGAGAAAAATCAACAATTTCATTTTCATCGCAATTGAAAAATTCCATGATGAAAGTATGTGGGATTCGCCACACTTTTACATTCCAGCAATTGCGATTTCCGATGCTTCTAAGAATGTCGCTTGACTACAGTCTTTCATCGAGTAATAAAGTTAGCAACAAGAGCTTAGCAACTTATTTTTTGATAATGATTCGGACTTCAACGACATTCCAATACACTAATTTCCACTATTGTGGGAATTTTGTGCGAAATATCATGGGAAAATTTTTTGTGAACCGGGGAACTTACAATTCACAATGTTTCTCCGGAAAAATTAGCAATTTACAAAATGCAATCTAAAAATAGCCTTCGTCGATTTTCGGGAAAACGGTAATTGATAATTTCAGGGAATAGGGACTTTTGGGGAATGGGGATACACTCATACATTCGGGGTGTTTGCTCGTACCCAACCAGGAGTTTGGCCATTCAGGAGTTAATTGAGTTCAAAAGTATTAGGTCTCAAAAGTTCACGTGCGTTTCTTGTACCAAACGGGGCGTTCAAGAATCTGATACAGGTGTAGTTTTCAAGAGTTGAAGAGTTTTTGCCCAAAACTAGCAGTTTTAGCGCTCAATAGTAGACGAAAGATTCACGATTGTTTGGTTGCACCAAATAAAAAATTTTAGGCATATGATTCAGGATATCAGAGCATCACAGCAACAATAAGGAAAATCCGGGGAGGTCAATCAATTTAACCGCCTCTAACTGCGTCAAAAATGGGACATTCTATTTAAAATCATGATTTTCGATAGAACCCAGTGGGGTCTATCGATTGATGGTGCGTTTTGAAACGAGAAACCTCCTGATAGCCTGAAAAGTCACTAGGTGGTCTGAGTCATACGCCTATCTGAGTGAGCCAAACGCTTTCTGGGTGAAGTCTAAACCGTCCCATAGCCATACGCCTCAATTCCCATATGAGGTACACATTTGCGTCATAATTTACCTGCAATCCATGGCTGCATCCCGATTAAATGGCAAAAATGGTTTTTGTTTGTGGCTGGTCAAGTCGAATTTCAATAATCCATGATCGGAAAACAAATCGCGCAGATCAAGGGCTTCACGTTCTGTGCTCGCGTAAATATTTGAGGCATCAATGAAACTGGTGATCTGGTTGATTTGTTCGCGCGGTTGAATTTTGTTGAAAAAGAGCGACGTTTCGCCTCAAAAAACGAACTTTGAACCGTCGTAGCTTAGTCAGAAAAAGATCAAGCATATTTAGATGGTTTTTTGATCATCAATAACGTTTCTTAGCTTTCAAAATTGAAGAAAAATTCATTATCACTTGAAAAAATTTCACCTCATCTTTTTCTTTTCGATACTTGTAGAAGTGAAGTCCACTTTCAAAATCTGTATGATTAAATGTGAAACTCTATAGCAAGAATTCCCAATCAGAAAACCATTTTCAGTGTGCATAATCACAGTTTATCTGGAATAGAATCAGCATCAGATTGGCTACAAAATCATCGACTGATCTAAATACGGGAAAATTCCGTTTTTCGTTTCGTTTTTCGTTTCGTTTAGCAGAATTAGTAAATTTTTGCGTTCATTCCGATTTTGCTGAAATCGTGAAGTTGTTGCTTTTTTTCTCAGTTTCCTTCCTTTGGGTTCATTTTGTCAATAATGTTTCTTTGCTATATTTTCCTTTTCCTACTTTCTCGATCCTGAGCTTGTCGTTCATTCTGGCCAAGTTTTGGTTGTGCCCGTTCTTTCTTTTGTATCGCAACAATTTTTCACTTTCATTTTTCTGATTCAGGGTTCGATTATTTTTATTTTCACAATATACCTTATTTTTTAATTCGCATTCATTCCGTTGCTTTTTCTGACGTTTTTAGTGTTTTTTGACTGTTTTTACATTTTCAATGCTTCTTACGTTTCTTCATTATGTTTCATGTGATTTTGTCTTCATGATTAATTTCATATCAACAAATATTCCGTTATAAGTCTCACTGTCCTTCGCTTCTCAATTTTTTGTTTTACTGTCTTCTCTTCTTTTCTGTGCTTATTTTTTGTATTACTAATTTTTAAATTTGTGTTAGTCATTATTTTATCTAGAAACTCTTTCATGTGAGGTTTCATGTCGATCTTTGAGATTTTCTTCATTTCCAACATTTTTTAGTTGTTATAGTTAAACATTTCTCAACTTTCTGACATTTATATTATGCTTTTTGTCCTAGTTTTCTACCATTGTTCATTTGTTCTGTAGTCAATTGTTTATTTCCTTTTTCTAACTTTCAGCCGGTGACATTTTATTTTTTTCCTGAATTTTGTCGAATTATTTGTTTACCTTTTTTACAGTTTTTCTTTTTCAATTATATCCGTTAATTTTTTCATTTTCTTTTTGCTATTATTTTTCATCTCTTAAAATTGTTATTCTGAACCATTTCCGCATAAACTTCATGCTTTTTCTTATTTTTTCTTTTTCCGCTTTCCTCAACTCACCCGAACCGCAAACGGCGCTCGATCGCTCCATCTCTATGCAAGGCAAACTTTTAATTCTCGGATCGTCTTTGGGCACTTCTATATTGAAGCAGGGCGGGCTATTTGTGCAGGCCGCTTTGCATCTCAAACCACCGTCGAATTGTTCTATACTGGGCGATAATATGGCAAAATCTAAATCGTGGTCCAAAAATTGGCCCCACTGCATCAACATATGGCTATGGTTGGGGTCATCGGTCACCCCTCGGCTGGCCACTACTTCGTTGACCACTCGTCTAGGGTTAGGTTTCGGGAAACCGTGGTACAGCTTGCGCCTGGACCAGCCTACCGGTTGGTCAAAACCGTTTTCGTAGATGGGTGGCACTAAACGCTTGAAAGCCGTATAGCTAGAACCCGAAGTGGGATTTTGTAAGTTGTTGCAGGTGCCGTCGTAGGTGCGGTATTTGTTGTGAAAACACATGTCATCACAGTTGGGCTCTTCGTGATGGACGTTGCAGCCCGACAATTCGGCAATCATTTGCAGGTGGGCTGACGAGAGAAAATTTTCGTATTTGAATTCGTCCAGTTCTAATTCTAGACCAGATGAGATGTACCTGTTAAAAAATATTTTTTGACAGGTTGGTCCGAAAAACACGTTCGTCTAAAGTACCCGTAGAACGTCAGCCAGTAAAGCTAGACTGTTAGGTTTTTCTCGTCAGATAACCTACCGTCTCATGGTATCTTCACTCAAAATTTCATATCTATATCAACAGCATCCTGTGAGCTGTACTCATTCATAGCGAACCACTACTTAATGATGTCAATGTGTACTGCACTTCCTCCAAATTAGGCAGTCGGCAGGATTTCGCTGTTGCAATGTGAATTTTACTGTAAAAATTTTAATTCATCAATAATAACTGAACAGATTAAACAGTAAAAGTCAGGTTTCTGAGGTAAATCGTTGATTATCATTATAAGAGAATCATTGTTTCGCGGAAAATTTGCAGTATTTTCCTCGATTGAGAACTACTCAAAGTCAAATCTTCATAATTATTTCATCTGAAGTTTTTCATTCGGAACTGTACCCTCCAGCAATATTTACCCTTAAATTGGACGATTTTTTTGAAATCTATCAAAAATTATTTATTAAAAACCACAAAAATTACTAAGTTTTGCACCAACCAGTCTGTGAATTTCGAACATGCATGAAATGCTGACATAGAGCAATTTTGCAATCGAACGCAAACAATTGGAACTTTAGATATACTCTGGTTACTGTAAGTTAGAACTTTTCGATTTGCTGATTTTCGGGCTATCCTGTTTTTTGCAAATTCAATGATATTTATACCAACAGATAGCCCTCATTGAGAACTTTCAAAAACGTAAAATTCAAATTTGTAGCTTTTTTGATGTGAAGTTCGCTTTTAAAGCTTGAAATTTCACACCGTTTTCGGCCAAGTATGGAACAGAATCTCATGTATAATTTCGTTCTTTGATTGTGATAGACCATTCAAAATGTCCTTCTTTTGATACTCTGTACCAAAGTCATAGGATAAAAAATTTACGTATGATTCCTGGAACTTCCTTGATTTCTGCAAGAATTTTAAGGAGTTTCAGTTCTAGAATTTCTAGGAGAAGGATTTCCTTCAACTTGACTTTTCATATAACTTACTTACACGAGGAATATTTGTTCTGGAATTTGAAGAACATTATGTCAGTACTCAGATTCTCCTTTACGTTTCTAGAAGAGATTTTTCCCGGTATCTGGTTTTTCCCATAGCGATTTTCTTCATTAAGGAAATGACCCCGAAAATATCTTGGAGACGAAGCTTTTAGACACTGAATCGAAGAACTTCATTGGGCAGATAGAAGAACTCTACAGTAAGCTTCAGTTCTCCAGAAATTTCTCGACTAGAACTCTCCTGTTTCTTTCTTGAATCTTACATTTGAATTATGCTCATACTTTTCGTATAATTTTTTGAAAAAACAAGACAGTAAAGTGCTCGTAGAAAATTTAAGAATGATTTCCTAATACATGCGGTCCCCCATATCTTTTATGAAGAAAGTTGTACTCCAAGAATAATCATTTTACTGCTTTCTTCAAAGCAGAAGAAGGTTCTCCCGGAAATCGAAGAATATTTTCCTGGAACTTCAGTCGTCCTAAAACTAATTCGATTCTTCATTGGAATACCTGATGAATAATTAACGGTGTACAACAGAATTCTTCAGAACATTATAGAATGTTCCTTTGAAATTTTCTTGAAGAGAGCTCTCCTGGAACATGCATTCTGATGACAAACAAGAAAGCTCTTCTGGGACGTGAATAGTCCCATGGAACTTGAGTTCTACTGCAATTCCTCGAAAAAATTTTCTGGCCACTCAAGTCGTTCTGGAATCTTGAAAAAAATACATTTTTTCAAAGAATTCAGTGCTCCTGTCACTTTTAGCCAGACCTGTATACAATGTGCTAATGTGCTGATATTTTCGATTTGCTAGATGATGCCGTCAGCCAAAAAGAAAACCGAGAAAATCACTTAAAAATCCACTATTTTTCGTAAACGTAGACGAAACAACAAAAATTAATCAATCTCCAAAAAAAGACAATAAAAAATCAAAAATTAGGCAGGCCACAGCCCTGCACTGCTTTCAGCCTTTAGATTTTTCCTAGAACTTGATTTCGAGGGAAAATATCTTCCACTCATTCATGACTCGCACAATTTCATAATCATGCATCTAGTCGATAAACCGACACGATACAAAATTTACCTTTTGAGCAGCCGTAGCGTTTGCTCGTAAATTTCTCTACTGCGGGCCAATTCAACGGCTTCGGGACTGGGAAAACGGAACAGAGCCAAAAGTTCGGCCGGATTTTTCAGCTTTTTATTGAAAAGGTTCAAACGGGTTGAGTTGATGGCCCGATCGATGTCAAAAGTCGCCCGGCGTATGCTGTCCACGATTAACTCCCGGGTCAATGGCTGTCGAAGATGAGTCGTCGATGACGCCAACGGCGCTGGACCATCTTTTGTTAAGGTCAATTTGGCGTCAGCCGACATAGCGCCGATGTCGTTGACGGCTTGGCAAGTGTAGTAGCCTTGGTCCGAAGGGCGCACATCATAGATGTACAATGTATTTTGGGCGCTGACTTCGTAGTGGCCCTTGATCGTCGGGATCGGGTCGCCGTTGAAGCGCCATGTAATTTTGGGAACAGGTTCGCCCACGCTGCGACATTGGAAAGACGCCGCACCACCGACCGGGATAGTCTGGTGTTCGGGAGCTGTGGTGATTTTGGGTGGCGCACTGGCCTTAATTTGAATGGAAGCCGCAGCCCGTACGGAGCCGGCGACATTGATTGCTTGGCACGCATAGACACCTCGGTCTTCGCGGAGCAAAGGGTAGATAGTCAATTTGGTGCTGTTGTTCTCCAACACTTGGCGCCTGGTTTCTCGTAGCGGCCGGTTATCTTTGAACCACAAAATCGACGGGACAGGGTAGCCCTTTGCTTCACAATTTAACGCGATGCGGCTTCCTTCGAACGAGTAATGATCGAAGGGTTTTACAGTGATTTCTGGTGCATGTTTCACTTTCAATCGTACTTTATAACCAACCTGACTCGATGGTCTGGGAAAAAGTAATTTACAAACTATTATTTTTAAATGCATGAGGGAAAGAAACACTGCACTCCATCCATTTTAAAATGATCGATGCAGCGATTTCATGGAAGTAAGTTCAAAATATAAAATACAAATCTATTATTGTAATCAATTTTTAGTCAGTGTGCGGCATACGGAACTGCCGAAAATTTCCTTGGATGACCCGGTTAGGTGTTCACTAATTTCTCGATTAGGACTCAGGTATCGACGCAGTTCTGTCCAAATCGGGGATGGATAAACACTTTATTTTTTCAAGGATTTGGCCTTTCCCATTCTCATGAAAAAAATTTAGCGGTTTCCTACAGTATAAATTTTTTCACTAAATCAATATAGTTAATCAAATTGAATTTACTGTTTTTAGTTTTTACTGTGTCTATCATTTTAGATTAAATGAGCTATAAGCTTCAGAGGGGCCCAGAAAATGGCCTGGCTAAATCGGCCGACACCAGCCTACTCATCCGGTGTCGGCCGACGCGATCCGTATCCGGTGTCAGCCGACACTATCCAACGAAGTATGGCAGGGCCTTGAGGATCTGTATTGGTTCATCCACCGTTTCAATTTAATCACCTGCGTTAATTCAGCCACCAGGGGCCGGTTTCATCAAAGAGACTTAGACTCCAGCTGAGCTGTAGCTTAACTCTGTATGCTATACCATTGTCGTTAAGCTGCAGCTCAGCTGTAGCTTAACTCATACACACAAAACATATCGGGAAAGTTAAGCTGCAGCTGAGCTGCACCTCAACGAACGACAATGTTATAACATATAGAGTTAAGCTACAGCTTAAGCTGCAGCTCAGCTGGAGCTTAAGTCTCTTTGATGAAACCGGCCCCAAGAATTTAAAAGAAAGCCACTGACGTGACATTTGGGTCCCAAAACCCGTTGAGAAACGGAGAAATAGAAATAAACTTGGACTCACCCCCTACATTCGTAGACTCCAGCGTCTTTAGGTTTCAAATTTTCAATGGTCAACATAGAATTTCGAACGTTGAGTCGACCGTTATGATCCAAATTTTCGGTCATTTGTTCGTCATTGAAATACCATCTTATACGTTGTCGGTCGGCGAGACGACACAAAATTTGAATTTTTTGACCAGGGTTTGATTCTAAAGTTTCAAGCTGTGCTATTTGACGACGTTTTCGACGACGTTTAAATTTGACGACCAAATTTTGGCAGTCGAGATGCTGATAATCATCGTTTTTATTTTTGACCGTCGAACAAGTCAAATTCACGATATCTGAAATTCTCATCACCAAATGATCATCATCATTTTCGCCAATATCGAAATTATTCGAGACTTTTCGATCAATTTTTAAATTTCGTAATTTGATCAGTGGCTTCAAAATGCGAACGGAAAAATTTTGCAATCGATTCCCTTTTAAATTCAAATATTTCAGACTTGTTAAATCTTTAAAACTGTCTCCGTCTATTTGATCTATAGAATTTTGATCCAAATTCAAAACGGTCAAAGTTGATAGACCCGAAAATGTATTCATTTCTATTTTGGTTAAATTATTGAATCTTAGATTCAAAATTTCCAATTTATGCAAATTTCCGAAAACAAAATCGTCCAGCGTTGTTAAACTATTGTTCGATAGAGCGAGACCTTGCAAATTTTTATAGCCCAACAAATCTTTTGCTTGCAAAACCTCCAAACCATTGTTCTCCAAATTCAAAATTTCGACGTTTTTCGGCAGATCTACAGGAAAATCGATCAAATTTCGATCAGAGCAATCGACCGTGGTCCCGTTACATTGGCAAATTTGGCATACTGTAGCCGAAATTTGCATAAAATTTATGCAAATGACTGAAAATTCTAAAATTCGACGCATCCCTAATCGAGAAACATTTCTGGCCTTTAACAACAAAATTTTATTTTCCAGCTAAATGTTTATAAATAGAATGCAAAGTTTTGCGAAGAGGTAGCATCTCTTTTCCTTGAAATTTCTGAACGTTCAATAACATATGTTCTTTGCGCTTTATAAATAATCCATTTGAAACGTTAATGGCCCGGGCCAGGGAAGAAACACGAAAAACCAACTCATAACGTGAGGGTGTCGGTTTCAACAAAAAACAAAAAATAGGTCACATAATTTCGTTTTCGTAACAAATTTGGCACATAAGGCGTTTGTCGACGACCCGGACGTCGGTGCCACAGGCGCCGTCGCCTAAACGGACGTCACAGGAGTCGCAGGCGAAACAAGACAAGTGGAAGATCATATCCAACGAATCGATGGCCATAGCAGCGCCGTTGCCTAAATTGTATAGAAGAAAAACTGAAACGAAATTTGACCATGCAAATAAAAATGTACGAACTTGTAGACAAGTATGATCGAAAATTTAAAAAATGAAAAATACGACTACAGAAGAAAAGAGAAAACCCCTTCAAAAAAAGTAACAAAAATAACGGCTTCAGTAAAATAACAAAAACTAAGTAAGGAATAAAAAATAGCGCCGGGAGCATTTGGCGTGCGCAAGCATACTCCTTCACAAAAATGCATGTTGCACAAAAATTCCTAGAACAGAGAACAAGGAAAGCGTTAAAATAAAACATAAAAGACACAAACAAGAGATAATTAAAAAACGCAGTAGAAAGCAGTAACATTGAACAGAATAGTTATGACGTCGGAAAGAACGTTCCCCCCACTAAAGTACTGTATTTTATATGATTTATATTGTATATTTTACTAACACATCACGCATGTTTATGACAAGCTTTTTGTAGGACTGAGATATTCCGCATAAAACCCAAAATCGAATCATAGAGGAAGAAACGGTAAAATTATGCAAAAATGGAAGGAAACCAAAAGGCATAAATAGTAAAGTGATGTCACACTATAGCTGTGACGTAACCATGTTCACAACTGTGCTATTGAATCCACGCGTGCTGAATATCTTGCTGACATCATGCATGATTGCGAAAAAATATTCAAAAAGTGTGACATATTCCATATGAGGAGAATCTAGAAGTCGAGCTCAACGGAAAACCAATACAGGGAAGAAAACAAAAAAACAAAAAATGAAGACAGTATAAAATATTTATCATATTAGTAAGCATACATTTTTTCACGAAGGTACGGTGTTTCATTTGCTTTTATATCTTCAGTATATTCCTGACGTCATGTCCTGTGACAAAAATTTCCAAGAAATGAAAAATATTGAGGCCAATGGAAATTCGAAATATTGAGGACAGAAGAGAAAGAAAGAAATACAACGAAAAGGAACAGGCAAGAAAAAATGCATCGTCAAATAACAGTATTAACCATAGCAATCACGATTTTCAAATAAGTAATGTATTTTGTATGTTGCTGACGTCATTACTGCTCCAACGTATATTTTCAAAAGAAACATTTTTAAGGGAAGAGAAGAAACGAATGACATGCACGAAACAAACAAACAACGTATAAACTGAACTATAATCAAGTAAAATGATAATTTGCTAACGTCAGCCATGACATTTCTTCGAAAAACCACTATTTTGTATGTTAAATAGTTCACATAAAATATTTTCCTGAAGCCACGTTCACTTATGAGAAATTTCTCTAAAAAAGTTTGTAAAAGTTCAAAATTTTAGGAGTCGCAAAGATCGGAAAAGAAAAAACAAGCAGAAAGAAACAGAACGCAAGAAACAAAAGAAAGAAACATAAAGAAAGAAACATAAAGAAAGAAACATAAAGAAAGGAACATAAAGACAGAAACATAAAGAAAGAAATATAAAGAAAGAAACATCAAGAAAGAAACATCAAGAAAAAAATAAACACAAATGAATAAAAAGAAAGAAACATGAGGAAAAAATGAGACAACCCCGAAACAAAGGTGCGAAAATTTGCTTTTTAAAATCTGTGTACTTATGACGTCATCAAAATGTTACGTCGTACGCTTTTCACGTCAAAGAGTACCTTTTAGGGCAGAGTTATATTAACATCTTGCTGACCTCATATTTATGTTCAACAAAAATTGATAAGAAAGAAAAAAAGGAATGAAAAGAAGATAATGACTAAAACTGTTACACAAAAAGCGTAGATTTCCAAGACATCGGTCACATACCGGCCGCTTATTACGTAGTTCAGAATACAACAATCTATCTTCAGTACAATATTGCTGACGTCAGATATCTAATGTATCTTGCTGACTTCAGAAATATTTTTTTAGCCTATGTCAAAAGAGGACACAAAATTTACCAATTTTTGTAGAACATTTAGAGCAAATTCTTTTGTCGTTGTCTTTTTTCGACCGATCCTTCGTCGATGAAGCTTCTTCGCTATCATTGGTCGGAAACTTGGGACTGGGAGGTCTTAAGTTCGCCTTACTGTAAGATTCTACTCCCCCCTCAAACGCTTTAGCGTTTTTAGCATCATTTTTATCCGATAAAACTGGAATCAATCCTGCGTTGATTATTTTATCTTCTAAAATTTGATTGGCCAACTTTTCCACGGATTCAATTCGTCGATCGGCAGCCGACAATTTTCGACGATTTTCCATCATTTCAGCTTTTTCCACCGGCGACATGTTATGGGACGACAAAGACGAAGAGCAATCGATCGCGCGGCGAGAAAGGGGCGGCGTTTCGTATAAAGAAGCTGAGCTTATTTTTCGGGATGGCGGCGCCGGACTGTTGGAACCGGACGTCGAGGAGCCGATGACGCTGCCTTGTTGTTTGCGATAGGGCGAAGCGGACAGAACGGATGGAGATTTTACTTTTGTAGAATCTTTGAAGGCCTGAAGAAGCTTGAAAAATGAAAATAAACAGGGAGTGATGTGAAAATCATAGATGCTAAACCCAAACGTTGAACCGTCGTAGCTCCGTCAAAAATGGTGACACAAGATTTTAGACTTTGACGAGATCCATCGATTAGTAACGGATTTCTAGCACTTCACAAGCAAAACATTGCCTGTCTAAAACAAATTTTTAATAGCACAAATTTTTAACCGAAAATCTGTCGTTTTTTTATAGATCACTATGGATTTGACTTGGATCTTCTTGTGCTTATCACCTTAAATGATTGAAGCTGATTTGAAAGGAGCGAATAGTACGGAAGGAATTGTCATCTTAAAGCTTCGGCTTTCATGGATTTTACAGGGACAATGGCATATCTTGTTTCAGAACTCTTGTTGAAGTTTGTTCCTTAATCTAGCCCCTCATAGATTGTTCTTTCCAAGCTTAACAGAAGATGTTTTCATATTTTTCCGTATCTTGGAGATAAAAAAATCCTATAAAATTTTGACCATGCTCCAAACATGTTTATCGACTTGGTTACTGTATTCACGATGGCACAGCCACGCTGTATCTTCGGTGCTGCGATATTTTTGTAATGCTATGCATCAGAGGTCCTCAAGATATGATTTTAGTTTGTGGCAATGAGGCACCCAGATATTCACTAAATGAGCCATTTTTCATGAAAATCGGGTATCCATTATTAAGACCTTTTAAGCAGGAGTAATACCCCTTCATATTCCTCTCTATTGCGAAGTCAGATAGGCACTAGAGTTTTCCATCATGATCATGTCTTGAAGATCATGACTGCAGATGTTTGACCTTGGCTTTAATTTTTGGAATATTTTCCGTCGTGTCATGAACCTTTAGCGTCAAAGTTCAAGTTTGAAAAGCTACCCTGTATCTCTATAGTCTCATAGAGCTTATTGCATGACCTTAAAAATGCGGTAAATAAAATAAAAGTCGATAGATTTTACTTTCGTAGAATCTTCGAAGAGTCAAAAGAAAATGAGTAGATAATGGCTGAAGTTTGTCTACTCATATCAACCAAAAATGGTGATCCAGCCTTTAAGTGGCGTTTTTGGATAGACTTCGACGACATCTACCGATTGGTATCCAGTTTGGTGCATTTTTTATGCAAAAAATATCTTGCCTATATACGTAATAGGATTTTTAGAAGTAGAAATTTTTGACCAAAAAGCAATTTCATACTTTTCTAGTATGGGACCAACATCACAAGTTATGTAAAATTCGATAATCTAGTTTGATTTAGGGTGGTCTGAACAACTTAGGCAGGTGCTATGTGAAGACTTATCAGAGGAAAATTTCAGCATAATTTTGACACATGCGACTTGTGTAATCATAGTAGCCGTTTCGATGTTACGCGATATTTTTCAAATTCTGGGATCAAGGACTCTTTTGTGATGTATCGTGCAGCGCGCGGCAGCGGCGCTAGGACATTATGCTTGTACGGAAAAGTGAGTTTTTTTTCTGAACTCAAAAATCTTAAAAACGGTACGGAGTTGAGAACTAAAAAAAGACCATCAGATAGATAATTGAATACACTTCCACGCGTGACCGGACATTAGAGCGCGGGATAATAGAGCGCGGACATTGGAGCGCAGAGACATTAGAGCGCAGGACGATAGAGCGCAGGGACATTAGAGCGCAGGACAATAGAGCGCAGGTACATTAGAGCGCCGGACAATAGAGCGCAGGGACATTAGAGCGCAGGACAATAGAGTGCAGGGACACTAGAGCGCGGAGACATTAGAGCGCAGGACAATAGAGCGCAGGGACATTAGAGCACAGGACAATAGAGCGCAGGAACATTAGAGCGGGGACATTAGAGCCCAGGACAATAGAGCGCAGGGACAAAAGAGCGCAGGACAATAGAGCGCAGGGACGTTAGAGTGCAGGGACATTAGAGCGCAGGGACATTAGAGCGCACCTGTTGGGCCGACAAAAATTAACCAACGTTCCATGGTCTGAATGAACGCGAATTTTAAAATTATTTTTGAACGTGAAAAAAGAGTACTATGAAAGCAGCTTTATTCCAGAAGTTGACAAAGTTTTCAAAAGCTGACAAAAAACTGCGTGTGATTCTGAATGCAAGTTAGAAATTCGAGATGAATTCGAAAATAACAAGATGACACAATTTTATTCAAAGGTTCAAAGGTTGGCAAGCAATAAATCAATAAAAATATGTGTGCGATTATGGATTAGAGGTAAATTCCATGTGAGCGACTGAATAACAAAATGCAAAAAAGTATGAGTAATAAGAAAGTAGACGAACAATGAGATATATAGAAGGAAAGAGAAAACCACGGGAAAATGAATACAAAGACAAAAAAGATAAGTAAAAAAGAAAAAATAAATAAAAAATAGGGGACAAGAAAAATTAAGAAAAGTGAAAGAAGAAAAAGGAAGAAAAAGAACAAAAAAATGGGGAAAAATACTGCATGGTAGAAAAACGCTTTGACCTGAACTTCTTTAGGGACACGAAAAAATTTGAAGAAAGCATTTTTGAGCTGAAATGTAGTTATTTTTCAAGATATTTTTTTCAGTTTTTTTTATTTTGCTCTGATCTGATTTTTCTGTGCTCTATCGTCCTGCGCTCCAATGTCCTTGTGCTCTATTGCGCCTATGCGCTATTGTCCTGTGCTCTATTTGTCAGGAATTTGTCTCGTGGGCAACGCGGAAATTTTTTTTACAATTTTCATATTTTTGTCAAATTAAACTGCCTTGATATATTTTTTCTTTTTTTTCTTCAAATCATTTCACAAAAGGAAACAAAAAACGAAACGATTGGAAAACTGGCAAGAAAATAAATAGATTAAAGAAGAAAAATGAAAAAATTGGAAAAAAGTAAATTTTGGCTGCAGTTTTTGATTAAGTTTTACAGATTTCTAATAATTTGTGTTTAAAAATTATTTTGATAAGTTTTATTTTTGGAACATGAGTATACCAGGCGCAATCGCCCCTACTCCCTGCATCCGCGAGTGCATTGTCCTGTGCTCTAACGTCCGCGCTTTATTGTCCTGCGCTCTAATGTCCCGGCGCTCTATTGTTCTGCGCTCTAGTGTCCCTGCGCTCTATTGTCCTGCGCTCTATTGTCCTGCGCTCTATTGTCCCGCGCTCTAATGTCCTTGCGCTCTATTGTCCCGCGTTCTAATGTCCGCGCTCCAATGTCCGCGGTCTAATGTCTCTGCGCTCTAATGTCCGCGCTCTATTGTCCCGCGCTCTATTGTCCCGCGCTCTAATGTCCCTGCGCTCTATTGTCTCGCGCTCTAATGTCCGCGCTCTAATGTCCGCGCTCTATTATCCTGCGCTCTAATGTCCGCGCTCTAATGTCCGCGCTCTAATGTCCGCGCTCTAATGTCCGCGCTCTATTGTCCCGCGCTCTAATGTCTCGGTAGCACTTCCACGATATGGTTTTAACTATCAAAGCTTACGTTCACATCTCAAGTTACTCACTTTACACTACAGAAAAAAATCAAAAAACGTGATCTCGTTTTACATAACATCTAGTTGCTTCTGAGAGATGGCCTAGGTAAAAGTCATTCGATAGCACTTCAAAAGTACTTCATTTAGTTTTTTAACATTATAACCCAATATTTGCATCGAACAGGCTGTCTCAAAATTTCAAGTGATTTCGAAAATATACTCTTTCCGCCTGCAGCTCGATCAATATTGGTCTCAAAAAAGTGTAATCTAGCTTAAAATGTAGATCTAAATGAAATTTTGCAATCTGGCAAGCACGTGTCGAAAGAAAACTGTAAACTGTGTTATTGCCTTGGAGTATGTCAGAAAATTCGTGATTTTTACAGTAAGCTGTATAGCGGGCGTTATATATCAATTAATTTCGGACATTCTTCGTCAAATAAAACACCATATGAAAGAAAAATGAAATTTTATCAAGCTCATGAATTTTATCAAGCTCATGAATTCGAAAAACAAAAAAATGATAATTTTTCAGCGTCGAAACTTCGAAAAAAGTCGGATACTTAATTAACAATGGTCAAACAGAAAAGTAACTATGCTCATTAGATTCCTCTAGAATCTGAAGTTCAATTGTTATTTTGCAAAAATTTAAGTTATTGCCAACATCTTTATTGACAAATTTTGACCATAATTTTCTTTTGAAAAAATTTTTTTCTGAGGATTATGTTGCATAACTTTGTCAATATTAAGTTTAAAAGTCTAAAACTTGTTTCATTGAATTCGGCGTCCAATTTACTATTTGCTGATGGGAAATATAATAATTAAACTTTTCTGGTAGTCAGTTATTCAAATTTGAAGTTGAGGATGTGCTGTGCCAAGCTTTTGTATTATGGTTTCTTTCGAATGCGAATATTTTACGAACAAAGGCGATAATCAAAAATGATGGTGTGCTTGGCTCCAGAGTGAAAAATCTACTCCAATAGCGCACTCGCAAATTGGATGGGCTTTGCATTGATGTATTATAGTCCTTTAGATTTACAGTACTCAGTAAGTAATCCTTAAAATGCGTCCAAGTTTTAAAAATTTTCGGATGAAAAATTGATTTTTTCACTTTCCTTCCATGTTCTACAATGTCGACCTGATCAGACTATGTAAGTGTTAGATATCAATGTTAAGCGCTTTTGAAACCTCATATGATGGTGCAACCTTTTTTGTTCTTTGATGCGTCACGAGAAACGCCATCACGATTGGCGAATTTTTTTATCAGTGTACCACACACTTTATTTATGGTGTTTGGCGTGACTGCACGCACTTATCGATTCGTGGTGTAGTGATATGATCCAGAGTCAGGGCTGAATTCCAACGCGATCGAATCTGTCAGAGCACGGAGATTTTCCGAACCTCGAAACTTTAATTTTTAAAATTAATTTCCTATGAAATCTGAGTTTCAAAATCATATACTGCGTAAGCAAGCAAAAGAGAGATAACACATTTTCGCAGTTGATGCTAATGTCGGAGAGATTTTTGTTTTGTATTGTTGTTTTTTTGCTTAGAAGTGTCTTTAGAAAACTGATTTATATACACAAAGGTCCTGGGTCTTATTTTAGGAAAAAACTAGTGGTGAGGTTTGCCCGCCGGGAAGCTTTCTTTCTCGCTTTTTCGAAAGAAGCACTAAAAATGGCGATATTTCCAAAAACTGTCACTGCATGCAAGTAGCATATTACGTATATTATGTTTTTGGTGAGGTCGGCATCATCCACTTAAAAAGGCGATATCTCAATTTCTGATCCACTCCAAACATAAACCGTCTCTGAAAGACTGATGGAGTGTCATTTAGTTTGTTTTTCTCAAAATGCTTGCAATGAAACCAGCTAGCTATTCTATACATATTCGTACGATTTTCTGCATAGTCAACAATATTATACAGAACAGAAAACTTGTGAATAAATTATAGTTTTTTGAGTGAAAAATGAGGAAGTTTCATATACATGAGGTAGATTTGGATGTACATTACAATAAATAAATTTTATGATAAACGCATAATCATTCATAATTTTCATTACTTAATTGAAGTGTGGATACTGCTCTGCATCTTACGTTTTAGTTTGAATTATGGACTTCTTACTCCATTCAATTTAAAATGATCGATGCAGCAGTCAGAGTTTTGACATACGCAGCCTTACTGAAGATCAAGAAATCAATTTCTATACCCTTTAAATTCTTAAAAAAGTGGAAGAGTGATTGTCATGAAGGAAAAATTCATTGAATAGTCAACGAACCTTCCATAATTTTGGACAAAAGTTCATCTGCAACCTCGCAGTATGATACATGCCTGAAAAAGAAAATTACTATCGTGAAATTTCCGTGATTTGTAATCTGTAGTGGTAAACGTTGACCATGATTTAGTACATGAATCAATATTATATGATTTCGACTCTGGAATTTCAAGGTTAGTATCTTCATAATATTTAAAAAAATCAAAATTAGTACGTTACATATACAGCTCAGGTCCGGAAGAATTGACACTGTCTAATTCATTTACTAAACATGAAATTAATATGTCGCAATACCGAATTTATTGAATAAAAATACAAGAATACACCACTCAGATTTGAAAAATGTCTAATTCGACAGTTAACCGACGATATGTTTTTCAGGGGCGGTTTATGTTTGGAGTGGATCAGAAATTGAGATATCGCTTTTTTAAGTGGATGATCACGACCTCACCACAAACATAATATACGCGATATGCTACTTGCATGCAGTGGCATTTTCTGGAAATTCTTTTTTTGTTTACGATATTGCGAAACGAATACAATCGTGAAAGATTTTACTTTTGTAAAATCTTTGAAGGTCTGAAAAAAATATAAAATGAATACAGTACTCACTGAAGTGAAAAAACACTCATGGCTCTGTTCAAAATGAAGTGATCATTTTGGATAGGGTCCGAGGCCCGTTTTATTGTGTGGCTCAAACAATAGTGTTTTGTACGAATATGTTCGAAGAATGATTCGATCATTTCCTTCGCGTGTCCCATAGAGTCACAAAATTTGCATTCGAAAATTTTTAACATCTACTCCAAAAAGTTCACTTATTTCCAGTTCGTGCAACAGCCTGATGGCATGGCATGCCTATTTACGGTCTTGTATCGAGTGCAGAAATGAATTCTACATTTCTGAAATATCGTAAGCATCCGCGATGAATTGAAAAATTTTGAAACTACCCTCGACCTCTACAGTAAATTTTTGAATAAGCTTCATGGGAGTAAGTTCCACAACCTTTAGATTTTTTATGGATGCTTCTGATGTGCTCAACGTTGCAAGGTCGATGTTTTCCAACTGCCGTGACCCCTATTCCTCGCCTCGAAGGCTTTACGATGTGGACTTTTGGCGATAACAAGTTTTGTTGCCTGGGTCATCATGAAGATGTTATCCTTGTTGTCCCGTATTCCTACACGTACCCCAATTTTTGCTTACTCGTGGTATTCTATTATTTTTGTAGTTCTACCCTAAGGATCGTTCCCAAGTTTGTTTTTTCGACAGTTAAGCTACATTAAACTTCCTCGAAAATTTTTACATTAAAGAACACGGATCCCGAAATCCCGAAAACCATATACTCACTATGTCTTCCTTGGCGTGAGGGCTTTGATAACAAACGCTCTTGGACCTCATTGCCCGTACCATTGGCACTGGAGGCATGGTTTCCCCGTCGTATCTCTGAAATTTAACCAGTTTTGATAAAACGGATTGTCTTGCAGGTTTTCAACAGCTAACACTGATTAGAAACTGGCAGTATTATTCAGATGTTTTGAAAAATTAGTATAACGGGTTCAAAATAAATAAAAAAGTGAATTCACACCATAGGACTCAATGTAATTATGATTACATCTCCTCTTTTTTGATATTAAAACATTGCAAAATATTAATATCACTTTTCTTAGTATTATTCAGAAACATAGAAGATGCCCTGTTATTCTCTTTTCGTGTGTGAGGTAGTATTTAATATGTTATAATGTACTATGTACGTGAATAATAAAATCTCAAATATATATATATACCCACATATATACTACAGTATTTAATGATGTATCTTTATACCTACTGTATTTAGTGATGTATCTTTATAACTATAGTATTTAATACAGTATACAGTATAGTACAGTATTTAGTATAATATACAGCACTACATATATACTACTGTGTTTAATAATGTATCTTTCTGACGTCACAGTTTGTTAAGGTTCCGTTGTGGATAGTAAAGAAAGTGTCCACAAATAAGAAAACTGACAAAGAATGAAAATTTTCAAAAATGGCATTTTGTAGAAAATCTGTATAATTAGTTCAAAATGAATCGGAAAGAGCGAACCGACGTCAGCGATTTGTTTTCATATTCATAGATGCTGAGCTTTCCAAGTTCTCTTATAGAAATTTGTTTTGTATGAAAAGGCATTGAAGAAAATCAAAGAAAATTGCAAGAAATCGATAATAATTGGAACTATTGACAAGGCGAAGAAAAAGTCAAAATATTAAACATAGGAAAAAGAATGGAAGAGGAAGAAGAAGAAGAAGAAAAAGAAAAAGATCAAAGAGAAATGATGAGAAAGAAAAAATTAAAATGAAAAAGAAAAATGGGGAAAAAATTTGAAAAGAGAAAAATGAAAACAGAAAAAGTAGAAAGAAATGGAAAAGTAAAAGAAAAACGATAAAAGAGAAAAATGAGAAGAACCAACAGTAAAAACGAAAATGATGCTAAAAAAGAACACGAAGAAAAAACAGAAAAATGAAAACCAAAACGGAGGAAAGAAAGAAGTGAATGAAAGAGGAACAAAAGCAAAAAAGCAAAAAGGAAATGAGAAACTGTGACAGGAAGAAATAAGAAAAACATGATAGAAAGATAAAAAAGAAAAATAAGAATAGAAGAAAAGAGAAACTGAATTTAAAAAAGTAAATAGAAATGAAACGAGAAATTGGGGAGAGAAATTTAGAAGAGAAGTAATGAAAAAGAAAAAGAAAAAGTATTGGAAATTAGTAGAAGAAGAAAGAAAAGAATAAACAGGAGAAAACAAAAAAGGAAATCAAAAAAGAACAGAGAATGAAAAATGAAAAAGGAAGAGAAAGAGAGCTAAGAAAAGAAAGAGTAAAAACGAAAAAATGAAAAGAAAAAAGAAAAATAGAAATAGACAAAAGGAAGAAAAGCGTGACATAAAAAAGAAAACAGGAAAAAATAAAGACGCAAAAAAGAAAAAAGAAAGAACGAAACAAAACAGAAAAGAATAAGAAAAAAATAAAAAAATAAAAAAACAAAACAAAGAGAGGAAAACGAAAAAAGGAAGATAAATGATAGATTAAAATTACAACAGCAAAATTTGGCCAACAGGATTCTCACCTTCACCGAAGTCACGCCCAACTTTTCGTCGCTATTTGACACCCCTTTATCCATCGTTTTCAAATCTTCGCCTTCTTCTATCATTCCGTATTCTTCTTTTTCCATAAGACATTCGTTCATTTGTTTTTCTAGTTGTTGTTGTTTGCTCTCCTTTTCCAAGTTTTCTTGCTCTTGTTGATCTATTCTTTTTTGCACTCTTTGATAGACAGTGGCCGAAGAGGCGGCCGGCAAGCCGCGGTTTTTGGCCGTTATTTTCTGCGCCAAAGCCCTCGAAACGACGTAGGCTGCTTGGGCTTTGTCCCTTGGGAAAGCCAAATGTGAATAGTGGACCGTGGAGGGCAAGGGTACGGCGACCGAAGGGTAAGCGCTTTTCTCCCGTTCGATCCGCTGCTCGAAACTTTTGCGGATGTTGGCCACGTCACGCGACGATTGCGATAGGGTTTTAGAGTCTTGTAGTTGCGAATCGGCTGTAGAGAAGTGGAATTGAAGTTTCGGAAGGTTCTGTGTAAAACTTGGAACTGGATCCTAGTTGGAACCGGGTGTATAGCTACAGTGCTGGATGCAACAATTTTCGGGGTAAAATCTCAATTCGAGTTCTAGACTAGGCATAGTCACAGGCTTGGAAATAACATAAGCTTAGGAGGGGCATGACTTAGGCTGTGGTTTGGGCATTGATTATGGCTTAGGCTTATGTGGGTCATTAGTAAATCGCTTGCGTATGTTTTTTAGCGAAAAAAGTATAGATGGGCCTTTGCTTTTCAAATATTGAAGCAATTTCAGGATATAATACATCGCAGGGTATATATCGAAATTTCCCATCGATAGGTACCCAGCATGTTCAATAAGTGTCTACTATGCGCTTTAAATCCAGCTCTGACGCAATAAACGTACGAAACGCAAGACGCTCGCAAAATGTATGATTTCTGCAACACCATGCAAATTTTTTTTGAAAAATACATTTCACTGGATAGAACTCGTCAAGATTTTTCTTGCGCACGGCGAAAATAAGAAGTTTGATTTTGATCGTTGCAATCACCTGCGACAGATTTTGGAGAAAAAAGTATAGATGAGCCTTTAGGAGTCGCGTAGCTCATGTTGGAATGTGGGCTTAGCTGAAGTTTCGGTCTGGGTTGGCTTAGGCTTAGGATAGGAGGGGCATAGTTATGCTCAGGCCTTCCTTTTTTGCATAGGCTACGGCTTAGAAGAAGTATGCTTGGGTTTGAACAAGGCTAAAGTTTAGGCTTATGGGAGACCTAAGCACAGGCTGTAACTTGAAAATAGACTAGGTGGGAAATAGACTCGGGCTTTCGTTTGCGCAAAGGCTTAAGCTTAGGCTTGGGCATAACATAGGCTTAAGCTTAGGCTTGGGCATAACATAGGCTTAGGCTTAGGGAACATAGGCTCATGCTTCGATTTGGACTAGAGTTCACGCTCATAAGTTTAGATTTCGGCAAATACCCTGGGCTTAGGATGGACAAAGATTTAGCCTGGACGATCCATATTTTAAGAGTTACCCAAAAATTCTATGTTTCGCCAGATTTCTGCTCCGACTTCTACTCCATCCAGATACCGCTAGACCCTGCCAGATACGGTTCCGGATTTTAGCAATACTTTTTGTCAGTGCTTGTTTATACCATTGTCAGGGCACGGTCCAGGAGGACTACTTTTAAGCACAAATTTACATATCTAACAATGTAAACATCGAGAGATTCAGGAAGACACTGCAATGAAGTCACATTATTCTCTCATAGTTCTCGAAGAAAACTTTCAGGTTGTACATATACAGTAGGACGCTAGCAGGTATGCGTTTTTCTTGTGCAAGTCATTCATTAAATCAGATTTCTACATCTTGTGAAACTATCCAGATCGAAATTTTTATCCCAATGTAAATCCCTTATAAATGAAAATTTTCTGTAGGCCCTGTGGATTTTATAGGCAGCCTGTAAATTGAAGTATTGACAAAAATTAGCAATGTCACCAAAGATGACAAAAAAATGTTCAATTTTCGAATTAATATCGTAAAATACGTTACGATCTTCCCCATGGAGCACCCAGTGGAAATCAGACTTGGCATCAGTAAAGTCGGTTTCCACCATTGATGAGGAATGTACTCTGTAGGCAGACGAAAAATGTGTATCTTTCACTGCAATAGTTGCTTTTAAGAATATTTCCAATTACGTGACATCTGCCATGAAAAAATACCACATTTTTCATGTTATCTACAGTATGATTTTCCACAGTAGAATCATAAAGAAGATAGTCTCCATGAGCATTCTGTTAAAAAATGCATACATCTTCACGTAAAGTCTGCACGCCGGGTACTGTAGTATTACTGCAGGGATTCAAAGATATGCATTTTGCACCACAGTACGTCGTTGTATAAATCTTTCTGGCGTCAAATTTTTTCCTCACTTTCGTCCACAGCCGTGCTTTCTTTTTCTATATCCGCCGCCGAATTTTCGACGAATTTTTTACCCGCTTCGAACAATTGACGATGCTGACGATGATCGCGCTCGATTTCGGGCAAAAAATCTGTGATTTTTCCGACAAATTTTTCCTCTTCCAACGACGTCACCTTGTAATCCGTTCCCGGTAATGCCGGCGGTTTATTGACCACGCAAATGTATTGATGCAGAACGGACGATGGCGCCGCATCATTTTGCCCCCGACAATCTTTTTGCGTCGGCGTACTGTAGACGGGCGCGATTTTTTTTAACGTTGGCGGTGGGAGCGTAGATTCGATGACGGGGGCGGCGACAAAAGTTGCGGGTTTTTCGTCGCCGATTTTGCGGCGATAATTTGTTGGGTCACTATTCTCCTTGTACGACCGACGATCATCGCGAAACGATCCGCCATACGACGAATAGTAGCAATTGTTGGGTGGACCGCCAAATTTTCTGTGTCTGGATATCGTAGCGACGATTTTCAGGCGATTTTGATCGCCGTGATCGGCGACGGCTGCGCTTTTTTCGAAAATCAACCTCTTTTGATCGAACGTAGCATCAGAACGAGGACTGGACGGCGAAATGGTCGTCGACTCCGACGATTTGATGGATTTTTCTTTCTCTTCTTGATGACGATCTTGAAGAGGAAAATTCTACCGTAAAAACATTTACGGTAAGAAGAAACAGTGTCAATTGAATAACAAATGTATGGCAAGTAAACTTCATACATGACGAATTTAAGGAATAGTTACCAATGTCCAAGACATATGGAAAAATATTGAAATTCTTTGATCATCGAGAATTACTATACTATCCCACAGTATTAAAGTTTTTATTTTACGTTAATCACTTTACTACAGTAAGACGTCATGCTGTTAATAAACAGATGCAATCCTCATATATAATAAAACCAATTTCAGAAATCTCTGCTTTGAAAACCTACGAGCACTTTTTGTACTGTGATGGCTGAATCTTATCTCCTCTGATATAGTTGGAAAAAGTAGTCTCAAAAACTACAGTATATTTGCGATATCAGCGAAACCGAGGAATGCTAAACAAGTGCTAGTAATGAAATCAGAGTTTCGATCCAGAAAAATGAAATCCTCAGGCTATTTAAACAAAGACGGTGACAATAGTTTGAGAATGAATATTAATTCTTTTTAATTACATTTTCATTTTCAGGAGTCACCGTAGTCTTTATGCAAATTACACTGAGGTTCGCATAGTGTGGACAATTTTTTTATTACAAGCCCTTAATTCACAGGATTAGTATATCTTTATAGTATCACTTATTCGATTGATGCGTGGATTTTTTCGCGTAACACCCTTCTTTTATAAACTGCTTATTAATTAAAAAACGACAAAAAATGATATTGTCAGAAGCGTTTACACGAAGCTCTTACTTTAGAATTTTCCACCCAAACAGATGGAGCTCACAAATTTTTAGCCCGACGTGGTGCATGAATTAACAGAAAAAAGTAAAAATAACTTTCTTTTGAATCTTATGATTATTCTGGATTATTCTGCTGTGAAGAAAAAGCATCGATATCCAGTATGACTGGCCTACGATGTCTTTTTCCCTTTTTACCGACAAATACTTGAAAAAAAGTCCTATTTTTGTCAACGCATCTAATTTTCAGCTTTTACTTACCTTGCGTTTTTTGCCTGCGTCTCAGCCTCAACTCCAAATCGCCCAATCGCGTAGCCTCTCTGATCATCGGGGTCACTTTGGACAAACATTGATCGACAACTTCTTCGCCGTCCAAATCTAACAATTGATCGCCGATTTGAAGGCCGGCCTTGTCGGCCGGACTATTTTTCAAAACGGTTTCCAGCGTCAAGAATTCACGTTTTTCCCGGCCGCCTTTCAATGTAAAACCGAAGCCCCGCTCTTTATCATGACTATCGGCCAAAGTCAAAAAGACGTCGTAGTCCGTGAAGTGAGATTTCTGAAGCCAAAAATATAGCGAGTAAACTGTCAAACGTTTGGTTTCTGAATACTATCTTTAACTACATAAGGCAGATCTGAACTTTCGGTCTTCTTTATTCTATAAAAAAAATCATATTATATCAGAAAATTATACCAAAATTTTAGCTGTGCTTAAAAAACACAGGCTGGCTGATATAACTTGAGGCAAAACCACCCATTTTTGTGGTTTTTCATGGATTACGTTTTCATTCCAGTAAAGTCAGCAAATTCAAAAAATGCCGATGGAAAGACCAGTTTCGAATAAAAACGATCAATAAGATCATCAACTATGAAAACTGGATTTTTATCTGCTAAAAATTTCTCAATCATACTGCAGCTTGCAATCAAAAAGTTATCGAAAACTCTTGAAATTATAAATTATCGTGAAAACAGTGCTGCTGATCATGATTATTGAACTTGACCGCTGTTGCTCAAAAATCAAACGTGCAATGTTAGTCTGTTAGTTTTTATTCGTGTGAAAGCATTTTTGCTGTGAAAATAGGTCATAAGATCAGATCGTGGTTGATTACTTGATTTGAAAAGAATTGAAGCTAGATATACACTTTCGAGGTGAGTAACTATAGCTTTAAGAGCAAAGCCTGATTACTCTAGCTTGACTAACTACGGTACAACAGGCTTTTTAGGCCGGCTATTTTTTGGACCACACTAACCTTTTTTAAAATTTTTTGAAGACATTGATTTTGATTTTAAAGTTTTAAAATATAGATCTGTTTCTGCAGTCTCATCTTTCCTCTTTCTTTTTTAAACACAATTAGCTTGTTTTCAAAATTCGTATAAAAATTTACGTCCGATAAAATGTCAAATTTTTGGGTTCATGAAGCAGAAAAATTTGTCGAAGGAGTGGTCGCGAATGGAGTGGTTGCGGATGAAATCTCAAATTTTTCGGATGATGAGGAACTTGTGAAATAGATAAGGAGTTTGAAATATCAAACTTATACATGTTGTAGATCAAGAAGCTATAAAACTCGAAATAAACTGAACTTTATATCAAATTGAAAAACTGAAAACCCGAAGTCAATAATTTTGGGTATGTAAAAGAAATCGGTAACGAATGAAATATTGAATTATTGGATTAAAATTGAATCGGAAATTTGAAAGCTCGGATGAGGAAATTTTAGAATGTTTTTCAACACGACTACGGTAACCTGACTGGCTCACTTCTTGATCCTTTTGCATATATTTCCACTTGCCCGTCCTACTGTTGTTCACTTTGATCTCCAATGGCGGCAAAGTGGAATAAATTTTCGATCGACGGTCAATGACGTTGGACAATTGACGGCTGCCGTTTTCAGAACTACTACCTGGAAAAATTCTATCCAGAATAACGGGCCAATTTGGAGAAAAGTTGATCCAAAATAATAGGATTGTTTGAAAGAAGCCAACAAGGTACCTGAGTATACATATCGGAAACAAACTTTGACACAACGACAGAATCACTTGGGCAAAATTTTGAATCAAGATGTACCAGAGAATGTAAATTATGAAAAAAAATTGTTTAAAAATAAAGGGACCCATTGGGGAAAATTTCCATCCCAGATACCAGAGTGTTTATATCGGAAGAAATAAGGAGGATAAAATAAAGTATCAGCAGGACAAAAATTTAAATCAAGATACCATGAGACTTTTTGAAAACATTTTGAATCCAAGGTAATAGAATACATAAGAAAAAAATTTTATGCGATGATAAGAAAGTCATTCGAAAAATTTTCAGAACCGAAACCAAAAGACTCTTTATAGAATTTTTTTTGTATCCAAGATAAGAATTCTTGAAAAGAATTTTCACTACTGATGGCAGGAATCTCTTTGGGGTGAACGTTAGAAACCAAAAAAGACTCTGGAAATTTTTTAACCTCAGCATAGAGGATCATAATTGTAAAAAAATTTTAGATAAAAAACAATATGACCTCTTATAAAAATTTTTCAACCTTAAAGAGATTTCTCGATCAGGATAACTGGATTTCTTTTAGAAAATATTACGATCCAAGTGCCTCAGAAAAATTTTGTACTCAGGATAACAGCATCCCAAAAACGCTAAAGAAAGCAGAATATTTGGAAAGAATTTTTGATCCACGACGAAATATATTTTGGATGAAGGATAACCAGATAAAAAAAATTATGATTCAATATGACAGAGTGCCTCGGATAAAGTCTTAATTTTTGGATGACATAGGTAACGAGATGTCTGAAAAAAATTAAAAATTCTTCTGAAAAAGACTTGTGGATCACTGGTAACAGAATCATTTAAAAAAATTGTAGTTCAGGATAGCGGGATTCTTAGGAAAAAGTTTTGTATTCGGATAGCAGAATCGTTGCTGGATAGAATTTTGGATCCAAGACAAGAAAATATAACAGAAAAATGTTGGATCCGAACAATAGTATTCCATGGACATCCAAAAAACAAGCCTTACTTCCAGGCGAAAAGCTATCGGAGCTGGTGCGGCGTTCCCCCGGCGAAACGGAACTGTCCCGGGCGTCGATACCCGAATCGTCCAAGTAAGAACGGGTCATCAAGCTATCCTCGTTGGCGTTACTGCAAATGGAAGGACACGAGGTTACTGTATAATTTTGAATAATGATGAAGAGAAACATTCAATGACGAGTTTGAAATAAATGGGGTATTTAAATGATCGTATTTCTTTTTTTAGTTGCCTGAAGTCTCGACGCAAAAAAAATAAATACACAAAAAACTAATGAGACCAGAAAAACAAATTCTACAGTAATTAGCGTGGGCGGAAACTGGAAAAACACTTGTAATTTCTGAGAAAAACGGCCCGATCTGGCAAAAAGTTTTTTTGTTGTTGTTATTTCCGGATCAGCAAATTTTGTCCTTCGGGTAAAACTATATAGCGGAAATGGGATGAAAATTAGGACTCATCCAGATTGCGTGGGAATGGGCCAAGGTTTTTGAAATTTTCGACAGAAAAATTTTCTAAACAAAGATCAAAAAAGCTAGCAGCAATTAAAATGAAAGTGAATATAAAAAATAAAATAAAAAAACTAGAAGACAATTATTTCGACAGCAAGAAGCAGAAACGAATTGTTGCTGAAAAATCGCAATGTATCTTTCGACGTGACCTGAAACAAGAATGACAAAGTAAAATACTGGAAAAAGGGAAAAGACCTGAGGTTGAAACTGAAAACAACAGAAAATCGGAGGAAACAAGAAGAATAAAAAAATGTAACAGAAAAATGGGCAGTCGATGAAAAACTCTAATGAATAAGACAAAAATTTGAGTCGAAGAAACAAAGTAACTGAGTAAAAAATACATAGAAAAAGGAAAAAACAAGGAAAAACAAGGTCGAAGCTCAGAAACTGGGAGTAAAGGATCGTACTTGCCCATTCCGACGGAACGGAACGGAATGCAATCGACGGAACGTAACCGAACAAAAGGGGATTGCAGTTATCCTTTCCGACCGAAAGTAGATTTTCGGGCTGGACGTTTCAAACTGTTGACGATCCATTCCGTTCCGTTTGGAAAAAGCAAGTATAAATGACCCTTAAGAATGATAATAAAATTCGACGTTTGGACAAACTAAAACAAGAATCAAAAAGGAAACAAAAAGCTAACAAAAAACGAGAAAGAGGACAGATGAAAAAATAAAAAAAAGAACACAAAATACATGAAATGAAGCAAGAATGAAGCCAAAAAGTACAAAATACAACGAAGGAAGACAAGAAATTATATGGAAAAAATGAAGAGACAAAGAAAACAAAATAACAGAAAAGCAAAGGCGGAAACAAATAGAAAACGAAATAGTGAAACGAAAAAAGAAATGAAAAGTAAAAGGAAAAAGTAATAAAAGAAGAAAAGAAAACAAAATAATTAAAACGAAGTGAAAATTAAAGAAAGAGAAGAAACAAGAAAACAAAAATGAGTAGAGAAAAAAATAGAAAAGAAACAGCAAAAGGGAATCAAACAGTCAAGAATATAAACAGCGAAATATTTAAGGAAAGAAAAACCAAAAAATGACAAACAGAAAGAAAACAAAGCAAAAAAGGAAGAGAAACAAAAGAATGAAGAGGAGCAAAGGAATGAAAAGGAGCAAAAGAAAAGAATTAAAAGGAAAAGACGGAAAAAAGTCAAAAGGAAAGGCAGGAAAAAACGAGAAACAAAGTAACAGAAGAAAAATAAAGAGTGAAAGGAAAAGAAGAAAAATAAATAGTAAAAGGAAAAGAAGAAAAATAAAGAGTAAAAGGAAATGAAGACGTAAAAGACAAAGAAAATAAAAAGGAAGAAACATAAAAAGGTGTATCTAGAATTTGAAAAAAAATGAAGAAAATTGATAAAAAAAATAGTAAACAAAAACGGAAAACAAAAGCAAGAGGAAAAGTTGATTGTGTAGCGGTTGGCCGACTGTGCCGTCTGGCCGAGTGCAGCACATGGCCGACTGTACCGGGTGGCCGAATTCAATTTGAAATAGTTTATATGTAAGTCGAGCCTTATGTAAAACGTTTTCGCACGAAATGTGAATAAAATGTTGCTAAATATAGGTTTCAGTTCAGTGCACAAGATATCATCAAAAAATGCAAGAGCGACGCCAAAATATGCTAATTATATGCAGAAATATGCTCTTCATAATTTTTTAATTCATTATAAAAGCCTAGATTGATTGATTTTATTGACTTTTTCTAATATATTTCTAACAAAAAAACTATGAATAAAATATGTTAGAACTTAGGAAAAAATAGAATTTTCAAGAAAGATAGAACAACAACAACGGAATTTCGTCTTTACTTGAGTAAGTTATTTAAGGGTCGTACTCTGGAATGTCTCTAGCTCATAACTTTTTTTTCGGAATATGGGTTTAGCTGTGGTAAAATCCATGAGGCCCTCATGGCTTTTACCACTTTTTACCTTCATGGCTTTTTTACCACTTGACGGTCTTTCGCCATTTTCGGCGCTTTTAATAATTTCCTGCTCAACACGTAAGGTTTCCGTCGTTGTAGCATCAGTTGGAGCACATTGTACGTTGTGGCCAACTTCGGGATCACTCCTTACTCGGCCATCCCTAACTACAACTCGCCTTTTCTCGCGTCCTAGCTTAGCACAATTGTTGCATTCATAATATACGGCTTGCAATCATCAAATCTTCGTTTAGTTTTATTGTTTTTGAAAAGCCAAAAATGATTGGGATTTGTGCGACTTTCGCACTTGAGCAACGTCAAATTTCCATGAACTGTCAACAGATTTTCTGCAGCCTCGAAATCATTTTCATTCATTTTTGTAACAAATATACTCAACAAAGCGAATGGATACGGGGGGAAAAATTTCTTACAAAATAAAAAACTTTTGGATTCAAATTATCCTTGTATGCTTTTACTTAAATAGCATATTTTTGCGTTGTTCTTGCATTTTTTGATGATATCTTGAACATTGAAACCTATATTGGGCAACATTTTGTTCACATTTCGTGCAAAAACATTTTACATAAGGTTCGACTTATACACATAAATTATTTCAAATTGAATTCGGCCACCCGGTACAGTCGGCCATGTGCTACAGTCGGCCATTTGCTACAGTCGGCTACCCGGTACAGTCGGCCAGCCGCTGCAGTCGGCCAGCCGCTACAGTCGGCCAGCCACTACAGTCGGCCAGACGGCACAGTCGGCCACACGGTCTACAACAGAAAAGTTCAGAGCCAAAAGAACAAAAGACAAAAAGATAATAGACGCGAAAATTGAAAGTAAAAGACGAAAGGCAGAAGAAAATCAATGAAGAAAATAAAAAACAACGCCAACTAAAATTGCAATACGTGAAAACTTAATATTCCTTAGAATATGCCTGTAAAATAGAAAATGACCGGTTACATAAATCTTTCACTGTACTTTTACCTCCTACTTCCTCGATATTTTTTCATTTCCCCCGTCAATTTTGAACTATCTTGTACTATCACGTTCGATTTGGAAAAATGTTTCAGACCGACGATTTTTGGCCCATCTTCTTCAGTATCCTCTGTGGTCGAAAATTTACTGGCCGAAAAATCACTTTTCTACACACATAAACAAAAAAATCGAAAAAAGGATTCTTCGTCGTCAATTTTCTTACTCTGTTCGTATTGGTAAATAAAGACGCGCGTGTTGTTATATCGCGCATTTTTTAGAATAATTTTTATGCAAATAAAGCGCTAAATCGTGTTCTATAAGAATGAAAAAAGAAAAATAAACTCTTCTCTTCCTTCCGCCTACTCCCCGAATCAATTAGTTTTGAAATTTTCGCCAAATAGAACAACAACCAAATGATATGATGGTCTTTTCAACTTTCGACCTAGAAATTTTCACCGGACACAAATTCGTCACCTTTCCTTATTTCGACCATGTTTGCCGAAAATTTTCGCCTATCATTTGCATACTACTTACTTTCAACACACCACATGTACCTGGAACGAATCAGCACAATGACCTTTATCTCCTCTCCGTTTCTTAATTTTTGAAACACAAAATTTATACAGTAGATATGTCAGAGTGGACAACGCGCGTTTTTGTGTGCCTGGCATTCTTAGGCACACGAAAATGAGATATGAATTCCATCAGGAATTTGTCATTTCACATATTTAATTAATGTTTGACGAATCGAGACATGATCTTCTGTCTCGAGAATATCTTGAGCATGTGTAGAATTGAACCCTAAAAATAGGTCATGGAATTAGAATCGAAAAATTCAAAAGTTCCGACATGCTCGACGTCTCTTCGGGTGTCATATATTACGAATGATGGATTTAGAATATCGAACCGGAATCGGGCCAGAAAATTTTTTGTATCACAAGGAAAAGTTGGAATACAATGCTTACGGGCAAGGAGGTCGTGTGCAATATAACTGGAAGTGAAAAGGTCGTGTGCAATATAACTGAAGATGAAAATAAGCATCGGAAATAATTGGAAAAATGGCGAAAGACTATCATTCCAACAAAATCCTTCATTTTTCGATCTGTAGAACTGTGATATCTAATGTCAATTACAGCGAAACCCTAGAAGACAATGGCGTGAATAATTTTATACTGTAGCAAAAACGCTGAATTTTCTCAATGAGAAATAGTTTTCAAAAAGATAAAAAATTACAGCGAGATAATTAAGGTAAAGATAAAGATAGAAATACAAATTTATATTTTTAAAAGATAAAGACAGCGAGGCAAATCGAAAAGATAAAGATAATTTGCAAGATAAAAAATTGAGAAGATAAAGTTAAAAGATAAAGATAAAAGATAAAGATAAAAGATAAACATAAAAGATAAAGATAAAAGATAAAAGATAAAGATGAAAGATAAAGATAAAAGATAAAGCTTAAGATAAAGCTTAAGATAAAGATAAAAGATAAAGATAAAAGATGAAGGATAAAAGATAAAGATAAAAGATAAAGATAAAAGATAAAGATAAAAGATAAAGATAAAAGATAAAGATAAAAGATAAAGATAAAGATAAAGATAAAAGATAAAGATAAAAGATAAAGATAAAAGATAGAGATAAAAGATAAAGATAAAGATAAAGATAGAAGATAAAGATAAAAGATAAAGATAAAAGATAAAAGATAAAGATAAAAGATAAAGATAAAAGATAGATAAAGATAAAAGATAAAGATAAAAAATGAAGGATAAAAGATAAAGATAAAAGATAAAGATAAAAGATAAAGATAAAAGATAAAGATAAAAGATAAAGATGAAAGATAAAGATGCAAGATATAAGGTAAAGATGAAAGATGAAGATAAAAGGTAAAGATGAAAGAAAATATATATTGGCCTAAAATAATGTTCAGGCTTGAGCAATGAGCAGATGTTTTTAATCAGCGAAAGCAGCTCGAACCCAACGACGTTTCATAATTTTAAGCTACAGTTTATAGTTACCTTGACAGAAGATTTCTCATGTAGTTCAACGTCGTCATTATGCTCCTGGATAGTTTTCTGGAAAATTTGTTCCACTAAGCTTGCAAATAGGACATTAAACTTGAAAATTTCAATTGTTTCCTTAGTTTTGTCGAATAAACGAGAAAAACCTCGAAAACATTTAAATAAAGCATCTGTAAGCATAAAGTGAAAAAAACAAATCGAGGAAAACAGTGAAAAAATTTGCAGTTATGAAGTTTAGGGAACACGGAATTTTTTTCCAAGATTTCCCGTATTTACGAATATGTCTGTTCCATAAAATCGAAAATTCTGACTGGAAACAGGATGTTACATAACAAAATTATTTCGTAATTCACATATTTGTGATCATGTTATGGGTACATCAGTGATGCTGATTACGAATATGCCACTGGTATTTCGTGCAATCAAATATATTGACTACAAAATATTAAGTGCGTATTATTTGATCGCTTTTCTAGTTCTATTTTTAATATATCCGATATTATTCGTGCTTTTCCCGATCGTTGCGATTTTCGGCTCAAAAGCTTATAATTAATTGGTCACGGCAACAGTTCCTGAAGGTATTAGGTGGACACAAGACCATGGTCTTTTGAAATGTGTTATGGTACTGGTAGTCACTTTTTGTTAATGTTTTACTTTTCAGATTTTTATCAGTGTTACAATATATATTTTGCATCATATGGGTTCCATCATTTTCCACTTTTTTTTGGCAGACTTTTCACGTTATTGCAATAACATAGCCGATTTACCAAAAAAAATAGCTTTTGCCGTTATTCGTAAAAATGTAAATTTTGGACTTTTATAACATAAACACTCTTATCTTTTTGAGCAAGATAAACAACGTCAAAAAGATAAAGATAAAGCTGACGATGAACCTTTTGAAAACAAAAAGATAAAAAAGAAGATAAAGATTAAGATAAGAAAATGGCAAAATGAAGGTATATCTTTATCTTTATCTTGCAGAGAAAAGGTACGAAAAGATATCTTTTTGAACACTAAATAGAGGCAAATCATATAAAAACTAAACGCTTATCGATATTTGAATCGTAGCAAAATAATAGTTAATTTTTTATGAAATGCGTCCTAAAATTGAAAAATGACAAAAATCAATACTGTATCGCTCGAAAAATAACCATAGCCTATTTACTAAGAAATCGCATACGCAATGACAACCGAAGAAATAAGTTCAATCTGGCAAGTAATTTCCACGGAGTGCAAAACTTTACATTGTAGCAAAAACGCCGAATGTAAAGATCATTTATACTTTCCTTTTTCGACGGAACGGAACGGAACGAGACGGATCCTCAACAGCTGGGAACGTTCAGCCTGAAAATCAACTTTCGATGGCAAAGTATAACTGAAATTTTGCGGAGAAAGACCGACGGTGATCTCCAATCTAACCGAACGAAAATTTCTCTTTCGTTCGGTTACGTTCCGTCGCTTGTATTCTGTTTCGTTCCTTCGGAAAAAGCAAATATGAATGACCCTATAGTATCATGCTGATCCCATTTTTATCTTGATAAAACAAAACAAAGTGTCTTCACCTAAAGGGTCATTTATACTTGCCTTTTCCGACGGAACGGAATGCAATCGACGGAACGTAACCGAAAGAAAGGGAAATTTTCGTTCTCTTCGGCCCGTTCGAGGTTACCGTCGGTCGTCTTCCGGAAAATTGTAGTGTCCTTTCCGACCGAAAGTGGATTTTTAGACTGAACGTTTCAAACTATTGACGACCCGGTCCGTTCCGTCAGAAAAGGCAACTCTTAAGTGTGACATTCTAAAAATTTTGCTTTCTGCAAAAATTTCTCTCATTGGCTACAGTAATAAGTTCACCAATTTTTTCGTATTCAACCCGTTTTCATATATTTACTGTACCTGCCATTTAAAAAAATGGACCACACAAGTTTTTAATTATATGTGTGACGTATGTATATACAGAGAGTCGCAAAAATGTGAAAATGAACATGCTCTCCACTTTTATTATAGAAGCTCTTCAAAAAAACAGACAACAGCATTTTCAATCACCCATCGTGAATTTTTCTGTCATTTTGCTTAGCATACAGAGAGAAGATCAAAAGTAAGCAAAATATCCTACAAAAGCCGATTTTTAGCGTGATGAACAACTCAAATGGTATATGTGACATTTGATGTTTCTTGTTATCATGTTTTAACTGTCAAACAATTTTTGAGCATGCGACAATGGATACTGTATATGCATCGACATAAATTCAGTGCGTTTTTTCTACGAAGCATTGCAGAGCCAGATCTGTCATCAATTTGATTAGTCAAAAAATTTTATACCTTCAATTTGATTGGTCGAAAACTGTAGTCTACTTCTTCTTGACCATCAGTCCAGGACTAAGTCCAAGACTATGCCCATGCCTAAGCCTAAGGCTACGCCTAAACTTAAACCTAAGCCTAAGCCATAAGCAGGGGCTTTTTTTGCACACAGCAACCAAATTTTTTCTGCCAAGTTGCTTAGTGCAACTCGAGGCCTGACTGCTCTTTTGATTAGATTATAAGGTTTTCTGTCCCGACCGAGATGCATTTCTGGAATCCTTGTCTGGTTGGGGATACTAAATTGGTAGAAAAAGTTCAACGAAGTTTTACAAAAAGACTTTTTGGATATAAAGATTTAAGCTATAAGGAGCGTCTCAACAAATCTGGCCTTGATGACCTTGCATTTAGACGTACGTGTATCGACCTATCTTACATGTTCTTAATTTTGAAATTTAAAGTTATTCCACCCGACTTATATTTCACTTTGAGTCCATTCATACCTGTAAGACCTCCGACCAGTTGGGGGGGGGGGTAAATCCGAAATTTTGGGGTGGGGGGTAGGAAAAAGTCGAAATTTTTCCCAAAAAAGGCCAAAAAACATACACTTTTTGGCAAATTTTTTTAATTTTTTCCAAACTGGGTGGGGGGGGGGGGGTAAATGATTTTGGGTACTGGGTTGGCCAAGTTGGGGGGGGGGGGTCCCCCCCAAGTACAGGTATGAGTCCATTCAATTATCGCGCGTCTAACTTATTTAAATTGTATAAATCGAAATATAACTCTAACGCTTCAAAACATGATTTTTGCTCGCAAAACATAGATGTTTGGAATTCCCTACCCAATGATATCATTCATTCGAACAAATGCCCTGTTTTCGGTCTAAATTGAGTCGTTTTTAAAGCTCAATTCGCACGTGCTTTTGTCACGTCCATGAGCTTTTCTGTATTAGTCGCATTTACTCGTGTATTTATTCGCATTTAATAAATTTATTATTATTATTATTATTATTATTATTATTATTATTATTATTATTATTATTTTTATGCGTTCTAAAATGGAAAAGTAAAAATTTTCCGGCGCTTCGCGCCGGGTTTAAATTCATTTATATAATTTTTATATTATTCAAGTGCGCGGTTAGAATAGGTCATTCTAGTTAGTGCTTATAGCTTTTAGTTATCAACGTGTTATAAATAAATGTTTGATCCTGTATTGTTTTTTGACGAATTTGATAAAAACTAACATTTTTCTCGGTCATTTTCTCAAACTTTTTTGCGATCTTCATGAAAACTTTGACCTTCGTGTGATTAAAACATTTTGAGTGTAAGACAATGCTAGAAATTTTTGACCCAAATTCTTAGTCGCTTGCCTGGTTTTTGAATTTTAATTTGTCCGGCTGAAAATTCATCTAATTCACTGAGAAATCAAACCGTTTGTATGGGAAATAAAAGGTGAAAAGATTCATTTTCTAGCATTCTAGAATATTAAAATCCTGAAAAAACATTATACTATAGCCTACTTATATTAATCTTTTCATATTATTTCCAAAATTCAAAAAATGGGTTTTAAATGCCTGAAACCGACGCGGACCGAATGAAATTACAAGAAAACTGGTTTGCAATGGGTTTTCCGATAAATTTAAACAAATTTATCGATTTTAGAGTGAGCAACCAAAAATTTATCTGTGCAACCAAATTTTTTCCAAAGTTGCACATTTTAACCTGGCTTGTGCAAAAAAAGAACCCTGCCTGTAAGAGGTCCGACCAGTTGGGGGGGGGGGTCGAAAAAAGTCGAAATTTTTCCCAAAAAGGCCAAAAACATACACTTTTTTGGCAATTTTTTCTAATTTTTCCCAAACTGGGGGGGGGGGGTTGGGTATATGGTTGGCCAAGTTGGGGGGGGTCCCCTCCAACCCCCCCCCCCAATTACAGGTATGGCCTAAGCCTAAGCGTAGACCTAAGCCTAAGAATAAGCCTAAGCCTAAGCCAGAAAATTTGTCAGAACAACTAAAAAAAAATTTTTTTTCAACCAATCAAATTGATGATAGATCTCGCTGCGCAATGCTTTCTTTTTTTCTGTGCCGCCAGAAGCAGGTTTTTTTTTGCACACAACAATCAAATTTCGGGTTGTGCAACCAAATTTTTTCTGTCGAAGCCCTACTGCCCTTTTGATTAGGTTATAGGGCTTCCTGTCCGGAGATGCATTTTTTGCGCTATAAAATGGAAAATAGTGAAAATTGATTTTAATTATTTAATAATCTTTCCATATTATTCCAGTGCGCGGTTAGAAAATGTCATTCTAGCTGATGCTTATAGCTTTTAATTATGAACATATTATGGATAGATGTTTGATCCTGTGTTGTTTTTTGCCGAATTAAACGAAAAGTAAGATTTTTCTCGGTTATAATTTCCCAAAATTCTTTTGCAATTTTTAAAAATATTTCGACATCTCTGCGATTAGAACATTTTGAGTCTGAGTAGAAATTCTTGCTGGTTAAAGAATCGAAATTCTTGGTTGCTTTCCTCTAGAATTGTTGTCTGCCCGACTGAAGATTCATTGAATTCACTGAAAAATTAAAGCCTTCTGTCTTGGAAATTAAAGTTGAAAGATTCATTTTCCAGCGTTCTAGAATATCAAAATTCAAAATCCCAGAAAAATTTTCGGCGCTACGCGCCAAACAAGTTACTCATACCAATCTTTTCATTTTCTCTTCAAAACTCAAAAAATTCGATTTTTAAAGGCTAAAAGCGACGCGATTCGGATGAAATACAAGAAACTAGAGATTTATCGGGTCCAAAATTTTATGAAAATTAGGTCCAGGTCCAAAATTTTAGGAATATCGGATCCGGGTCCAGGTCCAAAATTTTAAGAATATCGGATCCGGGTCCGGTTCCGGGTCCAAAATTTTGAGAATATCGGGTACGGGTCCGGGTCCAGCAGTAATAGTCGGGTAATTTCGGGTCTCATTTCGGGTCGGGGTCCATTATATTTTCAACATGCTATTCTGTGTGACATTATTCAAAAACAATTTCTGAGAGATTTGACCTACTGTTCCATTAACCCATGATAAGTTGGAAGTTAATAATATCTGAAAATGAGATTTTTTGAGTTGTTTAATATGCGAGATATTGTGACAGCATATATTCAGCAGAAAAACAAAATTTGCATACCAACAGCACTCCAAAAGTTGGAAGTTCTACATTTTTTAGCATTCTGCAGTCTCTATGCCTGTTTGGAAATATAAATCTTCAAACGTTCATTATATGCAATAGGTATAACAGAAATGACATCTTACTCTCTTAAGTGTCAAAAATGAAGTCGAAATAACCTGAACGAGTCATTTGAAGCTTTTTTGGCACCCTCCTATAAGATGCCACGGAATTTTTCCTCTATTTCTATAGCCGATATTTCATTTGTACAATTTGTACATAGCAAAAATACGTAAAAAAAGTAACCTGTGTTCCTTACATCATGGCCAAAGATTAATAACTAAATCAGTGTAATTTTCAAATTTTATTTATAACAAAAAATGCCGTTAATTCATTAAAATTGAGAAAAAAATTAAAATTTTAGTTTCAAGTCTAATTTACAAGCATTGTGGAACAAATTTTCTAGAAAACTATCCAATAGCATAATGAATTTGTATTAGATGATAAACCGATGGTTAATTCCGCCATGATGACAAGTGAAGGCCCAAAAAAAGATGTGACGCGCCGGTCGGCGATGCTGGAAAATCAATTTTTCAAACATTTATTTCAAGAATTAGATTTAAATTTTGTGTTCAAAAGTCGTAATTTTTAGAATTTTATTATTTGAAAACTTTTTAAACCAGTAATTTATTCGTTAACTCTCCCGGACTTGGCCGAAAAGATATGAGTGGATGAGTAGAAATTTCCGAAGGCTACTTCCATGAAGCTTTCGAATTGATTTTATGTTAAGAAAGGAATAATCGCTTTGAAAGGTTTAGTGACTTGACTTCCTCAAAAAATGTTTCAAGGAAAAACTACGAATCTTCATTAAATATCAAGATAAAATATTGAAGATTACCACTTGAAACATGAGATAAAACGTTTGAGATGATGAAAACTATTATACATGAAATGATAGGTGAAGGTAGACATTCTGAAAGTTGCGTCTGAGCTAAGGTAATATATAAAAATAATTATTAAAGTTATAACCGGCGCGAAGCGTCGAAAAATTTTGAGATTATGAACTTCTAAAATGCACCAAAATGCATATTTTCTGTACCTTATCCCCAAAATTTTCTTCCCTAAATGGGAAAGAGCCATTTGTACATGATGTACAACTGACTACTCCAATTTCTTTTGCCCCAAAAAATTTTCATTTGCCTCCGGCAAAAAAAACACTGGTTGAGACACAAAAAACCGATTCGAGTCACTAATCTCTCGTGAAATATTAGTGAGTAAGCATCTCTATAATTTAATTCTCGATCCTTAGATTAATATTTTAAATAAAAATCAAGATTGAAAAGACGACGACTACAAAGAAAATGGCCGAAAAACTTCTTATGAAATGTAACCTAGGTGCCGTAGATTTTAAATCTAAGTCAGTCTCAAGATGATCTAAACAATTAAGTGTCGATTTGTTATACTTATTATATTTCATTAGTTAATTGATGTGTCATCACATTCTTTAACATGGGTATTTGTTTTCAGCTGAATGAATTGTTATACGTCAGACCCGAAACAGAATTGTGACAATTTCGTCGGGTCCGGGTTCAAAATTTTGAGAATATCGGATCCGGGTCCAACAAAACGGTCGGGTAATTTCGGGTCTCATTTCGGGTCCGGGTACCCGATACATCTCTACAAAAAACTACCTTTTGGTAGTTTTTCCGATAAAATTAAACTAATTTATTGATTTCAGGGTGAGCAACCAAAAATTTATCTGTGCAACCAAAACTTTTCCCCAAGTTGCACATTGCATGCAACCTGGCCTATGCAAAAAAAAACCCTGGCCAGAAGTAGGATTTTTTTGCATACAGCAACCAAATTTCGAGCTGTGCAACCAAATTTTTCCGATCAAATTGCACAGTGCAGCTTGAGGCCTGACTGCCCTTTTGATTAGGTTATAGATTTTTCTGTCAGTAGATGCGTTTTTATGCGTTGTAAAATGGAAAATGATAAAAATTTTCCGGCGCTTGGCGCCGGATTTCAATTAATTTATATTTTTTTATATTATTTCTAATGCGCGTTTAGAAAATTTCGTTCTAGCTTTTGCTTTTTGCTTTTAACTATCAACATATCATGAATGAATGTTTGACCTTGCACATATCCGTACCTATTCAGGATTTTCAAAAAAGGGAATGAATTTTCCAACTTTTTCCATTTTATAGCGCAAATATGATTTAGGTATGGTGATGTAAAGTACAATGATATTGCTGAAAATTTTTAATGTAAAAAAATTTAGGGGGGGATTCCCCCCTTCCCCCTCTAAATACGGGCCTGACCTTGCATGGTTTTTTACGAATTTGATTAAAACCAAGATTTTTCTCGATTATCTCCAAAAATCTTGTTGTCAGGCCCGTATTTAGACGGGGTAAGGGGGGGGGGGAATTCTCCCCCTAAATTTTCTTACATTCAAAATTTTCAGCAATATCATTGTACTTTTACATCACAATTCCCAAATTAAATTATTATATTTATACACTTTTCGTCAAACGAGGAATTTAGCTACTAATCCAAGCACGCGTAACTAACTTAAAATAAGTCGTCTTTACTGCAAAAATGATTTTCTTTTCTATTCAGTAATTTAAAAAAAATGGAAAATCCCCCCCCCCTCTTTTTTAAAAATCCTGGATACGGCTATGCTTGTTGTGAAGTGTAGAAGATTTTGAAATTCGTGTGATTATAACATTTTAAGCCTAGGAAAATGCTAGGAATTCTTGCTGGTTGGAGAATCTGAATTCTTGGTTGATTGTCTAATTTTTGAAATTTAGTTCGCTCGACTGAAATTTCATTGACTTTATTGAAATATTAGACCTTTGTTCAAACAATTAATGTTGGCAGTGTTCTAGAAAGTCCAAAAATAACTTCGGTGGTACGCGCTGAAATTTTCGACATTTGAATTCAGGATGAAATACCTGTCGCACTTTTTTATGCTTTATATCATTTGACAACAATCTCTTCCCATGTATTATCATGAGTGATAAATTATCGGTTTCAGATATATAAGATAAGATATTTGAACAAGCTCAAAAAACATAAATAAAATATCGGTCGACAATGTTGAGCAAAAAACGACTTGGTGAATATTTCGAAATCATATTTGACGTGTTTTGTCAAATGGCGAGAAGATCACAATCGATCATCGGAAATCGGAAAAAATGAATGTTTCAACGTGCTTAGAAGCCTCAAAGTCAAATTTTTGGCGCCTACTTGTCGAACAAGTTACTCATACCAATCTTTTTATTTTTCTCTCCTGAACTCAGAAAATTAGGTTTTGAAAACCTTAAACTGACTCGAATCGAATGATATACAAGAAAACCATCATTTGATGGTTTTTCCGGTAAATTTAAGCAAACTCATCGATTTTAGAGTGAGGAACCAAAAATTTATCTGTGCAACCAAAGTTCCAAAGTTGCACATTGCAACCTGGTCTGTGCAAAAAAATAAACCCTGGCCAGAAGTATTGTCTTTTTTGTTCACGAACATTTGGGCCAATTGGCACAAGAGCCCAAAAAAATTTGTGCCAATGGCACAAAATTTTTTTCGCTAGAAACATATCAAAACTGTGAAAAGGTTTTAGGCCAAAAAGTTTGAAAAAAATATATACCTGCTGCATTTATCGCACTAATATACGTAAAAATCGTGCCCTCCCTATTTTTCAGCCAATCACGTCAGTGATAAAAGAAAAACTTTGCGAGAAAACAGTTCAAGATTCAAAAAGAAATACAATGTTGCGAAAATAGCAGGCTCTTATTGCACACAGCAACCAAATTTTGGGCTGTGCAACCAATCTTGCACAGTGCAACTTGAAGCCTGACTGACCTTTTGATTAGGCTATAGGGTTTCCTCTACGGAGATGGATTTTTATGCGTAATAAACTGAAAATTAGTGAAAATTTTCGGGTGCTTTACGCCGGATTTCAATTCATTTATGATTTTTCTATATTATTCTAGTGCGCGGTTAGAAAATGTCATTCTAGCTAATGCTTATAGCTTTTAATTATCAACTCATGGCTAAATATTTAATCCTGCAGGGAATTAATGAAAGTGATGCACTGAAAATTTTTGAGATTTTTACTTCCTAAAACGTATTAGAATGTACTTTTTCAAATTCTCTGACTTTTCATGGTCTCAGGCATATTTTTCCCTTGACCTTCCAGGTTTGCTACATATATCAACACGTCCTTAAATGTGTGTAGACTCTGAAATAAGAATGAAAAGTAAATTTTGACTGCATTCTGTTTATTTTGTACAAGACAAATGTACATATTTGGTTACCTACCTCTTTTTTGCTTGACAACCACCGAAACCATTCGGCAACCAACCAAATTTTTGGGCTGGTTGATACCAGTTGAACCGATAGGGTTTGTCCAGGCATGCCTATGTCTTTTTCACGAATTAGAATCGGTTATTTTCCAAAATCTTTTTTGCGATCTTTAAAGAAGTTTTGACTTTTGTGCGAAAACATATTGAGTCTAAGTAGAAATTCTTGGTGGTTAACAAGAAGCTCATACTATCGTTTTCATTTTCTCTCCAAAACTCAGAAAATTGGATTTCAAAAGCCTAAAACCGACGCGAATCGAATGAAATATAAGAAAAGGCTTTTAACGGTTTTTTCGGTAAAATTAAGCGAATTTATTGATAACAGAGTCAGCAACCAAAAATTTATCTGTGAAACCAAAATTTTTTCGTTGCACATTGCAACCTGGCCTGTGCAAAAAAAATCCCTCCTCATCAGAATGTTCAGGAAGTTTATATTTTCCTTCAATTTTCGACTACGAATTTCTTGAAAAATATATAAAATATAAAAGCCATATAAAAGTAGTTAATGTTACATTCATTGACACGGCGCAAAGCGTCGAGAAAATTTTACGTTTTAGGCCCCTAAAATATCTAAAAATCAAGGAAATCAGTTCTTCAACCAGTCAAAAAGGTTATGTCAATTGGCACAAAACTCAGTGGGTTTCTTTGCCGGAGGCAAATGAAATTTTTTTTTGGCAAACGAATTTGAGGTAGTCATTTGTACATGTACAAACGGCTCTTTCCCCGTTTAGAGAAGAAAATTTTGGGGATAAGGTTACAGAAAATATGCATTTTGCTGCATTTTAGAAGTTCATAATCTCAAAATTTTCCGGCGCTTTGCACCAGTTGTCACTTTAATAATCATTATTATATGTATTGCCTTGCTCAGACGCAACTTTCAGAATGCCTACCCTTAATGTATAATAGTTTTCATCATCTCAAACGTATTATCTCATGTTTTAAGTGGTAATCTTCAATATTTTATCTTGATATTTAATGAAGATTCGCAGTTTTTCATTGGAACATTTCTTGAGAAAGATCAATACGTCAAGTCTGTAAACTTTTTGGAGCAATTATTTCTTTCTTAACATAAAATCAATTTGTGAGCTTCATGGAAGTAGTTTTCGGAAATTTCTACTCATCTACTCATATCTTTTCGGCCAAGTCCATGAGAGTTAACGAATAAATTACTGGTTTAAAAAGTTTTCAAATAATAAAATTCTAAAAATTACGACTTTTGAACACTAAATTCGAATCTAATTCTTGAAATAAATGTTTGGAAAATAGATTTTCCAGCGTCGCCGAAGGTCAATAGTACAAAAAAATTTTCCGGCGCGTCACATCTTTTTTGGGCTTTCACTTGTCATCATGGCGGAATTAACCATCGGTTTATCATCTAATGCAAATTCATTATGCTATTGGATAGTTTTCTAGATAAATTGTTCCACAATGCTTGTAAATTAGACTTGAAAGTCGAAAATTTCGATTTTTTGCTCAATCTTCTTAATGTTTTTTTTGCAGTTATAAATAAAATTTAAAAATTACACTGATCAGATTATTAGTCTTCGGCCATGACATAGAGGAACACAGGTTACTTATTTATACCTATTTTTGCTACAAACAAATTGTACAAATGAAATATTGGCTGTCGTTTGTACATGTGCAAATGGATCATGTACAAAAAAAACCTTGTACCATTTCATATTTTTTTGTGCCAAAAACCATGTTTTAGCACAAAAAATATCTGGCCAAAAACTTTTTTTCGCCCAGTTCAATAGCCATACCTGTAATTGAAGGATTGAGGGGGCCAACTTGGTCGCCACTTTCTTTGGGCCTTGGTCAGTAATTCCTAAAATTTTGGAGAAGGGGTCCCCAAAGGAAAAAAAATTCGATTTTTTCACGAAAAAAATCCGAAAAATAGTTCAAAAAATAGTAATTATTTTCTAAAAAGACCGAAAAAATGTATTCATGGCGTGAAGCGCCGAGAAAATTGACGTTTTTGACCATTTTTAGTTCAAAAATTGACATTTTTGGGTTTTTTTCCGACCTAAAGTATGGGGTCCCTACGGCTACCATATGGCTAGCCATAAGATTGGAAAATCCTGGGAGGGGATTGCCCAATTTCTAGCCATTTGGTCGACGATTTCTGGGGAGGGTGGGTTCCCATAGCGCTCCCCCCAATTACAATTATAGTCAGAATCCCCCTCAAGTCGGAAAGAAGTTACTTTTTTGGGAAAATTTTCAGGTTTTTTCGACTTTTTTTGGAATTTTTGAGTTCCCTCAAGATTTTGGGACCTCCACCCCGAAGTTTTGGGTTTACTTCCCTCCAAATAGTTGGACTTCTTATAGGTATGGTTAGATTGATTTTTTGGCAAAAGAAATCAGGAAATGCGAAAAAATTTTGGACTGTTTTGCCAGATGACGAAAAATTTATTGGGATTTTTTAGTCGGAAAGGTGCATTCTAATGCAATTCAGAAGATTAAAACTTAAAAATTTTCCAACGCTTAGCGCCGGTAATGAATATTTTTGATCATTGTCTGCTGTAATTGAGCTAAAGCGCGATCGTAAATACATATGTCTACTTCACTTACTAATTAGCATTGAATAATTATTATCACATAGAATGCCTCATCTCGCGATTTAATCAGTTTATCTTTTATATCACGTCAAAGTATTTGACGGAAATCACGATTTTTTCACAAAATTTTTCTGCAATCTTCAAAAATTTTTGATTTTTGTGAACATAATTTTTTGCATTCGGCAAGTGATTGATACATTATCAGTTTGGAGCAGTGACAGATGTTCTTGCTGGTTAAGAAATCCAAATCTTTGGTTGCTTGTCTGATTTTTCAATTTTAGTCGCATGCTTTCAATATAATTTTTTGCATATTGTCTGACTTGAAAAGTGGAAAAGAGTTCGAAAAATTCATTTCTAAACATTTTGTAGCATGAAAAATCTAAAAAAAATTTCGGCGCTGCGCGCCTAAAGTCTATTTATACATTTTGCAGTGTAGCCAAAATTTATGAGACATCGTTTACTTCAAGCTTCTTTTTTAGCTGGTTAGCTGATTGTAAACGTCCGCAAATTATTCAAGTCTACCGGGAAAATCAAATTATAAATCATGAAATAAGTGTTTACAACGTTCTAGAGTATGGGGATCCGAAAAATTTTTCGATGATTCAAGTGCAATTAATGATTCTTCATTTTGGCTAAGCACAGATATGCCAGAAGTTGAATTTCTATGCAATTTTGGGTTCGCTCGCTGTGTCTTTTTGTTACATTTTCTACTTTTAATTTTGATATGTTTTTATCACACTATGACCCGAAAGTCAAAATTTTTTTGTTTTTTCTTCGTTTCAGTACATTGCTTTCTGCAGAAGCATAAGTATGTTCTGAAAGCTCAAAAATGCATAAATAAAGCATATAGTAGCATTTGTAAGCGAAAAAAATCGACATGGCGAAAATGGCGAAAAAAATTTGCTTTTAAAAGGTGTTTAGCAGAAGTTAAATTTGATTTTTTGAAAGAGCATATGCATGCGCGTCATTACGCCTGTCGTCCCCTGTTCTTACAACTTTTGCATTTAATTAACCATTTCGTGTGTTTATTTACATATTTTTTCACAACATTTGCTTTTTACATTTGTAAGTTCAGAATAACCACCACTGCTATTATTATGATGATGATGATTATTATTATTATTATTACTATTACTATTAGGCTTAGGAGCGCAGCGATGCGCCCTTTCCGCTAATCCCACTCCAATAAGCCACTATGCTTCAGTGTGCATGATTTCATAAGATGGATGTGTGTAAACCCTTCAACTTTATGGGTTTAATACAATGCCGTGGATGAAATCTCTGTGATCAGTCAAATAAAAGAATTGTTGACAGGATTTGATCTTTCCTTACTCTAGAACGCTGGAAAATGAATCTTTTCGAGACTCATTCCATATTTAATGTTTAATTTTCAGTCTAGAATGATGTTCAGACTTGAGCGATGGACCGGTGTTTTTAATAATGATAATAATAATTTATTAAATCGAAAGTAATACTCTTAAACGTGGAGATTAAATAAACGCGGAAGGTGTAACAGCTGAAGAAATTAGGGAATTGGGTTACACTTCTAAGAATGGTTTTTAATGGTGGTGTGGAAATTTTTCTGATCGATTTCCGCAAGATGCGGAACAACCGGTGCGGAAAAAACCCTGTGTTCAAGCAAATAACTTCACATATTTGACTAATATGGGTGGAAGAATATGCAGCTTGCATGTTAAAAGATCTTTCTTTTTGTTATCACGAACGAAAAAAATTTCTGTTCCACCCCATGTACTGACTTACCCCCAGCTGTGCATGTATGGTCACAACATCAACGTTTACAAAGATGTAGAAGATGAGGAAAAAATTGAGTATGGTTCCCAATGGAAAAAGTCTTGGAGGAAAAAAATAGTTATTTCCCGACGAGTGCCTACCTTCTCATGCCGGAGAAGATTTCTAAAGTCCCTCTGATGTTATCTAAGTCGTTTCCTTCGCTTCAAAATGCCCACAGAAGCATTGTTTAGGCATTATTGAGTTTGTTCGAACATTTGAACCAGTGAGCAGACTTTTTTGCACTAGCGATCAGATTTCAGGTTGTGAAATTGTAATTTTCCGCCAAATAGCACAATGCGGCCAATAGCCGAACGACGTTCTGAATAAAATTATGATATTTCGTGTTCGGCAATACATTTTTTAGCACTTAAAAGATTTTTTCCGTCACTTCCAGACCGTTGTTGAAAAATGTCGTTTACATTTCTGTTTAGGGATAATTGCAGAATATGTTTCAGCACATAGTAGCATAATTAAGGAAACAACCATGGAAATATCAGTTTTGGGTCAGATTACTCGAACAAATGCCGACATTATACACATCTTGATTTGTAGATTATGGTTCATCTTTTCTTCCAAAACGGGATTCTTAGCGACTCCCAGCTATCGATACCTGACTGATAGTTTACACAAAATATTTTACACTCGGAGATTTACAACCAAAAGAAATTTATATGGATCGTTGTCCGTCGTCTTTGGTGATATTTTCATTAAATGTTTCTGTGTGCTGGACAGTATTCTGGGCCGTAAAACTCAAAGTTTCACATATTTTTCCTTATTTTAGATAAATTATTGACTATTTCTGGATGAATTACTGGATTCGAATGCGCAAAAACGCGTAAATAAAGCATCTGTCTGTGACCTGTTTTAGGAAATAATATATAGATTTCTCCGGCTTTTCCGACGTTTGCATTCCACGAAAGACTTGCTAGCGGGAGGGGGGTAAAAAAGTTTTTATGATATTTCCCAGCATTTTTCCTTTTCTCATCTGAAACTTACACTTTCAGAATTTTTATTAAATTCACCTTCGCCTTTTTTTCGCTTTCTTAATCATCGGAAGAATAAAAAGCGATCTTAATGTCGAATAATAATCAACCCGGTGGCTGCGGTGGCATTAAATCCACGAGCCTTAAAGAAATTTGGTCCGATTTGGAAAGCGGATTGAATCAAATTTACGCCCGTCAACATATGCCCAAACCGCGTTACATGGAATTGTACACGTGAGTTCGAGTTGAAAATTTTCATTTCTATACACGTGAATTTGAGAATTAAAAATGTTTTTTCTGTTCTAGACAAGTTTACAATTATTGTACATCGGCTCAAAATCCGCAGCATATGAAAACCGGGCCGGCACCCAAAGGCAAGAAAAATGTATTTACCGGCAGTAACATCGGCGCCGAATTTATAGGCATGGAATTGTACCTTAAATTAAAATCGTTCTTTCAAGTCTACGTGGAAAAATTAAGAAAAGTATAGGCAAAAGTTGCCAATCTTTAAATTTTCCGTTATTTTCTTTTAAATTTCAGCAAGGCGAAGGCTTTATGGACGAAGGTGTTTTGAATTTTTATGTCAAACAGTGGGGCGAATTTCAATTTAGTTCCAAAGTTATCAACGGAATTTGTTCCTATTTGAATCGCCATTGGATTAGACGGGAAATGGACGAAGGAAACGACAATATTTACGAAATTTATAACGTAAATAGCAGGAAATTTAGCATCTTTTCTTTTCAAATCTAAAAATTTACGTTTTTGAGTCAAAAAAATTGGAATCTTGGGCTGAAAGTTTTTTGTCATTTCAGCTAGCTTTAGTAACTTGGAAACAGACATTATTCGACCCGTTGCACAATCAAGTGACGAGCGCCGTTTTAAAATTAATTGAGAGAGAAAGAAAAGGCGAAACTATAAATGCCTGTCTAGTCAGCGGTGTGATAAATTGTTACGGTGAGAAAAATTTCAATGTTTGGTACATGAACCAGTTATCCATTGAACCTGAGAAAAATAAAAAAGTCACAGAAACAGGAAATTTCTATTAGGATTCTGTAGTTGTTTCTCTTGCAATATAATGTTGAATTATTGTAAGATGAGCCAAATTTGCGATATAGAAAGTCAGAATTTCAAAAGCATCTGGCTATTCGCTCCAATTTGAAGCATTATTGACATTATTATCTGAATTAGGTTAAAGCACGACTCGTAAGAATTTTGCATAAGCCAAGTTTCAATGTGCTATTTGGGAGAAAAATTTGCTTGCACAGAAATATTTTTGGTTGTTCTTTATAAAATTGATAATTCGCTCAATTTCATCAGGAAAATAATTCCGAGCTAGTTTTCTTGTATTTTATTCGATTCGCGCCAGTTTTAGACCCTGTAAACTGATTTTGTCCTCATCAGTTGAAAGAAAGAAAAATAAATTTATCAAAAGTGTAACAGACAAGCGTAAATAGAAACAGTGAAGAAAAGCTCATAAATGTGGTGAAAACACTCGCGAGGTGAAGAAAAATAAACGCTAGTAAGACTGCAATGTTCGGCGCATAGCGCTGCATAAATTTCGATTTTACTGCTTCTAAACGTCTGAAAATGCATTTTTCAACTTATTCTACTGCAACCGTCGACGATCGTGATCTTTTCATCATTGGTAAAAGAGATCGATGGTTTTTTCGCCGTTTTAGCAGAATCATTTCTATAAATAGATGCTTCATTTATGTTTTTGAACTCGTTTCGACATTCTAATATGTTTACAGTCAGTAATTTACTAATCATAATTATATATCCTTCAGAAGAAATTGTTTTAAACGATTTAAAGCATAGAAAAGCGCTGCTAGTATTTTATCTTGGATCAGTAATTCTGGCGCGCAGCACCAAAAAAAATTGCGTTTTGATATTCTAGAACACTGTAGAATGAATCTTTTCAAAATTTATTTCCTCGATAAAAGGTCTAATTTTTCAGTGAACGCAGTGAATTTTCAGTCTGGCAAAGTGAAATTCAATAATTGGGCAGGCAATCAATAATTTAGACTTTTAACCAACAATAGCTTCTACCATTGTCCTGTTTAGTAAATTTTCTTCCAACTTCAAATATGTTATCTTCTCGAAAGTCAAAAATTCTTAAGGACCCCATGAAAATTGAGATAATCAAGGAAAATCGTGATATTCGTCAGATTTGTCAAAAACAGTATCAGATATTTACCCATAATATGCGGAGGGTTAAAAGTTATAACATAAACTAGAACAACGTGTTCTAACCGAAAATTTGCGGTATTTTCAGTTTTAAAATGGGTAAAAATGCATCCCCAGATAGGAAACTAGTATGACCTAATCAAAAAAGCCGTCAGACTCTTGGTTTATTTGTGCAACCAGAAACAGTTGTTGTGTGCAAAATTGCTCAAGTCAAAGCATGTGCAGAATTGACCTTATACTTCTTCACTTCCGAGAAAAAGTGATAACTAGTTAGCTATCACTTGGGGTCCGTCTGCGAAGGCGTAAAGTGAAACCTTGTGCACTTGGGGTTTGTCTGCGGGGAGAGTAGTGTGCATAAAGTGAAATACCGTTACATGTATGCTTCCTTGTAGATGACAAAATTAGAAAGATTTTCAGAAAATTCCAATTTTTCCTTCGATTTGGGAATTTTCCATGTGAGTAACAGAATGTTGCAAAAATACGTTCAAAATATGCACAAATAGCAATTTTATATACGTTTTTTGAGTAGAAAACACGTTTTAAAAAGATCTTTCCTAGTGGGAAAAAATTTTGGGTTCTTTTTTTATACAATCGTTGGAGAAATTGCCCGCAAATAACAGCGATTCTCAGTATAAAGAAGCGATCGAAGATTTGAAACCGGTTTACTTCAAAGAAAATAAAAGAAACCAAACAGCTACTGAAACGGAAAGATGTGGCAGCTGAAATTGAATTGCTGAAATATGACAGTAAAATTGAAGGAAATTTATTTTTGGAAAAAAGAGCTTACGAATCGCAGAATCCAAAAAATGTCAAATATTTCAAAATCAATGTAAAATTTTTATTGTAATCGTGTCTGGTTTATATTGTTTCTGCCCTGACTTATGAAAAAATTGTTTATTTCTAAACGATATCTTGGTTTTTTATGTGATTGACGGCACTATTTAGCTGGTAGAAACATGAGCACTTTCTCAGGTTTGCCTTGCCTTTGGTACTCACCTTTTTATCATTTTACGTAAGAATTATTGAACCTGGCAAATTCTGGAAAAATAACCTGGAAAGCCCGTAAACGTCAAAGAACTTTATTTTGGAAAAATTCTAGACACCCCGATAAAGTGTTAAACAGCGTGAGAAAAAACGTCCCATTTCTCACTATTCTCATCCCCAATTGATAACCTGTCTTTAAATGAGTTGCTCGAGCTTTATTGCAAGATTTTTTATGTTAATCAGAAGATCTTTCAATAGATGATTCGATAGATAAAGATGAATTCAATAGACAAAGAAAGATAATAGTATCGAGTAACCGGTTTTTTCCCTACATTCGCTTTTTCAGTCGAATTGGGCCTCAACGAAAGCGTCGATTTTAGTACGCACGGATCGAGGGAAAATCGTGACCCCAAACTTGGTCTTTACACATCAGCTTTCGAAAAATTGTTCATCGAAGATACGGAAAACTTTTATATGCGCGAAGCGGAATTATTTTTACAGAATAACCCCATTACGGAATACGTTAAGCGAGTAATTTTTCTTTGTTTCCTGATTTTATGATAATTTTTTTCCTAAAATTATTCTAATATAACATTATTCATACTAGGTCGAACAACGACTTAAAGAAGAGGAACATCGTTGTAAATTATATCTACATAAATCGACGTTAGATAGCTTATTACGTTCGTGTGTGAAGGTTTTGATTCAAAATCATATTGAAAAGTTTCAAACCGAATTCCGAAATTTATTGACCACTGATAAAACGGAAGGTAACTTATGGTATATATTCAAAGTTCTTAAAACAAAGTGAGTTTTTTCCTTTCGAATTTTCCCTTCGCTTGTTCTTTCCAGATTTAGCTCGCATGTACGATCTTTGCGCTAAAGTCGAACACGGTCTGTGCGAATTGATGCGCGCTTTGGAACAGCACGTTTTGCAGCAGGGTCTCTCGGCGGTTGACAACGCTTTAGATACTTCTTTGACGGTAAAAGTTTTGCGAATTCGTTGATTTTTGATCGAAAAATTGCATAATCGGTTGTAAAACGTGAAAAATTTTTATTTCTACTCTCAGTGAATTATTTCTTTCTATCAACTTCAGGAACCGAGGGCTTACGTCAATACTATTCTGGGCGTTCACAAAAAGTACTACGATCTTGTTATGACTGCATTCAAGAGCGATAGCGGTTTTATTGCCTCTTTGGACAAGGTATAAAATACATTTTTATGCATTTAAAGGTTACTGAAATAAAAGCAAATTTAGTGTGAAATCGTAACATTATTTTATGATAATATAATAATCGTAATATTTTATTTGAGTATGTCGATGAAAAACAAAACAAATAAATTAGTGGAAAGAGTAAATGATAACTGGAAATATGAATAATGGGTTAGTAAAAAGACATACTCATGCAGCGCAAAGGCTATAGCCCTTACTTGCGCCCTCTTGAAAATCGCTCAAATCCACTTGTTTTATTTTATTCTTAAATTTTTGGAAATTTTTAATCATTTTAATATCTAGAGGTAAAATGTTCCGAATCCTGGCACATCTGTTTGAAAAGTTGTTTTACCTACAGTTTAATTTACATTTCTCAACAACAAATTTTTTCTTTTTTCGAAGCTTTTGCGATAAAGCTGGATTGTTTCATATTTTACGTCAGAAAAATGCGAATTCAGATCTTTTTCTATCCGCGACAGTGATCACATTTTCAAAGTGATTCTTCTGTAGGCGTGCGGAAAATTCATCAACAATAACGCGGTTACTGTAAAGGCCAACAGTACTTCCAAATCACCCGAATTATTAGCCCGCTATTGCGATATTTTATTGCGAAAAAGCGCAAAAAATCCGGAAGAAAATGAAATCGACGATTTATTGAACCAAATTGTAAAATTTTTGGTTCCAAGAATAAAAGATAATTTGTGTCTAAAACAGAGTTTCTTTAAAAGATGATCGTTTTTAAATATATCGACGATAAGGACGTTTTTCAAAAATTTTATTCTAAAATGTTTGCCAAACGATTGGTCAACCAATGGTCCGCTTCAGACGATTCGGAATCGAGCATGATTTCCAAGTTGAAAGTAAATTCGCCCTTTTTTATCTATTTGGAATCTTATTTTGCTTTTTTAATGTAGCAAGCTTGCGGTTTCGAATATACGGCTAAATTGCAGCGTATGTTTACGGATGTGGGTTTGAGTAAAGACTTAAATGATAGATTTCGCGATCATCTCTCTAAATCGGAACCGTTGGATAGTGAGTGATTTTACTTCAATTTAAAGTGAGGAACCTAAATTTTATGGCTTCAATCAGTTCAGGATTCTTGACAGTCTCGAATTTCCAAAATTTTCCCTGAATATGCTAATTTTTCTGATATGATATCAGTCGATTTTTGCAGATGATACAGTCGATTCGAAAAATTACTAACCTTGAACACGGTGTATTAGTGTTTGTTTTCAATCAAGTTGTTTTGTTTTTTGCTATAACACATCCCATATTTTTTGGCAGTTAATCCACATTGAACGTCGTAGAAATTTCAATAACTGTTTAGTATATCCATAATTATGTGAATTGCAGATTATGCAAGTTCTTCTCAATGTGATCGATCTATATTTTTTGCGGGTGATATCAATTTGTTTCAGCATTTATCAAGTTTGAAGTTTGAAAACAGATTTTTGGGTTCAACTCGTTTTATTTTTAACTCCAATTCATTAAGAAGTTTTTGGCTGACCATCTATTTCTATACACATTGTAGAAGTTTCAACAAAATGGGATACGTACTGAAAGTGCTTTTAAAACTGATTCTGTGGCTCCAAATCATTACGTTTCATACTCCAAGTTATTCCAAAATTTGCGTTGTCTATCAGTTGCATCCATACATGTAACGGAGCCCTGAGGTCTGGGGGGGGGTTGGGCCACATTTTTGGGGCCGGGGGTCAGTAATTCCCAAAATTTTGGGGGAGGGGTCTCTGAAGGAAAAAAAAATCGATTTTTTCACGAAAAAAGTCCGAAAAATGGTTCAAAAAATAGTAACTTTTGTCTAAAAAATAATAATAAAATGTATTTATGGCGCGAAGCGCCGAGAAAATGATGTTTCTGACAATTTTTTGTTCAAAAATTGACATTTTTCAGTATTTTTCCGACCAAAAGTATGGGGGTCCCCAAGGCTACCATAGGATTGGAAAATCCGGGGGGCGGTCGCCCAATGGCTAGCCATATGGTCAACGATTTCTTGGGGGGTTCCCATAGCACTTCCCCCCCCCAATTACATGTATGGTTGCATCGCCGCAGAAACGCCAACATCCTCTCAGAAGATGATTCAAAATTACATGAATGAAATGAACCTGATTCAGTCATTACTCCATTACCTTGAATTTGAGATATAAGTTTTTGGGTTCCAATTTTTCACTTCCATCTATTTCAAATTTTTTGCTGCTTTATTAATTGCTACGCTTGAAAAATTGACACATTTTCTCATAATGATGTGAAATTATGCGAGATCAATCTATTTCAGTCATATCTTATTGTAATTAATTTTGGAACGCAAAGTTGGTGATCAAAAATTCACTTCAATCAAATCATTCTAGAATTCATTTGTTCGCCCACCAATTGCTAAGTTGTAGAAAATTCAATAGTTTTCAGATGATTCATAATTATGTCAATGGGGTCGTTGAGCTTGGAAAACGGATTTTCGGGCTCAAATCGTCCCATTTCACACATTTTTTGAAAATTCAGTTGATACGCCGTAGAAATTTCAACAATATTTCAGGCCATTTAAAATCATCTTAATGAAATCAATCTGTTTCAGTACTCACCAAACATACGTTAAAAAAAATTTTTTTTGGTTTCACATCACCACTTTTCGTACTTCAATTTTACTGTCTACCGCTACTTATGTACACGTCGTGAAAATTTCGGTAAATTTTTGTACTATGCGAAATCGTGTGAATGAAATCAATATATATATTTTTCACTACATTTCTTCAGAAATAATATTTTGTTAGAATTTTTGATGTTATACCATTATACAAAAAGAGTTTTACGGATGCAGTTCTTTTTGCTTGAATTTTTCTTTTTTATAGTTGAATTTTCAATAATGGTGCTCAGCAGCGGATCTTGGCCGTTTCAGCAGGGTTTTTCTATGAATATTCCTGCAGAAGTAAGGATAACCCCTGAAAATATCCTCGAGTGAAATTTAAATTGAAAATTGAGATTTTCCTCGTTCAATTTTTTCTCAATTATATTTTGGTCGAAATGCACAGTTTTCAATTCTCGTCCCATTGTTCAGTTGGAAAAAAGCGTTCAACGTTTTACAACATTCTATGCTAAACAACATAGTGGTCGAAAATTGACCTGGCTCAATCAATTGGCCCGCAGCGAATTGATCGCCAATTGTTACGACAGAAAATATACGTTTACTGTAAGCTTTATCGGTGATTTTTTTGCGAGCGCAGCTTATTTATACTTTTTGTTACTCAGACTTCAACTTACCAAATGGCCGTTCTTTTGCAATATAATTCCTGTAACGAATATACTGTGCAGCAATTGCACGATCATCTACAGATCAAAATGGTAACTTGACGTTTTGCAAAAATTTCCACACTTCATATAAAAAATTTCTCCAAGCTTACTCTGATAATCATTGTTAGAAATCACGAGAATGCAACTGTACTCTTGTGTTCTTCAAAAACTCCTTTTTGAATTTATACGTTTCCAAGAAATTTAAAATTTTTTTGATGTGTAAAAAGTTGTAGAAAATTTTTTCTCTTGTGCTTCTAGAAAATTTTGAATTTTTAGGCTTCGTTCACATTTTTGAATTTTATTTTCTTTTAATCTTCAGGACGTTTTGCAACAAGTTGTCGAACAATTGGTCCGTTTTAAACTGTTGGCCGTCAAAAAAACGCTCGTCAAAAAAGAAAAGTCGCCTCTTTCTTCATCTTCTTCTTCGTCGTCGACGGTAAACGACGAAAAACAACGACAAATAAGTGATCCAAAAAGTTTAGTTCTCACGACTATCGTCCAACAAAACGAGGAATCGACACGTTGCGATTCTACGACCAACATAAATTTGACGCCCGAAACTGTCGTTGAGTTGTTGTTCGATTTTAAAAAGTAAGAAAAACCAAAGTTATTAACCAATGGAATCTGTTGGAGGATCCTCGTAGGTTCATTTGATATTGCTGCATATATATAAATTTTGTTCAACTCCGTTCACATGCAGTTTTTGATGTTCTATTTGCGTACTTTGAGTAGGGAAAGTGCTAACCAATGAAAACACCGAATCCATTTTCTTTGGAAGGTATTCTTATCCCCACCCAGGAATTACGCAACTATATAAACGATCATTTTGCTATTGATTAAATAGTCTGATTTTTGAAAGTGATAGATTGGTTCAAAATTTTCTGTCCCCGGTTTCGTAGGTTTATGTTACAATTTTCATTCAGCAAAAAGTTGAAAATCGATCTATCAAAAGCGCCTTTGAAATCGGAAGTTAAACAGGAACAAGATGCCGTAAGCAAAAATATCGAAGAAGATAGAAAATTATTGATACAGGTAATGAGTAACTTTTCAGTTTATCTGCACGTCAGCGACTTCATGTCAAAACCCCCCTTTTTACATTTCTGATCTTGCTGATGTCAAGTTTCTATCTTTCGGTATCGAATTCTGGTCTTAATTTTGCAGGCTGCCATCGTACGTATAATGAAAATGCGCAAACGTTTGCAGCATCAGCATTTGATTTCCGAGGTTTTACAGCAACTTTCGAGTCGCTTCAAGCCGAAAGTGCCCATAATCAAGGTATCTTCATCGATGTTTTCATTCTAAATTTTATTTCCATTTTTTAAAATTTTCCAGAAAATGATCGATGTTCTCATCGAAAAAGAATATTTGCAACGTTTGGAAAACGAACGTGATACTTACGAATATTTAGCTTAAAGACTGACATTTTTTCTTCCTTTCTTCCTCTTGTATTTTAATATTTTCCTGAATTTGAAAAAATTTTAACGCGTTTTACTCGTCTATTTGTGTTTGGCGGAAATTTATCGAAGAAAACTTTATTCGAGTTTCAATTGACCTGGACTGTATTCTTATGTAATTGATAAAAGTTTGTGTCTTCAATGTAGAATTTGAGGTTGAGGGTTGCTAGCAAGTGAATGTCGATTGGCTTAAACGGCGGTGAGCCTCATTTTGGGCGGTCCTCTAGTATCTTCAAATCGGTGAATCCTCAAGATCCAGAACGGCTATGTCGATAAATTTGATTTTCATAACAAAATTTATGCTCAACATCCTCAAATGCTACCAACATCTTGATTTTGCGTTGGAAATTTTTTCTGATCAGTGATGAGCATTTCATTTTGGGAGCTGGTTTCGACCCTTGGCAGAAAACCAACAGTTTTCGCAGAAATCCCAAAAGATTTTCACGTGTCATACTAGTAGCAGCTTTCAACTTTTCAGGTCTTCAATAATTCAGCCACCATTCCGGATATGTGTGAATATGACTACTAGATTTTATAGAGTGCCAGATTCAGCCAATGTGTCAATTCAGCCCTCCTTATTATTGTGGAGTAATCAATTTGCATATTCAACTAAGCCACATAATTTCTTAAAATTTGAAATTTTAATTCAAAAAAAGTACTTGCGTAACGGTCTAGGACAGTTACATTTTGTAAAAGTGTATGAACGGAAGAAAAAGCATATTACTACTAGAATCCATTCGCATTGAAACGATAGACGCAGCGAACCCCAAAAAAAGTAGATTCAACACCATATACGAAGTTTTCACTTGATATACAGCTTTATACCGTAGAAAAACGTCCGATATTTTCCTCAGAATAGAAAATTCCAAAATATTTGAAAAAACATACTTATTCACCGTCGATTCGGATAGAATACCTGAGTGCTACTAGCTTTGACCACTCAGCCATGTTATTTAAGAAAATTTTCAGCTATTCTGCAAATGCATTTTTCAATGGTCTTGCTAGCCAAGCGATATTTAAAGATTTCAAAATCGGATTGATCTTAATTGATGTATGAATATTCATTTTACGGAGCAGAGAATAAGCTCTCTTCTGATGTAATATTTACAGTAAATAATTACATATTACACTTTTTCATAAAGTTTTTAAGTGTCAAAAATGAGCCGTCGAAATTGAAAAAAAATTGTTCATGGGCACTCCCGAGTACCTTCCAATCGGAAACCGCAGAATTTTGTTTTCTTATATTCTAGCTCATCCATTTTTACTGCATTGGTTAAATTTTCATCAAAATTTTTTTACCGTTTTGGGAGCTGCACTGCTCTGAAGAAGGCATACTCATGAAAATTTCATATAAATCATTGTATATGCCAGGATTGCCCTTATCTACCCCTTGTGATATATTTATTACGTATATTGTAGAATTATCAAATAACTAACGGACTATAGTTTGATGTATTGATTGTTTCACGAGCAAACATTTTACACTTTGCAAGAAAGTTTGAACAGTCAAAAATTCGAAACAAAAGTGAAGAAAAATCCTGCTTAGAGGCACTCCCGAGCACCTTCATATAGGATGCCGCAGAATTTTATCTTTTTATTTTCTAGTTCATACATTCTTACAGTAGCTGCGAAAGTAATATCTCTTTTGGCAGCTGTAGATATTTGCATACACTACACTGTCATTCAAATGCGTTTTTGAATTTGGATAAATGTCCTATCAATGAAGTTCCTGGGAACACAGGATGCCTCCTAACCCAATATATTATGAGAAAAAATGTGACTTGGAGTCGTGGAAAATTTTCATTGATCTAGGTTTGATGGTTTCTAAACGAAGTGGTTCAAATGAAAAATCGAAAAGTTCGAGAATTTTCGTTAAATTTCAGAAATCGAGCGATTGTTTCAAATCCATTTAGAGGAAAACGGCAAGAGTTATTTGGATACTCATTGCTTTGTTGGAAAGGCACTGCAATCTACTATCCTTTGCTCTATTTTCGTTTGGCCGACACCACGTGGTGTGAAACGGGATACCTTCAACTATAGAGCACTTTCGCACAGCTTATAACATAGGTCATAGTCAGACAGCCGACATTTATTTTGTAACATTAAACTCTGAGCTTCAATTTTTTTCCGGTCAAATTACTGAAAAGAGAAATTTTTGATGCATCTCTTCTGAGGCATCCTGTTGCGCAACCATTGTAAATTGATCGATGAAATTTTTCGAGTGATTCGACTCACATCTGTTCTTTCTACTCGTCTAATCTGAAAGTTTCGAATTTTTCCTGCATCTCGTTGATGGCATAGTGGAGTCAATCAGCATTTTTGTATCAGCTTTCAGAATGCGCAGACACCTACAGCTCCCAAAACGGTACATTAATTTGATTGAAATTTTAATACAATATGTAAGACATCAGTGGCTACAGAAATCAAGAAAAAAATTCTGCGCCATCCTATGGGAAGGTGCCCAAGAAAGTCCCAAAAGACTTTTTCGGTTTATTTTGGCATCGGTTTTGACACTTTAAAATGGAATAAAAAATGTAAACTAAGAGATTAGAAAGTGTTCTTCATACCAGCATATAGAGCATGGTCTTCTGCTTGCATTGAACATTTGGCTTCAGAGTCACGTCTTTTCTGAGCTGTGATATTTCGAAACATGTGTACAGACTGAAAAATGCCAAAAAATGTAAAAATTTAAAACTTTGGAGTACTGTAGCTATGTGAATTTTGATTTTTGCGCAGAATAAATGCTATCATGATACTCAGCATGTAAAACTACTCAAAATATCTCTTTTTCAGATATTATTAATTTTCAACTTATCATAGGTCAATGGAGCAGAAGGTAGAATCTCTCAGAAATAGTGTCTTAAGGAGGGTTTTAGTACCTGTTTTATTCCTCTCTTCATAAATTTTATATATCTAAAAGATAATCTAATTTGAATCGAGTGACTAAATTGTCACTAGAATTTCAATTAAATCTTTCATTACCTAACGGTTGACAAAGTACAAAAATTTGTCTCCAAGTGAATCATAAACTTCCCAGATTATTGTTATCCTGGGAGAATCGCTATTCTGAAATTCGATACCTTTGAAAAATTAGAGTCCTAAATCATATTGCCATATTACATAAAACATCTTTTTTAAAAACTGAATTGAAGTTGGCATTTCTGCGCTATCATGCAGTCGACCACCAAATCCGGAAACAACTTGGAACTAAAAGTGGTACCGAAAAATTGAAAAGAATGGTCAAGAAAGTATCTATATCATGAAGGAACAATTTATTGAATAGAGTAAACGAGCCTTCCATAATTTCGATTAGAAGTTTGGCTGTGAACCCGCTGCATCAATCACTTCAAATTGAACAGAGTTTAACATCAAAAATTTTCAAAACTAGGGAAAATAGAATTTCCTGAACATCGTTTCAATTTAATAGTGTACAAAATAATATCATACAAAGTACCTCTCATAGAAGTATTATGCTTTAGCTGTTCTTTGATCAGAAGAATAAAAAAGACATTCTTCAAGCATACACTAAAAGTTTTTTAGCGGCCCTAAATTTTTAGCGGCCCTGGGCAACCTCCCAGCTCGCTTCCCTAAGAACGGCCCTGTCTGCGTCTCTAGGGTTTTTCATCTGAAACTGAAAGAAAAAAGAAAATTGTCGGTCTGTATCCAATCTTAAGCCTGAACCTACGGCCGCATTTATATTTCACGGCGGCGGCCTAAATTCTCCAATAACAAAAAGTTGTTACCGTAATAAGTTTTTTACAACATGACGCTCTAGTTACTGTATAAAAGTCGATTCAATCACCAACAGTGTTTTTTTGTGCCAAAACATGGTTTTTGGCACAAAAAAATTTGGAATGACACAAAAAAATTTGAGCGTTTGTGCCAATTGGCACAAAATTTTTGGCTGTTCAAACATTAAATTTCCTTGATTTTCAGACGATTTAGGGGCGGAAAATGCAAAAAAATTTTCGGCGCTTCGCGCCGAGTCATTGTCAATGAATATAATATTATCTACTCGTATTCATACCTGTACTTGGGGGGGGACCCCCCCCCCCCCCAACTCGGCCAACCCTGTACCCAAAATCATTTCCCCCCCCAACCCCCCAGCATACCTGTAAGACCTCCGACCAGTTGAGGGCACTGTTTTTTTTCCACGAACTTTTTTCTACAAATGTGGAAAGGGGTCAAATTTTTTTCCACATGTGGAAAAAAATTTTTTTCGTCTTAAAATCCTCGTTTTTTAGCTTAAAATCGCTCGCAGACGCTTTATCGCACTGTTTTTGAGCTTTTTCAAGCCTTCCGGTGTTTTTAGAGAAGTTAATTCATTAAAATTGAAGAAAAAATTGAAATGTTCGACATAAAAGCCTAATCTACAAGCATTGTTGAACAAATTTTCTAGAAAACTATCCAAGAGCAATTGACTTGAATTACACAAGAAATCAATAGTCAAGTCCTCTATGATGAATGAATGAATGAATGAAGAAGATTTATTACCTGTCAGGCGAAATATAACACAAGAAAAGAAAAAAAGGTTAAAACGCGAGAACAAACAATTAAAATGAAATAAGAAAACGAAGAAAAGTTTCAAAAACTCAATCCACGGCTACTTCAAAACGACAAATACAATATCGCAGCGAAAATATGTGCTACAGTAAATAAGTTAATGACGGTAATAGGAAGCGCAGGTTACATATTTGTAACAGGCTAACGCGCTCCCCCGAGATAATCAGAAAAATCCATCTTAGAGATTTTCGTTTTGAATGTGTGTAAATTGGAAGAACTAAGAACTTCAGCTGAAAGTTCATTCCAAATATTAATGTACCTGTTGGAAAAATCATATAATCTAATATTTGTTTTAGCTTTACCTGTTTTGAGTTTGTAGTCATTTTTACGACGGGTGGACTCGAAATTACTGCTAATAAAGAAGTCCGATTTTTGCAGACAGGATTGGCCTTTAATAATTTGAAACATCATGCATAAGGCGGCACGTAGTCGGCGTATTTCTAAGCTATCAAGGCATAGCTTAGTTAAACGCTCATCATGTGAAAGTATAGACCCAAAACCAAATATTCTCTTTGTGAATCTTCTCTGAACTTTTTCAATGAGATTTATGTCAGAGGCATAGTAAGGGTTCCAAACAGTTGAACAATATTCTAGCAGGGGTCTAACATAAACAGTAAACGCGCGTACAAGGTTAGAAGTATCATGGGAAGTAAAGGTTCTAATTATCAAAGAACTTAAGCTAAAGGCTTTCTTGGTAATTGATGCTATGTGATCTCTAAAACTCAAGTTTTGGGATATAAGTACGCCCAAGTCTCTGACATATGGGTTTTCACCTGGAATTTCAGACAATCCTAAATTGTAGGGGACCTTTGGATTTGCATGGCCCATATAGAGAATAGAACTTTTTTCAGCCGAAATTTCGAGTTGCCATGTTTTAGACCAATTGAAAATTTGATCAAAATCATCTTGAAGAGTTTTACATTGTGTGGAGGTGTTAAAAATTTTCACATCATCTGCGAAAAGATAGACATGGGATTTTAAAGTCTCAGGGAGGTCGTTTATAAACAAGAGGAAAAGAGTTAGACCAAGAACACTACCCTGGGGGACACCACTGCTTACGTCTGATGTTAGGGAAAATTTGTTGTTAATGCAGACTTTTTGAGTGTGATTTGAAACGAAGGCGATGATCCAATTCGCAAGAAAACCACAGATGCCATAGTTTTTCAACTTTAGAGCAAGCTTATTATGGGAGACAGAGTCACAAGCTTTCTTAAAATCAATGTAAATCAAATCAATGGAAGATCCTGAATCAATAAGTTTGGTCCATGAATTTTTGCATTTGAGCAACTGTGTTTCACATGACTTTTTTGACAAAAACCCAAACTGAAAGGGAGATAATAGAGAGCTTCTCTTAAGGTAATCTAAAATAGAAGAGTTAATAATGCTTTCCATGACTTTACAAGCAATACAACAAAGAGAAATTGGTCGGTAATTGGAAATCGATTCCATATAGATGGTAATGCGCCAGATCTAAAAGAAACCTCAAAGATATGAGAAAGTGGGTCCGCCAAACAATTGGATAGTTTTTTCATAAAATAGGCACATAACCCATCAGGACCCAAGGCAAGGGACGGATTCAGTTTACGAAGAGCAGCACGAACTAGCTCAACAGAAAATGATGAATTGGAGATTTCAGACATAGTTCTTTTGGGGAAAAGAGGCACAGAATTATTATCATTGGTAAAGACTGATGTGAAATAATTATTGAAAAGTTCGGCCTTTAGATCTTCATCAGAAATAATTTCATTACCTATACAAATTGGGGGAATAGCTCTATTTGATTTGATTTTGGAATTTACAAAATTATAGAAACTTCTGAGATCTGATTTGTCAATAAGTTTCTTTTCAATGTCGATTTGATGCGATTTGATTTGATTTTTCAAAAATTTACAATGACTGTTGAAAAGAAACTTGTCACGGGCTGATTTAGTTTTCCTATAGTTTCTCCAAAGTTTTAATTTTTTAGCGAGTAGCTTCTGGAGGTATTTGGGATATTTTTTTGCCTTACTTAGTTTAGATGTGGGTACGTGTTGTGTTATAATGGGCTTCAAAATGTCAATAAAACTACAGTACATGTCATCTGCATTTCTACATGTGGAGAAAACGTCAGGCCAAGAGATCTGGAATAAGAGCTCGGAAATAGTATCATAGTTTGCCTTGCGAAAGTTCAAGGGGAGGGATTTTGGATTCAGGGGTGTTGTCTTGAGAATTATTTTGAACTTTACACTTGAGTGGTCACTAGTAGAAAAAGGAGGGACAACATGAACGTCAGAGACAGATCTATCACCAAAAATTAGATCAAGGATATTGTTATCATGGGTGGGTTGCAAAACCAGTTGCTGAAGACTTGTATCAGAAAGACACTCAAATAAAGATGTGTAGGTGGCTTCATAGGGATAGGTAGAATTGATCCAGTCAAGTTTGGGTAAATTGAAATCTCCAGTTATGAGGATAGGATAATTAACATTTGACGACCATTCTATAAAAGAACAGAGCTTGTTGCAGTAATCTAAGTTATACTCAGGTGGCCTGTAAACAAGAACAAGGCGATAAAGGAGACCAGGGAGGGCAAGATCAACTGTTAGTGTTTCAGAAGTATCAATAGAAAGTGGGACTTTAGAGATGACAGCAGGTATTGATTTTTTGATAAAAATTGCAACCCCTCCACCCCTTTAAAGCCCAAAAAAGGGTAATCTTTCCGGCGCGGAGCGCCGGAAAATTTTTTGGGTATATTGTCATTCTGGGATGCTGGAAAATCAATTTTCCGAACATTTATTTCAAGAATTAGATTCCAATTTTGTGTTCAAGAGTCGTAATTTCTAGAACTTTACTTGAAAAATTTTAAAATCTGTAATTTATTTGTAAACTCTCATGAACTTGGTCGAAAATATATGAGTAAGAAGAGTATAAATTTCCGAAAGACATTCCCATGAAGCTTTTAAATTAATTTTTTTGTTAGCAAAGAAATAATCGCATCATAAAGCATAGAGACTTGACGTATTGATATTTCTCAAAATGAAAAAATGCGAATCTTCATTAAATAATGTGATAAAACATTGAAGATTACCAATTAAAACATGAGATACTACGTTTAAGATGATGAAAATTATTATAGATTAAGTGATAAATGAAGGTAGACATGATAAAAGCCGCGCCTGAGCTACTTAATGAATAATGATGATTATTAAAGTTATAACCGGCGCGAAGCGCCGGAAAATTTCGAGATTTGGACCTCCTAAAATGCACCAAAATGCATCTTTTCAATATGAAAACCCCAAATTTTTCTTCCACATTTGTGGAAAGACCTCAAAAAATTTTTCCACATTCCAGATTTCTTTTCCACATTATAGTGCAAATGTGGAAAAAAAACAGTGGTTGGGGGGGGGGTAGAAAAAAGTCGAAATTTTTCCCAAAAAAGGCCAAAAAACATACACTTTTTGCAAATTTTTTTAATTTCTTCCAAACTGGGGGGGGGGGGGGGGGGGGGGGGGGGGTAAATGATTTTGGGTACAGGGTTGGCCAAGTTTGGGGGGGGGGGTCCCCCCCCCAACCTCCCCTCCAAGTACAGGTATGTCTGTTCATTCAGTCACATTCGGATTTAAAACTGAAATTCTTACTTTTTGTGCTTGATTCATTCAAATATAAAATTCGATATCCTTAGTAATGGTACATTGTTCCGACCGAAAATTTACAGAATTTTTTACTTTATTTATTGTAGTCTTTGCATTGTTCTTAAATTGGATAAGATCCTTAGTCGAAAATTGAATCAATTTGAACTTCCTGAACAATTCTGCAGGTATTTAAATTTTCTCAGCATTCCATTTCTTTTCGAGTCGTCGTGAACTACTTTTCATCTCACTGATATGGCTAGTTGGAAGATATGTTAGGCACGATTTTTACAAAATATTAATGCGTTGAACGTCATCTTTTTATCAAAATTTTGGCCTAAAACCTTTCTACAGTTTTCAGTATGTTTCTACTTTCTAGTAGAAAAAATTTTTTGTGCCATTGGCACAAATTTTTTTGACCTCTTGTGCCAATTGGCACAAATGTCCGTGCACAAAAAAAATCGCTGATCACCAAGCATTACGGACGAAGTGTTAGCCGCCGTTTTTTTCCTCACATGGGGTCTTCTGAGGAAAAAAATTTCGAAATGAGAAAAAAAATTTTGGGTATGTTTTTCATTGTGGAAAAAATTTTGGGGAACTCTAAACCAAGAAGATGCGTTTTGGTAGACTTTAAAAGGTCAAAATCTCAAAATTTTCAGTCGCGGGTATAGTGATAACTATATTCTATCAGGCGCAGCCGTTAGCATATCTACTTCAACTTACTTCTGGTGCTCAACAGTTTCTATCAATCAAGTTAGCTCGTTTTATTTTCTAATCGTTTACAGGCACTGTTTTTTTCCACATTTGCACTATTATGTGGAAAAAAATCTGAAATGTGGAAAAAATTTCTGAGGTCTTTCCACAAATGTGGAAGAAAAATTTTGGGTTTTCAAGATGCATTTTGGTACATTTTAGGAGGTTCAAATCTCAAAATTTTGCGGCGCTTCGCGCCGGTTATAACTAATCATTATTATTTATTAAGTAGCTCAGGCGCGGCTTTTATCATGTCTACCTTCATTTATCACTTAATCTATATTAGTTTTCATCATCTCAAACGTATTATCTCATGTTTTAAATTGGTAATCTTCAATATTTTATCATGATATTTAATGAAGATTCGCATTTTTTCCTTTTGAGAAAGATCAATAACGTCAAGTCCCTACGCTTTTTGATGCGATTATTTCTTTGCTAACGTAGAATCAATTCAAAAGCTTCTTGGAAATATCTTTCGGAAATTTATACTCTTCTTACTCATATATTTTCGACCAAATTCATGAGAGTTTACAAATAAATTAAGGTAAAGTGGGGTAACTTTGGTCGAAATTGAGTCAATTCGACTTGTCCAACATATAACTTGTTATACATGGGGAATTCGTAAAAATGTTTCATTGAACTCATATGTCAAAAATGTCAGACAAATCGATTAAACACATCATTTCATAAGTAGCATGCAGATTTAACCTACCATTGATCGTTGAAAAGAGCTCACTTTTTGACCAATGTTACCCACCATAGTGGTCAACTTTGGTCGCCATTATAATTTTTGTTCAAGTTACTTTTTCGACAAGTAAAATCGTTATATCTCACCACAGATAGAACGTAACAAAACAAATTTTGGATATGAGGTAACATAACCATCGACCTTTATTGTCACAAAATTTCAGCTGAAAATGATGAATATCATCAACAGCAAAAAAGTTTTCGTAAATCTACTCCCGGATGTCCCTATTGTGGGTAACTTTGGTCAATTGACCTAAAAAAGTGCCTGACGTGAAAAATATTGTGTTATTCAGATACAGCAAGTTAAGAGGTACATGAAAATATCAATATGAATGAAAATAAAAATATCAATCGTTCAAAATTTATTAACGGAAAAAAATTAACATGTCGACCAATGTTACCCACCAATAGGTGGGTAACATTGGTTTTGGTTAATATTTATATTTTTTTTGTGAGGTAAACTAAAACAATCATAAATGTGCATTTTCAAGATCAAAATACATGAGATTAACCAAATTTAAAGGAAGATTAATTGTTATGAGTAACACAAACTTGAGAAATAAAATCACCAATGGGATCAAAATCATCAGCCAAACAGTTACCACATATCCACCTATCACAGCACGCCCAGTGTTTTTTTTGTACTTTTTCTTGTAAATTGTCCATTGAATACGGCAAATGCGACACACATTAGTGCTTTTAGCTTTTTTCGCTTCTTTCAATTCTTTCACTTGAGCATGGACTTCCAGTTCCATCAAAGATTGGCCAAGCGCATGAGAAAGACGTTTTCTGGACTTTTTTCAACTCGTTTTTTTAGCATGTACCATCTGAAGATACTTGATGACACTGGCTGTCATTCGTCTCGATGGTGTAACCTCATTGATGGCCGACGCTGACGATGTGGGCATTTCTGAAAATTTTAGATATCATTCCTCTGTAAATTTTGTAACAAAAGTACATACTTTCAAACGTTGAAGTCGATGACGGAAAAGACAATGCCGATAAATTTTGTTGTACTACGTTTGTTGTACTATTATATGCATTAATTTAGTATTTAATCGCATATAAATGTTCAAAAGTGTCTACAAGGTACCGTTTGATAGTGGACTGAACATTAAAGAAGCCGATGTATTTTCGGGCAAGTTCAGTTTCTCTAAAAACAAATTATCATTGAGTAATTTAGTGTGGTTTTAGAAAATATACTTACTGTCAGATTTTGGTGTTGATGCATTTCGAGTTTTTTGAAATAATTTGAGAGTTGTTCGATCTCCTAAATATTTTAAATTATACTTTTGCTTTTTCACCATAAATATCACTATGTTTTATATATTTTCTTCTTCATAGGCAAAGGCACTACTTTCACCACAAAATTTGGCCATAACTTTGTCACGATGCATTGGGTATAAACCGCTACCCTTGAAACCAGATTTGAAATGATTTTGCTTGAAAGACTCTTGAACCAACTTTTTCAATAAAGCAGGAATGCTTTTTTCAAAACTTTTCCCATTGAATTCGATTTACTATGTTATGTAAATAAAAATTTTAAGGATGAATACATATCTGACGATTGGTAGTTATTTAATTTGAATTGGGTATTCACCTGTAGGCTGTATGTATCCTTTATTTAGCACCAAGCTGCTTTGACGGGTTTGTACACACTAACATCGAGAGGTTGCAGAGCATGGCTAGTATGGGACAGCAAAAGAAGCAATGTAACTTTTTTCGGCTGCTTTTATTGCTAATCTGTAACCGATATGAGATGAATGCCCATCCAAAATCAGGATATGATGCTCAGAATCACTTGTTTTGCGAATACAAATGGCAAAAAGTTGTTGTAAAACCAATAATAGAAGCATCTAAATGAAAGAATCATGAGACAAAGAGATATAACAAAAAATCAATGACTTACTTTCCATCCATCCATTTTCTGTAACAGCATAGGGAATGAATCCAACCCACCTAAGCACCAATCGTCCCACAAATTCTTGCCATCATAGACTACTAGAAGTGGTACACTATCGCCTGTTGAGTAATTATTCAGGTATTTGCGAGCATCTTAGCTTTCTTTTGTAATGCCTGACCATATTGTGATGTACGTAAATGATGAAAATTATATACAGGATAAAATAATTCGTCTGAAAAAGAAGTAAGATCAAATTATTATAGGTAGAAAAATGTGTGGCACAAAAAATTTTAATTTGACTCAGGCTTTTTTTCATCAAAAATTTACAGGCCAAATAGCTCCTAGACCTAAATTTTTAGGAGCCAAACAGACATTTTTAGGGACCATAAATAATCAATGCACACTTTTGATAAAAATTAATGCATTATATAATTCGTATAGTTTGATTGTATTTAATCCTAATTTACTTGTATCACAGATAGGGCAAATTTTTTGAATTCGCTTTTGAAACGGAACTCATCAAAAAAGTATATTTTCAGTCAAAACACGACACGTTTATTCATTACATTTATTAGCAAAATCAACAGTTTTATATTGCGTTTCTTTAGCCCATATTTTGTAAGCACTTTCGAAATCAAAATTATTACAATTGCTGTGGCATTTCTGCTAACGCATCAACACGTTCAAATGTTCAGCCTGATTTGATGATCGATGAAAAATCCAATTTTGATATTTGATTTCTTGATCGAGTAAGACCTTACTGTTGTTCGCGACCGAGTTTTCGTCTTTAATCTGTTCACTAGAGAAAAACAACTAAAATTCGGTTAAACTTCAGCTGAATTTTTCGGAGCCAAATTGGCTCCTTGAAGTAAAATTTTAGGAGCCATTTTCGAACTTTTAAGAGCCCAGGCTCCTAAAATGACTAAAAAAAAGCCTGATTTGACCAAAGTTACCCGCCAAAATATAATGTGACCAAAGTTACCCGCCAAAATATAATGTGACCAAAGTTACCCACCCTGGCCAAAGTTTCCTGCCAACTGGCCAAAGTTTCCCGCTTTTGGACCGATTTTTTTGCTCGAAAATGGGTAGTTATTTTTTTGTACAAAACAGAAAAGAGGACACTTAATTGGACTCTCTAAAGACACTTAATTGTTAGTGAAAGTTTTGAGTGCAGCAGATGAGTGGAACCCAAATTTTTTTTCAATTTGAAAATTTTCATTCAAAAAAATAGCAACTTTATCCACCCACAAATTTCTCAGTTTTATTTGGATTTCAATTTCCTTTCACAGTAACATGCACTGATCACTTAGACATTAGTGTGCCAAGTTGTATCTGCATACCTTACAGAGGAATAATTCGGCGATGTTTCAAGTGAAACTGACCAAAGTTACCCCGTGGCCAAAGTTACTCCACTTTACCTTACAGATTTTAAAATTTTTCAAGTAAAATTCTAGAAATTACGACTTTTGAACACAAATTTGGAATTTAATTCTTAAAATAAATGTTCGGAAAATTGATTTTCCAACATCCCAGAATGTCAATATACCCAAAAAATTTTCCGGCGCTGGGCGCTGGAAAGATTACTATCTTTTTTGGGCTTTCACTTGTCATCATAGAGGACTTGACCATCGATTTTTCGTGTAATTCAAGTCAATTATGCTCTTGGATAGTTTGCTAGAAAGTTTGTTCAACAATGCTTGTAGATTAGGCTTAAAGTCGAACATTTCAATTTTTTCTTCAATTTTAATGAATTAGCTTCTCTAAAAACACCGGAAAGCTTGAAAAAGCTCAAAAACAGTGCGATGACGCGTCTGTGAGCATTTTTAACCGAAAAAACGAGGATTTTAAGACGAAAAAAAATTTTTTCCACATGTGGAAAAAAATTTGACCCCTTTCCACATTTGTGGAAAGAAGTTCGTGGAAAAAAAAGTGTTTACAGTATACATGCACAGCATAGAAATTCTGCTGGGGGTCAGCCAGGACGGGGGGGGGGGGTGGAATACAATTTTTTTTCATTCTTGATAATGAAAAGAAAGGTCTTAGAAAGGTTTTCTAACATCCAAACAGCATATTCTCACAACTATATTAGTCAGATATATTAAATAATTTGCTTAGACCACACTTTTTACAGTTTTAATGTTACTCTTTTGGAATCAAGTATGCTTTGTTTAGAAAAATTGTTAAACTAAAGATCATTTCCATTTTTATGACGACTTTCTCTTCTCTCTTGATCATTTTCCTTCGTCAACTTCTCAATCATTGCTAGGGGAGCCAAATCTGCTGGGGGTCAGCAAGAATCTGCTGGGGGTCAAACCCCCCCCCCCAACCCCCCACGTGCATGTATGGTTTACAGTCAATTATGTCGCCGGAAATAGAGATTTTCCATCAATTCTCTCAATTTTTTCTCTTGATTTGATGATTTGAATCTTTTAAACGTTTGCAATCTGAACTTTTGCGTTTATTAAACGTGGAAATTGAAGACATCATTCTAGACTGCGATTTTAAAACTTTTGTTCACGAATTATCTGTTGGAGAGATTTATTTTTCAGCGTTTTAGAATATAAAAACCCGAAAATTTTTCCGGCGCTTCGCGCCGGAATGGGGAGCAAACTACGTTTCATCAGTCTGATTTTAATTTATTTCTCAACGTTATGAAAGTTCATTTTCCAGCGTTTTAGAAAGTGAGAATCCAACAATTTTTCCGGCGCTCCGCGCCGGACCAAGAAAGAACTAAATAATATTAGATGATTCTAATCGGAATCACAGAAATGTTGATAGCGGATAAATTTATGAGAACTTTATCGTTAACTTGCTTTATCCGCTCCTATAGAACACCAATATATTCTTCATTAGCTCATTTTGACTAACATAACCAGAATTTTCTCAATTTTTTTCCTCATTTTTGCAAGTTTCTTACTACAAATACAACAAAATGCTTGGGTATGCTCCTAAAATGCATAAAAAAGCATCCATAGCCACATTATAAGCGTTTTTAAAAATGTGGAAAATTTTTGGAAAATGAGGAAAAAGATTTTGGGTCCGGTTCTCATGTGGAAAAACTCTTCGAGGAAAAAACGGTGGTCTTAGCCCTCTTCTGATTGACCGAAATTACCGCCCCAGACGGTTTTTCGCCTAATATGTATTTTTCATTAATTTTTCCTTTCAAATTTTCCGTCCCTAAATTTTTACTTCGTCCCTAATGCTTAGTGATCCAATCAAGACAGCAGAGGCAGGGTCGCAATCGTTTTTTCCACAATTGCACTATAATGTGGAAAACATTTTTGAGGCATTTCCACAAATGTGTAAAAAAATTGGCTTTTTCATATAGAAAAGATGCATTTTGGTTCAGTTCAGAATTGAGATGGTCCAACCAAATCTCAAATTTTTCTGGCGCTTCGCTCGCGCCAGTTATAACTCTTTAATAATCATTATTATCGATTACCAAGCTCAGGCGCGACTTTTAGCATGTCTACCTTAATAATATAGTAATAATAATAGCAATTTTATTCGTCTTTAGAAAAAATAAATTCAGAAAAGAATAAAGGAAAAATATTATCACGAGCTTAGAGGCTATTAGTATCGCGCGGATATAAGCTCAAAAAGGCTATACATCGTTTGTTAAACACATGAACATTAACAGCGGATGTAACATGACTAGGTAACATATTCCACATATCAATATATCTATTACAAAAATCGTTTTTGAGTAATCGTGTAATCCGTCACTTACCATTCAATCTTTAAGGCCCGTATTCACAATCGCGTGTTAAGTCAACACGGTGTTAGGACTTAACCCCGTGTTGGCTAACACGGCGATCGAGCTAACACCGTGTCAAGTATCACCTCGTATTCACAATAGCTTGTTAAGTTCGTGTTAGCCAACACCGTGTTACTTTCGTTATCACCGTGTTACTTTTATAACAGGGTGGCAGAATAAGCTCAAGCGTGTTTTTTAATATGAAAAAAGATATAACAGGAAAAAAATAACATTGTGATCAATGTCAACAAGGTTTTTCAACAATGCCAGCGTTTTTCAGTATGTAATATTTGAGTTTGAACAGTCATTTGGCGAGCAGTTAATTTTCATGAATAAAACTTATGATTTTGTATTAACCTGAAGTGCTGTAGGAATCGCATGATTTCGACCAGAAGTTTCTAATTGATCCTCGAGAAGCGTAATCAAGTCTCGGGAATCATTTTTCGACAATTTGTATCTTGATTTAAAGGTAACGTCATCGTAGCCCTCAAATGGATTGGCACTATCCCGATAGTTACGAATATGATGTACTATTTCTTCACTTTCATCAAGATGATCCAATAGGTCAATAATATCCATGACAATTGAAAAAATTAACAAACAGACTACTGCTAACACGCCGCTAAAACTGGTAGGGGACAGGTTTAGAACGCCGTGTTAACTTTTCCGTTTTTCGACCCTAACACGCGATTGTGAATACGGGGATAAAACTTAACACCGTGTTACCACCGTGTTAGCCAAAATTTAACACCGTGTCAGCCTAACACGCCGCTAACACGCGATTGTGAATACGGGCCTAATAGTTTTCATCAACTTAAACGTATTATTTGATGTTTAATTGGCAATGTCCAATATTAATAATCTTTATGAATATGAAGGAAGATCCGTATTTTTTCCTTCTACATTTTTTGAGAAAGATCAACACGTCAATTTTCTAAACGTTTTAAAGGGTTTGTTCCTTTCTCAACGTAAATTGAATTCAAAAGCTTCCTGGAAGTATTTTTGGAAAATTTCTACGTTTCTTACTCACAGCTTTTCAGCCAAATTTATGAAAGGTTACGGAAAAATTACTGTTTTTAAAATTTTTCAAATGATAAATTTCTACAAATCACGATTTATGAATATAAAAAATTCAAATCTAATTTCTGACATATAGGTTCGAAAAATTGATTATCAGAATGCTTTAAAAAGCCCAAAAACACTTAAATAAAGCGTCTATGAGCATTGAGCATTTTTAAGCGGAAAAACGATATCTGGAAAATGGAGAAAAATTTTTTGACCCTGTTCCCTATTTGGGGAAAAGGCTGGACGGAAAAAGACGGTGGGATGAGCATACCTGTAAGAGGTCCGACCAGTTGGGGGGGGGGGGGGTTAAATCCGGAATTTTGGGGGAGGGGGTCGAGAAAAATCGCAATTTTTTCCAAAAAAGGCCAAAAACACACTTTTTGCCAATTTTTTCTAATTTTTTTCTAAACTGTGGGGGGGGGGGAAAGTTGGGTATATGGTTGGTCAAGTTGGGTGGTCCCCCCAACTCCCCCCAATTACAGGTATGGGGATGAGGCATACCTGTAAGACCTTCGACCAGTTGGGGGGGGGGGTAGAAAAAAGTCGAAGGGGGGAGGTCCCGCCCAACTATGGGATGAGGCGTTTCGCTGTAATTTCTAGTCATATATTTACGTGTTTCTTTAGCAACTCATAAGATTTTAAGACGAGCACTTTTCGCCAAAAAATTTTCCACATGTGGAAAAAAATTTGATCTCTTTACACATTTGTGGGAAAAAGTTCGTGGCTCGGGGGCGACCATAAGTATGCCTACTTTACTTACTAGTTAGCATTCAAATTTCCATACCTATGATTGTAGGGCGGGTTGGGGGGGGACCCTCCCCCACCTTGGTCGAACCCTATACCCAAATGCTGGGACCCCCACCCCCAACTTATTGAACCCTATACCCAAAACCCTCCCGCCCCAAACTAGGTAAAAGTGTGAAAAAGTGGCTTTTTTGGGGAAATTTTCGAAAATTTCTCGACTTTTTTGGGTCTTTTCGACCCCCTTCCCAAAATTTTCGGAATTTCGGGACCCCTACCTCAAAATTTTCGTTTACCCCCCCCCCCTCAACTGGCTGGACCTCTTACATGTATGCTCATCTCGTGGTATAATCAGTTTGTCTTTGCTATTGCGTCTTAGTATTGTACAATAATGAGCAATTTTGATTTTTTCGATTTGTCTCAAAATTTTTCTGCGGAACTTTGTTTGTGAACACATTTTTTTGCATCAGCCAAATCAGAGGTCCCCAAGGTCGAAAATTTAGGTAGGGGTAAAATCTTAAATTTTAAGGGTAGTACTTGAAATATGCCGTGACCTTTTTTTTTTGCTCTCAGCTGTTGCTAAGGGGGGGAGTTGTACTTTCTCGAACACAAAAATCATTAATGCCCCTATTTTATGCTTTTTACCGTGAAAAACATTTGCTTTTTCAACTCCATTTTCCAGCTCCCAATTATGCACCTTTAATGCACTAATTGTACGTACAGAATAGCCACACTTGTGCCAACTTATTCCTGCACATTTCAAGAATCGGGCACAACATACGTTTGGAAACATTTTTCAAACCAGCATCTTCAGCAGTATGGGCTTATCCCATCACCGGTTAGGCTTGAAACAGTGCTTCCAATTGAAAGTCCTCATACTGAATGTGGCTTTAGTATTATTAATCCCATTAGACTATGAACTACGAGTTTGAAACCAAGTACCACTCCTGATCCACGTCAACAGATCTCACATGTCTTAACTCATAGCAGGAAAGTATGCCACAGCTTGGGTAACCATATGCACGCAGAAGACCCAACGCAGAAGCGGGGAAAAGGAAAGGAGAGCATGAAGAGGCAGAATTTTAAGAACATAATGTTTTTCTTCCCAAGGGGCGATTTTTTGATTAATCACATACACATAAGTCATTATTTCATCTCCCAATTATATTTATAATGATTTCCTACAAGTAGTATATATTAATGTGCTGATATCCTTTCCTAAAAATCGCTATATGGCACAGAAGTTGCATACTTTCCCATTATCGTTTGCTCAGTAAATGTGTCAAAAACAGCAGTGAGTAATTCCTCAGAATCACACATTCTGCAATTTTTCTCGAATTAGAATAACCTACTGGGGAGAGGATGAAGTCTACCAAAATTTTTTGCTATAGTGAGCTGTTTTTATGGGGGTAGTAAATGAATTTCCAAATCTAAGACGGGGGTAATACCCCCCCCCCATACCCCCCCCCCCCCATGGGGTGCTCTGAGCCAAATGATTACAACACCATCAGCTTGGGACAGTGATGATATTGCTGGTTGAAATATATAAATTTTTGGTTGCTTTTCTGATTTTACAAATTTAGTGGCATGCTTTCAATATGATTTTTTGCATTTTGTCCCACTATGAAAAATAATTGGATTGAATGAAAAATTGGACCACTTATCAAGGAAATATATAAATGTCGAAAAGATTCATTTTTCAGCGTTCTAGTATCAAAACTCCAAAAAGTTTACGAATTTTGTTGTATCGCCCTAATTTATGAAACATCGTTGACTTCAAGCTGATTTTTTAGCTGGTTAGCAGGCTAAAAAAATCCGCACATTGTCCAAGCATGAACATTATTAGGCCGGAAAAATCATATTTTAAATCATTAAATCAGTCATGAAAGGATTCATCTTCCAACGTTGTAGAGTGTCGTGATTCAAAAATTTTTCAATTTTCAATTATTCAAATGCCAACAATGATTCTTCATTTTGACCAAGCACAGATACGTCAACGTCGAATTTGTATACAATTCAGGTTTTCCTCGCTTTAGTTTTTTGTTAACCTTTTTGTTACTATGAATTTTGATAAATTCTCATCGTAATCTGACATGAAAATCCCCAAATATGGGAAAGAGCCTAAATTTGTTTCCCCATTTCCCCGAAGTCGTTTTTCGCTTAAAAATGTTCATAGACGCTCTATTTAAGTATTTATGAGCTTTTTCAAACTTTCTGCTGTTTATTCATTAATTTTTATTAATTCATTAAATCTGAGCAAACATTTGAAATTTTTGAGTCTGATCGAAGTCTAATCTACAAGCATTGGGGAACAAATTTTCCAGCAAACTATCCAAAAACATAATGACTTTGAATTACATGAGAAATCGATGGTTAAGTCCTCTATGATGACAAGTGAGTACCCAAAAAAGATATTAATCTTTTCGGCGGGAAAATTTCTTGGGTATTGACATTCTGCGCTCCTAGAAAACCAATTTTCCGAACATTCATTTCAAGAATTAGGTTCGAATTTTGTGTTCGAGAGTCGTAATTTCTAGAATTTTATATTTGAAAAATTTTTAAATAAGTAATTTATTCGCCAACTCTCATGAACTTGGCTGAAAAGATATGAGTTAGAAGAGTAGAAAATTCTGAAAACTACTTCCATGTAGCTTTTGGATTGATTTTACGTTAAGAAAAGAATAATCGCTTCGAAAAGTTTAGAGACTTCGTATTGATCTTTCTCAAAAAACGCGTCAAGGAAAAAATGCGAATCTTCATTAAATATCAAGATAAAATATCGAAGATTACCAATTAAAACACAAGATAATACGTTTAAAATGATGAAAACTATTAAAGATTAGATTATATGTGAAGGAAGACATGTTAGAAGCCGCACCTGAACTAGGAAATAAATAGTAATGATCAGTAAAGTTACAACCGGCGGGAAGCGCCGGAAAATTTTGAGATTATGACCTTCTAAAATGCACTAAAACGCATCTTTTCTGTATCCGATGTGATCAAACACATGACTGGAAGAAGTCTGCACTGTGCAGAAGAAAACACTGCCAAGGATCCTCCCCCTTGGAAAATTCTTGCCGTGCATGTCTGGATTGGAATCACATGAATTTAGACCGAAATTATTGCCGTTAATCCCGGTGATGAAGCTAACTTGCTGAGTCAGTGCTTGTCCCATACATGTAACGGGGCCCAGAGGTCTGGAGGGTTCGGGTGACTTTTTTGAGGCCGGGAGTCAGTAATTCCCTAAATTTTGGGGCGGGGGATGGGTCTCTGAAAGAAAAAAATTCGATTTTTTCACGGAAAAAGTTCGAAAAATAGTTCAAAAAATAGTAATTTTTTAAAAAGACCGAAAAATGTATTTATGGCGCGAAGTGACGAGAAAATCCACATTTTTGACCATTTTTTGTTCAAAAATTGACACTTTTCTTAAAAAAATTGGCATTTTTCTGTTATTTTTCCGACCAAAAGTATTTGGGTCCCAATGGCTACCATATGGCTAGCCATAGGATTAGAAAATCCTGGGGCTGGGGTATTCATATAGCACTTCCCCCTATTTACGTGTATGGCTTGTCCTCTATTTTTAGCAAATCTGAAAATATTATTGAGTTAATTCTTACTTCTGATTAATTTGAACTTTAATTCTCGCGTAGTTTTGATAATAATGATTATAATAATTATAATAAAAATAATACTAATAATAATTTATTAGGTCGAAGATAATACGTCGTACAAATATGAAGGATAAATATATATACTTTTTTATTTCCGCTCAATCAATTTGCGAAACAACTTGACAGTTGATCTGTGAAACAGTCAGTCAATCAATCAGAGATTCAGCAACCGCCAACTAAAGTATTTACAAAACAAATAACCAAAATGGATTGTAATCAACTGATCCGTAATGTGTAAATGTGTAATCAACTGATCTGGGAGCAACCAACAAAGCCCGGATTTAAACTTCAGGCAGTTTAAACCAATCAATTGATCCGGCGAACAGCTTATCGATCTGGGAGTCATTCAAGCAACTATCTAAACCAGGAAACTAATCTGGGTGGCAGTACACGAACTAAACATACCTTGGGAACTGAAAAATCCACTTAATCTTAGAGTCAACCAATCTGGGAATCCCTGAACCAACAAATGTGGGGTGAGCATCAACAAATCAGCAGTGATCAATACAGAATTCTGGTTCAGAAAAACTGAAGCATAATGAGAATTGATTTTTTGTACGCATTGTACACATACAGAACTCGGCAAAATTTGTGTGACCAAATTAAAATTTTTTTGAACTCCGATTTTTCATGTATTTTTGCACAAACCCTCTTCCAGATAAGACTTGAATTCATGTCCTTCATATATAACACAAAAGTACTCAGTATTGAAGAATACAGCTTCTGTTGTTTTAGGTTCTGATGACATTATAAAACGCTGGAAAATTAATTTATCGATAACTTATTCAAGAAACCAAGCCTTAAGCCAAGAATTTTTTTCGGGGGGGGGGTAACACATTTTTCCCATTTAATTTGCTATAAAATTGGCTTTTTTAACTTGACTTTCTCTGAAATAGAAAAAAAATCAAAGGTGCTTTTTTCAACACGTGAAAGATTTCGGGGGCAGCCATGCCCCCCCCCCCAAGTCCCCTGCCTACAGGCCTTCAAGAAACATAAGGTTTAAAGTTTCTGTTCAAAAACATGTCTTTATCATTTTATCATTATAAACTATACTCTTACTTTCGTAAGTTTGAAAAACTTCAATTTAAACGTGAAATTACTTGCCTGCTATGAAGAGTCTGCTATGAAGAGCATAAATTTTGTCTGCTATAAGTTCTGTGCAAGAAACACGCAAAATTCGCGATTTTTTAGTGTTAACAATATAATGTTCGTACAATAATTTTTTGTCTAATTTTTGTAAATGTTCGAAGAGACTTGTACAAAAAAAGACTGTGACTGTCATTTGCTATAATCTAGCTCATGCACAGACTTTATCATGCTTTACCTCTATTTTTTGTTCAACTTTGTTTTCATTATGTAAAATGTTTCATTTGACTTTGTCAGTGATCTTCGAAGATTTGTGCGCATATTTAATGAAAATAAGAGATTTTCTTCAGTAAATTGCAAGTTTTTTGTTTCCACTTGAGTTACTATGAGCATACGTTGTAGTACGATTTATTGTCCAGCATTTGATTCCTGGAATTTGTCGGCACTGCGCACCGGGAAGAGAAATATGCCATCGGTACAAATGTTGATACCCGAGCTAATATGGGAATTATTACGCTCCAGATTGTTCATTGATTTTGCTGTACTCAGCATTATCTAACCTAAAATTCAAAATCTTATTTTTCCCCTCAATCCACAAAAATTACTGATTATTGGAACATTAGAATGCTAAATAAGCTTCAAAGTGTGCATATATTAGATCATTGGGCATTTGGAAGTGAAGAAGCTCTTATTGGAAAATTTGGAACAACCTTTTTGCAAAATAGCAATCGACCCAAAAAAATTTGGCTCGGGTACCTACGTACAAAATTATCTTTGCTCAGGTGTGGGTTGCTCACATAATTTTTGAATTTTAGTTTGCCGGACTAAAAACTCATGGAATTCATTGAAAAATTATAAATTTGTCCTGGAAATAAATGTTGAAAAGATTCGAATTCAAGCGTTCTAGAATAGCAGAATGCGGAAAGTGGTAGATCAAAAACCGAATAGCTCGAATAGGAATCTTGTTGCAACTGAAAAGTTAAAATTTCCTCCAAACTGTTTTATATATATCAGCTCAAAAATTGAAGCCATAAATTTGATGCTTTTTATTAGGCGGAAAAGAACAGATCTTGACATCAGGTTTTTCTTCCTGAACTATGTAAAAGATAAGTCATTAAGATAATTAGTGAGAACAAGAATCAGAGCTGCTGAGATTGAAACTGAGTTACATACAATTATTGAATAATAATGTTGTTGGAATAGTAGGTAGGAATGTTCATTTTGATCATCTTTCCGCCATAGTATGTCGTCTTATAATACGAGAAAAAAATCAATGAATATTGATGAAATCAATATTCAGTAATTCTGGGAGTTATAAGCATACATGTAACGGAGCCCCGAGGTCTGGGGGGGGGGGTTGGGCGACTTTTTTGGGGCTGGGGGTCAGTAATTCCCAAAATTTTGGGGAAGGGGGTCTCTGAAGGAAAGAGATTCGATTTTTTCACGAAAAAAGACCGAAAAACAGTTCAAAAAATAGTAATTTTTGTCTAAAAAATGTATTTATGGCGCGAAGCGCCGAAAAAATTGACGTTTTTGACCATTTTTTGTTCAAAAAATGACATTTTTCATCAAGAAATTGTCATTTTTCCGAACAAAAGTACGGAGGTCCCTAGGGCTACCCCATGGCTAGCCATACGATTGGAAAACCCTGGGGGCGGTCGCCCAATGGCTAGCCATATGGTCAATGATTTCTAGGGGGGGGGGTTCCCATAGCACTTCCCCCCAATTACATGTATTGTTATAAGCCTACAGTAGGTTTCTGCTGATCAGATCAAAAATATGTCACATGGATCCCAAACCTACATGTAACGGAGCTACGATGTCTGAGGAAAAAACGATTAAGGATGTGGGAATCTTCGATCGCCCATAATTTTGTGGGGGTCTTTGATGGAAAAAATTGCCACTTTTCAGCCTAAAAAGTCAAAAAACGGTTCAGAACATAATAATTTTTGTCTAAAAACCGTAAAAATATGTATTCATGGACCATGGCGAGAAGCACCAAAAAATTGATTTTCTAAATCGTTTCTTGTTCACAAATGGCCCTTTTCTCAAAAAAAAAACGAAAACATTGACATTTTTCCGTTTTTCCCGAACAAAGTTATGAGGATTCTTCGTTTTGCTCGTTTCAGCCTAGAAAATCTGGAGTCACTATATGGCCGGTGATTTCTGGTGGTGTGCTCATGGCGATTCCCCATTTTAATTGTAAATTCTGTCTGATTAAAGAAAGATTTGGGAGAGAAGAGATGTGCATCACGTTTTAGCCTTCTGTCCACCTGTCCAAGAGTAAGAGAGTTTTGGATTAGAATTGCTTTTGCCCTAAAAAGCATAGATAGAGTGAGTCTCAATATTTAAAATTCTATTTTCGATGTAAAGTATTGATATGCAAGACGAGATAAAATCGTTGTGCTAAAGATAGTTTGGTTTAGATATTATGACTGTGTATTATCCCTTTCCTCGTTCATTATTTCAGTCGCGTTAGTTTTTGCCATTTTGTGCCAGCATTTCGGACACTAATATCTAGAACAATTATTTCCCGGATGAATGTTCTAAAATAGTACTTACTGTGATTTAGCCCATTATGAGCATTTTCGGATCTGTGACAAAATGTCTCCAACAAAATGTCCCCAACATATGATCTCCGAACAAAATGTCTCCGTACAAAATATTCCCAACATAATGTCTCCAACAAAATATCTCCAGCAAAATGTCTCCAACAAAATATCCCCAACAAATGATCTTCGAACAAAATGTTCCCGTGCAAAATGTCCCCAACACAAAATGTCTCCAAAAAAAGGTCTCTAACAAAATATCTCCAACTTATGGTCTCCGAACAACAAAGGTATTTCCGTGGTCTTATTGGGGAAGGGGTTTTCGACTATTGGGAATTCAATGGATGCAGTCACCTTACACAAGAAAATTATCCCTGGTGTAAACAAGCCTATTTTCGTGATTTTTTCGAAGAAGGAGTTTTTTAACGCGGGGAAATTCAATGGATGCGGTCACTTTACACAAAGATGTCCTGCGTGTAAAATAAAGGTATTTCCGTGGTCTTTTTGGTGAGGATTTTCGACTATTGAGAGTTCAATGTATGCGGTCACCTTACACAAAAAAATTATCCCGGGTGTAAACAAACGTATTTTCGTGATTTTTGGTGGAAGAGGCATCGACCACAGGAAATTCAATGGACCTGATCACTTTACATAAAAGAATTATCCTGGATGTAAACAATCATGTTTTCGTGATTTTTTGGCGGAAGGGGTTTTCAACCGTGGGGAATTCATTCAATGGATGTGGCCACTTTATAAAAAATTATCCGGGGTCTAAACAAGCGTATTTTCAGAAATTTTTGGTGGAAGGCGTTTTCAACCGCGGCGAATTACGGATGCAGTCACTACACAAAAATTATCCTGAGCGTAAACAAATGTATTTCTGCGACTTTTTGGGCTGGAGGGTTTTCGGCTATAGAAAATTTGATAGATGCAATCACATCATACAAAAAACTATCCTGAGTGTAAACAAACGTATCGAACAAAACAATTACATCAAAGTTTACCGCCTCAGCTGTGTGGGGCGATACAGGGGGTGTAGAAAGTATAGCCGACGATCCAACTTTGTATAATGTGCGGAGTCATACAGGGGGCTCCCTTCCCAAAAACGCCTGCTTTATTGTCATCAATTTAAATTTTGAAATTTTATGATTGACCAAAAAAAACAACTCTGAAGGCTGGCACAGAGGATTCCTTCAATTAGTTGGCGCCCAGCATCCTTCAATCTGGAATTTCATTCAAGCATTACAAAGGGACCAGAGCATCAGCCAAATGGAAATTGAACGGTATTTTGCTGGTCAGCAACCACCGCCTAGCAAGCGAAATTATCGAGACTGTGCACAAAAAATTGCTCGCATTGTTGGCCGTTTTGATTATGCATGGCTCGGTGCACGACAAAGTGATACACTCGTTGATTATCTGAGAGACTTGGCCCACAATCATAATTTTTAAACATTTTGAAATTTTTAACAAATGTAAACAGAATGTAGAAAGACCATTTCTGTTCAATTCCCAAAGACCAAGAACCTTCAACCCGAAAAATCGCAGAAATATTTTGTTTATACGAAGGACAATTTTTTGTATCAAGTGACTGCGTCCATTGAATTACCCATGGTCATAAACCCCTTCCCATAAAAATTGCGGAAATACGTTTGTTTACACTCAGGATTGGTTTTTGTTTGATGTGACTGCATCTATCGAATTCTCCATAGCCGAAAAACCCTCAGCCCAAAAAATCGCAGAGATGCATTTGTTTACACTCAGGGTAATTTTTGTGTAAAGGGACCACATCCATTGAATTCCCCACTTTCGAAACCCCCACCCGCCAAAAAGTCACGAAAATAGGCTTGTTTACACCCGGGATAATTTTTTTGTGTAAGGTGGCCTGCATCCATTGAGTTCCCAATAGTCGAAAACCCCTTCCCCAATAAGACCACGGAAATACCTTTGTTGTTCGGGGTCCATAAGTTGGGGATATTTTGTTGGAGATATTTTGTTAGAGACCCTTTGTTGGAGACATTTTGCACGGGAACATTTTGTTCGGAGATCATTTGTTGGGGATATTTTGTTGGAGACATTTTGCTGGAGATATTTTGTTGGAGACATTATGTTGGGGATATTTTGTGTGGGTATCATATGTTGGGGATATTTTGTTGGAGACATTTTGTTGCGACACCGCGTTTTCTACGTAAATTTGGATGCGCACACAACAGAATACCTGCGTATTCGACAGGACCCGCAACGCCAAGTACTTCCAAAGCGAAAATAATAATCATCAAAGCGCAACTCGAATTTTCATCGAGGTATATCAAAAAGCAGTTCAAAGTGATGTACATTCATTTCTCAGTTATAGGTAGTTAAAGCTTGTTTGACTTGTCACAGATTCTTCCTGTCTATGCATAATCTCAATAATCGAAATTTCACGTAATTTTGAACTTACAAAACTTCTCTCCGTGTCCTTTTTGAAAGCGTGTGATAGCTTAATTGATAGCATTTTCAATTCTGTATCGCTGCCATTAATTAATCATAAACTAGTTTTCTTGGCGCATTGAAAATTCAAGGTCGATATGTGAATAGTAATAAATATTATTAATTTATTATTTTTTCCAGGTAAATATAATGTTAAATTAAAAGGAACAATTTGATTTTTTCCTTGGTAGAATTTCATTTGTAAAATACGTGTCGTTAGTGGGCCACCAAGTTTCGGTCGTTTTTCATATTGTTAATTGTCTGAAATGAAAAGAAAATCGCTGCATAGAATCAAAAGACTGAAAGAATATCAAGTTCAATGTAAACTGTCGAAAGCCTTAGTCCAATGTTTATCCACGGCAGCAAATTCGAAAAAACTTTTATGTGTATGTCGAAAATCTTTTATCTTTAATTTTCGAGCCATAAATCATAAAAAATGGAAAAACAGGAGTTTTGTACCCTAGAAACAAATGTCGGGTTACTGTAGATTACAATTTTCGCTAGACTGGCTCCTTCTCAAACGATCTTTCGTCTGTTCTATTTATTTTATCGCAAATTTACAACATTAGTCGATGAAATTATTCTTTTCCATTGCAAAATTCTTTTCTGTGTTCAGGTAAAATATTCTTAGTTTTCGCTTATTCTTGACAAACCTGTCAATGACTGAAAATAACTGATTGTTGTTGAACTCACGTGCTCCGTCGTATCGATCATTTCAACGTTGTATTTTATGGATTTGGGATAGAAATTAAATTTTTGAGGTACTGAAAATCCAAAGTGTATGTGTGAATAGTATTTTTTTCCATTCTCTCCGTTGAAACCATTTGTTTGTTTTTAGTAGCATTTCAGTTTTCTTATCGTACGGGTTTGTCATTTTTGGCACATAGGAAAATTTTTCCATCCGGCAATGTGTTTCCGACATTTCTTTATTTTCTGTCATTTAATTTTAATTTAATTTGCATTTTATTTCTGACACAACATTATTTTTGTTCTTCCTGCGCCAATTGTAAATTGTAAGCATATTTGTTTCAGATTCCACTTCATGGTGCTATCATACATCATTTTTGTTTTGCTTTATTTTCGTATCTATGCTGAAAATAATCCATTTCCGAATGATCAAAGTTCTCGAATCGATGAATGGGACCGCCTACCACCGACTATCCTCATTTGTGTATTAGCTCGGAATAAAGCTCACACTTTACCCTATTTTTTGGGTTCTTTGGAAGATCTGGACTACCCTAAAGATCGTATCAGCTTGTTTATACGCACGGATCATAATATTGACGATACGAGAGCGATTTTAGATCGATGGGTGGACGCGGTTGGCGAATTTTATCACAAAATTGATTATAAGATCGATCAGGAAATTTTAGAAGGTGGTTACAAAAACGAACGAGGGCCTTTCGATTGGTCTCCGCCGGAAAGACACAATCACGTGATTAAATTGAAGCAAGAAGCTTTGCAGTGAGGATGAGATTCTAATTTTAGTTCTTCGGTTGAGAGAAAAATTGAAATCTTGCAGAGCCGCAAAAAATCAATGGGCCGATTACATTATTTACATCGATTGTGATGTATTTTTCACTAAAAAACGCGTTTTACAAGCATTAATTAGTACCAGACAATCTGTCGTTTCACCGTTTTTGACCGGACCCACAAACGAAGATTTTTCGTTCGCAAATTTTGAGATTAAAGAAGAAAATCCCGATTCTAGTTCAAAAGTAATAATTTTTGTAAAATTTTTAACGAACACGTCAATTCTTTTCTTGTTTTAGTTCGATTTTATTTTCCAACGCGAACAGCCGGATATTTATCGCGTCGATAAAGTCAAATCTTGCGTTTTAATCGATTTACTAACCCTAAAATCACGTCAAATCAGCTTCGAATCATCAAAAAATAATAATTCCGCCGCCGACGATGATTTATTATTTGAATCTTTAGAATCGTTAAATTTGCATTATTTTCTAGACAATCGTTTACGATACGGTTGGATTCTACCGCCTATGCGTCAAAATTTGGCCGATTTAAAATTCGACGAGGAAAATTTGCGATTTCTACTCACGGAAAATTTAAACGACGGTCCACGGGATGCTTTACTGTATTCGCCATTTGTCGAACCGATTTTACCGCCGAAAACTAAATTCGGATTTGACGAAATTTTCCTCATTAATCTGAAACGTAGACCGGATCGGTTAACGAGGATGAAACACATTTTTGAAATTTTGGGTAAAATTTCTGGATTTTCTGAATTTTGCGGGGAATAAGCTGTCAAATCTATTGATTTAATATTTTACAATTGCAGTATCTTTCTGTATTGATAAAATTAATATTTTTCCGCTGAACAAGAAATATTCTTCCGATGACCACAATGATCACAATCTGAAGTTTTCAATCTTTTCAGTCTAAATTTGTTGACATTCAGTTCAGGTTTTTTAGGCCAATTAGGAGCCATGGCTCCTAAAAATTCTGATTGGCTCCTAAAAATTTAGGGGCACAGGCCGAATTGGCTTGTAAAAATGAGAGCCTAACCACCCTTTTTGATTAGTCTATAGGGCTTCCTGTGCGGAGATACATTTTTATGCATTCTAAAGCGAAAAATACTGAAAATTTTCTGGCGCTTCGCGCCGGATTTCAAATCAATTATGATTCTTGGTATCATTTCTGTTGTGCGGTTAGAAAATTTCATCCTAGCTTACGCTTATAGCTTTCAGAAACCAGCATGTTATGGATGAATGTTTGACCTTGTATTGTTTTTTTCCATGTATTTGACAAAAATTAAGATTTTCCAAGATTATTTTTACAAAATCGTTTTGATTCAGAATTTTTGGCTTTGGGGAAAAATTTTTACATTTGGAAAATGATTGAAACATCCACATAGGAAAATGGCAGAGGTTTTTGCTATCTGAAGAAGCCATTTAGATTCATTGTTGCTCACCTAATTTTTGAATTCTAGTTTGCCCCACAGAAAACTCATTGAATTCACTGAAAAAATAGACCCTTTATGCAGGAAAAAGACTTCCAACGCTATAGAATATCGTAATCTAAAATTTTCTTTCAGTGCTAAGCGCCGGAGATATTCAAGTCCGGAGTAAAATATCTATCGCGCTTTTTTATGTTATGTGAAAACAATCGCTTTTGATAAATAATTGTGATTGGTAAATTACTGGCTCCAGATATATAAGATCCAAAAAGGAGGTAAAATGTTTGACCTCTTCCGCCAATCAAATGGTGAAAAGATCGGTCTTCGGCAGTTGCATCAGAATGTGATGACAAATGCATTTTCCGACATTTTAGAGACCTCGAAATCAAAATTTTTTGGCGCCAGGTACCGAACAAGTTACTTTAGCCAGACTTTTGATTTCTCTCTAAAAACTCAAGAAATTCATTTTTAAAAGTCAGGAGCTGACGCGAAGTAAATGAAATACAAGGGAAGTAACTTTTAATCATTTTTTTTGATGAAATTAAGCGAATTTATCAATTTTGTAGTGAGCAACTAAAAATTATACTCGTGCAACCAAATTTTTACCCAAGTTACAGATCAACGTAGCTTGTGTGAAAAAGCCCTGATGATGTATTTGAATAATGACTGATCATTTGTGAGCCTTATTATTCTGTGTGTGATTATGAATGTATTCCAAATGATTGATCTGCTATGCTTGCTTCTACTGCGATCTTTAAGAGTGTTTTTGACTAAATTTGTTGAAAAAAACATTGTTTTTTTACTATCAAATTTATTTACAAATTTTTTAGTTTTGGCTTGTTGAAATTCCTATTGGCCTGTAAAATTTTGACCCTAGGAGTTAAATAGCCTGTCGAGAAAAAACCAAAAAAAAACCTGATTCAGTGTGGCATCTGCTCTACATTCAATCAGTCATGGAACTTAGGTATGCCTTCATTCTCAAATTTGCTAAAATGTGAGGGAAAACATTTTTTCTGAGGAGTTTGTTCAAAAATTAGGCTAAAAAGTTGAAGAGGTAATGTTTTTACAGGAAATATGAAAATCCTGTATGAAAGTAAGATTCCCGTAAATGCCTAAAAAAATCTCTGAAAAATGTTGTAAATTTTCAGAAGTTCTTATATTTTTGAAGGAAAGGGAGAGAAAATAAATTTTGCTATTTTTTATTCTTCTTTGTCAAAAAATAAAAGATGTAGAAAGATGAGAATATAAAACAACAAAAACATACTATAAAAACTAGCCAAAAAGAAAGAGTGGACGAGATATGAAAATTAAAGAAAGAATAAGAAGAAAACAATACAGAGAAACAAGAAACTGTCTTGCTGAAATAGTTACATCGGTTTGAAGTGATTCTGGGGCCAATATCTACTGATTTAATAGTGGAGGATTGAAGATTTTGTATATATAACTGTTAGTTTTGAGAAAATGTGCCCCAGTACAATATGAGGCTCTGTAAATCTTTTTCGCAAATTTAGGAAATATTTTTTTCGTTTTTCAGAAATGTGATATGTATTCAAAAAATACAATTTTTTCAATTCCGATTTTATCTAATTTGATGAAAAATTTTGAGCTTTCCAGATAAATGAATAAATTTTTTCACTAGGGGTCGATTTCACCGTTTTGGAAGCAACAGACGGAAAAAATTTGACTGATAAAACGTTGAAAAATATGAACGTTAAACCGTTATCCGAATTTCGCGACCCTTACCGTAATCGAATAATAACCAAAGGCGAAATCGGTTGTTTTTTGAGTCATCACAAAATATGGCGATCTATGGTGGAAAATCGATACGAAAAAGTTTTAATTTTTGAAGACGATTTACGCTTTGTGCGTTATGCTCGACGTTTATTGGAAAATTTTGCTTCAGATTTGGCACGAAATTCCGATTTTTCTTGGGATTTGGTCTATTTGGGGCGAAAAATTTTGAAAAAAGAAGAAGAAAATGTGGAGCTTAAACATGGAAAAATCCGAAATTTAGCCCCAGTTTCTTATTCTTATTGGACGTTAGGTTACGCCCTAAGTTTAGAGGGGGCTCGGAAATTATTAGCGCCCGACCCCGTACGCAAATTGGTACCCGTCGACGAATATTTACCCATAATGTACGATAAACATCCAGATAACAAATTGAAGGCGCATTTCAAAGGTAGAACTTTAACGGCGTATACTTTCGAACCGTTATTGGTGCACCCTGTCCGGTATACGGGTCAAGAGGGTTACATTAGCGATACGGAAAATGCGGATTTAGTAGACCAATCGTTGCTGGCCGTTGAGGAGAAGGAGGAGCCGAAATTTTCGGCCAAGCGAATGAGCGATGAATTGTAGAAGTTTGCAAATTTACACAGCGATTTTTTAGTCATTATTTGGTGCCAAAAATTGTTTTTTAGCTTTACTTATTGGAATGAATTTTTTGTTGTTTTGTTAACTCTTACTCTTGGATCTTCCATATTTTTTCGACGTTTCGATGTTTTTAAAATATTTCTTCGGGTTTTTAGGTTGAATGATATGCTTTTTTATCTTTTCCGATTATTTGTCGGATGTATTTTTAGCAAAGAAACGATCGAAATTGATAAAAAACAATTTTTCATTAAGAAACGTTTGGGAGAAGGGTAAATTTGCTTTCCACATCCGGAAGTTGAATATTTTCACAGTTTTTCCGCCTTTTTCAGCGGTTTCAGCGTCGTTTATTTGGTCGAAGAACGTCGAACTGGAAAATTATACGCATTAAAACGTGTTGCCTGTCATTCGTCGCGCGACGAACGACGAGTTTTGGCCGAAATCGATTTGCATAATAAACTGGGTAAAAGTGATCCGAAAATTCCGAACATTATCCCCTTGGAAGGTTATTGTAGTTGCAAAATTACGACACATCGATCGACTGTAGTTCACGAAAATGAAGGAAATTTGCTCGTCGACAGCATAGAATATAATCTTCTTCTGCCATATTTTAGGGTAATTCATAGTTGTTTTATTTTTTCTTTTCTTCTCATTTGTTTTTTCTCTTTGACTTCATTTTCTTTTCTTATCTTCTCTCATTTGTTTCCTTTCTTTGTTTTATTTTCTCTCTTTTTCTATTCGCTTTCAGTTTCTTTTTGAACATGTCTTTTTTGTTGTGTTTTAGTTTTTTCATTCTATGTCCAATTTTTTTTCATTTTTATTTTTGTATTCATGAATTTGTTTACTCATTTTCTCTTTTTCTTCTTCACTGACATATTTTTTCTTTCTGTTTTCTCCTCTTTCTGAATACTCATTATTTGTTTTTGTTTTGTTCTGAATTCTCTTTTTCCCCCAGCGTGGAACATTAGCCGAAGAATTAGCGTTTAGACGCGTTTCTAAAGATCATATCACCGAACAGCGGGTCATCAAATTATTCTCCGGAATTTGTAACGCAGTCAAATCATTCCACAAATTGGAACCGGAAGCGTTTGCTCACAGGTTATTATTGTTTGTTAGCTATCATTTTCTTCGTTTATTTTTTGCAACCTGAAGCTTTTGCTTTTTGTTAAATTTTTAAACCATTTATTCGAATATTTATGTTTGTAACACTTTTTATTTTTCTTCGTCTTATTTATTGTATTTAATTGTTCTCTATTTTTTAATACTTAACTTTTTGATTTAATAATTTTCTTGTTTCCATTTAATTATCTCTTCGGTTACCTATTGTGCTTTTTGTATTTTCCCTTTTTGATTTTCCCCCAAACGTGTTATTTGCTAATGTGCTTTTCTCAATTTTTCTCTGTTAATCGTTTTCACTTCTTCAAATTTCAAAAAAGGGATATCAAACCGGGTAATATTTTATTATCGGAAAATGACGAAGCGATTTTGATGGATTTCGGTTCGGCTACGAAAGCTAAACAATTAATTAAAGGAACGAAAGAAGCCCAAGCATTGAAAGATTACGCCGCCGAACAATGTTCCATGCCTTATAGGGCTCCGGAATTGTTTCACGTAGAAAATGGCGGGTCTATCGACGAAAAAACGGATATTTGGGTGAACATTGTTGTTCTTTTTAATTTTATTTCGTGCTTTATCGTTGTTTCTGTGGCTTTTCTCTTTCTTTTCTCACTTTTCTTGCTTTTTGACTTTTGTTTTTTAATTTTTTTTCAGTCTCTGGGCTGTTTATTGTACGCAATGTGTTTTTTCAAATCGCCGTTCGATCATGTTTACGAACGAGGAGATAGTGTAGCGTTGGCCGTTCTTTCGAATAATATTCAAGTCCCGAACACGTCACCGTAAGTTGGTCAGATTTTTTAAAAAGTGCGCTAATGTACTAATTTTTTGCTTCACTTTTGAAAAAAGGTTCGCTATTTCAAGCTTTTAAAACGTGAAAAGGTGCGTATACAGCACAAGTTTTTCTACTATCATTTCATACTGTATAATTTCTTCGTGTCAGGTCGAAAATAAGAACACGTGAGTAGTGCTTCACACGACGAAAGTTTCCTACCCCGGGTACCCTTTTATCCATTACCTGGGTACCCGAATTACCCAGGTTTACCCGGGTACGCATTATAACAGTGACATATAATTAAGTATTTAATAGTATGTAAGTAGTAACGTATATTTAGAGCTGAAATATATAAAACTCCAATTTTCATCAACTTAATGAATACATGACTAGATTAATAATCAGAATAAGCATTAAGAAGATCAAGAAAATTACTAATGCAGTTCGTTTGGGTCTATTCCCAATTTCCCCACATAGCAGGTTGGAATGTGCAACTTGGGAAAAAATTCGGTCGCACAGTTAATTTTTCAGTTGCTCGCCCTGAAATTGATAAATTCGCTTAACTTCATTAGAGAAATGATTAAAAGCTACTTTCCTTGTATTTTGTATAGTGTCCTTGTATAGTGTCAGTTTTAGACTTTTAAAAGCGAATTTCCTGAGTTTTGGAGGAAAAATGAAAGGCTGGCGAAAGTAACTTGTTTGGCGCCTAGCGCCGAAAAATTTTGATTTCGAGGCCTCTAAAACGTCGGCAAAATCATTTTTTCAGTACATTCTTGCGCAACTTCAATGATCGATCGTGATCTTTGCGTCATACGGTTGGGAGAAGAAATCAAACGTTTTTTCTCCATTTCCGATCTAATATATCTTGAGCCAGTAATTTACCAATCATAATTATTCATTAAAAGAGATTGTTTTCAAATAATCTGAAGCATAAAAGCGCCATAGGTATTTTACCTCTGACTTGAATATTTTGGATTTTGATATCCTATAACGCTGGAAAATGAATGAATGAACGAATTCTTATCTTTTCTTTCTTTCATCATTTCGTTCTTTCTCATTATCTCTTTTTGTCTTTTCAATATCTATTTCCTGCATAAAAGGTCAAATTTTTCAGTGAATTCAATGAGCTTTCAGCTGGGCAAACTAAAATTCAAACATTAGGCAATTATGCAAGAATTCAGATTCTTCAGCCGGCAAGAACTTCTGTTATTGTGCAATGCTAATGACGTTTTAATCATTTTTTAAATGCAAAAAGTTTACGTTCACGGAAGCCGAAAATTCTAACGGACCGCAAAACGATTTCGCGAAAAATAATTTTAAAAAATATTGATTTCCGTCAAATACGTCAAAAAACAATACAAGATCAAACACTTATCCATAAAATACTGATGCTCAAAAGCTATAAGCATAAGCTAGGCCGACATTGTGTAACATGAATACCAAGAATCATAAATGATTTGGAAACCGGCGCGAAGCACCGGAAAATTTTCGGTATGTTCCATTTTAAAACGCATAGAAATGCATTTCTGGACAGGAAACCCTATAGCCTGATCAAAAGAGCCGTCAGGCTCTGGGTTGCACTGTGCAACTTGCAGAAAAAGTTTGGTTGTACGATCCGAAAATTGGTCGTTGTGTGCAACAAACCCTGCCGGTTCTGTCCCGTTTCTAAAACAGAAATATGTTTGTAGCTTACACAACCTGATGTGTATTGTTCTCTGTTGGTATACGTATATTATAACCGCGGAGACGGGCACTTATTGTCCAGATTGTGTCCCGTTACTCCGAGTGATATCATAAATCTCTTTATCCCAAGTAATGAAATTTTTTGCAAAAAATGGTCTCCCGTTACTCCAACAGTGCTATATGAATCTTCTAAAATTTCCCGTAGGTACTTTAACACCTTTTAGAGTTTTAAACAAACAACCCCTTGAGCAAGACACAGAAAACGAGAGAAAAAAGAAATACACAGAAAAGTTTATAAGTCAAAGCATGAACTTAAACCAAAACATAAACAAAGACACAAAAAACAAAAGAAAAATTAATACAAAGAAAAATAGTTAGAAAAGAAAAAGATAAGAAATGAAGAAAATGAAAGAACTGAAGAAAAATAGAACGAAAAGAAGAGCAGTTTGGTGCGGAAACAGCCTTCGCCAAAATGGCTGGCGTCCAAGCGACGGCGCCGGAATGGCGGCATCGGAATGGGCCTCTCCGTACTTTACACGACTTTTACATTAGTCCGTGTTAAGAGAAATCGTTGTGTGATGATTAAAATTGAGGACCAAAAATATATGTGAGTCAGTAATTTGGTTGTATAACTTATTTTTTGATGCAACTTGGGTGCAGGAGATTGCCCATAGTTTCCCCTATAGCGCGCTTTACAACATAAATTTTTTAAACACGATGGCCACTTGGGTATGCTATCGAACAATGCATACTGTATTTACGCCACTTGCACACACTATATTTAAATCATAGTGTGAACTAAAAAATCATTTTTTGAATAGGATTCTGAATGTTGTCGAAATCTTCTGAACGATGTGGTCTACAATCTTACGGTTTAGTGCAAAGCAAAGAGATGTGTGGGCTATAATGTGGTGCGTTAAAGTCCATGGGAAACCAAAGGATGCAGAAGTGGAGGAAGTTTTGTGCGATAAAAACTTTCACCGAATTATTTTAAAAAGGTCAAGTCGTCTGCATTTTTAATAATTTTGTGATAAATGTTTAATTGTCAACAAAAATATTTTTAAAATCAGCTATAGATTTAATGAGAATAATTATGCATATAGTACCATGTGATATTCATTACACGTCTACGAATAAAAACTGTAATTATGAGTCGAAAAATTTTCATCATTTTATAAGATTTTTTCACTTAAAAAACTACAACAACTTTTGAACACCTGCTTTCCTTTTTGTCTGAATAAACGTACCTGTCAGAAGAAGTTTTAGAATGGCAATGTATAAATTATTCAGACGGGCTATTGCACCATTGAATCAAATTAGTATATTGAAATACGTTTAAATTGATTAGCTGCAAAAGATCATTTAAATCTTATTGCAGTTTTAAAAATTTGTAGCATTCTTTCAGTAACGGGACACTTGGAGTAATGGGAATTTTAAAAATAGATTTATAGCATTCTTGGAGTAACGGGACACTTGGAGTAAAGGGACACAACGATTGTTCAATGTGCACCCCGTACGTTTCTACACATACATGAACAACATTCAACACGATCTACTTTTCTTTTTTTAATGCAATCATTACCCGAATTTACCCGCTTTTACGGAGTAGCGTTTCTCTGATTCTATCCGGATTATTCAGGTACCCGGTGTGAAGCTCTACACGTTAGTCAGGCTCAGATATAATATGAACCACAAACATAGCCTCTGATAAAAAAATTTCGGACTTGGGCATTTTAGTTTTTCGAAATTAATGAGCAAGGACAGAGTTCGCATATTGCCCGCCGAATTTTTTTTTCATCCGCTCATACTGTAAGCATAGTTTCCGCATCCTTTTGACGTCATGCTGTCTTTCTTTCTGTATTTATTCAGATATTCGGCCCTCATACATCGCTTAATTTTGGATTCTGTCCAAGTCGATCCAGCGAAAAGACCGGATATTGATTCTATGATGGCCGTTTTGAAATTCCCGCGAGTCGAAAATTCGCAATATAGTTGCTGATTCGAAAAATAATCAAAATAAACTAATTTTAGTCACAATCGTTTGCTATTATTTTCGCACCGCGATGAAAATTTCATTGTTCTACTCAAGTGGAAAAGTGTCAGAAATTGCACGCGTTGTTACTATAACTTAATACTGTGATAAATGGTTTCGCCCCTATTCAGCGAAACTCAATACAGCGATGTTTCAAAAGAGTGATTCGCAATAAAGCGAAACCTCAATACAGCGATCTCAGAACAGATTCTCAAAATAGGGAATTTTCAAAAAAGTTATTTTTAAAATGGGAAAATGAGGATTGGACGGGGTAGACATTTTGGCCTAATGGACCCGTTTGGTCCTCCATTTCGATCTGGTGTATTCCACTTGTCACACATTTTGGCACGAATTACCAGAATTCTGACATTATGGCTCTATAACATGTGTCTTCACGACATTACAGATTTTTATTCTGGTTTGTTTATTATTAGCATCTACATGCATGTTTTTTGTTTCTTTTTTCCCTCATTGACTAATTACCTTTTATATTTTTCTAATTTTAGTCACTTTTTGTTTAATTTTTTCAGGTCGTGTACTTTTGTTCTATTTTCTACCTACTTTCTATAACATTATTTTACTTTTCGTTTCTTTATTTGTTTCTTGTTTTGTCTTCTGCTTAATTATTTTATTCGTTTTATTTTATTTATTTCATTAATTTATTTTTTTTGCAAACTAAGCTCCAACAATTTTAATCGGAAATCCTTACGATAATTTTTTCTATTCTTTCAAACGTTTTGCAAAGATGTTTTTTCTGACAGATATTTTTGCGATATTGGAATGATCCGTTGGTGCATACTATCCGCAACTGCAACACAAAGCATGTTAAACTTAGATGACCAAATGCGACTAAAAATAGACTATCTCAACTAGAAAAAACAATTTTAATATACCTAATTTGCATATTTATTGTAAAGAGGATGTATGCGTTTACTCTAAATGCATAAAACTTTTTACTATTTGCTGTATCGAGATTTGCTCTTCTGACAATCGCTGTTTGAGACTTCGCTGTTTTGACTCTCGCTATTTTGAGTTTCGCTGTTGTGTTTCGCTGTATTGGGGACACGCCTGGATAAATACGAACGAACAAGTAACTTGATGTTTGTTCGGAAGCTGTGTGACTTTTGCATTATCATGAATAACGAAATATAATTTTGTGTCTGGTTTGACGTCAGCTAGAAAATTAGTTAACTTTTTTCACCATGCAAAGTTGATACTCCATGCCCGACGTCATGTCTCCTGCACAAATTCGATCAGCGTTTCAAACCGTCGGTGGCGAGTCAACTCTGTTTATTCGTACTTTTGTTCTGTCATGCGTCTTAAAAAAATGATGTGATGAAGCTATATTCTTTTGAATGATGTTCGAAATGCAAAACTCTAGGGATGGACATTTTTGAAAATGGCCAACCAAAGGTGTTGCTCTGCCTCAGCCTTTAAAGTGGACTTCTGCGGTCAGAGCTAGCTGGATGGGGGCGGTGTATTACAAAGGTGGGGGGAGGTTATTTTATGTGGAGTCCAATTTCGTTAAAAACTTATTTTCGAAATTTGATTTTTGTTTTTCATCCAAAATATGTAATAAATTCGGAAAAAGTCTAAAGTTTTGATTTTATCGGCCGCTGTTTTCCCGGGCCAACATAAAACGCCTACTTGCCAAAACGCCCACCGGAAAAATGGTGCTTTCAACATCCTTTTTATTTCTTAGGCGTTTTGGGCGGTTTGGGCATTTTAACACAAAATGTTTTTCAAGGCGTTTTGGGCGGTTTGGCGTTTTACAAAAAGTTTTTTTCGGCGTTTTGGGTGTCTTAACAGAGTAGATCTTTTTCGACGTTTGGGGCATTTTGGACGTTGTACAGAAAAGGATACTTTCCGACGTTTTAACAGAAAAGCTGATTTTCGGCGTTTGGCATTTTGGGCCTTTACACAAAAGACAAACTTTTTAGCGTAAGGCGCCTGGGGCTTGGTGAAGCAAAAAATAGCATCAATGCATGGAATCAAGTCGCACGATCGTTTGGCAGCCCATTTGGATGAATTCTCCTTTAGACAAAACTTTAAAGATGTTAAAGGGTCCATTTTTGACATTTTCATTGAAAAGCTGGCTGGAGTGAATGAATTTTGATTTATAAATTATAGTAACTTATTCGTACTTCATCCTTTTATCTTACTTTACATTAAGTTTGTGTGTCATTAATCATTATTGTAAAATTATTACGAGTATTTACTATGTGTTTCTAAAATAGATTACAGTGTGAAAATAAGCAGAGTTACAATGTGTACATTCATATGGAGCAGCTTTACAATGTTCAGGCAATAAAGTGTTGACTTCAGGAAATATGTGAATACTTGAAAATAAAAAAGGCAAAACCATACATGTGCAGCTCCAAATTTTTGGAGAGGTGGCTGACCCTGATTTTTTGGGCCCAAGATCCCACAAAATATATGTCAAACATTTTTTTTCGAGTATTTCATGCATAAAAAACTTCAAAATCTAAACCTCTGGGGGGTATATGTACGCTTCCTGTATCCTCCTCGCACATGTGTGCTTGAAACCTGCAAACTATACCTAAAAAAATTCAAAACAACTTAAAAGGCTCAAAATGACTTAAAACGCAAAAATGCCTTAAAATGCCAACATAACGCCCTAAAACGCCCAAAAAGCCTTAAAATGCCCAAAACGCCTTAAAATGCCAAAACGCCTTAAATGCCAAAACGCCTCAAAATGTCAAAACGCCTTAAAATGCCAAAACGCCTTAAAATGCCAAAATGCCCAAAACGCCTTAAAATGCCGAAACGCCTCAAAATGTCCAAAATGCCCAAAACGCCTTAAAATGCCAAAACGCCTCAAAATGCCAAAATGCCCAAAACGCTTTAAAATGCCAAAACGATTTGGACATTTTAGTATATACGCGGTCAACTTGACGTAAAAAATAATTTATCTAATTCTAACCATATCTGACTGTATCACATAATGTATTCCATCATTCCTAATACCATAAGGTGTATCGTAATTGCTCGGGGATGCTCGGCGAGCACCGGTTCATACTTCGCGAGCAAATTTTTCTCTTAAAATGCATACTTATTTCTTTCCACGTACGAACCATAAAATAAGTACCTTTAAAACATGGCGTTTTTTCCTAACGTCCTTGTAATCAGGGGATCAAACGTTAAACAGGAATTCTTTTTTACGAACAAGCTCAATACGTTCAAATTTTTCATCATCTGATAATTTTTTTCGAATAGACATTCAAAAACTTTACAACAAAAAAATGAAATCCTACAAATAAATCTAGGGATTAAAGATGTATCGGAGCTTTTGATCAGCTACGCTACCCGATCTTATACAATGTTTTCTGACCCGAAGGATGAAAAAAGATTTGACATTAGCCGTTATCCAGGATAACTCTGTGCCTTGAAGGTCGCGCGTGTCAAAAACCTGCGGGTCAAAAAATTCAGTTGATCATTTTCACTGTTAAAAGAAAAAACCACCTAAAATTTTGTTCTACATGAAATCAATTTAGTCATTATTTACATATATTTCAAGAATAAAATTTTCTCTGTAGTTTTCCAATGAAGGTAGGGAATGATCGATGTATTGGCATCGGCTGATAATTGACTTTTTTAAATATCGGCCGATGATTTTTTGGGCGAGCTATGATCCATAATATCCTGTTTTCTACGGCAATTTTTGCATTAATCAGCCATGCATGTGATTGCTTACTGGGCAAGGGTAAATCTTGGGTCACTTTTGGTTAATTGTGATAAGAAAAATGTTGAATGAAATGACAATGTGCTTTTTCCCTTCAATGCATTATGACACAATGGTTGTTGAATAATTTTCAGCCTTCCCCTTCTGAAAAAGTATGCTTAAAAATCGTTCAATTTCCATAATTCACGAAGAATTATTCAACAATATCATGTTGAAATCAAAACTTTTTGAGGTGAAATACTGTTTCAAATTAAGTGCTCTATAATTTCTATTCTATTCAAAAAGTTCTGTAGTGAAACTTTTGTGTGAACACCGATGTTAGTCATTCTTTAATTTACATGCACTTAATAAAAAAGACAAAAATAAATTTTGTACCTGAGAGAAAGTTTTCAAGAAGCAGTTTTTGAGATTAAGCAAAAAATGAAATTTTTAACAAACATTATTTCGGCAGACAAGAAGGGCATGCCATCTTTTGCTATCATTTCAGATTTTTTTTATCTGTTTCCAATAATCGTAGATCAGATTGATTTTCGTTTTTTGCCTTGAATATTTTATTAATTTCTCATTTCCCTTGTCTCGTTTCTCAAAGCAGCAATTACTATTTAAAAGCAATAGTCGTTTCTCATTTTCAATGTTTATTTACACTAAATAATAAACAAATATGCAACATAGCGAGTATGTGCTTGTGTCACACTTTATGGACTAAACATATTTTTTGACCCTTGACCTGGTTTGCTTGATGTCTCTGAACCGACCCGTGACCCGATGTGGTATTTTTACTGCCTGACCCAACCCGATATTCTCTGGCCCCGATACATGCCTACTACCGACCAATCAGAGCGCCCATAATTTGGCATTGATCGTGCGCGCATTGTTGAATTTTTGATAAATTATCCCTGTCTAAGACGCGTCTATACTTATAACATGTGTTGCTCGCCGAGCATGCTCGGAGGAGTAGAAAAATTTTCTACTACCCCGAGCATGCTCGGCGAACAAATTTTGTGTGCCCGGGGTTCTGCTCGACGAGCAAATATTCGCGCGCCGAGCATGCTTGGCGAGCAGCTTGCTCGACGCTGTGCTCGCCGAACATCTCCGAGCACGCTCGCCGAGCATGCTCGCCGAGCAACGAGCAGAAGTATGAACCGGGCTTAAACTATATAGATAAAATGGCATGTCAATGGTCACACATAATTCACTATGAGAATAGGGATGATGATAACCATGAATATTTTTGCGAAAACACTTCATGCATGGGACATGGTCTAGAATTTTCTATGGCTGATCATTGCAGGCCGGGAAAAGTTCGAATCATTCATCATAGCCACGTGACCATAAGAATTCTAAAAACTTTCTTTTTTCCTTCGTGTGTATTACGTCGTTTTTCGACCTCCAACGCCGTTGTATAACGTGTACCATCATGATGCGCACAACAATAGTTACAATCATTTTATTCAACCGTGAATGTCACTTATAGACTTGTGGTAATTTTTCCCGGTGCACTGTTCAAACACTTCCGGCACTGGCGGCGGCACGACCTGTTAATTTTTCCAGCGAAAAATGAGGATGATGGGGCCCAGAAATTGCACATTCACTTTGGTGTTCTGTGAAAAATGGCTACATCTCCCTCTCTCTCTCGCTCTCTAAAATTATACTGTCATTATTACAGGTTTTCTATTGTTAACATCGAAAAGTAGTATTACAGTAATCGTACGGTATTTTTATGCTGAACCTGAAACTTGATGGTAGGTAAATGATTCGCAGGTGCACTTAAAAATACTGTGTAACGACATATTATCAACGTGATTAAGATTTTTGTATACAATAGACGGTATCGTGCCAGCCTGCTATGCCAAAAAATACCGTATTATTACTGTATAATTTTCGTCTTGCCGAAAAAAGTTCCACAGTATACTGTAGGCCCACCTGTTTCCCTCCTTTTGATACATAAAACGCTAATAATGCAATTATACCATATACGCACAATGCAAAAATGGTATTTTTAGGATTCGGTCCATTTAATTTTTACAGTAACTAAGAACTACGATGTTTGCTTTTCTACAGTAAACTTTTTCTCGTGAAAATAAAACGTGCCATATTGTGCCTTACTTTTTTATCATCGTTTTGCCCCGAAAAATAATATGTCAAATGTAGACCAGCGGGGTAGGTTTATACCTCTTAGGTTTTAAGGGACACCCTGTTTCGTCCCGTTTCCTGATTACGCAAATCAGCGTGTATTACGGAAATTTTTTCGTTTCAGCACGTCTGACAAAAACACCGTTCCATTAATCAAGAAATGCTGTTAGCTACTGTATTTATAGGAAAAAATCAAGAGAAGATTCTTCTCTCTGGTCTAGAATCACTCTGGCAGCGGTTATCTATTCTGTGAAATTCGGAAGATCTATGCTGACATTGTCGGGTGAGTGATGAAAGTGTACTACGAATCCTGCTTGTGGGAAAACACGATCTGTCACCATTTTATTTGTGCTATTTAACACAGTGTCCTCAATTCAGTTTTCGCTTTCTTCAATCTAACGAAATTTACCATTCGTGGAACTTTATGTGTGTTAAACTTATGAATGTTCTGATTCTAAATCTGTCAATGTTGAACAAAGTTTAAAAATCCATATATGAAACTTTCAAATTGCAGAGTGCTGTCAATCCCATTTTCATATTTAGGAGTTTAGGAAAAGTGCCCAGCTGCAATCGAAATGTAGTGTTCCTGAAAATTCAACCGTCCCAAACATGATTCTAGCATACATGGAAATATCGTTTGTTGTCGCAACACCTTGTGAAAAGTCGTACATTAAAGCAAATATATATTCTGTCTTCATTAAATTATTGTGAATATTGAAACCGGAAAGCAAGTACTATTTCACATTTTTCTTTTTTTTCTGTTAAATGACGTTACTGGCTCGTACCTTTGTTTTATGACTTTATAATTCGTTCCATGGAAAAACAGAGCAGCAGTTTATACCCTGTTTTTTCAAATGCTTGTAAATAACGGTGGAAAGCAAGTAATATATCTTTTTAATTTTCTGTTGAACTACCATGTCACTGGACCGGAAATTTCCGTTGTCTTCCCACACTTTGAACGTCCCTTTACCTCAAAGGTCCTGTTAATGATCGATACAATCAAAATTTATAATCTTACACTATACAAACAATTTTTTGAGAAAGCTTGGTGTAAACAATTTTGACGACAGTGAAAGTTTTTATCATTTTTCCGTTTCGAATGCATTTTATTAGAAACAGGCAATAAGTCTGATGACGTCGGCAAAAAAGCTTTGCTAGTATATTTTTTCCTGAATGATAACAGAAATACCAAGTCTCAGATATTTAGAATCGTGGTGTCAGGACGGAGCCTGAAGTTTCGTGTATTTAGTATTTTGCAACTGTTCAGTCATAGACTTCATGACTTTCATCCAACGATGCATCTTAGAAATGCTCAAGTGATTTTCTATAGAATCAAGAATTTTCATTGTCGATATTTTTCCACCAATAACTAAACGATAGTATACTTTAAATACTTCCTATGCATTTTTTTCATTCTTTCCATTCAAATCCTGTCAACGTTTTGCATCTGAAGGTCGTGTACATTTGGATTCACTTTCTATAACTTCCTAACAAATTCATAACATAAAAAGTCGACAGATTAGACGCTCTCTTGCATCCTCTGTTTTAATTTTCATGGATTATCATGTGAAAAATTCTCCGAACGTGTCCACAGTGTGATTTTTCTCTTGCAAACCTACATCAAGAAAAAATGTTTCATGAAAAATGTATGCTGCAAGGAAGTTGCTATATGATGCTGAACCTTTCGAAAGTTATATCTGTTTTCTCCTCAAGACTATTATGACATCCGTTACTCCTGCGGTCACAGTCAACTTTCAACTGAAAAATTTCTGAGGTCTGGACAAGTCAAATACTCACACTGTTTATCACACGAGTATGACTTGAAGTCATTCCATAATCAGACCCTAACCCCATACTTCGCAAAGTGCTTGAAAATTACGATGAAACTCTAAAGATGAGTTATTTCATAGTCAAAGCACGGAATAACTTTTCCCGCAGGGTTATTTTTACAATTTTTTGGTTAGCTTTTGAAATTACATTCGTCAAAGCTATTGGCGTTACAGCTACAAATCAACTTTGATTTTCGAGGCAGTCCGACGTTTAACTTAGCTCTACCTGTTCCCAAGGTGTCAGTTGTTGTAAAGACATAACATCCACTCTAAGAGGAGCGAAATTCTTCAAAACTGAGGTGCTCATTCGATGGTCATACCCTGATCTTATCTTTAGCAAAAGTATGATCTTCATATTGTGAACTATGAAGACGTCATTCCCACAGTGTGGACAAACCATAGGAGCATTGTAAATTTCTTTCTTTTGCCGATCACTCCATGGGTCGACCTTGAAGCAGTTCTTTCCGTCAAAAATCATTACTGACGATGAAAATTTTTCACGCGTGTCCACAAAACTGTCCCCTTGCTGTCTAAAAAATCCACCAGAAAAAATTTCCCTTCGAGCGTGAAAAAACTTCAATGTGTGCACATAGTATTTGGAAAACACGTCATTTCCTTCCTTCTTTCCGAGATTCGGGGGATTAAGAGCGAGGGAAAACGGGCGGACGGCGAATTCAAGTAGAAGTGAAATTTTCGTCTTAAAACAGGAAATGACTACAGTAAACCTCTGGAAGCGATTGTTGTTGCAACACAACAAACTTGGCCGTACCGTAATTACCGGTTTTTGCGCCATTCTCCCATCCAACTTTTGAAATTGTCAGCTTTGTGGGGCACGTACTCAAAAGTTACAGTACGATTATTGTGCCCCGTTTTACGACCCGCTATACGAAAAAGGCTCATTCTTCCGGTGCACGAAAGGTTGGCTGGCTAGTTGGGGCTCATTAAAGTTACCTAAAAATCGGAAATTGAACCAGTTTTTAGAGGGAGAGAGGGGCGAAAGTTTTGCTGTCGGAAAAAGTTTTAAGGTAAAAATATGACTCTTCAGTAGCATTTTTGATGGGACGCCGGGAAAGTTGTCTGCAGGTCTGTTATGCCTGTGTGTTACTCTGGCACGATGAACTCTGGCCCGCTGAATCCAAAAAACAAACGTGGTGGGGCATGAGCTGAATTTAAATTTTCAGATCCCTTTGAACAAAAGTGCAAGACAGGATTCTCATCATCCAAATTTTTAATTTCGAGTCTCGTCCTACGTCGACTCAAGCCCACGTTTAAGCCCAAGCTTGATCCAAAGCCCGAGCCTGAATCACAGGGTTAAGCCTGAACTGGCGTGGTCTCAAATCAAAGGTTAATCATAAAGACCAGCGTGACTATTAATCCGGAGTACGGTTCACTAGTAAAAAAGATTGCTGAAGTTACTGAAGTACTGAAGTACTGAAGTACTTCTTACTGAAGTCTCAGTGCACACCATGTGGTCCAAATCTATGGGTCATTTTCCTGGAACTAAAGACTTGGTGCTGTTCTATCCTGACTAGACTGAGCTTTATACAACATCATATGACCACTAATTCTGACTTCGGTTCGTTCAATAGGGAATAACCATACATCGAGATTTCGTTCCAGAAGGGAGTGACTTGAGCCAAGTCTCAGTTTATCAATTATCAATTTGCGGCCTAGGACTGAATCGTTATCTATAAAAAAATTTTAATCCGCTAACATGGCCTATGAAATCAGTTTTTGAACCAAAAGTCACAGACTATGGATTCTTCAAACATGATTTCGAAATTTCGAATTTCTAATATCTAGTAAGCGCGTGGCCATAAATCGGGATTGCGGTTCCCGCAAGTCGGTTCATTTTTTTACTGGCTAGATAACTTTGGACAGCTTTTTTAGCGGATCTATCCTGGTAGATGCCCTCAACTTCGTACTCGATGTATGACCATGCCATTAGCCGCCATTGTCGAATTTATGGATAATTTTCAGTGATTGGGGTCATGGTGTTCACAGGGTATTCTGAGAACCACTTTGAACAGAATATTCCATATGGAATATATTTAAGACGCAGAAATTTTTCGGGTCTAATATCATTAGGGGTCCTAACTATCAATGTCGAGTACGGTTGAAAATACCTTATACCTGTCTTCAAAACTTGCTAATTCACAGCCTGTATTTTTTGTGCCCGGGAGTTTAGAAACTAGGACCAGTTGATGGGGAGAAGCTTCCTACGTATAATGATAATGAATTTTGGAAATGGGCTCAATAATGATTTTGACATGGTTCTGAATTTCGGGTTCAGTATGGTTCTGAATTTCGGGTTCAGTATGGTTCTGAATTTCGGGTTCAGCTCCATAGGTTGACTAATTGAAAAAACAGCAGAAATTTTTGGAATGTTCGGAGTAACCACAAGCTTCTGAGGCTCCGCCCAGCTTGAATGTATTCTTTTTTTAGAAATGACCACTGATCGGAAGACAAGGGATCCGTATCATAAAAAATCTAGGAAAGTCCAAAGTTCGAGGAAATCTTCAAACTCAATTGTGAGGGAAGAGACAGTCGAAAAGACGCATCTTTCAAAAGAAGGTAATTTCGAAGATAGTCCGGAATTTTCGACATTATGCAAGGTAACTCAATAATAATAGCATTAATTTTAGCTAAATTTTTAATCACAGATAAAAATCCTAACATTTGCGATGAATCGGCCGTTTCGCCTTATCGACCGCCAATGACGGCAGCGACGGCGCCGGCGCCGTTTTTCCCCTTCCCACTTTTCAACCATTTCGACCATCGAACGGGATTCTTATACACGCAGCCGCCGGCTCCCTGGGCTTTATCACCTTTCTTGTCACCCGCCTCCGTTGCGGCGCTCGGCGCTTTGCCGCTACTGGGCGTTGGCGGAGGAATTGTCGCCGGCGTCAAAAATGAACGACCCATCGCGGCGGCTACAGTAAGAAAAATTAAATTTTCTGTAATAGAAATGTGTCTCTTTTTATTTTCCGTTAGATTCCTGACGTCCATTTGAACGTAGAATTGGTTAACGGTGGTTACGGTATCAAAAATCCCTTGGCCAAAAGCCAAATGCCTGTAGTAGAATTGCCGACCAGCGTTTCTACAGTATCCAGTTCGACGATCAGCAATTCCGAGACGAAGGAAGATTTCGACTGTCCAGTTTGCCACAAAGTGTGTGGGCGCTTGATTAATGTCGTAATTTTTACTAGACTTTTCAAAGCTTTTCAAACTTCCTTCTGTATAGGGAATTGTTTACTGTTAGCTGCTTTCTTCCTCAAAGCTTCTTTCTTTATCGTAATCTCGTGCATTTAATTCGTGCATCACTCGGCACATGGAGTAAACCTCCTTACCTTTCAGAGCTTTTTACTGTGCTATTGTTTTTGCATATATGGCTCAAAATTTAGTGCCTAGGCATGTTTATAGAGTACCTTCTGCCTTTTTTTATACAGCTTTTTCTTACCGTAGTTGTTCCTTTTCTCCCTTGTGATTCTTCCATACTGTAGGGTTTTTTATGCTTTTCATTGGTTTTTATCGAGCTTTTTTACAGGCTAGCTGTTCACTGTAGTTACTTTATCTTCTTTCTTTTTGTAATCCGGCGTTTTCTGTCTTTTTTAATTACTGTAGCTTCCATACATGCACATGGGGGGGGGGGGGTTGACCCCCAGCAGATTTTTATTGATCCCCAGCAGATTCTTGCTGACCCCCAGCAGATTTGACTTTTCCAGCAATGATTGAGAAGATGACAAAGGAAAATGAACAAGAGAGAAGAGAAAGTCGTCATAAAAATGGAAATGATGCAGTAATTTGACAATTTTTCTAAACAAATCATACTTGATTCAAAAAAAGTAACATGAAAACTTTGAAAAGTGATGTCTAAGCGAATAATTTCACATATCTGACTAATATGGCTTGAAGAATATGCTGCTTGTATGTTAAAAGACTTTATGAGACTTTTCTTTTCATCATCAAGAATTTAAAAGATTTTGTATTCCACCCCCTATCCTGGCTGACCGCCAGCAGAATTTCTATGCTGTGCACGTATGGTAGCTTCTCTTTTGAAATGCTTTGACAGATGTTTTCGCAGCGCCATTCTTATACATACTCTTGCACAGTATACTCGTTCTCATTTTAAATACATTTTACTACTATCACTACGATTCAGTACTTTGGCAATGTATTTTTTCATAATCGCAGAAGTTATCATCTAGGTTTTTGCGGTTTCTGACCGTAAGTTTACGTGCTACAATAATTCCAAATTTCTCTGCATGTTATCCCGAATTCTACTGTCTGCGTTTCTTCAGTACTTTTTCTTTCTTGTTACTGTAGCTTATTTTGCAGGAGTTATATATCTCTCTGATCGATCAACTTTTTCTCAGAAATTCAAACTGCCCAGGCTGCTCAACCGCCATGTCAAAACGTGTCATTCGCCGACCAAGAGATTCATTTGCATATTTTGCCGAAAAGGTTTCAATGACAAGTTCGATTTGAAACGTCATACGCGGACGCACACGGGTTAGAAATTTCATCAATTTCGCAGAACTTGACGTCAGCTAGAAATACATTGTCCCATGTTTCATTTATTTCTGTAATTTTCTGTCTATAAGGATAGAACTTGCATCGTAGTGTAATCAGAATGAGAATCGAAGTCAAAAAATCTAAATGTAAAAAACATTGGACATTGTAACGAAATGGCTCAATTTCTGATTTTAAATTATTCTTGCGAGGGAAGGTCTTGAGGTGCAGATTTAAATACTTACATGATATGCTATGATCTGCCGAATGAACTACACCATGTACAGATTAAGAATTTACACTTGCAGACCCTCTCTCTTCAGTTCGGCATCGTATCTTTCTATAGTCTGTTTTTAAGGCTTGCATACCGAAAAATGACAAAAGCTGGTATTGTTGTCAAAGTAGCTGACATCAAGCTTTTACGGTAGATTTTTTCTTAAAAAATTGTCTCCATTTAATTTTGAATGATCGAAGCAGTGGTCGAAGTTTCAGCAAATTGGATAGAAATAACGAGTCTTCCTCAACTTCTAACAGAATTTTTGCTGCATCGAGCATAAGAGAATGAACAGAGTATAGTCGAGTACGCTGATAAATTTGCATTCCTATGTTGCATATAGTTCAGAAGATCGTAAAAATATATAACAGTAGTTGCTTCCTACTGTTATTATTAACGTACAAGCATTGAGAGAAAAACAGACTGTATTTTCCAACGTGATTGCAATCCCATATGTCCGAAAACTGACATCAACGCATTGCAGAAATTTTTGTTCTCATTTGTAGCCAGTTCTATAGTCATGTTCATCTTCAAAGAAGCCTCGGAGGCGACATAATTCATAGAAATCGATGAGGAGACAATAGACCTGCATCGTAGGCTGAAATCTATTTTTCTATTTTGTTCGTCTAACTGTTACCGTCAATTCAAGAAAACATTCGTAAAGACCGGCTGTTTGTTATTCGCATCAACATCATTGTGCACGTTGGAGCTCATTCAGAAAAAATCATTTATAGGTGCGATTTCACCGTTGAAAATTGTCTGAAAATCATTCTGTAGCTTTGCGACCCAATCGCTGAAAATCTTGAATATATCGGAATCGAAATATAGACCAAGGAACCACTGCGATTGATGTGAAAAAATTAAAATATGGCTCTAAATCAGTAGTATTCGGCTTGCTGACGCCAAGAATATTTTTTATAAAAATCTACAAATAACGTTTTTTCGCTCATTTTTAGGCGTCAAACCTTTCAAATGCGACTACTCCCGGTGTGGCAAAGCCTTCACTCAAAGGTGCTCGCTGGAATCTCATATGAAAAAGGTGCACGGTGTCGAGCACAATTACGGCCACAAGGAACGCAGGAATAAGGTGAGCTGAAAAAAATTTTGGAACTTATTTTTCAAAACACCAATTTCAAGCTCTTTTGAGGAAAAGTGGGTTTGAGGTTAGACAGAAAAGCTGAATTGATTACTGTAGTAGATTGGGAGGTGGTATTTCAGCTACATTTTGCTACTACTGAGTACGATATGGATATCTTGAAAAAAATCTTTAACACTTTAGAAAATCGTTATCACCTGAAAAAATCGTTTTTTCGAACATGATACACAATACTTTATGAGGTACATGGCAAAAAAAGTCAAGATTTAAGTTTTTCGATGTTCGACTTTCTTTTCAATTGCATCGCGATTTTTTCATTGTGTCAAAGGACTATCTGAAACTAGCCTATCAAGGGCGTTGCTCCGCCTCCTATGTTTATCTATACGGGAACCTTCTAAAGTAGATTTCTTAAGTCAGGGCCCGCTGGAGGAGAACGCCCTTGGTTTTTGGTGGTGAAAGTGAGGGTTATTTTGCTCGGGGAATCCGAAGTACATGTGGAAATTTCATAAAAAGTTTTACTTGTCGAGATCTTTAGGAAAAAACCCTTAAAAATTCTTGTTTTTTACTTTAAATGCGGTAAACTTCAGAAAATAATTAAAACTTTGGTTTTGTAGATTCCTGAAGAGATAGAGTATGGCAAGAAAAGAGTTGACAAATCAAAAATTTGAATAATTTCACAAATTATTGCTGTTAGTGCAAAAAGCAAGATTTTTTGACTTTTTTCTCTTGAAAAATAAATTTAAAAAAATTAAAAAAACAATTTGCCCCTGCAAAATAACTCCCCCACTGTAACAGTCCCCTGGTAGAAACCAAGGGTGCCATCCTCTAATAAGCCCATGGGATATTTATTTTTTCAAGATCATCTTGAAAAAATTGCAACGCTCTTGAAAAAAGTCGAACATCGAGGAACTCTTACGTCTTGATTTTTTGCGATGCAACTTGAAATTTTCTGCGGTGTGTTTAAAGAATGTTGTGAATAGTGATCACATTATTTTTTCTTCAAGTGGCCCTTCTCGTATTCCGTGTGCTACAGTAATCTCTACTACTCGTTGCTCACGTCACGTTAAACCTGCTTCTTTCACCGAATTTTATCTTGAAATTTTCACCAGCTTTACGTATGTGAAGAATGCGGTTTCACCGACGAGCAAATGGAACCATATTTGGAGCACATGAAAATTTTGCACCCATTGAATGTAGTTTTTTCTAAAAATGACAAGAAAAAACTACCATCATGATGATGATAAGCTGATCCTAGATACGGTATATTCGCTTGATTGTTTCGCACATCATATGTTGCTTGCTTTAATTTTTCATCTTGTGATATTGATTTTAGTCGAAAAATTCGTTTTTTATGACCCAGAAAAATTTTTTGTCAAGATCATGAAAATTTTACTTTATATTTTTTATACCTTCGATTCGCAATTGTATCATGATTCAAATGTCATTTCTAATTGATAACAATAAAATTATTAGCTTAAATTTTTGTAATGATGTCGCACAATTGCTTTGCGCCTTTTGAGCTTCACACAGCAAGTGTTTCTTTTGTGCCAAAAATCATGAACAAACAGCGTGTTTACTGTGATGATTTGAATCCTGATACATCCTGAGAAAACAAACCATTTGCGATTTGCGAAGCGAGATCTGCCACTGCCATCAGTGTTTTTTGTGCCAAAACATCAGTGTTGCCAAGTTAGGGGTTTTTCCCCAAATCTAGGGGTTTTTTGAGGGCGTTGAGGTTTTTCTAGGGGTTTTTTATTTCAGGGTTTTTTAGGGGTTTTTTATTTTTATTTTTGAGGTTTTAGGGGTTTTTCAACGAATTGGCTTGTTTGAATTTTGTGTGCTTGATGGAGAATGGGGGGGGGTTGGGGGGGAACCCCCCCAACTTGGCCAACCCTGTACCCAAAATCAACCCCCCCCCCAGTTTGGAAAAAATTAAAAACATTTTCAAAAAAGTGTATGTTTTTTGGCCTTTTTTGGGAAAAATTTCGACGTTTTCGGATTTACCCCCCCCCCCAACTGGTCGGAGGTCTTATAGGTATGGAGAATTACTGTATAAAAAAAGAAAAAAATCGTGATGAAATTGAAAAAATGAAAATTGAAATGAATATTGATGGAATAGTGTGGCCAGTTTGCGTAATTTACAATTGAATTAGCATATTTTTGGCTTAATTACCGAAATTTGAATTATTGGTGCAGCCTTATTTTTTTCCAAAAAATTTTTCAGACCCTAAAAATATTTCGCCAAAGTAATAATAAAACTGAATAAATTTAGGGTATAAAAGCACTGAAACACATTGAAATTTGATAAATTGCGGCTGAGGTACATAAAAACATCATGTGCTAATTTATTTGGTGTTTTATATAATACCGCGAAGCGGCCAAAAGTAACAATTTTCCCTTATTAAAGTGCGTTCAAGTTTCAAATGCTACATCTAGAAGAAGTTATATAAAAACTTTTTCCCCATTTGGCTAATAGTGCTAAAAATATTTCCGTTTTTTCCAAAATTTTTTTCCCAAAATAAACGTTTTGGGGAAAAACACGTTGGTTTAAATACTCTGTTGACATGTTTACGGCGGAGTGCACACTGCAAATTCTTTCAGAGATTGAATAAACAGTTTCTCAAAATTTGAACTTTTAGATTTTATGGGCTTTTTGCTGGGATTTCTTTGGTTTATTGTGGGTCTTTTAGTTTAATGTGATGTGAGTTTTATTTTTTACTCATTTCAAGACATTAGTAGGAATGGCACTAGTCAACTTTAGTGCCAGGCCAGGTAGTCACAACTGATAGGTACTGGTGAGACCTTCATTCAATTGATTGTTGCTTGGCCAATCAGAATTAGTCTTACCATTGGGCTTAGGCTTAGGCTCTGGCTTAGGCACAATTTATTTATGTGTATATCCTATATAGTGTATATAAGTTCCATCACTAAACTTTATAAGCGCCATAGGAACTATTTGAAACATGATTAGATACATAAAAATTAATCAAATGCACTTAAAATTCTATTCAAATAACACGAAAAACTTATGACTATTTCTGCCGATGAGCCACTAAAAATTTAGTTTTCAAAAAGTGCAACTTTTTGGGCAGAAACAAGTTTGAAATGGCCTAGTATGAACGATGCTCTTGAGTATAATAAATCTTCTAAAAGTTTTATAATCCAAGTTTAACAAAATGAATGAAAAATTTTTGTAAACTTTGTTTTCTTCTTTTTCTTTTCCTTTTTTCGTTTTTGTAAACGTAAACCAAAAAATCCAAAATTTGATGATCAAAATCCAAAAAACTCAAAACCCTAAAAACCCATCTTTTCCAACCCTGACCCTCTTACTCTTGATCATTATCATCAAACTCAGCCGAGAATTCACCATGGGATTGAAGTCTACGTTTTAGCTTTCAACTAAGCAGACTTATTATAAGTATGGACAGTGTTTTTTCTACACAATGCAGACTTTTTAGGCTTTGTGCAAATTTTTTTTTGGTGATTTCTGCACTGGTGCAGAATTGATTGAGTCCTGTGTTTGATCACATATATTCTTCTATAATGTGTCAGTCATTGATTCTGAACCTTTAAAATCAATCATCTTTCTTATTTTAAGATTTTAAAATGCCTAGTAAAAAACTATAAATTCGTTCAAATTTAACATTGAATTACACATTTAATTTGCATTTTCACTATATTCACTATTATTCTATTGTAGCAGGCGGTGTTTTTTCCCCCAAATCATTTTTTGGAAAAAAATTCAGAAAAGGAAACAAAATTTGGGCTCTTTCCCCATTTGGGGAAAAAATGTTGGGTTTCTGATACGGAAAAAATGAATTTTGGTGCGTTTTAGAAGGCCATAATCTCAAAATTTTCCGGCGCTTCGCGCCAGTTATAACTTCCATAAACATTATCATGTATTACCTAGATCAGGCACGGCTTTTGGCATGTTTACCTTCACTTATCACTTTATCTATATAACAGTTTTCATCAAACCTATATTATCTTATGTTTGATTCAATTGGTAATCTTCAATATTTCATCTTGATATTTAATGAAGATTCACATTTTTCCCTTGACACATTTTTTGAGGAAGATAAATACGTCAAGTCTGTAAACTTTTTGAAGTGATTATTCCTTTCTCAACGTAAAATCAATCCAAAAGCTTCATGGAAATAGTTTTCGGAAACTTCTACTCTTCTTGCTCATATCTATTTGGTCAAGTTCATTAAAGTGTGTGAATAAATTAATGGTTTTAAAATTTTTCAAACATGAAATTCCAGAAATTACGACCTTTGAACAGAAAATTCGAAACTAATTCTTCAAACAAGTGGTTGGAAAATTGATTTTCCAGTATCGCAGAATGTCAATATCCAAAAAAATTTTCCGGCGTTTCAGGCAGGAAAGATTAATAGCTTTTTTGGGCTCTCACTTGTCATCATAGACGACTTAACCGTCGATTTCTCATGTAATTCAAAGTCATTATGTTCTTGGATAGTTTGCTAGAAAATTTTTTCCACAATGCTTGTAGATTAGACTTCGATCAAACTCAAAAATTTCAAATGTTTCCTGAATTTTAATGAATTAACCCCCGTCTTAGATTTGGAAATTCATTTACTACCCCCATAAAAACAGCTCACTATAGCAAAAAATTTTGGTTGACTTCATCCTCTCCCCAGTAGGTTATACTAATTCGTGAAAAACTGCAGAATGTGTGATTCTGAGGAATTACTCACTGCTCTTTTTGACACATTTACTGAGCAAATGATAATGGGAAAGTATGCAACTTCTGTGCCATATAGCGATTTTTAGGAAAGGATATCAGCACATTAATATATACTACTTGTAGGAAATCATTATATATATACATAATTGAGAGATGAAATAATGACTTATGTTTATGTGATTTATCAAAAAATCGCCCCTTGGGAAGAAAAACATTATGTTCTTAAAATTCTTCCTCTTCATGCTCTCCTTTCCTTTTCCCCGCTTCTGCGTTGGGTGTTTTGTGCGCATATGGTTACCCTAGCTGTGGCATACTTTCCTGCTTTGAGTTGAGACATGTGAGGTCTGTTGATGTGGATCAGGAGTGGTACTTGGTTTCAAACTCGTAGTTCACAGCCTAATGGGATAATTAATACTAAAGCCACATTCAGCATCAGGACTTTCAATTGGAAGCACTGTTCCAAGCCTAATCAGTGATGGGATAAGCCCATACTGCTGAAGATGCTGGTTGAAACAATGTTTCCAAACGTATGTTGTGCCCGATTCTTGAAATGTGCAGGAATCAGTTGGCACAAAAGTCTTCAAAGTGTGACTATTCTGTACGTATAATTAGTGCATTAAAGTTGCAGCTGGAAAATGGAGTTGAAGTAGTAAATGTTTTTTGAGTGTAAAAAGGATAAAGTAGGGGCATCATCCATTTTTGTAAGTTGTATGTGGTTAGAGTACTACAACCCCCCCTCCTTCGCAAAAAGTTGGGAGCAAAAAAAAAGGTCACGGCATATTTCAAGTACTACCCTTAAAATGTACGATTTTACCCCTACCTAAATTTTTGACCTTGGGGACCTCTGATCTCTAGCATTATATTCGCAATATACCTACCTATGCAGCCTATTGTATACAACAACACAACCAGTGTTTCAACACAAGTGTTGAAAAATATTATGTAGTAGGGACTACGGAGTGTGTGTAATGCATCATTCTATTTTCACACTGTATCTGTCTAATATTATATATGTACATTAACATTACAACTCATTTTAACATGTACCCGGGTATACCCGGGTAATTCGGGTACCCGGGTACCCGGATAATGAATAAACGGGTACCCGGGTACGAAATTTTTGTCGTGTGAAGCTCTACCCCCAGTTTATTTTTCACTTTGTTTTCGTTCAATTATCGCGCGTTCAACTCATCTGAATTGTACGAATCGAAATTTCCTTCTGATGCTTAAAAACATGACTTCTGCTTGCTACATATTGATGTCTGGAATTCTCTATACACCAGACATGCACGGTAAGAATTTTCCGGGGGGAAGGTGGGCAAAAAAAACAAATAAAAGTTCTGAAAGCTTGTTTTTCATACAAAATATGCACAAAAATCATCAAAAAATCTGTCTTGAAAAAAGTTCAGGGGGATGTGTTAGACAATTTTTTTGGACTAGTTGGGTGTCCAGGGTATCAGGTATGAGGGTATGCCCCAACCCTCCTATGTGCATGTATGCTATACACCTGATGAGATCATTCGTTCAAACAATATGCCAAGCTTTCGATCCAAATAGAGTCTTTTTTAAAGCTCAATTTGCACGTGCTTTAATCCATGTCCATGAGCTTTTCTTCACTACGCGTATTTAAGCCCCTGCTATACTTCGTCGATTGGGTCTGACCAACCGTAAAAGTAGTATAGCAGCTCAGAACCGGCGCCGGTCGGTGAGCTGCTTATTGTGTCTCTCTAGTACATACATGTAACGGAGCCAATTCTTGATCTCTAACTGATCACAGAAATGGCAGCGCTTGAAATACGTTTTTTACGCTACTTCAGATTGTTTGAGTTATCATAAATTTTAATATATTCTGGAGATGTATCGAGTGCCCGGACCCAAACAAGACGCGAATTTACCCGATCATTCTGTTGGACCCGGGCCCGATATTCTAAAAATTCTGAACCCGGAACCACCCGATATTCTCAAAATAGCTAATACTAGAGCATACATGTAATTGGGGGGGGGGGGGGTTAAGTGCTATGGGAACCCCCCCCAGAAATCGTCGACCATATGGCTAGCCATTGGGCGACCCCCCAGGATTTTCCAATCCTATGGCTAGCCATATGGTAGCCCTAGGGACCCCCCATAGTTTCAGTCAGAAAAATACTGAAAAATGTAATTTTTTTCATAAAAAATGTCAATTTTTGAACAAAAAATGGTCGAAAACGTCAATTTTCTCGGCGCTTCGCGCCATAAGTACATATTTTATCATATTTTAGACCAAAATTACTACTTTTTGAACCGGTTTTCGGACATTTTTCATGAAAAAATCGATTTTTTTTCCTTCAGCGACCCCTCCCCCCAAAATTTTGGGAATTACTGACCCCGGCCCGAAAAAATTGCTCCAACCCCCCCGGACCTCGGAGCTCCGTTACATGTATGCTCTACAGCATTCTTAGCTGGTTTGGTTAAAAACATCAGCGTGTTGCACAGGTCTGGGTATGTCTGCGGTGTGAGTGTCTGTTACCTCATCTGGGAAAGTATGCTTTTTCAAGCTGGCTTGCGGTGATTGGTTGCATCTGTATGTTTTAAAACATACTTTGCTTTTAATCTTTTTGCAAATCACTAATATGATCTAGGTATTTTAAAGTTTGGTTGGAAAGGGGTAACGGTCATGTTATTGCATCTATTGTTGGCGCACCATTTAGCAAGTTTTTCGGGATATTATCATTTTTGCTCGACAAAGTCTTGCTTCAGATATTGTACTTACGTGTATTATTTTCCCGGCATTAACTTCCTTCACTAGCTTTTTCCAATTTCTAACAGCTTGATCGCTCGCAAATGTGGTCAATTAATGTGTTGAAAAGTAATAAATAATCCGGCAGAATGTAGGCTATAGAAAGTTCGCCAATTTTTTCAGCTGGGAAATTTTCGCCTTATCGCTTGTTTGTCAAAAATAAAAGTGAGAAAAGAATATTTGTACAAAAATGTGTATTGCAGTCAGGGTTTTGTTTTGTGCGCTGACCACAGTTCTTGGAGCTCTTGCACAAATTTTTTGGGACGTTTTGCACACAGTGCAGAAGTACATTTTCATAACATACGGGTTTTCAACGCGGTTCATGTCTTGTTGTTTTAGCCAATTCTTTCACAACCTGTAATGTCTCACCTAGGCCTGTTGCCAGGTTTCGGTTTTTCCACACAATTTGCTGTAAAATTGGCATTTCTTAGTTGACTTTTTCTTCGAGAAAAAGTTTGCCTTTTTTGCCTTTGCCTTTTATTAACACTTGAAGCATTTCAGGGGTCCATGGCCCCCGACTTCCTTCTGCCTACAGGTCTGGTCTCACCTTATTGTTTAGTCTATGATTTTTTATATTCCAATCTGTGATCTTCATTTGACCAAAATCAAGATTTGAAGAATCTAAATTTTTGGTTTCTAGTTTGATTTTTGAGTTGTACTTGCATGCTTTCAATATGATTTCTACATTCTGTTCTTATATATAAAATGGTTTAATTGACTGCAAATTAGACCGCTTAAATATTTGTTGACATAATTCATTTTTCAGCATTTTAATATCAAAATCTATAGAAATCTTTGGCGATTTGCGCTGGAACTTTTTTTTATCATTCTTGCTATTTCGCCCGAATTTATTAAACATCATTAGCTTCAAGCTTTGTCTTCGCTGTGTAGCTGATTAAAAACATCATCTCATCGCTCAAGTCGGAACATCTTAAAAATTAAGCCTTAGCCACGGAATAAGTCTTAAAAACATTCTTTTACCAGGTTCCTAACTCCAAAAAATTTTCCGGCGCCAAATTAAATCCGGTAGTTTTTTACCTTGACTAATCACAGAGATATTATCAGTTGAATTTCTAGGCGATTTAGGATTTTTCGCCTCAGTTTTTGGTTCCAGAGAAATCAGTTATTTTAAAGCTGCAGATGTTGGAACAGTTTCCAGTCACACAGCTTTTCACTCAAATATCAGCGACAGTGATGCAGCATCACATGATTTCATGTTATGGAAGTGCAGATTTTTTTCTCATAGTGCACAAAGTTTTTGACCCAACTTGTGCACCGTGCGGTGCATAAAAAACTTTGATTGCAGTACATATTTCCAGGGTATTTACAAAAAATGTTTTTTTGTTTAATAGACAAAATTACTTCGATTATGGAATCGACCTCGGACAATGCGACCGACGCCGATGCTGAAAAAAATGAAAATGGAAAAAAAGTGACTTCGAAGCCTGAATCAACTACTGATTCTCACATTAAATTAGAAGATATATCACCCTGGCCCATTTATTTCAAAGAAAGTTCCGTTAAATTGATCGACAAAAGTAAATATAACAAATAAAAAATGGTCTAAAAATCGGTTCGCCTAAAGGCTCTTTTGTACTTTAGCTGATCAAGATTATGCTTTCGAATTTCATACAGGGTGAGCCAAAAAAAGGCGACCGGTACTGACTTCCATAGCTTCCAAATGGGTGAAGCTTTTTTAATGCATTTTCCTGCCGTCGATAGACAAAACATCTGGCATAAAACCGCAAAGTTTCAGTCAGATTGCTCGGATATTGACTGACTAGAATCAAAAATACTAAACGCCAATTTTTGGCAAATAAATTATGAAAATTTGGTAAAAAATTGACAAAATTAGCATGTTTTACAACAGAAAAGTACAATAGATCCAGTCATAAGAACCATATTACAGCTGGAAACTACAAGAGAGTCGTTTTAGTGCGCCCTACTTTCTGTTTCACCAATAATTTTAATCGTTTTCCGATCTGATCAATGACAGGATTGATTTTGCTTTAATTTTAATTTTTTCCAATTTCAAAACGAAAGCTTTTGATTTTGGAGAAATTTGGACCATATTGAAACAAGAATTTGCTGACTTTAAATTACGTGTAACTGACAAATCTCGGTGATTTTAAAAGTATTATTGTGCGTGAACAGCTTTACAAAACTTTTCTCCCAATAGGACAACTTTTACTTGATTTCACAACTTTTACTCTTGAAAAATGACCACTTTTACTAAATTTCTTATTGTACAGTAAGCAGGAATGCTAAAAATATAGAATTTAGCCCTTGTAACAAAGACAAACAGGGCCTTCTAACGCAGCAATTATAAAAGCTTCATCCGTTCTAAAGTTATGTAAGTCAGTACCGCTCGCCTTTTTTTCCGGCTCACCCTGTATATCAGATAACCTGTTCACTCTAGTTTCTCACCTCAAAATTCTTACCTAAACCTAGTTTGTTTTTAAAAAAATGATTGTAAATCAGAAAATGACAAAAATAGCACTGCCGTTGAACTCAAAAAATAATTAAACGTTGGTTGAGTATGCCCATGTATTTATCTCAGCAGTAAATCGTTAAAATATAAAATAGTAATTGCACCATTGTTTGTTTTCCTCAAATGATACCTTTTATGGAAATATGGAAAAAAATTCTGAAATGTGGAAAAATATTTTGGAGGCTTTCTACAAATGTGGGAAATTTTTTCGACAGATTATTTGGTGACACATTATGAGTATAATCAAGAATTCAGACTCAAATATCAAAATTTTTCGTCAAATAGGCATATAGTTACTGTACTGTAGGTTCGGTTCGGTGTCATTGCTATGCTAATCATACGCACAGTCCTGAATTTTCAGTGTTAAAAAACACTCTGTTTCGTAGGTTTAGTCTCAAAAAATTCATAACCACTTACATAGATACCTAATTTAAAGACGACAATGTTAAATGTCGCTACCGCTACACATATCAAGCATGGCTCGTTCTACAAATGTGGAAAGATAGGTGGGGAAAAACAGTGCCTTCCACTGTTATTATTTACAATCATTTTTAGGAAAACAGACTATACGATATAAAAAGAAATTCTGCTATTACAAGGTAAACTTGCCGTAAAAATGCTTCGAGAGTAGTGAAAGCTGAGCCGACTAAATATTAAATGTCTAGTTTCTGAGCTGTATACAATCGTTGATTTTGATAATCATTTGCATAAACAATCATGCTTCGAGAAAATTTGCAATTTTATAACATTTTCAAATTATTCTCCGATCGAGAGCTGCATAACGATACGAAATTGATTTTAGAGCGGATTGTAATCGAATTTTCACAGATTATAGTATTAGCCTTTTTTATTTAGAATTGGACTCTTCAGTTGTATTTGAAATCAATCATGCACGGCAAGAAGTTTCTGGATGTAATCGTTTTCGGGCTTTTCACCGAGGGAGTGGGGGATGGATGAACAAAAAAGCTACACAAGCATGTTTTCAATGCAAAATGTGCGTAAAAATCATTTAAAAAAACTTTCTTCGAAATTGTTCAGGGATGTTTGACGGTTGCTTGATGGGTTGTTGCATGATAAGTTGGTTCGTTGGTTTATTTCCTAGTTGTTTGATTATCTAGTTTTTAGTGGTTGATGGTCTATCTCCGAGTTGCATCCAGGGTACCGAGTTGCATCCAGTTAAATCTATTATCCAGGTTTGACCATAAGCTATATCAACCAATCTGTGATTTTCGAACAGGCATGAAAGCCTCATGTATGATGCTAGAGTGGTTTTGCTATCAAACATAACAGATCGAAACTCCATATCTACTTGAGAGTAGTTTTTATGTTCCACATTGTATTACTATCATTCTTTCTGGAACAATTTTCAAAGTTTCGGGTTTCTCGCTAAGAAAATTGTTGATTTTTCGTTTAAATTGGAAATTAATTCTAGAATATAAAATTCGATCGTCATTCAACGCTAAATTGAACGATCGAATTAGCATATTCCAAGGCGACATCACCAAACTCGAAATCGATGCTATCGTAAATGCGGCCAACGAAAGTTTACTAGGCGGCGGTGGAGGTGAGGAAAAAAGTTTATTTATTTGAAGTTTGTGACTGGAATCAGATTTTGAATTTTCGAATCGCATCGTCTCACTCCGCCAAAAAAACTTTTTTTTTGCTGTCAGGGTTTTCTTTTTTAGCACAGTGCTAATAAAGTTGAACCTGTGCTGATGAAAATTTTAGTCGTGCTAAGAAGAAGTAAAACAAATTGAAGAAAGTTGTCGGCCGTGCTAATGGAACTCGTGCTAAAAAAAGAACCCTGGTTGCGGTGGAATTTACTCATTTTTCAGTTGACGGATGTATACACAGAGCGGCCGGTCCGGATTTATTACAAGAATGTCGAACATTGAACGGATGCAAAACGGGGGACGCTAAAATCACTGGTGGCTATAAACTACCTGCTAGACGTATGTGTATGTTGATTTTAGAAAAAAACGGAAAATTTAATATGCAAGTATACATGTAAAAAGCAAACAAAACAAAATACTCGAAAAGTAAAATTTCCTCACAAAGATAATTGAAATGAAAACGAAATGAAGTAAAAAATAACAAGACAAATATTGGAAATAAAATGTGTCGAAGTTCGTCATAAATCACAAAATTGATTAAGATAATATCAACAAAGTCATGCAGAACGGAGGAATAGAAAGACTGGAGGAGATAAGATCAGAAGAACAAGTTCAAAATACAGTAATCGAGTTATAAAACTGAAAGAATTTCGAATAAGAACCATAAATCGGAGGAAGTAAATATACTTATTCGAATAGAAAAGACAAACCAATGCAGCTGCTAAACAACGAAAAACAGATATTGACCGAAGATAGACATTCAATAACGCAAACGAAAATCAATATGCCACAGTGCGGAGTACATGGAAAATAATAAGACAAATGTTAAAAAGAAAATAAGCCCGTCAAAACGATAATCAGAACGCATTATAAATCAAAAAATTGAAAAAATTTATGCGGTAATTTTTTTTCGAGATTCTTGCTAAGGTACCTCGGGCAACTTTCAGGTAATCTTAAATTTAAAAATTATCAGAAATAGTACGCATATTGAGAAAAATTTACGAAACACACCAATAAATTGAGTTAAAATTAAAACAATCAAAATTGACAAAAAGATAAGAATGAATAACTGTAAACAGCAAAAAATGAAAAATAATTCAGAGGGAAAATGAAAGAGATAATAATCGAGAAAAAGCGGAAAACGACGGAACCTCAACAGACACGAAATGTTCTCAGAAATCAAACCATCTTACCCGTTTTATAGTTTGTTATTATTATAGTTTGTTTATCTTAAAATGCTTGTTAAATAATGACAAAGTTAAGCGATTAATGTTACATATTATTCATTCTCTGCTGAGTTAAGCCTCGATACACTTGCTCAGAAATTTTTTAGTGGAAATTCTACAGTAGAAATCTATTTGAAGTCAGTATCTACTAACTTGTATTTTGTTCGTTTTACAAGCATTTTATAGAGAACAGACTATAGCAGTCTTTGGGCACAATTTTTCAAAATTTTCAGATGTCATTCATACAGTCGGTCCTATTGGCGAAAACGAGGAAAAATTGACCAGTTGCTATGAAACGTGTTTGAAAATTTCATCTGAAAAAGATTTAAAGACGGTCGTAAGTCGAAATTTTACTGGAATTTTTGTAAATATGTAAAAAAATATTCAAAGGCCTTCCCTTGCATTTCGACTGGAATTTACGGTTACCCCATCGTGGATGCCACGCACGTCGCCTTGAAAGCCGTTCGAAATTGGTTAGAAAGGAACAACAACGCTGAAAAGGTAGAGTTACTTTTTTGTTTTATGTTAATTATGCTTTCCCCTCTTTCAGATCGACAGAATAATTTTTTGCGTCTTTTTGGATAAAGATAAATACATGTACGAACAAATCGCTCAACTCTATTTTCCGCTGTTGGAGTAATTTGCGCAGTATATTTATGATTGATTTTGTCTGCGTATTTGTTGATAAAATTGAAATTATGCGCCACATCCTAAGTAGGACACTTCTTGGAGCGATTCAATAGTAGACATTTAGAATCTAGGAAGTATATGTTACAGAGAGATGGGTTGATTTCAAGAAATCGAAAAATAAATTCCATAGTTATATATTTTTCGAAAGATTACTGGAACGATTTTTCGGTACTTATGCACTTTATTGTCTTAGTTTTTAACGTTAGGTGTATACAGCCTATGTGTATAGGCAACTCTCTGGCCTCCGTCCCACAGCAATCCTCGGTAAAAATATTTTCGACACTAAGTATTAAAGTGTAGACTCGAATGTGTAATGCAGAAAAACTCCAATGGGGTGGGCGCTATGCACCCTCCCATGTCGCTCTGTCCTAGGCCTAAAGCGGCATTTATACTTCGGGGTGCGGCTATGGTTACAGCAGCCGTGACTTATCGATTTCAGTGCACGTGACGTGTGTTGTAGTGTGTTTCCGCCGATTTTGCCATACATTTGTATTTTTTGTCGGTTTTCGTAAGAGGCCTGCAGGTGTGAGTGACGCCGACCATCGAAAGTCGTCTTACTGTAGCACATATCGGCACGCGTGCGTTTTGGGCTCTCATTATTATTCCTGTTATTAATATTATTGTTTTTCATGCGTACTCATCTGCCTCCCAGTGCGCCCAGCCATTTATGTTTTTCTCATAGCACTTGGGAGTGATTGTAGCCTCACCCATTACGTTTTGTGTTAGTAAGTTTATTTTGTGTTAGGTAAAAATTGGAGAGAATTCTCCTTATTTTCTCTTTACTTATTTGGGAGACAGATTAAGGAAATAATCTTTCCTTGGTCTGTGGGTTAATTAATTGTCAATTTTAAGTACAGTAATTAAGTTTTAATCAGGTAGGCGTGGGTGCTGGAAATACGTGCATTAAGGACAAATCCTGGAGTCCCACTCCTGCCTGATTTATCAAGCACCGACTCAAAATTAAAATATAACATTGGTGACTGTTTGGCTTGCATGCTTCCTTTCCAGGCCCTTGCACTGCATCCGAATACGGTTTTCAATTCCAGAATTCAACCATGCGGTATTTGCGCCCAAGGTTACAAACCAGGTTTTTATACCTTACGTAAAAGATGCCAAAAGTAAGCCATATGCTGCCTGATCACACACGCCTCCCGTCGCAATAGTGCTCACCAAACGCAGCCATGGCCACGTGCCACACTTTGAATTTTGACCAAACAATGCTGCCGCTGGCTACAAATCCTACGCAATCAACTGCGCTACCTGTGGTAAGTCTCCCACCCCCTAACCCCCCTTGTCTATATTCAGTAACTCCGTATTAGACATGACTATGCAAGCACAGGTACCACCCATTTCGGCCACACCTGTGCTGGCCATTTCACTCGCGCCGCCACCTTCAAGTTAAAATTCAACTACCGCCATGGCCATATGTGCTAGCGCATCGGCCCTATCTCTGATACCACAGCCCAGTACTGCCGTGCTTTCCAGTAACGATCCTATTGTCATCCGCACCGATTCTTTGGACTCCTTTATCAATATTGATCTGCCCCAGCCACCCGAGCACTTGTAACCAATCACTGCAGCAGTTTAGTCATAGAAAATGTGAATGAAGTCAACAATTTTCGAATTGAAGCATGCAACGCCCTCGAACAACTCAGTACAGCAGCCGCGCAAATCACCAATTACGTCCCAACAGTCCAAACAATTGACAAAATTATTGGCGCCATTTCTGGTCAATTTCAAGCTCAATAACTACGTGTCCAATACAAAATCAAGGAACAAGTTCAATCTAAAAACATGCGCTTCACCACCTTGGCCAAACAAATGCAATAATTGATTTCCACAACCACCGCCACAGCCGTAGCACACAATCGGCCTATGCCAAGACCACCACCGGTGACCTCAGGGTTTCACGGCCAGGAGCCCTATGATATTTATATCCCAAATAATACTCTCCGTGAAACTGAACCGGCTCTGGTTTTTGGTCGACCACCAGTACACATTAAACCAAAAGCACTGTCAACCGATACCTTGAACAATCGAGAATTTCCCCGTACCGCGCGCGGCGAAGACAGAATTTCCCGTGCTGTGCCTCAGAGATGCCCACGGCCGGCGGTCAACCCATTTAGATTCTCAGACTACCCACCCGAAGATTATTATGATCACCCGCAACCTTGGTACGACTTGCCGCACACATCCCGCCACGAAGAAGATAGCTGAATCAAAACAATTGTTGACAATATGCATCCACTTGCAATCCATGGATTCGCAACAAACAAACACCTCCTCAGCTTCTTCATTCGCCTCGACAATGAATTCAGATACAACGCTTCAAATCACATAAAGATGAGTGCACTTCCCCACCTCACCCGCGACATGCCGAGCGACATGATTTAAGATATGACGTGGTATGAAGATGCAAAGAACTTCCTGATGTTCCAATTGGCCCCTGATTGCCATCAAGTGACCCTCAAGCGCGAGCTCGCGTCCACATTTTTGAGTAAGGTAATGACATATGTACAATTGTTATATCAACATGAGGACCAAACTTTCCAGCACAAACAAGTAATTGACACATTTTTGACTAAGATGCCTGTTTTCTATCGATTGACTATTCCGAGAGCAAGCAAAAAGTTTTACAAACGTTCAACAATTGGCCAACGCCGTCATGAAAGCCCGCAGCATCCTTAACGCCACCAATGCTGAAATCAGAAGCCTCGACCACCCCATCCTTGTGAATCAAGCCGAGCCAGAAACGCCCACACCAAAGTTCCGGCAACCTTTCAACCATCGTTTTGACTGCCGCTGCAGTATGGATCGTTCACAAGATTGCTATTGTGACTGTACGCTCTCCAATGATCACCCATCGCAAAATCGGATGTCGGTGCCCAATAAATTTGTTTCTTTTCAACCGCTGCAGTCCGACCTGCCCCCATAACTGCAACTGTGAACTGAGATGCTATTGGAACAGTTGATCGAATGATGGGACCAGGACCTCGAAGAACGTCAATCACGGCAATGCCCCGAGGATTACCAATTCAACCCACGCCAACAAATTCCCCGCTATCAATCCCAACCATGAGATAGTTACAACAACCGCTTCAATCGATCAGCAAGCCACGACTGACCAAGCCCTACACAGTACCAATCCACAGGTCTTTCGTGCAACACCCACAAATCCGGCACACACAACACCGAAGATTGTGTTTGGCTCAAACAGCAAAATGCTCAGCAAAATAACCATCAGAATTTGGGCCGCCAATCTCACGCCCCCAACCTCCACCAAACAACTTTCGAACCAACTCTAATGATATCCCCAGCCAGCGCAACTGGAGACCACGCCGCGGAGTGCTGCCTCAAAGAGGTTCAAACCATTCCTGGGGCTCACGAGGCTATTTTCAGGAAGGTAACAAATTTCCTCACCCTAATGATTTTGTTCAGAATACCTACGCCATCTATCTGAATGCAAATTTTACGCAGCCATGGAAGCAGCACCTTCATTATAATGTAACCCTGACCCCATACATAACCACACCTACGGATTCCTCCCGCACCAGTTTGCAATCTTCAGAACTTTTGCTGCCGCTACTGGCTTTGCCATCAACCTCAACCATCTCCCCGACCAACTCCGACCTGCGCACCATCAGTCAGTCCACTTCCGCCGCCAACATGGTTATTCCTTCTAAAGAGATAGCCCCTGCCCCCAATCATTAGCCCAGCATTCATCTGTTGGAATGGGATAGCTCATGCTTCCCACAACCATTGCCATATTCCCTCATCCATCTGTCAAATCGACAATCTAATGCTGTCAACCAAGACATTCATCTGCAAATATGCTTCCACAAGAGCTTTTCAAAACCCCATCAAACTCGGCACTGTCAAGGCCCATGCACTCATCAATACCGGCACCCAATGCTCCGTATTTTCATCAGGCCTCGTTGAACGCGTGTTTGACAAGCAATCCCTTCAGCTTCCAATATGTGGCAAAATCAAAGTCGACGACGGCGCTATCGTCAACGCCCATGGCCCAGTTGTAGTCACCATGGAATCTGCATTCAGCAAACATGTGATCAAATTTGTAATTCTGGACGAGGACAATAATGATCAATGCATCATCTGTACTGATTTCCTTGCGCATCCCAATATTCACGCAATTCTCCATTTCAAAGATAATTATATTGAAATCCAAGATGTCAAGCTACTGCTCAAAGTAATTGATTCAGTCCACCCACACACAGAATTATTTCTGAACACCGTGAATGATAATGTCCTCGAAGAAATTCCTGAAGCGGAGAGAGTAAGTTTTTACGATGATAAATCAGATAGTATCAGCCAAACAGAAGAAATTGAAGCTGAGCAAGCAGTAGGATATCCGCAGCCTAGTCCACACCAACCCCCCTCTCGGCAGCTGGAGGTTATGGAACTGGCCAAACCCATCTTCCTCGTCGCTCAAGCGTCTGTTTCCATTTTGCCCCATTGCCAGCAATAGGTGACCAGCACCATCTCTCCTACAACGACCGCTACTATTCCCGATGTGATTGTTCAATCATTGCCTACCAATTATGTCAACATGGAATTACTAATCGAAACAGTGATCCTCAACGTCACCAACAGTAGATGCTATTTGTCAACAACATGCCAAAAAGCATCAAGCTTCGCCCGAACCAAATCATCACAGTGGCAAAACAGGCGCTCGGATCCAACAAAATGCCCACTCATTGTCAAGTGGCAACTGCCGCTACGGACCATGATCTAATGGACCACAAACCAGCTGCCTTCAATAAATCACTTCCATGCCACACCGACCAACAAAAATTGGATTTTGCTTTGAACAAGATGACAGCAAAAACCTACGTTATCGTCACCCAAAAGGCAAAGGCCCTCCACATGCAACGCCAAAACCGCAATGTTTTCAGCCTCCATGGCCACAAACCCATATTCACAAACAAATTGACCATCAGCATTGACACTGGCACAGTGAAGCCAGTATCCCGTCACTATTACCGCACTGCGACGGAGCAAAGACCCATCCTTCGCCACCATATCGAAGAAATGCTTGACAACAATTCTATTGAATAATCCCACTCACCTTGGACCGCACCGCTATTCCTTGTCAAGAAAAAAGATGGTTCATGGCGCCCCTTCTTCGATTACTGCGGAATCAATAAAGTTACGCCTAGCAACGAATTCCTGATCCCGGGAATTGAGGACTACTTGGACATTATGGGACAAGCAAAATTTTTCACCACGCTCCATCTCAAAGCTGGCTACTGGCAGGTACCTCTCAACAACGATTCTCCCAATAAAACAACCTTCATCTGCTAAGAAGGTATGTTTCAATTCAAAGTTTTGCCCTTCAGTTTGAAGAATGTGCCCACCGAATTCCAATGTTTAATGGAAAGAATTCTCTGCCCCTATATATGGAAAATTTGCCTCGTGTATATCGACTATATTATCGTTTTTTAAAATTCATTTTGAAGAACATTTGGAACATTTGCAAATTATTTTTGATGCCCTCGGCGTCGCCAATCTTACGCTCCACCCCGATAAATGTGAATTCTTGCTGCCGCAAGTCAAATTTTTGGGATATCTCCTCAAGGCCGAAGAAATCACAGCTGATCCGGACAAAGTCAAGGCCATCCCGGAGTACCAGGTCCTGACAACCAAAAAGGATATGCAAAGTTTTTTAGGTTTAGTCCAATGGTGCAAGCAATTTATCCCGAAATTGGCGACCCTGTCCAGTCCATTGTACGGACTCTTACAGAAAGATGCGCAATACATCGTCACAGAAGAACACCAAGCCGCCTGCGAAGGAATTAAGAAAGCGCTCACATCCTTGCCTTTCCTGGGATACGTGGTGTATGATGGTAAAGCTCAATTTGTCATACAAACTGACGCCAGTACAACTGCAATCGGAGCAATTTTGTACCAGGAAAACGGCAACAATCAATGGGTATATAACAGCCGTGTGCTCACCGATGCCGAAACTCGATACATTATCATGGAACGCGAATGCCTCGCTATTGTCTACCCATTCCAAATGTACCGCCACTACGTATATGGTCAAAAGGTTATTGTTCGCACTGATCACAAGCCTCTCGAATAGATCAAAGACGAAAAGCACTGCAATTTCCAACTACAGCATTTCACCATCAATCTCCAATATTACAATTACAAGGTTGAATATGTCAAAGGCAAAGACAATGCTTGCGCCGATTTTTTATTAAGGAAAGATGACCATGAGAAACCCCCAAATCCAAGAACCAAAGACCTGGCTGCCTAGATTTTCCATACCAATTTTCGCCCTGCTGGTGCATTATCAGATGCCAACCTTACAGTACCCGATATACTCCCAGCAGTGGCCTCGCCCCTAAAAGAAATCGACACAGATGTCAACACCGTCACAAGTGCAATGACAAAGAAACCCATCAGTCAACCCACACTCTCCGATCACGTGCCATTGGCCCTCAACTACACAATGCCTCCAGTTGAAGCCATAACAATGGCCTCCCACAAGGAAGTCAAACAAGCACAAGCCGCTGATCCTGCCATCACCATAATTGTGGCCTCCCTCCAAATCAGCAACGCTGCGAAACACCCCCCAGTTTTCTTCATGGAAGATGGTCTTTTGTATCACCAAATCAAAGACAACTGACAATTAGTCCTTCCCACATCCATGATTATCAAACGCTTCACCAATTCCACGGCTCAAAGATTTTGAACCACCAAGGATCTAACCACACGCTAGCAGCCATTAAAGTGCATTTTCGGTGGCCCCGTATGGAAGAAAACATCGGCGACTGGATCAAGTTATGCAAGATTTGCCAAGTGATGATGCCGCAAACATCCCTGCCTCTGCTGCTGTTGTGGATACACCCAAGGCACCCTTTCCAAATTGTCCCCATGGAAATCATCAACATTTCTCCGGTAGGTGAGAAAGGCCCATATGTTATTGTTTTCCAGGATTACTTCACAAAATAGGTTCTGATCAAAAAGCGCCAACTATCGTTGAATGCTTCCTGAACAATGTCCTCCTTACGCATGGTAGTCCACTCATCCTTCTTTCCAACCAAGGTGGATGTTTCACGTCAAAGTTGATGCAAGACATGGGGGAACTCCTCAAAATCTGAAAAGTCAAAACAATGGCCTACCACCCGCAATGCAATGGAATGGTCGAGCGCTTCAATCAAACACTAATCGCCCAACTCAAGAAATATACCGCCAACAATCCGGACAATTGGGAACACTACTTGCCCTACCCCGTTTTCGCCTACAATGCGACACTGCATACGGCCATATGCTATTTGACTTTCAGTCTATTGAGAGGTTACGAATCGCACATAACTTTTGATCATGATTGCGCCCATTGACTCACCTTGCTGCTCAACTACCATGCGTATCAGCATATCCTCACGTAGGCACAACTCAAAATGCACGAGGAAATCAAGATTAACCTCGAAAAAGCCACCTCAGTCAGCAAAGTGTATCTTGATCAAAAAGCTCGCATACGCGACCTTGCCGTAAATGACCTCCTATTGCTGACCAACACACAAAAAACGAACAAAATTCAACCCGACTCTATTGGTCCTTTTATCATCACCGACGCATCCCCTGTAGCTGAAAATCATCACCATCGATTCACTCTACGCGCCCGGCCGATGGCAAAACATATCCACGCTCCATTTGAAACCATTCATACCACCACTGGCCAAAGAAATATTTGAACTTGAAGCCAGTGGTCTGCATAAGCCTCAAACTTCACACCAAGAATAGTTTGATTCAAAATTTTAATTTGTGAAACAGTGCTCATCACACCGAGTTGTACATAAACCCTGAATTTTGTTTACTTTAGATCCTGGGGATGATGTTGACAAGTCACTGACCATGAACTACAGTGTAACCTGTTTGATTACACTCTTTCCACCTGATTTGTCCCCTCAGTAAATCAATGCCGACTTTACACCACACATTTTGCCCGAGTCCCATATTTCCACACAGGAAGAGGTATCTTCTTTAAATTTAGGTTCTGTTCTGCGCGAGACCATTCGGCTTATTTCCACCCGACCCAGGCCCTATTCACTCTCGTAAGACTAACTGGGAAAGGTTGATTTTAGCTCCTATTAATGTAGTGGTGTTTGTAGTGCTTTGTGTTAATGATTGTTTGCATTTTCTTAACTTTACACTTTCTCGACCTTTCAGCAGCTTATTCTTATCTTAGTGTATTTCTATTGTCACTTTCATCTCCAACAATCAACTTTTCCTGCCGCTATCTATTTTTTTTCAAAATGACTAGGCCATCTACCTCATCAGCAGCCGACTAGCCCCCGCCTTACCGAGAATCTTTGAATGTCAATGAATGATACCTATGCTGGGGTGAACAACAGCCGCATCAGAATGACATCTGTTCCTGCTGCGACAGTACATTTTGTTTTGCATGCCCTTTCTTTTCGCTTTAATCTTTGCATGTTTCTAACCTATGCTTGGGACCCCATGGGATACCTCCCCTCTACAGCCCCATGCTAGAGCCCATGGTCAGCTGCTGCAATCCAGATATGGTCAAGTTGTGGCAAAAGCTACGCCACAGCCGGCCCCTGCTTTGACCGCCACATACGCCAACTCTCATCATCTCGCTATCATAGCCCAATCCAGTTGACAAGATGCATCCATCAAAGTGACACCCCCACCCAAGCTGCAATTTCCCCGGGGCATGCACCTCCTTTTGGTTTTCTCAAAACACCATACTTTTCTTGAGTCAATTCTAAAGTCAACCTTTTGTACTAACAATGTGATTTACACGCCCTGGTGCCCACCGTGTTTTATGTTGAATATCGCGCCCGCTCTTGTTTAGAAAACAACGCCAAACACCTTGTTCGCACTGCCAACTTGGAGTGTTGTTACATGTCTTTGTACGCCCAGCCTCCCAACATACTTCCACCACCAATTTTTATCTCACCCGGTTGTTTGGGGGCAGCACATGTCCCCCCAGCCCACACCAAATTTCCGTGGTTATATGCTAGTCGGTTTCGACATGGAATCAATAATTACATGAAGAATTTCAAATTCACCATCCCCATGCCAGCTGACTCTATGGCATCAAGTTACCCCTGCTACGTTCAGCTTGCCTTCCCGAATAGTACAATGTTTGTTTTCGAAACATTCACTGTGACCCCCAAGGACTGGACAGCGCTATTTTCCCTGGTCAACGGCCACCTCCATCGTAATTTCATTCGATGGAGCCTACGACTGGGCGGGGATATACATGCTCCTTTGTACCCAATTCCACACCCAAAGGCAGAAGAAGAACAAGGACGCCATCGTCAAAATAATTCGTTTCGATGCATACCGCATCATCCGAAATATCAACATCTCCCTGCCGCTATATGAGCCGACTCGGAAGGTCTGTTTCATGCCCAAAAAGTGTACATTAAAGGCAATGGTTTCCGCTATGTGGGATTTCGACCATACATGTAACAGAGCTCCGAGGTCTGGGGGGGGGTTGGAGCACTTTTTTCAAGTCCGGGGTCAGTAATTCCCAAAATTTTGGGGGGAGGGGTCTCTGAAGGAAAAAAATTCGATTTTTTCATGAAAAAAGTCCAAAAAACGGTTGAAAAAGTAGTAACTTTTGTTTTAAAAAATGTACTTGTGGCGCGAAGTGCCGAGAAAATTGACGTTTTTGACCATTTTCTGTTCAAAAATTGACATTTTTCTTGAAAAAAGTGACATTTTTCAGTATTTTTCTGACTAAAAGTATGGGGGGGGGGGTCCCACAATGCCTAGCCATATGGTCGACGATTTGGGGGGGGGGGTCCTATAGCACTTCCCCCCCAATTACATGTATGCTTTCGACATTTCGAGGCTCACCCTCAAGTTTACGGCTGGGCTGCATTTCTTCAATAACCCATCCACGTCGTTTCTTCAACAGGATGTCCCTGCCTATGCCGCTCTCAAAGCGTTTTATCCAATGTTGTTGTTCCTTGCTTGCCATCGCTACAGCTTTGTTCCAGAAGTTTACGGCGCCCCTGCGCTCTTCTCGCAAGATTCTCTGGAGGCTGCCCAAATCGACGATTTGGCTGAAACATTGATCCCCCCCTTGTCACAATGTTTTGCTCACAGAAGTTTTGCCCACCCACGCTGCCGATTGAGTCTACCCAACCTTTTCGCAAATCGCCTCACCAGTGATCATGCGGGATGAGGTTTTATCTGCTTACCTATTTTTCATGTACAATTGCACATCATCTGACCATGGTCGGCCTTTCTGTTTAGGTATGCAGCCCAATGGTTTCCACGACATCAAATCAAAATCAAAACAATGGTTTCCGCGACATCAAAATCTTGACGTGTACCACTCACCCGAAGGTTCTCACTGCTCCGAAAGTGCCCAAAAAGAAAAAGAAGAAACAGAAAGATGAATGGAACAAATCCCTGGAGGTGTCAGACAACGAAGACCCATCCCTGCAACCAAAATCACTTTTCCATGATCCTAAATGCCTCCAAGCAGCCGTCACTTCCACCATGAAGAGCGGACTCACCTCATTGGCTTATCGAACTACTCAACTTTCTGGTTTTGCCCATTTATAAATTGGTAATCCGGGACCGCATTGAGTTTGTTAGCGATCCCCCAATGCAACCAATTCCCAGTAAAGTTGAGGACATATGGGTTGAGTGCGTTGCCACTGACCAACCACTCTGTGATCACACCTACCACAGTACCCATTATCGTTATTTACCTAATACCATTATTAGTTTGTTACAGGTAGATGGTGCATGGTTCCGACGCCTCACCACTAGCATGCCGCTAGTCACACTCCTACCTTTGCCATGCTCCGCTGTGGAGTATGCTTTTGTAAATGATGTGCTGGTACGGCACACTCAATTGCTTGATTCGGCCACATGTACCACCTTCTAGGAATGCATGTGTACCATGCCAAGGGCAACCCTGGATTCCGCCTCATTGAGTGGATGAACCGAATCCCGGAAAAAGAACCCACCTTCCACAGCAATCCTGGCAAATATGTGTGTTATCAATTCGCCCTTCGCCCGAACATTTTGGACGAAGATTTCCACATGGAACGCGCCATCGAACAAATTGACATTGAAAAATCCAATTATATCGCGAAGCCTCATAGCGGGTTTCACTTCTACTCATGATTGTTCAATATCATCGATTTCCAAAATATGATATTTCTTTCCCACGCCAATATATGCTTACCCCTTGCTGACTACGGCCTCAGTGCATACGCTTACGGCCGAAGAACTTCTCGATCGTCCCACTTCGGCGCAAGATGTGGAGGCGGCAGATGAAGAACTCCTGGATATGCCGATTTTCGATTTGAATCTGGCAAGACCGCCGCCGTCAGTTGACATGTTGGCTCTGCCCAACAAACCCGCTGCCACAGCTGACTGTATGGTGATGGCAACGCAAATAACCAACTTCCTAAAATTGACGCTCGACGATATATTGACCCTGGCCCCCATCCCGATGGACAAGTCCACACCAGTTCAACCCACAGCGATGGAGGCCGAAACAAATACGACAACCACAGACCAAATGTTGACCAATATTCTGGTGGAAACCACCACTGATCAATCAACTGCTATGGACATTGGGCCTGAGGAAAATACAGGCGTAGCATCTCCGCTGGCAACTGCTGTGGACCCACCTATTTATCTCACTACTCCGGCTGTTTTGCCCTGACCTCCGATCATCGCCACCATTGACGCTGCCAGGTATATTCCTCCTGTTCGATTTTTGCAACAAATCATTTCAGATTCTCAATGGCAAGCCTTGGCCGCCGCTCTTACTGTGTATCATTTCCTGCCTCCATTGCCCGGGATGTTGTTCCCCGAACATCATTGGATGGACTACCAGGACGTGCTAAAGGATGTGATACAAAGAATTTTGCTCCCACAGCCAATGCCAGCGCCACTTGTTTGGCAAACAGTTCAAATTACCCAAACAGCTCCAGTTGTTGCTCAAGCAGTTGTCCTGCCGCCTGCTACTCAACCCCGGCCACCCATTGCTCAACTGCCGCCGCCCGCTGCTCAATCACTGCCAACTGTGCCTATGGATGTTCAACCTCCACAGGATCCGAGTACGTCCACGCTGGCTGTAGATTGTCATGGCCAACCTATTCATAGGCCCAGTTGGTATGAGCATTCCCCCAAACTCAAACAAAATCAACAGGAAGAGGTAGAATACCGAAAAGCCCACAAAATGGGAATGATGGACAAACCGCACACTCGACAAACACTGCTGCCCGGTACTTCGCCTACTGAGCATGGCAAAACGCCCAGTGAACCCAGAACCTGTCACTGCGAACAGCGTGCTCAGCAAAAAGCCTGAGAAATGGCCAGTCAAACCAGTTCTCAAACTGGCGCGACATTGCAGCTGAAAGTTACATTGACAAAAAGCGCAGCACCAGCCCAACAAATGCCGCCTGCCCACCATTCAGATAGTCACCCCCCATGCCATGAGTCCCATCATGGTGATGATCGCCATTGCGAAGAAACTAAACATTCACTGCGCAAAGATACCACAACCCATGATAGCGGCCAATACGAACGCCGTGATGATGCACCTCCCCACCAAACCCAAAGCGAGCAAATGCATCGGATGCACTCCACCAGTTTCTACAAAAGCATGTATCAACCTGGTTTTAGCCACTCACTGCCCAAATTGACGGACTATATTAGCCCATTACAACGTGATGCCGAAATTCAAAGACACTTGGAGGCCTTGAAGAACCTGCCGAAACCAGAATTCAAGGTTCTGTTACCCTTCGGGCCCCCAATGGACTTGGAACAAGCCACTTCGTCTTCTGCATCACTGCCTACGACTACCACATTGTTGCCGCCTACAGCTCCGAGGTCAGCCTCGACTACCACTGTTGTTACCACCACGTCATTACCGCCTATGGCCTCGACATCAGTCCAGTCTACCACACCTGATCAAACGTCAATGGTTATCAGTACATGCCCGGTACTTGGAGCTGCTCCGGCAGCTGGTGCCGTGTTGCATTTTGAACAACAGTTGCCCAGTGAAGCCACGACCTTGCCAAACTATGTTTGCTTCCAGACCATGGATTCACCTCACAGCATTACCCTGGCCACACCGCGTTTTCAACCCTGTATGGACCCATCCATAGAGTAATTTTCACCGCAAATTTTACAAGAAATGGTGCTAATCAATTTGTTTGGTCACCTTGGAGATGGAATCACAATGGCCGTTCACATCTGCACCACCAACACTTTGCTGGCACTCTATCAATATTTTTGAAGCCATTTTTGTACCAATTATTGCGAACCTTAGCTGCCCGCGTCGCCTGATGTAGCTGTGCTCATACTATGATGGGTTGCTGGCCTATGGGCCGAAGAACTCAGCATTGTCCATGCGGTCCACACCGCACATTTCGAGCTCTTATTATACGAGGCCTGTGGGCTTGACAACCCATCTTGTCTTTTGCAAGCATACAATACCACTGTGGGCTTGATTGACAGTTGGATGGCATATCCACAATATTCACCGTTTCCACAGCCTCCAGAAATTGCCGAAATTCAAGGAATATATCTCCAATACCATAGCGAGACTGATTGCCTGGTTCCCCTGCTGCGTGGGCACGATTTTTCACCCAGTGGAATCTTTTGCAACCGCAAGCATTGCCCCCAACAGGGCTGCCTTCGGATTGACTATCTTTGGTCTGTGCGGCAAATCCCACCACCTGGTGTTAACCCGCTTTTGGGGTTATGTACCCAAACACATACCTCCTCTTCCCGCCATCACGACTTCGCTGATCACAGCCGCTACTCACGCAACACTCGCTCCATTTGCTTCGACAGCCACGACGACCCCTGTGATCCCCACGGATACCATAACAACGGCTACGGCAATGATTTCTGGGACTGCTGCAACAACTATGCCTATTCCCCCTCCATGTTGGACACCTGCTATCATCGCCACCATTGATCACCAGCTTTTGTACAGTAATGTTTAGTCATTTTTGTGTTTTCTTTACCTTGTTCTCCCGGTTGTTTTCATCTAATCTCTTTTTCGTATTGCTTTATTTTTTGTACTAGATTTCCCCAATGCCGCGCAGCGGATACTAAGTCCAAACAGTAAAACTTCTCAACATGTTTTACCCCCATATGCCCCCACTTTCGTCATTTGTCCTTTCCCAGCCTCTGTGGCCTCATTCCATTTTGTCTTTATCATCACGATAGTGGCCGGCCTCACCCTCCCATCCACATGGCCCAGTATGCTGGTGCGCTCCAGTATATCAGTGCAGACAGAGTGACGATCTGGGCTGCAGTGTTGCTGAATTCATGGCCTTGCTAATTGCAACCCCTGTCAGGAGGTCTCACCCTATGCACCGCCCAAATCAGCTCAAAACACTGCAATGACTCCGTCTGCCCTGCTGTGTGCCGGCGAAGATCCCTTGGGCCACCCTGGTGATGGCCTGTAGTGGCAGAGTCCCTTCCCCTTGCATGTTTTGGTTATTTCTTGATGATCGCTTAGGGTGATCTACCGCAAGGTGGGAGGGGTGTTGTAGTGTGTTTCCACTGATTTTGCCATACATTTGTATTTTTTGTCAATTTTTGTAAGAGGCCCACTGGTATAAAGTTGAGTGAGCAATGCGGACCATCGAGAGTCATCTTACTGTAGTGCATATCAGCATTCATGCATTTTGGGCTCTCTCGTTATTATTCGTGTTATTAATATTGTTGTTTTTCATGCATACTCATCCCCCCCAGTGCGCCCAGCCTTTTATGTTTTTCTCGTAGCACTTGGGAGTGATTGTAACCTCACCTGTTATGTTTTGTGTTGGTAGGCTTATTTTGTGTTAGGTAAAAATTGGAGAGAATTCTCCTTATTTTCTTTTTACTTATTTGGGAGACGGATTAAGGAAACAATCTTTCCCTGGTCTGTGGGTTAATTAATTGTCGGGTTTAAGTACAGTAATTAAGTTTAATCATGCAAGCATGGGTGCTGGAAATATGTGCATTAAGGGCGAATCCTGGAATCCCTTTCCTGCCTGATTTATCAAGCCCCGACCCAAAATTAAAATATAACACGTGCAGCCAATCATATTTAACATCACCTTTTCGCAGTGCAGTCTGATTGGTCACGGCCGCTGTGCTGTGAAGTATAAATGGGGCTTGAGCCTAAGAACTTATTTGATAAATGACAGGCACCCATTTCACATCAAGACTTGTGTGGGACGTAACAGCCCTCTGCTCGACTAAGAAATAACACTCTACTGCCTACCATCCAATGGCAAAGGGTGAGGTCGGAAGGGATAACCAAACCCTAGCTGTACACCTGCACATCTACATATACAAAAATCACTCTGACTGGTATGAACACCTCTCATATGTAGTGTTTGCGGTCAACATACTAAAATGAGACCACAAGGTACTCCTCCTTGGAACTCATGTATGGATGAACACCTGGGCTACCCATTGACACAGCCTTGACCTTTGCTGCACATGCACACATTTTTAGATGTCACCACCTATGATATGGAGGTCAAGCATGAAGTATAAATGCAGCTTGAGCCTAAGAACTTAGTAGATAAATGACAGGCAACATGCTGTACTTCCCACTTGGGAGCACCATGGCAACACACTATCTTTGTGACAAAGAGTTTGGTGATGGTGTGTGTGGTGATGTCCGGTCTGGTGAAAGCTTCTGGTACTTAGTGAAGTAGTCTATGAAAATCACTACATACCAGTTCCCATTCTCTGTTAAGGTCATGCAACCCATAGAATCGACTCCTACCCTGTGAAAGGAGCTGGTGATGTTAATTGGTTTGAGAGTGGCTGTGGTTCTTTGTCGGACATGTTTGTTGTGCTGGCAAGCATCACACTGCTGACAGAATAGTTTGACATCTTTGGTCAATGTCTTCCAATGATACTTGCTGCTGATGAGTGGAGCTGTCCACCCGAAGCCAAAGCAACCTGCTAGTTCATCGCCATGGTGTGTTCAGATGATGAAATCAATCAGTGAGTGGGATATCATGATTAGATTGTTGGTTCTGTTCTATTTATGGAGGATACCTGTGACAGCCTGACACCTCTTCCAGCAAACCTAATGGTTTGAGGCGTTCCATGGTATGTTATAGGTCTGGGTCTCCTCTTTGGAGGGCAAAGAGGTTGAACTGGTAATGTTCTTGCTGTATCATCATGATATTGCCTTCTGGTGTGTGAAGAAAGGCATCATTGATGTAATGAGTGGCCCTTGCATCTGGGTTCTGCAAGTGTGACAAGGCATCTGTATTGCCATTGGCAGGGCCCCTCCATGGGTGAATGGAGAGTTTGAACTCCACAAGAGCAAGACCCATCTGGCTATGCGAATAGAGGAATTCCCGTTTTTAGCACAGCTTTAACAGCTGTTATCTGCACAATGACCTCAAGTTGGAAGAGGTATGGGCAGAAATATTTAACAAAATGGACCACTGCAAGGGTTTCTAGCTCAGTGATTGAGTAGTTTTTCTTAGCTGTGATGAGACCACAACTGTTGTAGGCCACAGGGTGATCATGGCCATCCTCATCCAATTGACTGAGGACTGCTCTAATGCCCAAGATGCTGGCCTCTGTTTGTAGGATGAAGGGTTTCAAGAAGTCAGGGTGTCTGAGGATGGGAGGATTTGTTAGAAAGGGTAGGATGGTGCTGAAAGCATCCTGTTGCAGTTGTGACCACTGGAAGGGGATGTTGTTTTGCAGCAGTTTGGTCAGAGGTTCACAAAGGTTTGAGCAGCCTGAGATGAATTGTCTGTAATAGGAGACGAGGTCAAGAAAGGATTTGATTTTCTTTGGCGTTTGAGGCCTGGGGAGGTTGGTGACAGCTGCCAATTTGGTTGTATCAGGCTCGAGGCTATGCTGAGAAATGTGATAGCCAAGGTATTCAACCTATGTGTGGGAGAATTGGCATTTCCTGAGCCAGAGTTTCATGCCACCTTGGTGAAGGCCATCAAAGATCTCTGAGAAGCACCTGATCATCTGGTGGTGGGTTTCTCAGAAGACCAGGATGTCATCCAAGTATGTAAGTGCCACACGCTGTTGAATACCTGAGAGGAGGAGATCCATTAGGTGTTCGAAGGTGCTCAGAGCATTGCAGGGGCCAAATGGCAAATAATTAAACTCAAAGAGGACAATAGGTGTGTTGAAGGCTGTCTTTTCTTTGTCTGCTTCTGCAACTGGTATGGACCAGTAGGCATTGGCCTGGTCAAGGGAAGTATTTTATACCCTTGAGAATGTCCAGGATGTTGTCAATCTGTGGGAGTGGGTAAGCAGCCTTTTTAGTTACCTGATTGAGGCCATGGAAGTCAATACACATGCGGTGGGCACCTTTCTTCTTGCAGACAAGTACAACATTAGTTGCCCAGGGTGAGGTGCTGGAGCAAATAATGCCTTTCTGTTGGAGGTTCTGGACCTCAAGCATGTTGAGGCCTTTCTTCTTTGAAGAAGTTGTGTAAGGAAAGCAGGGGACTGGTTGGGAGTCACCTGTGTTGATTTCATGCTGGACAAGGTCAGTGGTGCCTCTGTCTTTCTCATCTACCACATAGAGGTCAAGATATGTGACTACAAGGTTGATCAGCTGCTCTTGGTCTGCAAGGGGAAGGTCCTTTTAGACAATGTCTTTTGCTGTGATCCACTCATGGTTGATGGGGTGAACTGGAGGGGCTTGAACTGGGTAGAGGTTATCATAATGGAATTGCATCTCACCAATTATGGTATCAGGGTACAGGGTGGCCAGGTAGTGGTGAACGTTGATAACCTGCAAGGGGATGAGTCAATCAGTGACTGGACTGAGACATCCCGCAAAGTAGACATCTTGCTGATGATTTTTGAGATATTTTGGGATAGAAGAACTCTCTGAGGAGTTTTGATAGGTGGTCGAAATGGGCACAGTGAACTGTGTGAATGAACAGGGTTTTAAGATGACCAATTCATTGGGGGGTAGAACACCTGGAGCTGTGGCTGTATTGTGCTGCAACCCATCACAGGGGATTACGGAATCCTTGAACTGGATGAAGGATATTTCCCAGTTGAATCAGACACAATTGAAGCAGCTCATATGATCTGTGCCCAAGCTATGGTGAGCTGAGCAGTTGTCTTAGATTTGAACCAAAATACACTCAGAGATGTCTGCAATGGCCAGAGCGACATAACCAGCTCCCAAGAGAGGGATGGGAGCACCATTGGCTTCAATGGGGTGTGTCTTGGTTTGGATGAGGATCAGATCAGGGAACTGTGAGGTAACATGGCAATCTAAGTGGGAAAAAACAGCGCCTGTGTCCACCAATGCAGTGAAATTCAGTAGATTATCAATCCGAACCTGAATGTGGGGAGTACACCCATCATTAGGTTGGGTCGCGGATGAAACATGCTCTGGTGGGACTGTGGGGACTGGTATTGGAGACAGTCCAGCAACCAGGAGCCTGGGTCGGCCAGACTGCATGAGGCTGGAAAACCTACAGTTCGAGAGGTCTAAGAGGTATAGCAGAGCATGGCAGAGATTGGGTTCCAGGGTCCTCTGAATTGAAAGCACATTATCTGTTGGGGTAGACTTGAAGTGCTCATCTTCTGGGGACGGAGTGTATTCAGTCAGATGAACCTCTTCCTCATCTGGGCTGTAGTGAGGAGAGAGGCCCAGACTTGTCTGAGGTGGTTTTGTGGGAGCTGTCTTAGAGGCAGCTGGGCCTGCAGTAAGAATCAGTTGATTTGGATCCAACCAGCTAGCTGAGATTGTAGAGGCCCGTCACTCAATTGAGGTGGAGTGATTGGATGCTCTAGAGGAGGTGTGCGAAGCTGTTGGGCACCCTGTTGATGGCAAGCCGCATTGGGAAATGGCATTGCAAATCGAAGAAATGGACGACCAGCTGCACAAACATTTGCATAGAAATGGAGCGCCACAGAAAGACCAAAGTGATAGTGATTATTCATTGTCAATATTATATTATATTTTTCGTGATAACAGCTGGTGTCCAGTAAAGCATTCCCAGCTTCTACCTTTTATATTTACATAATAATATTAGTGGTCAATCCACATTCTTTTTATATTTCGTCAGATTTATTGTTTAACATATTTGTCTACTATTTAGATTCGACCGATCGACGACAGCAAAGGGCCACTGGCCCAGGTGCCAGCTTGCAGTCAGCAAGCTCTGGAAGACCCATTAGGGGATCAAACCAAGTAAGTCTATCTCTGAGGGGATTCCTTGTCTCATCTAGGAGACTGCGGAGCTCTCTTTGGAGGAAAATTCTCCAGGTTTCTACAGAAAGTTAGCAGGATTTAAAATGCCTAACAAAAGGATACCGAGAGGTAATACTTTGAACAGATCACCACCCAGAGTGGTGAGTGTTGGGAATCTTGTAAATTTGGGAGATGGAGATCAGCAACAGCATGCCGCTCAGGACCCAGTGATCGCAGATCAAACTCCCAGGAGGGTTCAACCATTCCAACAAAATGCAATGCAATTTATGCCCCAAGATGCGGGCGTACCTTTAGATCGCCCACCAGTGATTGCCATCAATCCACAAGAGGCAGGCCTGGCAAATCGGAACCCAGACGCCGATGGACTGCCGCCACAAAATTTGAAAAGGTCACCACCAAAGGTCGAATTAGCAGGACTGAAGAGGGACATTATTACACCCGAAATTTCGACCGAATTTGAATGAAGTGGATCCCAAAATTGATTGACAACTAGAGAGGATCCTGCAGGTGCAAGAGCGATTCCAGCCACAGGAAAGAGCTCCCGAAATGTCCACTCAAGATATGGGGATGCAGCTACGCGAATTGAAAGGGACCGTCAAAGCATTATTCGACATAATCCCGAATGTCGCCACCAAGGACAATGAAAGGGAAGCTGACAGTCACCGTCAGGAGTCGGACAGACAGGTTAGACCATGTAATAGGGGTGCAGAAAGAGACAACCATCTCTTTGCTGAAACATATGCAGGTGCAGGGCCTAGCAATAGGCCTGAAATTGATGAAGGGCAAAGACTCAACCTTGAGCCCAAAAGTTGGAGAGGTCCAGCTAGAGATCTCCAGTTTGAGGGAACTGAGCAATCAGCAGACCACAGGAATTCACATCAGATAGCTTCGCAGCTTCCAACTTTAACAAGAGTGGTCTATGATGGTAGAGGAAATATAGTTGATCCAAGTACCCTTAGACCAGATCAACTGGTATGTTTCCCATATAGGGACTATAGATTTGATAGAGACAATATACCAGCAAATCAAGGAGGTGTACGACCTCAACCAGATCCAAATAGAGTTATGTTGCAATTTCTCAACTCTGATCTTTACCCAGTGTTAACAGCAGCTTATGATCAGAGGGAAATGCCAACAAATAATTTGGCACAAGAGATTGTGGTTCGGAATATCGTTAAAGGTGTGTTACCCAAACTTTTAGATGAGGGTATGGTAAATCAGCAGGTGCTTAGCTTCTTAACAGCACTTGAAGGGGAATTCCGTAGGGATACACCTGAATCAGCCAAATATAAAGCACTACTGAGGCTTTCTAAAGGTAGACTGAAGGCTGTTGCAGGTGACAACATGACCTATAGGGAGGCCAGGAGAGCCATTATAAATGTCTTTGCACCAGAGTGTAACCTGGAAATGTTAACCAGGGAATTATTCGAGATCCAACAAAGACCCAATGAACAGGCCATAGAGTTTTTAAAAAGGCTCAGTATTCTAGTGGAATTAGTAAAGGGTGATTTAGACTATCAGTCAAAACAGAGGCTGATTATTGACACCTTTATATATAAGAGTGATCTCACGTTTCAGTCTGAACTGAAAAACTCGAAACATACCTTTAGTTCATGACATTGAATGTAGGTACAGAAATGCCTTTGAGAGATACGGACCTAAGGGTACACAACAGGACCCTATTGTTATTAATGAAATAGGTATGGGAAGTGGGCATGATCCAGAGATTGCCGTGGTTGCTAGGAATCAGTCAGAAGGATATCAACAAGGCCAGAGACAAAGGTTTCGGCAACCATATCAAACTGTAGGTAATCAGGTACGGGCCCAAACACAAAGGTCGAGGAGTGATTCTCCTGAAATAGAAGAGATTCCAGTTCGGGAAGCCCCTGGGGCTCAGACCGAAAAAGGTAAGAAAGAATCCCTTCTATTAAAAATTTCTAAAGAGATAGTACAACTGGTTGAAAGGTTCGACCAGCTTCAGCAAAAGGTTGATAATAGGCAAATGGAAAATCGGTCTGATGTGGCCATACCCGGCACCAGCCAGGGAGGTCAAGTTTCCCAATATCTGACAAAGCCATGGTGTGAGTTCCACAAGAACATAACACATAATACTGCAGACTGCAGGACATTGAGAGTGTTGTCCGAGCGCAGGAGCAGAGGGAGAGCCAGCCTCCCCAGCTTCAATAGAGGAGGCTTCAACAGTTTTGCAAGAGGTAACTATAGAGGTAGAGGAGGTTACCCAAATGCAGATTCTTATAGTAGAGGCAGAGGTGCATATAACATCCACTATTCAGGTTATCAGGATAGCCATGAAAATTACCAACAGAATTCTGACTATAACAAGTTTCTGGAATTGAAATGACAAAAAGTACTGCAGAAACAGTATCAATAAATGCAGCAATTCCAACAACAAGCTGCACTGCAGTCACCTCAGTGGCCTCAGGCTATTACAGGTCCAACTCAAACTCTTCAACAGGGTCAATTCACAAATCAGCAGCCCCAGAAGGATTATTCTAGTGGTTGCGAGGCAATCACAAATGAATCCCTTGGGCGAAGTAAATCATAGAGTGAATTGCCCTAATGTGGTATTAGGTAGTATTGTCCAATTGAATGCTATTGCGCCACAAGTGGTAGTACCATTGGTACAAGTAGTAAAGAGAGGCACACCAGCTAGCCCACAGGAAAAACATTTGCTGGATATGTACCCCAGGACAGCCTCATTCCACATTGAGGTTGTTATAGGAGGTCATAAAACATTGGCTCTAATTGACACAGGAGCTCAGTCTACTGTAATGTCAGCTAAGTTTCTGAAAGAAACTTTGGGCCCAGATCACGCTGAATATTCGAGGATATTAAATGTTACTGTAGCCAATGGTAAGACAGTCCAAGCCCATGGGTATATCCAATTTAGGATGGATACATTGTGTGGACAGTTCCCCATTAAAGCAATTGTTATACCTGAAGCAAATGAAAATGTATTTAAGGGAACAGATTTTTTGGCTCATCCTCAAGTAGGAGCCATAATAGATTTCAGGAATAGGATGATGATGCTCAACAACTATCAACAGCCCATAAACGTGACGCCCGACCAGCCCCAAACAAATTGTGGAGAGGTCATGACCATGAGTGTCACGGAATCCACGATGAGCGCCGCCAATTAGTGTCAGCCAAAGATATGTCTGCTAAAGGTTTTGGTGCCAGTTGTGAGTGTGAATCCCATCTACTTATCTAGTGGTTGGGATATACTTCTGGAAGCAAAGCTCTGGGACAAGGTAGGCCAAAATCGCCTGAACGGAATCATAATAGAAACTGAAGAAAATGAAGAAAGGTTCCACATTGATAGTACCATAGTAGATGGTACCAAAGATGATTTTGCAGTTATGGTATCCAGCAACACAGGATCAGGATGCCATTTGAAATGTAATCAAATAATTGGCCATACTAATTCAGTGTTGCGTGATGCGAATAACCAAGATAAACTAAAGGGGAAGATAATTGAGGATTTGGAGAAGCTGCAAACCTGTGCAGTCTAAGCTAGACCTGATTTGACTCAATTAGATGAGAAAGAGTTCAAGGCGAAATCCAACATACCATCTGAGCGAAATCCAACATACCATCTGTGCAATTGGAACAAGCTCTACAATGTCTCGCAAAATATAGAGATGTGTTCAGCTTGCCCAATGATCCTCCAACTACTACACCCTACTTAATCTGTAAAATAAATACAGGCGATGCAGCACCTGTATCAAAAAGGTACCACAAGACTGCCATTAATTTATGGCCACATGTTCGTGAGCATGTCCAAGATATGCTCAAAAAGGGTGTAATTGAACCATCAAAGTCACCTTGGGGAGCTCCGTTATTCCTAGTAGGTAAAAAAGATGGTACCAAGCGACCTGTAGTGGAGTTTAGGGGTATAAATGATGTTACCAAGGATGATAAATATCCCATTCCAAGAATGGATGATTATCCAGACTGTTTAGGTAAAGCAAAGTTTTATACCACCTTAGATCTCAAGTCAGGGTATTGGCAAGTGCCAATGGATGAGGAAAGCAAAGAAAAAACTGCTTTCATATGCCAAGAAGGGCTATATCAATTTAAAGTCATGCCCTTTAGCCTAAAAAATGCGCCAGCCGAATTCCAGCGTATGATGGAAAGAGTTTTGCATCCATATGTGTGGAAAATCTGTCTAGTCTATATAGGTGATATTATTGTGTTCTCAAATACGTTTGAGGAACACCTAGTTAACTTAGAGCTAGTCCTGCAAGCTCTAAGAAAGGCTCATTTGACCTTGAAGCCGGAGAAGTGTGAATTCCTGCCTGAGAGAGTTCATTTTCTAGGACATATCTTAAATTCGGATGGAGTTTCCCCAGATCCGAAAAAGGTCAAAGCTATAAATGATTTCCCATTCGGAGAATCTAAACGAAAACTGCAAAGGTTTTTAGGTATGTTGCAGTGGTGTAAGAAGTTCCTACCAGGGTTAGCTAAACATGCTGAACCATTGTATAAATTAACTGGGAAGAACTGTGTTTGGGAAATAACGAAGGTTCACTATCAGGCTTTTAGGAGTCTAAAAGAAGCACTATTGTCAGTGCCTTTTTTAATGTATCTGACGGGTCTGGGCACTTTGTCCTTCAGACAGATGCCAGCGGAACGGCACTAGGAGCAGTCCTTTACCAGGAGACCAAGTCCGACCGCTGGGTAATTGCTTACAACAGCAGAATTTTAAAAGGGGATGAGAAGAAGTAGTCAGCCACAGAAAGGGAGTGCTTGGCAATAGTGTATGGCTTAAAGTTATACAAGCACTACCTAGTAGGTCATAGGGTGATCATAAGAACTGATCACAAGCCTTCACTTTCTATGAAGGTTAATGCAATGACCAACGGTAAGTTGAAGAGATGGTATTCATTCATCTCTCAGTTGAACCATAAACTAGAGTATGTGCCTGGAAAACAGAATGCCATGGCAGACTTTTTGTCTAGGATGGATGAACCAGACTACCAAGTGGAAAAGATACTGCCAAAATGGGAACATATGTTCTCAGAGGATAAAGCAGAGTCGAATCTGAAAGATCTAGAGGCACAGCTAATTGAGAAAAAGCAACTCAATTTGGTGAAGAGATTCAGAATTCTGACAGATCGGAATCCTGAAGACGGTACTCGGTTATATTCGGAGCCAAAAGGTAAGGAAAATCAGAGGACTGATATAAGTCCGAGGTTTACACAAGTATATCCAGAAGATTCTGAGGGTGATCCAGAATCAATTTCACCTGCAAACTTGGTAAATGCCGTAACTATGAGGAGCATGGAAAAAGAAGTGGAAAAAGGTAATCAGGCTCAAGTCCAGCCTGATGGCAATCAGGGCAAAGAAACGGTAAGTAAGGGAACCCAGGAAAAAGGTAAGGAAAAAAGAGTTACCTGGTTATGCCTGGAAAAAGAACTGGAATTTACTTTGGCAGACCCCAAAGAAAATGAGTTGCCAAAAGGGCTAATTAGAGATGATCTCATGGCCCTCTTACAGAGAAAAGATGAGGTATTAAAACCTTACTTTGATAGATTGGGTCCGAATGGGACAACCAAGTATCATAGTGGATTTTATATCCAGAATGAAGTGTTATACCATGAAGCCTGACAGGTATCTGATGATCAGGTGGTCATCCCATCCTGCCTAAGGGACAATACCTTGCACCAGTATCAGGGTGCCGTAATGATGACTCATCAGGGGTTCAAAAGGACCCTTGCCATGATTAAGAAATGGTTCTGACAGCCTGGAATTGAGAAGGATGTCAGGCACTGGACAAAGTTTTGTACAGTATGTCAAATGGCTAATCAGGGAAACACTGAAATTCCTCCACTGATCCCTATTAATCCAGAAGGTCCCTCTGATATTGTATCAGTGGATATCCTGAGTGTTTCTTCATTAAGTGAGAAGAGGCCGTATGTCATAGTCTTTCAGGACTATTTTACAAAGTGGGTTGAAGCTGAATTGATCCCAGATCAGTCAGCTAGCACTGTTGTAGATACATTTCTACAAGCAGTTGTATTTAGACACGGGACTCCACGGAGATTACTCAGTGACATTGGAGGTTGTCTTACCTCAGATCTCATGAAGGAAATCTGCAAGTTATTAGAGTGTCAGAAAATTTTTACAACAGTGTACCACCCACAGGGAAATGGAATGGTGGAGAGATTTAATCAGACACTCATCAAGCAGCTCAGAAAAGTGGCCATTGAGGAAAAAGATAATTGGCCAAGATATTTGAGAGCTGTGGTGTTTGCTTATAATGCCACCACATGCAGCAACAGAACAATCCCCATTTTCATTGCTTAGAGGTCACGAGGCAACCTTCGGGTTAAACTTATCGAAAGCATGTGATATTGTAATGCCAGACAGCAATGCAGAGGCATACAAATTTGTGTTGACGAATCATTTAGTCAACTTATATGAGGATATTGCCAAAAATATCCAGAGTGCTGCCGAAAAATCAAAGAAATACTTTGATGAAAAGTCCAAACAACATGGGTTCAAGGAAAAGGACTGGGTTCTGCTGAAACTAGATAAGCAGAAAAAGTTAGGACTACCATGGTCTGGTCCATTTACAGTTACACACGTTTCCTGAGAAGCGGAAAATGTTGTCAACATCGTACATTGGGACAACCCTCTAAATCATCAAATTGTTTCAATTAGCAGGTTGAAACATTTTCGTTACGAGACCACTAGGGTCTTGCCATGAATAGCGCAAGCCAATCAGGATGTGCCACGTGACCAAATACGTCACTTTCCAATATGGCTCAAACAGTTATGACTGGAGCGCCAAACCAAATGGAATCATTTGGAAATTCGCCCAAGGCGAATCTATGTATGATCTCAAGCTGAATTTATTTATTTTTGTGTATATCTAGCACCTGTAGGTACTTATTTTAAATTAAATATGTAATATTTTGTAATATTTACCGCGTTTAAGTATTACTCCTATTTATTTTATAAAATTTTTCATATTTATCAGACTTTGGGAAAAATTCTTCGGAATTTTAGACCAAAGTGTAAACCCAAAATATTTTTGACATTTTTCCAAAAAATAAACTTTTCAAATTTTTCATTTTTTCAAAAACCAACTATAGCTGCCCCCGCTTATCTGAATTCTGAACTTCCATCGGAAGGAAGAAGTAAAACATTCCCCAAATCGAACATAAAAAGGAAATTAGCAGAACTGCTAGATTATACTTTTTCAGCGTTCAGAAAAATTTTTTAAATTTTACAAATTTATTCGAAAAGAAACATTTCGATGTGAAAAGAAATGGGAAAGGGTGTGTGAAACTGCCAACAAGCTTCGACGCCGGAGTGGTCGCACACAGAGTGACATGTTGAATATGGGAGAGCCGAGCACTGGCAAGATAACCGGTTTTTCTTTATTGACCGTAAGTTTGGAACTTATTTCATCAAACTTTTGGAAACTGCAGGTAGAAGTCACTGGAAGACCAACTCGGCGCCCCAAAGCGCAGACGAGGTTAGAACTATGAGGGAACAAAAAATGGAAGTATGGAGAATCAGAAACTCAAAGCCAATAAAGGACTTTCAAAACTTGGAAATATACCTGATATCGGCTAGAGTTACACCTTTTAAGGGAAACCTGGAACCTTGGGTTCAGCCTGTTCAAATTTTTTATCAAAATTTATCAAAAATAAATAATTTTCAAATCAAATTATATCACTTTTTTGATATCAAAATCATTAATAATTATCAATCTCGAGGGCTATAAAAATTGTAAATACTAAGCGCCACAAATGGAGCATAGTTGGTCGCTCAAGCAGCTGGTCAGACATTGGTGTCCGATCAAGTGGTGGACAATTGGATCAGGTCTACCCTCCCCAACATATAGAGGTAGCAAGGGTAAGATTTGGTAAGGTGTTAGTTGCCTACCAGCTCAATGTTTGTATATCAGTTGCTCACCTAACAAGCCTGCACTAAATTTATTTTTCTGCGAAACTTAACCCGCTTGGTGTTGTGGTGCTGGTGTACTATAGACCCGAAAAATACACTGAAAAAAGGGGAATAAGTAGTAAAATTAATAGTATCTTTCAATATTTAGACTACAACATCAAAAGGGTCATGAACATCCATGAACTGGACCAGTGGTTTAAAGCCACTTTGGCTACTGGCCAGCTAATCCCAAGGAACCACGTATGGTAGACATAGGGAAAGTTAGCCAAGTACTCCATTTTATCCAAGAAGTATCGATCTTCAGAGGACAACCAGTTTGTGGATTCAACATCAAAAAAGTCCATCGGGATAAAGTCCCCGCCTTGTTCAAGACGAGAAAGGCCGATTATCTGATGGGAAACAAATTTGCCCAATACGTAAGCTTTGTGCTCACCAACAGCCAGACATACATCATGGATACCACAACTTTAATGGTCAAGTAATGGACAAGCCTCCACGATTTCCTGAATTCCGACATGCTAATCGCTGGATACTCGGTATTGGAGGACTTGGTAAGTATCTATGACATATGTCGTTCAGGGCGAGACAATAAGGATAGGGACAAAACTGTCCCCTTACGGGAACATCTAAGGAAGACCAAGGGTGGATACTTTGATCTAGACCATTTCGCCTTGAGGATGGTAGGGGTTAACCTAGAGAAAAAATGTTTTCAGCTGGGTATTTGTCCCGAAACCTTTCGGTTAAAGGGATTGTTCACGAAATTTTATTTAATAGACCTGGGCCCCTATCATAATGATTTTTCACTAAAGGCGAACCGTGATTGGTTTGCCAAGAAAGGAATATTGCTGGAAGAGCTTAGGTACGCAGCTCTAGATGGGTATTATTCACTATTGGTCATGTTTGCCAAGATTCACTATGGCATGGCCGATCAGCTGCTCATGCAAATGCAGACTTTCGATCATGACATGGTTGATCCCAAACAGATCAATACCATTGCCCTTCACTTTTATCAACAATATTTAGTAATACCAGGGAACATGAACAGAGAAATGGGGCTAGGTTCCCAGTAATGGAAACCGATCAGGTACAGCCTAATATGGTGTACCATATGATGAAATGTGAAATGTACAACCGTTGGGCAGTACAAATGCAGGGAAATAATGTTGGTTATTATACCACACCTAAGGAATGCAATCCTGTCCGTCCTCAAGGCATACAATTGCCTGGTGGTCTTTACCCGCTATTCCTGAGCGGGATAGCAAGCCACTAAAAGACGATGGATATAGGGAGGACAGTGATCCCGACAAAATCCAGGATGTACAAATACCAGACTGGGTAAATATTAGCAAAGCTATATTGGAAAATCTCAAAACAGGTGCATTCTATTGGGATTTAGAAGGTAAGATATCTTTGACTCTTTATGAAAATGCTAAGCTATACTGGCAGCAAGCTGGGAAGCCTGATGACATCCCACAAGAAGCATTTTCTTCTAGTAATCATTACCCAGTGGGAATAGATGGCCATAGGGAAGTCTACAAGACAAACTTTTACACGCCAAACTTGGCCAAGATATCAAGTACGCTGGATGAGTGAAACTTCCCAGAGTTAGAGCAAATCTGTAGGTTTATGCCATTGGCCTATCATTTGGCATGGCCTCATAGCGGAGTGCAATTATGAAACTAACACACTGCTGAATTATAACTTCTTAAATAGTTATTCTAGGGGAGGCCAGGAGGGGATTAAACGCATGTCCTGGAAGTCAGGCGACTGCCTGGCTTACTATTGAGAGTTAGCAGCCACGCTGCCGCCATCGGAACCCTAAAATCCAACCAAGAAAGGGGTATACTCATGGCCAAGCCCGTGTGCAAGGGGGAGGCGGGGGGGGCGGCCGCCCCCCCCCCATTGAGGCAGTAAATCTAAACCGAAAACATGCGTTTTGGTGGACTTTAAAAGGTCAAAATCTCAAAATTTTCCGGCGCTTCGTGCCGGTCATGGGTATAATTATAACTATATTCTATCAGGCGCAGCCGTTAGCATATCTACTTGGACTTACTAATTAATGATCAACAGTTTCTATCAATCAAGTTAGCTCGTTTCATTTTCTAATCGTTTACAGTCAATTATGTCGCTGAAAATAGAGATTTTTCATCAAGTCCCTCAATTTTTTCTCTCGATGATTGGAATTTTTTTAACGTTTGCAATCTGAACTTTTGCGTTTATTGAAGGTGGAAATTGAAGACATTACTCTAGAACGCGATTTCAAAACATTTGTTCACGAATTATCTGATGGAGAGATTTATTTTTCAGCGTTTTAGAATACAAAAACCCGAAAAATTTTCCGGCGCTCCGCGCCGGAATGGGAGGCAAATTACGTTTCATCAGTCTGATTTTAAATTATTTCTCAACATTATGAAAGTTCATTTTCCAGCGTTTTAGAGAGTGAAAATCAAAAAATTTTTCCGGCGCTCGGCTCCGGACCATTCTATTGAACACCAATATATTCTTCATGAGCTCATTTTGACTAACATAACCAGAATTTTCTCAATTTTTTCCTCATTTTTGCAGGTTTCTGACTACAAATACAACAAAATGCTTGGGTATGCTCCTAAAATGCATAAAAAAGGATCCGTAGCCACATTACAAGCGTTTTTAAAAAAGTGGAAAATTTTTGGAAAATGAGGAAAAAAATTTTGGGTCCGGTTCTCATGTGGAAAAAGTCTTGAAGGAGAAAAAACGGTGATGCACACAGTATATCCGCGTAAGATCAACATTTTCTGGGGCTATTCAGTGAAAAAATCTAGTCCACCCCCCCCCATGAAAAAATCCTGTGCACGGCCCTGCTCATGGCACAATTGGTTCAGATTTGTCCGGCTGTGATTCAGAGAAGCCGAAGAAATTTTACAAATCGGCGACGACAAATCCTTATTGAAGGATGAAGCCTATAAGGTAAATCCGTATTATTACGTCACTTTTTACTACATAGGTTTCCAGACTTTAACACCCGGATTGCGGTATCCGATGATGGAAGACGCACATCCAACAGATTATCCAATGGCTTACACACCACGAAATCTGCTCGAAATCAGACTGGAATTTGTCAGTAAAAGTTTCTCGGAGAGAACAATCGCTTTGGACATGCCTGGGTATACGTTAACTTATACCCCAGCTGGTGAGTTGATTTCTAAAGTACTGTTAAATCGTCCCGCTATTTCCCAAACAGCGCAAGCTGGAGGGTCGGGACAAGTTGAAATGCAACCGCAAGCATTAGCACCGGTAGTCAAAGGAAAACAAACAGCTTTGGACACCGTTGCTACACAACCAGCTGTGGTAGTAGTTGTGGTGCCGCCGCCAATGCAACCAGCGGTGGCACAGCCAACTCCAGTAGCTCAGATACAGCAACCAGCAGAGCCTGAACCAGAAGTGGTCACCATAATGCAAACTGTACCTCCGGCACCAGCTGTTTTGCCAGCTAAAGTAAAACAACTGTTGTCTAATATACGAAATTCAGACACGGAGTCCAGTTTGGAGGATGATGAGGGAGAAGAAGGTGAAATTCTGGAATCTGAGAGCCAGACAGTGGAGGAAAAAAACTCCATGGAGGCCAAAACTCAGCAACAGGCTATTGAGGAGGAGAAAATCCAAACTCAAATAGACGAAGCAGCAACCAAAATGTCGGGAATAGATGTCAGACTGGATAAGATGCAGGAAGCATCCCAGGAGATACCTGTCAAAGCTAAGGATGCTCAAGATTCTGATCTGCAAGTGAGGCGAGAGGCCCTTCATGCCAAAATTCAAGAGCAGAAAAGACTGGCGCAGCAGGAATTCCTGCATCAGATGGGACTTCAAAAGAGGTTGAAGGAGCAGGCTTATGCCGAGGATAGCTCTGATTCAGCCATTGCAGCAACAGAGCTGATGAAATGGGGAAAGATCACTCAGGAAGGAATCCCTGGAATATATTTGCCTGAAAAAGTTCAGCAGATGTTGGCTGAAGGAATGTCGGAAAAATTTATCCGACACTTAGGCGGGGAAAAGGTAAGGCTTAGAAGAAGGCTAAGTAAGACCAGAGCATGTAGACTACCAGCTCAAGATCAGCAGCAACAAGGAACGCCTGTCACCAGTTCCGAAAACGACGCCTATGATACGGCCGAAGAAACCATGACCCCAGAAGTTTCGACAAGCCAAAAGTCGAAAACAGAGACTATGAAAAGTCAAAAGAGAACGGAGACTGCCAAAAGTCAAACAAGAACGGAAACCTCCAAAGGCCAAACGAAATCAGATAGGACAACTGTGTCCACTGCCTCGTACTCTCAGACGCAAATGGTACCGAAAACTGGCGGAGAGGTTAGTACTTCATCTGGCAAATGTAAGTCCATTCCCACAAGCTATACCGCTAAAAGTAAGAAACCTGTGGGAAGCGTGTTGGTAAAGCCCGATTTTGAATCGGAGGAAAAATTGATCAAGAAGGTCAAACTGAATGTGGTGGTGAATAAACCCGCAAGGGAGCCACAGCAGTTTGTCACTCCTGGCCAATTAGCAGAGACTCTGATTGACTATTGGAAATGGCCAAGGGAACAATTTGATTCAAAAAAAGTATTCCACTTGTTTCACTGTGGCACACTCAATGGTTTTTTTATTTTGATAAAACTCTGTGGGTATGTGGATAAGGGATCCAACCATAACATAGTGGAGTTTAATCAATGACACTCATTATTTGACTTTACAGGGTACAAAAATGTGTAAAATTGAGTCATTGATAACTGCTGAAAACAAAAATTTGAAGTGTAGTGTAAACCATAATTTTGATGCTACATATATCTATATGTGTCATGCATATACACTAAACATTGTTACAGTCACTGACAAAGTTTTATTGATCGACATTGCATACATGATTACTTATAGGCCTTCAATGATTGTGACCTAAAATTGTGAAAATTGAGCTTTTGGATTAATGTTACAAAACGAATTTTGATTTTCAGATCAAAGGAATATTGGCATGTTGTTCAGCGCAAAAAACTGTACAAAATATGTTTTTTTGAGGTATGATAAATTTTGGTAGAGTCTTAGAGAAATTGTGTCTTAGTCTCTCAAAAGATGTAGTGATTTACTGGAAAAATTACCCTAAAAGATGACCTATATCTTTTCCTGTGTAAAACGAATATTCGTTTATCGAATAAGACCACTCCAATCATGAGATACTGCTTGGCTAGCAAAAATACCGGAAAATGACAAAAAATCAACAATTTGAAAATTATGCATTTTGTTGCGGCGTGTATTTTTGTTTTTAAGCAAAAACAATGATACCATGAAAACCAGCATACAAAATCACCCAAATTAGCTTATTTTGAGATATGATTAATTTTAAACTTATCATGTGAAAGGTCGAATCTCTCACAAATCGTTTCCTGTCAATGAAACGTCAACGTTGAGTCGTAAATTTTACTCTATAAAAATTACTCAAATTTTCACACTAGCATGCGAGTGTAATCTTTCGTCGATCTTTCTTCTTCATCATCATGTAGATTTTGCATTTTCTCTTTCCTCATTACGTCAATCATGTCCAAGTAATTGCGTAGTTTCAGTTTCAATTCTAAAGCCGATCGAGCGTCCTTGGCGCAAATAGGTATAATATCCATAAAATCGATGAAGTGATCAGGTTGCGCAAAATTTGACAAAATTTCTGACGAATATTTTTCGCGATGTTTCAATTTTTCCATCAATTTTTTAAATTTATAACCCCCAACGTCCGTATCTGATTTATTGACACATAAAATTGCCGGTTTATCCAACAAAGCTGGGTCATAAAGTTCCAATTCCTGGAAAGGATAATTAACTAAAATTTTCAAAAATTATGTATTTTTCATCCTATCGAAATAATCTAACCGAATGTAGAATTTCCCCAAAAAACATCTATACAATCCAGAAGTGGAATTTTGACATACATCACTTTTGAAAATTTCGAAAGATTCAGAAATTTCATGCAGAACGAGATTAAACGTGAATTTTCGATAAAACGATGTAATTTTCTCACCCTATTCAATAATAGTATCGTTTCGTAAGCATTTCTGTATTGATCGTCGACGCTCAATTGGAAACCGTTAACGTCAACGACGAACATTAATAACATGGTCCGTTCGACGTGTTTCAAAAACGTATGACCCATACCTTCGTCGACATGGGCACCTTCGATGAGACCGGGTAAATCGGCCAAAGATATCTAAAATACATACATGTAGATGTAATTACATACATGTAGATGTAAAGTGTCGATGGGGTGTAGCCGATTGCGCCTTTTTCATTTGCGCTTTTGCCAATTGCGCCATGTGTTATATGCGCCATTTTTCATATGCGCCGTTACTAAATGCGCATTGTTCATTTGCGCCATGATTTTTATTGGGCTAAAACAGCGTACGACATGGGATAATGTACACATAATACAATTATGAAGATCACCCATGCTGGCCAAAAACCTGCAGTATTGTGTGACAGCCATATAGACACTAGCCACAAAGCCACAGAGTTGTGAATTATCATCAATCTGTAAATTTTTCGGATTTTAAAAACATTCTGCATTATTATTATAAATGGGTGATAATCTACATATTTTAATCTCCGTCAGGGAATTTTCAATATGCAAAAAGCTGAACCTGCTTACGCCTTTGACGGCTTCATTTATCGATCAGTTGCCGTATTTGGAGAAAGGAGTAAATTGAGCTGTGTAAAGAAAGGCTGCTATTCGTAGAAATATTTCTTTTCTCCTTTCAAAAATTATCATTACATGAATTTTCAGATTTCATTATTTTGACCAGTTAACTCTAGTAAAATTTAAAGAAATGTTTACTGCCCTGTTTCTTAAGATATTCCAGTTACACCGGCGCAAGGACGATGAAAAGATATGACGGAAAACATCGAAGAAAGTAACGAAAATTAAACATGGTGAACAAAGTAGAAGTCTGAGGAAATGGAGACTCTGCTAAGAAATTTTGTATTTTTGTAAATTTCTGTCAATTGTCACCTTTTTACGTATTTACAGATGCATCATTGTTTTTAGGGAAGGTAAACACAAGGGCGGCGCATTCTCAAAAGGGGTTTGGCGTTTGCAGTTGGCGCAAATGCATAGTGCGCATATAACAATGGCGCATTTGGAAATCGGCGCAATCAGGGTCTTTTTAAGGCAAATTAGGAGCCATGGCTCCTAAAAATTCTGATTGGCTTCCTGTGCGGAGATGCATTTTTATGCATTCTAAAACGAAAAATACCGAAAATTTTTCGGCGCTTCGCGTCGGATTTCAAATCATTTATGATTCTTGGTATCATTCCTGTTGTGCGGTTAAAAAGTGTCATCCTAGCTCATGCTTATAGCTTTCAGAAACCAGCATGTTATGGATGAATGTTTGACCTTTTAAGGTTTTCTTCCACGTATTTGATAAAAATTAAGATTTTCCTACATAGTTTTACTTATTGCATTTGGGAAATGATTGAAACATCCACATTGGAAAATGGCAGAGGTTCTTGCTATCTGAAGTAGCCATTTAGATTCATTGTTGCTCACCTAATTTTTGAATTCTAATGTTTGCCCCACAGAAAACTTATTGAATTCACTGAAAAAATACGACGCAAGAGAATATCGTAATCTAAAATTTTCTTTCAGTGCTAAGAGCCGGAGATATTCAAGTCCGAAGTCAAATATTTATCGCGCTTTTTTATGTTACAGATCATGTGAAAACAATCGCTTTTGATAAATAATTGTGATTAGTAAATTACTGGCTCCAGATATATAAGATCCAAAAAGGAAGTAAAATGTTTGACCTCTTTCGCCAATAATCAAATGGTGAAAAGATCACTCATCGGCAGTAGCAGCAGAATGTGATGAAAAATGCATTTTCCAACATTTTAGAGGCCTCGAAATCAAAATTTTTCGGCGCCACGTACCGAACAAATTACTTTAGTCAGACTTTTGATCTCTTTCCAAAAACTCAAGAAATTCAATTTTAAAAGTCAGGAACTGATGCGAAGTGAATGAAATACAAGGGAAGTAACTTTTAATCATTTTTTCTGATGAAATTAAGCGAATTTATCAATTTTATAGTGAGCAACTAAAAATTATAATCCGTGCAACCAAATTTTTCCCCAAGTTACAGATCAAAGTGGCTTGTGTGAAAAAGCCATTTGAATGATGACTGATCATTTGTGAGCCTTATTGTGTGTGATTAAGAATGTATTCATAATGATTTTTTTTTTAATTTTTGCGGGTACACCTACCCATTTTTCCTATAGCCGGAAAGGCAGGCTTTACAGGTCTATACGGTCATACAAGTGCCCACCTTGTATGAGAGGCGCTCTTCGGGTGCTTTTTACCGCCTAGTGGAGGCCCATTCCACAGGCTGGCGTCTGCCTGACAAGTAGGACTTGATCGGCTACCTACCTCATAATGGAATAGGCCCACCTCCTCATTCGCCGCACTATCGCCAACATGCTAACTGGGCTGAGTGGACCCTGGCAAGCAGCGTTCCAAGCTCACCTACACAATTGTGTCTGCCTGAGCCAGCTACCAGAAATTCAATTTCGGGTTACACACGGAATCGAACCTGGTTCTTGAGACTAGCAGTCAGAGGCGATAATCACTAGACCAAGACGGCCCTTATTCAAAATGATTGATCTGTTACATATGTGGAATTCTTTTTGAAGATTTTGAAGAGTGTTTTTGACTAAATTTGTTGAAAAAACCATTGTTTTTTACTACCACATTTATTTACATACTTTTTAGTTTTGGCGTGTCGGAATTCCTTTTGGCCTGTAAAATTTTGACCTTAGGAGCCAAATGGCCTGTCGAGAAAAAACCAAAAAAAACCCTGGGCGCAATTGACCAGGGCGCAAATGAAATCGGCGCATATGGCTACAAACCGTGAACCTCCAGAAATCGTTGGCCATATGGCTAGCCATATAGTGATCCCCACAAGATTTGCCCGGACCTCCATACTTTTGGACGAGAAAATACTGGAAATGTCAATTTCTTGATAGAAATCGATCATTTTTGAACAAAAATGGTCAAAAATGAGAATTTTCTCGACGCTTCACAGCATAAACATATTTTTTATATAAAGCTTACCATTTTTTGAAGCATTTTTTGCGCAACCGAAGACCCTCCATCCCTCAAAGGTCGCTTGGCCCCCAAGACCTCGGAACTCCGTTACATGCATGCTTGAAAATACGTACAAGCGTGAATTTTCGAAAAACTTAATCGACTAATCAAGGAAAAATTATATTTTTCCCAAATTTAAAGACGACCGTTTTACGTTCAAAAATTTTTCGACAAAAGGTTGGGGCCTCCTATGACTAACCCGTATCAGACACATGATTGGTAGAATCTCGAGGGAGGACACTGTTGTATGGAAGATGATTTATGGGAGAGGGTTTACGGTACTTCTTCGAGTACATATATGCATTCATCAACGATACAACAATGTCTGGTGTGAAAAATTTCAACGACTATGCTAATTTTTGTTCTTGTCAATTCACAATTTTATAGACAAAAGTTTCGAATTTAAAGAATGCACCGACTTTGAACGATGAAGAGTATGAGAACGACACACCCTCAAATCGTAAGTATAATTGACAGGAAATCATCCGTTGAATAATAAGAAATTTTCACATTTCTGGACGGTTACAGAGAAAAATCATTAACTTGATCAGAATAAAGTTTTTGATTAATCGAGCTGTTAATTTCTTTTCTTTTACTTCAGTCCGATATTAGGTTGATGAATCGACAGATTCTGAGCGCAGATAATGATTCCTGATAATTAAGGGGTGCTTCGTGACTTTTCTTTAATCATAGTAAGGATTGATAATATGCTTCAGAAATTTTTTTGTTAGCCAGTCAATAAAATGCATCGAGATTCGAGTCCCTGAAAAGCACAGTCGAAATCTCTACATCTAGAGAAAAAACCAAAATGTGATCATGAATTCAAACCCGAAAAGAAATATACACGTTACATAAGTTAATTCAGAGTAAAAAGTAAATTTCTGTTGATTGAATTTACTTACAAAATTAGTCAAAAATGATAAACTTCTGATCAAAGATCTGTTCCTGAAATATCTAAATATTAACGACTTGTATTTGAATTGTAGCCAAAAACTAAGATTTCGTGATCTGAATTTTTCTTCCATACTAGTAATTGGAGGGGTGGTTGGGAACTCTCCATCTAGGTCATATCAAGTACTTGAATTTGGGGACCCGATCACCTTTAGTCTTTTCCGGGTAGATCTTCGAAACTTTCGAAATTTTCCGACAAGTTTTAACTCATAAGATTTTGGAAAAGTTGGGCACCCCATCCAAGAAATTGGGTTTAATCCCCCAACCGACCCAAGGTATTACAGATATGTTGCATTCTAAATCTCAATTACAAATTTTGTGATTTTATGCAATAAAAAATCTTCTGATGAAAAAATATTCACTCACCCTTCTGTAATCATCGTACGCCATTATTCCGATTTGAGGTCTGATCGTTGTGACTGAAACAACAAATTCGAGCTCAATAGTTGAAAAAGATGAAAAAATTAAGATTAGTAGGAACTTAGCGGAAATTTTGTGTGTTTTATCCAAAATTTCTTGAAACTTGATAATCTGTTCCTGTGGAGAGCTAACGTTAAAATTTTTCGGACTAGTCATTGCTGAAGCGAAAAGCTTCTTATACATGGTATAGGCGAAATCTGCGGCTCTGTCCTCGATAAGGCTTTCAATAAAGTCGATTTTCCCGCGTTTGGAAACCTTAAAATAGCAAAATTTCACTGAAAAAATCATTGATCACTGTTTTTTACCCAACAAAACCGATATCGGCAATCAATTTTAGATGCAAACATAATAATTGACTTTGCGCCATTTGACCTTTAAAATTGAATTTCGCCGAACCGCCTTCGGCGCCTTTTGCTACTAAAATTTGTTCATCGGGTTTGTTGAGATCGCCTGAAAAATGAGGTATATTTAAAAGCCAAAATTTTGTGAAAACATTGAATAGTTATACCAATTTTTTTCCTATCGGGGGTTTCAATCGTTATCCCCATCGGAACTTTAACGTATAAATCTTGTCCTTTTTCACCCACGACGTTCAGTTGACTAAAAAATTCAGAATTCAAGTCGAAAAAGGGTGTAAAATTAATTTTTAAAACACATTTCCACGGTTTACCTAGAATTTCGACCACTTTGCGCAACGAAAGACAACTTTTTGACGTTCGATTTTAGAAACTTCGTCATCGAAAATCTAAAATTTGAAGCCGCTTTTAAATAAACGTCGCCGCCGCAACCGCCTACGCCGCCGTAAGTTGAACTACCGTCACCGCCGCGGCCGCCCCGTACTCGAATTTTGGCCAAATCGTCGTACAAAGTGCCACCGTTACCTTTAATCTTACGGAACGAAAACGAATTTTGGATATTAGCTAAGGATCAATTCATTATGGAATTTTTGTGAAGTGAAAATTTTGAGATTTTGGCTTTCAATACTGTGCCAGTGAGACAATGCATTTTTTTGTCTTTAACTCCCAAAAAATTTGTGCTCAATCAGAACCGCGCCCAATTCTAAATTTATTTCCTCACAATATGCGATTCGCATTCCTGTAAGACCTCCGGTCGGTTGAGGGGGAAAGATAAAATAGGGTATACCCATTTTTCCCAAAGTCCCAGTTTTTGCGAGTTGGGATGAGGGTCCCAACATTTAGATAAGATCCAACCGAGATGGAGAGGATTCCCCCCAATTACAAAGATGCCCTTTTGAGGACACGGTGGAAAGGGCTCCTGCTCATACATGCACATAGGGGGGTAAACCCCCTTACCTGAGACCCTGGCCACGGCTCGGCCCAAGAAAATCGTCAAACACCCCCTGAACTTTTTCCAATACATCTTTTTTGATGATTTTCGTACATATTTTGAATGAAAAACAAGCTTGCAGAACTTTTTTTGCTCGCCCACCACTACCCCCTGGATAAAAAGTCCAAGGACCCTCTCCCTGGAAAATTCTTGCCGTGCAGGTCTGCTCCTACTCATGAAAAAAGCACTGTCTGACCTGACAGCCCCGTTTTTTCCTCAAAGATTTTTTCTCATGAGAACAATACCCAAAAATGTTTTCCTCATTTCCCAAAAAAATTTCCACGTTTTCGAAAACGTTTATAATATGGCCGCGGATGCTTTTTTCTCCATTTTAAAAGATTATCCAAGCATTCTTCTGTTTTTGGAGTCATTAAACTGCGGAAATGAGTACAACAAAATCAGAATGATGTACTCATACCTGTGACGGGTCCCCGAGATCTGGGACGGGAGTAGGGTGACTTTTTTGAGGACGAGGGTCACCGATTGCCAAAATTTTAGGAGGAGAAGTCTCTGGACGAAAAAAATTGGATTTTTCCTGCAAGAAAGTCCAAAAAACGGCTCAAAAGCAATTTCTGTCTGTATTCATGGCGCGAAGCGCCGAGAAAATTGACATTTTTGATATTTTGTATTCATGGCGCGAAGCGCCGAGAAAATTGACATTTTTGATATTTTTGTTCAAAAATTGACATTTTTTAGTATTTTTCGGACCAAAAGTACGGTGATACCTATGACTACCATATGGCTAGCCATAGGATTGGAATATCCTGAGGGGGGTCGCCCAATAGCCAGCCATATGACGAACGATTTCTGCGAGGGGCTCTCATAGCACTTCCGCCTAATCACTGTGTGGATGTATACTCAATTTTCATTATTTATAAATACAAAAATTTACGTGAAAAACGTACGAAAATTTCCAAGCCAGAGAGAGAAAAAATTAAGAGGATTAACAGAGAAACAGAGTTTTTTTGATTGTGTCCCGTTACTCCAAGTATTCCGTTACTCCAAATAACGCTATAAATCGCTTTACTCCAAGGATGTATTTTTTGCAACAAGTGGTGTCCCACTACTCCAACTATACTATATGAATCTTCTAAGATTTCTCTTAGATACTTTAACACTTTAACACAACAACTTAAACAAACATTTAAGTAAAACACAGAAAACGAAAGAAAAAGAAAAGTATAAGACAAAGAAAGAACTGCATGAACACAGAAAACAAAAGAAAAAAATAAAACGAAAAGAAAAGTAGTTTGGCGTCGAAACAGCCGACACCAGTGCCAGAGCCTGGCTGCCACCCAAACGGCGGCACCGAAACGTGCCTTTCCATACTTTGCATGGCCTCTACATTAGTTTTTCTTTAGGGAAACCGTTGTACAATGATGAAAATTGAGAACCAAGAATATATGCTCGGATCAGTATATATAACTTTTCAGAAAAGCACCTTGGATTTTTTGATGCAACATGAGTGCAGGACATTATTATTCATAGTTTACCCTGTAGCGCAATTTACAACGTATCTTTTTTTACACATGATAGCTATTTGGATATGCTATCGAACAATGCACAACGCGTATTGTTTACACCATTTGCACACTATATTTGCAACACAGTATAACCAGAAAAAATCACTTATTGAGTACGGTTTCAAATTTTTCGAACGGCTTGCAGTTTAGTACAACGCAGAAACGAAGGTGGTGCATAAAAGTTGGTGGAAACCAAGGGATGCAACTGTGGTGAAAGTTTTGCGCAATAAAAACTTTCACAAAATTACTTTAACAAAGTCAAATCATCTGAATTTAGTCGCAGTGTCACACGCTAAAAACATGTTGTGTCCCTTTACTCCAAGTGTCCCGTTACACCAAATGCCCCGTTACTAAAAGAATGCTATAAATTTTTTAAATTGCAATAAGATTGAAATGATCTTTTGCAGCTGATCATTTTAAAAGTATTTTAATGTGCAAATTGGACTCTATGGTGCAATATCCCGTCTGAATAATTTTTACATTGCGATTCCAAAACTTTTTCTGACAGGCGCTCTTATTCAGACAACAGGGAAAGCAGGCGTTCAAGGGTTGCTGTAGTCTGTTATCGAAAAAAGATTTCATAAAATGAAAATTTTTTAACTCACAGTCAAAATTTTAATTTTGTAATTTAAATGACCAATAATGAACATTACACGGTAACTACATGTATGATTATTCTCATTAGACCTATAGTTGATTCAAAAAAATATTGGCAAAAAAATTTATTAAAAAATTGTGACAAAATGCAGATGATTTGACTTTTTAAAATAATTTTGTGGAAGTTTTTATTGCACATTCCACCACTGCTGCACCCTTAGTTTCCCACCAAAGGTAACCATGGTCAGATTTTTCAGGTAGGGGTAAAATTGAAAATTTTCGGGGGTAGTATAGCTAAATGTCTACTAAACACGTTATTTTGTCTCAAAATTAGGCAAATTAGGGGGTGGTGTAGTACTTTTACCATAAAACAGTTCTGACTTACAACTTACAAAAATGAATAATGCCTAGGGATCGGCCGAGGGTAAAATAAAAAGCCTCGGCCTCGGCCGAGCCGAGGATTTTTGAAATCCTCGGCTCGGCCGAGGCCGAGGCCGAGGATTTTTTTAACATGATATTATATTAATACACTGGTCACTGGTAATACTAATAAGAGACTTCTTTACTCTTGCCTTTATGATCTTCATCAAGTAATTCAAAATATAAAAAAATTTATTGTAAAAAATTTATTGTAAAAGTGTAACACTAAATAGGTAAATTAACGCAAAGATGTCTTCTATGCAAATTTTGTAGAATTTATGGAGTCAACCCGTCACTTTGATGCACTGTTTTTTTCCACGAACATTTTTCCACAAATGTGGAAAGGGGTCAAATTTTTTTTCCACATGTGGAAAAAATTTTTTTTCGTCTTAAAATCCGTTTTTTGGCTTAAAAATGCTCACAGACGCTTTATCGCACTGTTTTTGAGCTTTTTCAAGCCTTCATGTGTATTTAGAGAAGTTAATTCATTAAAATTGGAGAAAAAATTGAAATGTTCGACCTAAAAGCCTAATCTACAAGCGTTGTTGAACAATTTTTCTAGCAAACTATCCAAGAGCATAACTGACTTGAATTACACAAGAAATCAATGGTCAATTCCTCTATGATGACAAGTGAAAGCCCAAAAAAAATGGTACTTTCCGGCGCAAAGCGCCGGAAATTTTTTTGGGTATATTGACATTCTGGGATGCTGGAAAATCATTTTTCCGAACATTATTTCAAGAATTAGATTCCAATTTAGTGTTCAAGAGTCGTAATTTCTAGAATTTTACTTGAAAAATTTTAAAATCTGTAATTTATTTGTAAACTCTCATGAACTTGGTCGAAAATATATGAGTAAGAAAAGTATAACTTTCCGAAAGATATTTCCAAGAAGCTTTTGAATTGATTTTACGTTAGCAACGAAATAATCGCATCATAAATCCTAGACTTGACGTGTATTCATCTTTCTCAAAAAGAAAAAATGCGAATCTTCATTAAATATTATGATAAAATGTTGAAGATAACCAATTAAAACATGAGATACTACGTTTAAGATGATGAAAACTATTATAGATTAAGTGATAAATGAAAGTAGACATGATAAAAGCCGCGCCTGAGCTACTTAATGAATAATGATGATTATTAAAGCTATAACCGGCGCGAAGCGCCGGAAAATTTAGGGATTTGGACCTCCTAAAATGCACCAAAATGCATCTTTTTAATATGAAAACCCCAAATTTTTCTTCCACATTTGTGGAAAGACCTCAAAAATTTTTTCCACATTCCAGATTTTTTTTTCACATTATAGTGCAAATGCGGAAAAAACAGTGCTTTGATGCAGTAAACATTTTACATCAAAAATATCCTACTTGCTTTAGAGTTGCAAATAATCCTCGGCCTCGGCCATTTTTGATCGACACCCTCGGCCGAGGCCGAGGGTGGCCGAGGGTACCAATCCTCGGCCGAGGCCGAGGCCGAGGCCGAGCCCTCGGCCGATCCCTAATAATGCCCCTACTTTATGCTTTTTATGGTCAAAAATCATTTACTATTTCAACCCCATTTTCCAGCTCCCACTTGAATGTACTAATTATATGCAGAGAATATGTTATGTTTACTTCTCTGCTTAGATCCGAAGATGTCAGCAATATGACTCAAGTCCTATCGGCTTGTACTCAATCGACTACTGTAGGTCACTCAAAGGAGCTTCCTATTAGCAATCAACTGAACACAGTGCAACAGTCCTTAAGCAGAAATAAACACAACCTTCAGTCACTAATAAGTAACTGGAAACTCTAACTCTTGCAATCGAAGGGCACTCAGGGTCTCCCCAGATGCCTCCTAAAGGTTCACACAAATACACAGAACTCACTTCGATAATATCCAAAAGGACTGGGGCTTCACCTTGGCTTGGCTCCCGTGTAAGACGACTCCCTCCAACCGCTCAATGCGCGAGAAATAATAATAATGTAAATAATAAATAATTATTATAATAATAATATGCAAATATGGTGTGGGGCTGTCGACGTTGGCCTTTACTAGGCGAAGCAAAACAATACAATGTTCTAACGGACACGACTCGCCCAAAACACACCAAATTGCAGAAGGTAAACACGAATAATAATGAATGTTTTCTTCCTTTTTAGTGGAATCGTAACTTTGTGGATTCACCAATTTTGCATAGATGTGGGATTGCTACTGCCGTAAGCACATCCCCAACATCCCTCGGGCCTTGAAACTGACCAATGGGAGGTGAAGAAGGAAACCGTGAGTAGGACTTTTACCTTTTACGGTGTGACCTACTACTGGATCCCAACTTAATAAAAAGATTATGATTCGACCCCGAAGGGTGTATGGGTCATAATCGTCCTGACCTGACCCCGAAGGGTGTACGGGTCAAGACCACCTCCAACGTCAAGTCTTTTTACAAGGTTACCTAGGTCTGTCCACTGAGATGCCGCGGCACGATCGATCACTGATCCAGCATCTGACGGATCGACGACTCTGCATCGGCTTGACTTTTCCCTGGCTTCGCCAGCGTGCCTTGAGGCTCCTAGGTACCTTCCTCCACAGTCGATCGCTTCGTCCCATTGAGTGATGTGGAGTGTCTTTGGCAGCAGCGTCCCAATCCTTGCAGTAATCGGCTACTTTCGTCCGCTCTATCGCCCCTTTCGGTTCGTCGCCAATTTTTTGTACGAAAAAATTTAAAATAGGATATGACGAACAAATATTTACAAAACTAGTAGGGCGAAAAAATTGAGCAAAAATTTTATAATACGAGGCACAAATGACAAAGTATTTACAAGGCACCGAAAGAACGACAAGAGAAATACGAGGCAAAAATGACGAGATTAAAATACGAGAAAAATAACAAATGCAAAATAAGTGAAAGAAAATTAAACCAAAAATGTGGACTCAAGCCATGAGCTTGGCCAAAAATGAGATTTTTTGAAAGGCAACAACACAACCAAGAGTTTAAATAATATTTTTGTATTTTATGTTTTATAATGTTTTTGGATTTTTGTAATTTTTTTTTATGTTTTTGTGTTTTTTGTATTTTTTGAATAAATGAAATGAAGTCAAGAATGGAGGATTTTTGACCAAAATTTTGGCGGCTAAAAAATTATTGTTGCTGCCCGCCGCCTTGCTGCTGGCCTTGTTGATGACCTCCACGACCTCGGAATGCACCACGAGGGTGTTGTCCTCGGTATATACCTCGGCCACCAACGTAACCAGCTCTGCCCCTGTTCGGATTTTTAAAGTGAAACTGGCCTGGTTGGGCACCCCTTCCCCGTCCTCCACGAGCTCCCCTAGCACCCTGTAGATGCTGTATAGGTTGCTGTTGTTCCGGAACGGTTCTGGAGGCTTGCCCAGTGCCAGAACTGGGGCCAGCGAAGACCTGGTTGGCTATACCAACCGTGGCTCCTTGACCACCAGTTTGACTGCTTGCGGGTCCGGGTGCCCGAAAGGTCTGTCCCGCATCGTTCTGAACTTTGCTAAATTTAACAGTAGTCGGAGGACTTGGGCTACCTGACCTTTTGACATCCATCTCCGCCACTTGTTGACTGTAATTATACATCACCAAGCGATAGGCAGTCTTAAAAACATCCGAAGCAGTGGCACTCCGATATTCCTGTAACAGCATGATGTTTGCAAACACTTTGGCTGAGACCAATTGTTTACGGATCTGCTCAGCCGTAAGTGGTGCATAGTCAAGCATAAGGAATATCATCATACACAAATATCTGACAGCTGCAAATACGACACTCGCACGATATTCCGTGAGCCATTCAAGGACAATTTCACGAATGATCCTATCCCATAGTGGCTCTGGAATATTTCGTGAGTCATATAAAAATCCACCTTGGACATCAAACTGTGGCTGATACAGTTTGTATATAGTCCTGACCGCTTTATTGACCATCAGCCAAATCTCTGGATCTTCAAACTGCTCATTGCAGAAATAATTAGCCAATTCCCGTGTAGCAAAAGAAATTGGACCTCTGGCTCTACTTTTATCTTTGGTGACTTGCCAGAAATCCAACAATACATCCCGGAATAACTCCACCATCATTTCTGGTGTTTGTTGATTTGGGTCAACAGTAACCAGAGTTAACGGCTTTATTTTTCCTGGTGTAAAGATTTGAACTTTTTGTCCTGCAACCTGTGGCTTGCTAGGAGCTCCCTGCACCTTAGGCTGACGCCGTCCGGAAGCAGAGGTGTCCGTAGCCTGCGACACAAATTGCGTGGACTGACTCGTTGCCATCGATAAAGTACCTGTAGAGACAGTCTGCGACACAGGAGTAGTTGAAGATACGGTGGTCACGGATACCGTTGCTGAAGCTGGAGCAGAAGTTTTGGCAGGTTTCGGCTGCGTAACCTTTGCAGGCTGCGCAATTGCCTTTTCTACCTTTTTCTTCTCCTGACGGGCTTTTGTTTTTCGTTTCTTTTTCAAGTTAACGAAAATTTGCCTATCATTTAAACCTTTTATTTTCATATTTTTTATTGCCTCAGCAGTATAATATCCGGGAACACCTTCTTTATCCCAGGTCAAGGCTAATACTTGAATTTCCTTATCCTCTTCAGCCAGCCGGGCTGCTAGCTCTTGTGGTGTTTCCACCACAGTATGGCTAGGTGTGCCTGCTGTCTGTTCTTCCTCCTTTTGCTTCACACCTTCGGCATCCATGTACTCGCTAATGTAAGCTTGCTCATACACGTTCTGCTCATCCTGGGCAATCGGAATTTCTTCCGATTGCGCTTGACTTTCTACGCTAGACAAGTACTGACTCGCATCCATAGATGTTTGTATCACTTGTGGCGTAGGTAAGCCAGGCGGCGGTGGCAGCATTTCTGTCTGCAGCTGCGTCACAACTTGTGGTTGCGGTTGCAACTGCATGACAGAGGATGCTGTCATCGCAGATTCGGCTACTTGGGGGTCGGCGATCGAAATATACAATAATGCGTCTTCGTCATCAACCTCCTTGCAGCTTTCCTCTCCCAGGAGTGCCGAATTATCCTCATCCTCACTTTCCAATTCCGTGACGTCCTCGTCCACTAGACCCGTTTGAACTGTGGGTTCATTATCAGGGTCTAGTATATCAGATTTCGTCCTGAAATCAGATTGTTTGGTTTGATTACCGTATGAATAGGTAACCATAGGTAATTCCGACGGCAGAGGCCTCCAGTGAATACACTTTTCAGGAAATTCAATAGTATACATCGGATAATCAGCCGGTATACATCTGATCTGACCCGTCTGAAGAGTAGGCGTGTCTGGTGATAGGCCATATCGCAGTGACGGGGTTTTACTACGGAATTCCGCATAGTAGAATCTGATGTCGAAAAAGCAGTTGGCCCAATAATCCTTGTTATGGGTAATATTGTCCTTTGCTTTTTCCGTCGAAATTGGAGAACCTATTTTGTTGCGCAAGCGCAACCGAATAGGCATAAAACCAAACCTATTTTGCCAGGTCGTAACCCTTTTGCCTTTTACAGCATGTTCAGGTTCCGTTGGCGGTAAGGATGCTACTATGTCGTAATTCTGTAAAACCCTGTCATCAGTCTTCCATGCCATCTTCTTTATTAACTCTGCATCCTCCTTCGAGTAGGATTTGAGGAAATTATAATTCAATAATTCCCTCAGTATGTAATCGTACTCGGCACGGCTATGAGGCCAGAAAACAAAGAATGGTAGAGGAATTAGGTTGCATGCCTTTTCCAACGCAGGAAACTTTGTTGAGTCCATGACATGCTCGTAATTCCTCAAGTCCACCATCCAGTGGTCCCTGTCGTACTTAGCCATACCGGTGTCGATTTCCACTGGTTCGTAGCAGTCCGTTCCGAGTTGAAACGATTGAAGCTGCTTCGACCAGTCCTGTCGAGGAGTCTTATTCATGGCAAGACCCGCTGTGATATACCATACAACATCTACAGGATCCGTCAATTTGAAAAATGAAACCCCTTGCAACATTTCTGTATGCAGTCGGTTTATCACCTCGTTTGTCCTATTGACCTGTTGTTCCATTGTATCCATGTCCTCCGGATCACTTACATCTTCCCACTGATTTGTTTTCTTTTTGCTTGGACCAGCTTTTAGCGCCTTGGGATAAACCCCAGACAGTAAAGTGTGGTCCGTAGCTTTAGCGGGATTTTTAATACCCGCAGGACACGAATATTCTGGCAAGTCATTATGAAATTGTGTAGCCCACCTGGCCATTACCTCTTGCCGCATCATATGGTAGACCTTGAACAACTGCCTCTTTACGATGTCCTTCTCATCTACGAAGTTTCGATCCTCGAACCCCGTTAGGTCTTGAGAGTACACCGTATAAAAGCGGAAGGCCAAGGTTTTCACTTGGGCCGGCGATACAATATCATGGGGGTACGTTGCCGTAACCCCACTCAATTCACCGCAAAACCCGTAGTGAAAGAACCCTAAAAATATGGCAATTGAATAATAGGCGTCCAGGCCAGCATACACAATTTCTGTGTCTTGAATCTTGGGGGCCAAGAACTTTTCTCGAATCTTTTTGTCACCGAAGTCGCATTGGTATTTGCCGACATCAGCCAAGTAAAATTCGGTGAAAAGTCCTTTTAACCCAAGGTTTTCAGGACACAATCCTAAATCACGAGCGTGATTTGTCATGGGCCCCGTCATCAATCTGAAGCAAATTTCACAGTCCCAATATTTTCCAAATCCTTGGAGTATACGGGCCTGTATAATTTTCGTCTTATCATGAGCCGAGGCCCCTGACCCGGATCCCTAGACGTTCAAAATTGCAACCAGATCGTCCACAACTTTGAAACCGACCAAGAAACGATCCACCGATGCCAGGAATGAAATCAAAAGATCCCATTCCTGCGGTTTCAATGTTGTAAGGTCAATCACAAAGCTGGAACCATCTATGTGTGCAAATGACACCAGCCTAGTGAACTCTTTCCCTTCCGGGTTCTGGATCGCTACCTTATAAGGTATTATACATACCTCGGTCTTCTTGACCTTTTCGACGTCAAATCCGACAACGCCTAGCCCCCGAAACTGGCTTGTGGCCAATTGCTTCAGGATCGGTTCGACGTTGCCGCCGTGAACCCGTTCGGGTTCCATTGGTCGCTGCGACCAATAACTCATCGCGCCGGCGAACCATTGTTCGATTTCTCCGATGCGGACCAGATGCTTGATGTTGTAGTCTAAAAATCAAGAAGAATTTGCCCCTTGACCCTTTATAAGTCAGGCATTAGGCCACCACCACCAAATAAATAATCAACTTTGACCGGCACCCAATTAGGAAAAAGATTTAGCGTGGGGAAAAATAAATTAATTAGTGAGGTTAGGTGTCAAAGTCATAAAGTAAGCAGGCCCAGTGATTACCGCAAATGCTACACCAATTTTTCAGGAACCTCACATTTGCACCACCTTTCGCTTCTCGACGTCAGCTGCCATCGATTTACCACTTACCCTAGCGATAACTTCACGCCTCGGTACCAAAATTAAATAGTGAATAAACAACCAATTAAGGTTTTAATTAATCCAAGAAATAAATTTAGTAAACCAGGGGCTTTAATAAAACCAAAAATTAAATGCTTCGGAATCGGATCCAAGGTAAAAACCATTAGACTTTGGCTTTTTAGGGCCGTAAATCCATTAGGTTTTTTCTTTTCACCTATCCTAACATTTTTAGAAACTTTTCTTCGAACTCGTTTTCCCCTTGGTTGGCCCATTCAGAAAATTGAGCATGAAGAAATCATTCCTAAGACACCTAAATGGGCGAATTCGTCCCACATACCAAGAAATAATTAAATAAAAACTTACCGTCGGTCAAAAAATATCGATTGTTTTGGCGGCCTTGCGGTTGGCCCGCCTTAATGTGGTCGGCGTGCGCGCAATAATTTCGCGCGAAAGGCGCAACGCCTAATTTCGACATTTGCAAAATCTTTTTAAAAAATTTTTTCTAAAATTCCGCGTTGTATCTTCTAAAGTAAACAAAATGTTAAAGAACACTTATCGTTACTTCAATATCGATACAATATACAGAATTACCGAAAATAATTTTATCGGGTCCTTGGGCTGGATGAAAAAATTTGTTCCGAAAATTTTGTGCGATGCGGAGCACAAGAAAAATACGACTTTTGAAATTGAAAATGAAAATTGGTCGTAAACCTCCCAAAATGTAATCCAAAAATTTTAGCATCGGGTGTACAAATTAACAATATTATTCTGAAAATTTGACCCTTCGCTACCCAAAATTTAAGAAAGGTATTAAACGAATAGAAATCGGTTAAATAACACAGAAAATAAAAATTTTATTCACATAAAATACACGTATACAGCATTTTCCGCTAAAAATTTTTAGACACAGAAATAACGACCGGATGATCTTCGGTTTCGGCGGGATTTCCAGTTGCGTTAACTGGAGTATCCCGGAAGACCTGCGACATTTCGTGTCGAGACCATCTGGTACCTTCGTATCGAAAGTGTTTTAGCCTACTTGCCGATACGACCTGCTTTTTAAGCGGGTTATTCCAATGCGCTATTGTGAGCACATTGTCTTTCAATCTTTTATCATCGATGATGATATGTGGTCCTTGCCAAGGTAACCCCAATTTTTTCAGTCTGTCTACTTTCAACAGAACCCAATCTTGATTTTTAAAACCAGAAGTTTTAATTTTGTTATCAAAATATTTCTTGCTGTCCTTAGCGGCTTTTTGTATGTTTTCGGCAATACTTTCGTACAAATTTGTAAGATGGGTAGCCAAAACATACTTGTAAGCCTCATAGTCATTAGGCATGACTATTCTAAGAGCAGCAGTGAAATTGATACCAAAATTTGCTTCATGCCCCCGCAGCAGTGAAAATGGCGAGCATTTTGTTGCTGCGTGAGGTGTGGCATTATATGCAAATACCACTGCACTGAGGTACCTTGGCCATTTATTGTTATCCTCAATTGCAACTTTTCGCAGCTGCTTTATTAGAGTTTGGTTAAATCTCTCAACCATACCATTACCCTGTGGGTGGTATGCTGTTGTGAAAATTTTTCTGCACTCTAACAGTTTACAGACTGCTTTCATAAGATCTGAATTAAATCCAGATCCGTTATCACTAAGAAGTTTTCTTGGGGTACCGTGCCTAAATATCACATGCTCTAAGAATTCATCCACTATGGTTTCAGCCGTCTGATCAGGAATCAATATAGCTTCAACCCATTTAGTGAAATAATCCTGAAAGACAATGACATATGGGCGACGTTCCCTCAAGGGAGCAATCCCTACTATGTCCACAGACACAATATCGAAGTATAATGGGTATCAATGGGGATATGGAGCTTTTACCGGGAGTAGCCACTTGGCAGACAGGGCAAAACTTCAACCAATTTCTGACATCTTTTTCAATGCCAGGCCACCAGAACCGCTGTTTGACAATACCCAGAGTTCTTTTGAACCCTTGGTGTGTCATTATAACGGCTCCGTGATATTGGTGAAGTATGCTGTCTCTGAGGGAATTCGGGACCACGATCTGATCATGGCCACGTCCCTCAGTTTCCCTATAAAGAACTCCGTTATCCTCATAGAATCCACTATGATACTTCGTAGTGCTTTTGACCCCTAATCTTTCCCAAATTGGGGTAAGATTAGTGTCTTCTTTTTGCAATTGAGCGATAACATTTAGATCAATTGGATAATCGATCTTATCATCATCCTTTTCTTCCTTTTCTCCTTCCTTCACCTCTTCAAACTCCTTTTCTCTATTCGGGAAAAGCCAAGCAATGTTTTCAGGATCATTGGGTACAGATGTACCCTGTTCTTGATTTTGTGCACTTTGATCCTGAAGTTTTGCTTGTCTTCTAGTTGTGACTGCATCAACTACCGTAAGCTTCTGCATTTCATTTCTGCTCTGCAATACATCTTTGGTAGTTGGTGCAATATTGTCATTTCCTACCGTCAATTCCTGGATATCCGTCAATTCCTTGGTCTGCTCGGGGACAATTTTTTCGTCTCTACTTTCAACTTCTTCGTCCCTCATCCTCTGAAATTGTTGTACCAGTATTTGGGTTTCAATTTCATTGGTTTGAGTTCCGAAATTACGAAATTGAATTTTGAAGACATATTCCCATTTTGGTGGGTTTTTGTCATTAGCGTCTTCGGGTTCATCTTTTCTTGAGAGAAAATCAGCCATTGCGTTTTGTCTACCGGGCACATACTCCAACCTATGATTAAATTGATTTATAATGGAATACCATCTTTTCAACTTATCATTAGTTTGAGTATTAACTTTCATAGATAAAAGAGGTTTATGATCAGTTTTGATCAGTACTTTTTGTCCAAACAAATAGTGCCGGTAAACTTTAAGACCATAGACAACCGCTAGGCATTCTCGCTCTGTAGCACACCACTTCCTCTCGTCTTCCTTAAGGATTCGGCTGCTATAGGCTATTACCCATTGGTCATCTTTAGTCTTCTGATAAAGTACTGCTCCCAGTGCGGTTCCACTGGCATCTGTTTGGAGAATGAACTCCGCAGTTCCATCCAAAACAGGATACCGTAGAAATGGCACTGAGGTGAGTGCTTTTTTCAGTTTTTCAAATGCTTGGCGATGTTCATCTGTTGCTCGGAACTTCTTCTTTCCCATAGCGGTAAGCTTATACAACGGTTCTGCAAGATTTGCAAGGTTTGGGATAAATTTCTTACACCATTGCAGTATCCCCAGAAATCGTTGCATACGCTTAACGCTATTGGGAAATTCGAATTCCGTAATAGCCTTCACTTTTTTCGGATCTGGTGAGATTCCATTTTCCTCCAGTATGTGTCCAAGAAAATGAACACTTTTTGGAAGAAATTCGCACTTCTCCGGTTTAAGTGTTAGCTTTGCTTTCCGAAGAGCTTGCAAGACCAACTCTAAATTCTCCAAATGTTCCTCATAAGTCTTGGAGAACACAATGATATCATCAATATACACTAGGCAGATTCTCCAGACTAGACCATGCAACACTCTCTCCATCATTCTCTGAAACTCTGCAGGTGCATTTTTAAGTCCGAAAGGCATAACTTTGAACTGATATAGGCCTTCCTGACATATAAATGCAGTTTTCTCCTTGCTACTCTCCTCAAGTGGGACTTGCCAATATCCAGACTTTAGATCCAATGTGGTATAAAATTTGGCATTACCTAGACAATCCAAATAATCATCCATTCTAGGTATAGGGTACCTATCATCCTTAGTAACCTCATTTATACCTCTGAAATACACAACTGGTCTCATGGAACCGTCCTTTTTTCCCACTAGGAAAAGTGGAGCAGCCCATGGTGACCTGCTGGGTTCAATAACTCCTTTATCTAACATGTCCTGGACTTGAGCTCTAATCCCTGATCTTTGGTTAATGGGAGCTCTGTAATAATGTTTTGCCACTGGCATTGCATTACCAGTATCAATTTTGCACGTAAGATACGGTGTTGTAGTTAAGGGATCATTGGGTAAGCTGAAAACATCCCTGTACTTAGACAGTTTTGCTACAGCTGTTTCCTTTAATTCCTCATTGATATCAGCCTTGGAGATCATTTTATATAGCGCTTCCCTAAATGCCAATGCATCATGCACGGACATTCTGGGAGTGGCATTAAAATTATCTTCAACACTAAATATCCCACAACTCGTACTTTGTGCATCTGATACTCCTGAATTTTCTTGTAATATTGAGTCACAGTAGCCTACAACCTGATTAGGTTGCAATTGGCATCCGGAACCCGTATTATTCGAAATCATCAGAACAAAGTCTTCCCGTTTACCATCAACCAGTGTGCTATCAACTCTGAATTTCTTTTCTTCTTTATTTCCATCTATGACCAAACAATTGAGATCTGTTTTAGATGACCGTTCCCATAATCTTGCCTTAATAAGCACATCAGTTCCGTGTGGTACGTATACCTTCGTACATGATACCACTGGAACCACTATACCTAATTGGCAGATCCTGGGGTATTGATCCTCTTCAGGACTTGAATGTACTATAGGTGCTTCCCCTATACAATCAATGGCTTGTATATGACTCGCATGATCTTTAGGTACAACACTTATAGCTTTCTCAACTCCATTAAGTTTCATGATACCTTTAGCAAAATCTATCATTGCTCCAACATCCGGATGTGCTAAGAAATCCGTTCCAATTATGAGATTTTCCTCCGCATTAGGAATGATTATGGCTTTCACCAAGAAAACTCCAAATTCACAATGCATCTTGAATTGTATGTAACCATGTGCATGTACTACTGCACCATCAGCAACAGTGACTTTTAGTATCTCAGGATATCTGGTATATTCTTCATCAAAGGCTTCCTTAAGAAACCATGAAGACATCACCAAACACTGAGCACCAGTATCCACTAAAGCCTTGGTGTTAGTATTACATACAGTCACATTAATGTGAAATGGGAGAGTTCGAGGAAATTTAGAAAACCTTAATCGTTCCTCCTGATTAGGAATTAACCCATGCTTGAACGCTTTCGTAACCTTTGAATAATCTTCTTTCATCATGGAACACTTCAATACTCCAGGCCATTTCATCTCACTAACACCTTGACCCGTAGTGGCAATGCTATTAACACCTCCAGCAGATCCCAACTCTGTCTGACTGGACGTGGATGGTTGACTACTGGAAATGGCTTGCACACTTGGGCTAGGGTTACTGATTTGAACCTGACCTTGAGGGGGAGCTGTGATCATCAGCTGTTGGCTAGGGGCTGGCAGTTGTGGTGCCATATAGAGTTGCTCATTCTGCAATCTATTCTGGTAATCCATGAATCGTTGATAAGTATCATAATCCATAGTATCACCATAATAACCTACGGCATGAGCACCTCTACTGCTCCCGCCAACATATCCTCCTCTAAAGCCTTCAAACTGTTGCCTGAAACCTCTGTTTCCACCATATCGATTATCCCAATTATGTCCTTGTGCATTTTTCCATTGAAGGGTTTTACATTCGGACGTGTCATGAGAATTATTTCTATGGTATCGACAATATGGTTTCCTGAACTCGTTTCCACCAGGTTTTTGGGGTTTGCCCTTATTAACTTTGGCAGAAATTTCATTCAATTTAGCATCAGTTTTTTGGCTTATCTCCTGATAACACTGAGCTAACTTCGCAATCTCCTGTGATAACTTTGCTAGAACAGAATCACTGCTAGGTTCCTCAGGCTCTTTTCCCTTTTGGGGAGTAGTAGCCATTTGAGTCCCCTGTGAGTTATTCTCTTCTATAGAAGTATCGGAATCCTTCTTTTCTGACACTAGGATCGGGGCTTGCTTCTCTCTCCTTGCCTGCTGTCGCATAGCTTTATTTTGAAACTGCCTTTGTGGGGCATTGCCAAATTTATTTCTACCGACATAAGCCACTTCAGCTTGCCCTTCACCCATCGTCACCTCATTTATCACAATTGGAGACTCCGCAGTTCCTCTCTTTTTATAAGCAGCTGTGTTCCGCTTATCAATCTTGTGCACATCCTCTGCTAAATTGTGCCATGTTTCATACTTTTCTCTTTGATCTAGCAACTCCATCTGATACTCTTCAGATGCTTTATACAAAAAGGTATCAATTATGAAACGATCTCTGAACTCTTCGGTCTTATTAGGATATAATCTATCTACTAGCACACTAATTCTCTTGAGGAATTTCACTGGAGCTTCATCAAATTCCTGCTTTATGTTCATCAGCTCTCTTGTTTGCATACCGACATTTGAATCTGGAGCTTGCACTTTGAGCAACTTTCTTCGGGCTTTTTCGTAACTTTTGAACCTTTTGGCAGTAGCTTTCGGTACACCCTTAGAAAGCGCTCGTAAGGCAGCCAGCTTCATTTTATCAGTAGTTTCTGAAGTAAATTCTGCCTCTAAATCATTTAGGAAGCTGAGAACTTGTGTCTCAGTCATGTCATCGAGGAGTAGCTTTGGCTTTACAGCCTTCACTATATCTGACACAGTAGGCTCCAATCCATCCACTGAGGAGTCATCAGAATCTGATGAATTTCCTCGTGTGGACTTTTTGGATCGTTTGTGCTTCGACGTAGTATGTTTGCTTTCCTTATGACTACCTGCTGCTTCCTCATCAGCCTCTTGGAAAAATTGAGCAACTATGTCACTTGCTTGTTCTCGAACAGCAAGCGGTTCAGTTACCCGTTTTTCCATAGAAACCTTTGATTTCACAGCAGGTTTGACTGTGAACTTTTGCTCTGACTCATCTGCTTCCATCTGCCGTAACCTTTGGTCATTGGCAATACAGGTTGCAGACGTCGTTGGCAAAGTTCTACACATATCCTGAGTTTGCAATGGTCTGTCTGTAGTCATACTCACTCGGATATCCCTTTCCTTTTGCTCCAGGACGAATCTTTCCAATAGTCCTTGGACTCTGACCATCGAATCGGCCATTTTGTCAATTTTGACATTTAGTCTTTGAATTTCGTCGTCCTTTTGACTCATTTCGAATCGTAAATCGTCCAGTGGATCATGATGGTAATCGTCCCGAATATTATCCAAATTTTCGTTGACGTATTCGCGATGATACGTATCAAATCGCTGTCGAGGTCGTCGAAAACGTTCCTCTCTAAATTGATCAAACGGATCAATATGATCCTCGGCCAATTTCGGCCTTCTATCAATAGGCGCTAATAATTGAGCATCTCTATCTTCGGCAGTCAATAGTTCCTTTGCCGTGGCCATATTATTGATATTATTAGTGGCCATTATAGGCGCTACGGAAGTGGGAGCGCTTACTGGGTCCAATTTTACCTCAGCCCGCTGGCTTATGGCACTTGAGTCGGAGCCTTTCCGCTTGCTCGTAGTATTAGATACCACGGGCAGTGGGAAAGATTTATCCGACTCATCATGCCTTACACCAGGCGGAGTCCTCAGCAAGGTCGTACCAGAGGCTAAATCCTCAGTATTTTTGGACATTTTGAGCCCTAAGTCTTTGTAAAAACCTTTAGGTTTTGTGACACCTTGAGTGACTCTGCGCTCTTCCGTATTGCAAGTGTCAGAAGCCACCACTTGTTATGTTTACTTCTCTGCTTAGATCCGAAGATGTCAGCAATATGACTCAAGTCCTATCGGCTTGTACTCAATCGACTACTGTAGGTCACTCAAAGGAGCTTCCTATTAGCAATCAACTGAACACAGTGCAACAGTCCTTAAGCAGAAATAAACACAACCTTCAGTCACTAATAAGTAACTGGAAACTCTAACTCTTGCAATCGAAGGGCACTCAGGGTCTCCCCAGATGCCTCCTAAAAGTTCACACAAATACACAGAACTCACTTCAATAATATCCAAAAGGACTGGGGCTTCACCTCGGCTTGGCTCCCGTGTAAGACGACTCCCTCCAACCGCTCAATGCGCGAGAAATAATAATAATGTAAATAATAAATAATTATTATATTACTAATGTGCGAATCTGGTGTGGGGCTGTCGACGTTTGCCTTTACTAGGCGAAACAATACAATACTATTTTATAATGGACGCGACTCGCCCGAAACACACCAAAATTGCGAAGGTAAACACAAATGAATGTTTTCTTCCTTTTTGGTGGAATCGTAACTTTGTCGATTCACCAATTTTGCATAGATGTGGGATTGCTACTGCCGTAAGCACATCCCCAACAGTCCTAGAGTAGGAACCAGAAATCTATCTCAGTCTACGACTCTATCGATTTCTTGTTCGCAGCACCATCGCCCGTCCAAGATGCAATGTTGGCCATCTGGTCAGTTGACCTGGCCAAGAAATACCCGCATTTGCCGTGGACTCTGCTCAACGAGCCATCACATGTCGAAGCACTCATGGCCGCCGATGTGGTGCTCGCGGCACCTGTATCAATGCGACTCTTACGACCGGACGTCGCCCGACGGGCACTCGAGTTCATTGCCAATGGGACTATCACAATCTCGCCCGTCAAGAAGTTCTTATTGGATGGGGAGCCATCCTCGCCTTCGGTCGATGCCGTCCGCTGAGCAGTCGAACTGGCCAGCGGGATGCTCCTGCCTGCTGTCGCCGCTACATCACCAACAGCAGCGCCACCTGTTGCCGCTACACCGCCAACAAAAATGGACATTACTGCTTCCTCCCCTCAGGCTAAGGAATCCGCAAATGATCCCACAACGCCGGCAACAGCCCAAACCACACCGTTGGCACCAGCCCAAAGTACACCTTCGGCACCAGCCCAAAATACATCGTCGGCAACAGCCCAAACCAAATCGCCGGCATCAGCCCAAGAGACATCTCCGACCGCTGCGACCAAGTCCGCCCGTCGTCAAACACATGGCCGTCGATGAGACCTTACGTCCGGTTAACGAAGATGTCAGCATTGTTGAGGAATCTCCGTTCCAATGGCAGTCGCCCCCATGGTCCGCCAAAAGTTGGGTATCCTCGGGGAAATCCACCATGTGGTGGATTGGTCCTCGATTTCCCCGACCAGGAACCCATCTCGTCTGACAGTGACGAAGAAGAAATCTGACACTGCCCCTCAGGCCAGATTTGTGAAAATGTGTGAACACTTACAAACCACGTTTGTACAGTTGTTTTTGATAATAAAATTTACCTTGGTAACATCACTGTTTGTAGGGGTGAGTTTGTCAGCACCGGCGGCTCAGTATCAATTTTGTGGTCTCTCAAGAAGCGGACATCCACTTGAGTTACCCCAACGGGTAGAGTGTAAACCACCGCAATCTTCATGGAGCCCGCGGCGCATGAACGTTACGGTGTATGTCCCTAGCTCAGACCCAATTACAACCACAGCGTGGAAATGCACATTGCGCACCCGCAAAGTCTGCACCAACCACTGGTTTCTTCGGCTCTAGGGGGCATTACTGCAGACGTCATTACCACTCAGCACTTAGCGCCTGCAGCTTGCACGCTAGCACATCGCACTAAGATGTTTGGCTCACAAAAACTTGTCCGCATTCGCCCTGGCTTTTATAGCACAAACCAAACATTGGAAGTGATGTACGAATGGTGCTGCAGCGACGTCTGCAAGACAGTGACTAACCTCTTCAGTGAAGGAGGAGGACAAGTCGCTTCCTGGGATGGCACTACTCTACGGCCCTGAGCACCTTAGGCGATGTAGGGTGGATGCAGTCCCACTGCAGGTCAGTGCACTACTCTAGACGGGGTCATTGTCTGGCTGCACAAAACTTCACGGCGCAGTGTCATTATCACCCCAAGGGAAATTACACTGCCTCCATGTCAGGGAACCACATCATCATCAATGATTTACAGGTTGCCCTTAAGATCCCGGGAAACTCCCGCCTCTTCCCAACTGTGCCCAGAACTACGTTCCACCACAGTCCGGATGGATCAGGGTCTTCTCCTACGCATCCACGGGAGATACAATTTGACCCAAAACTTGTTCAGAATGGCAAAGGACACACGTCCCGATCCTGTCAATGCCAAACTGAACTACCTGGCTCAGCATATCAAGGAGTAGAAGCACTTCTCTTGAGGTGCTCAAGAGTAGACTATTGACACAGGAGCTGTTTTCTCACTCCTGGACCACAAGTTAGCGGCCCAGCTGCCCAACTTGACACTTTCACCAACCAGGGCTCATCCTATCGCAGCCAATGGGTCCCCCAATCCCACTGCTAGGAGCAGCCTATATCATGGTTACGGTAGCTGATGTCTCTGAACGGATTCAGGTCCAAATACAAGAGAACTGTTCAGCTGAACTGGTCCTGGGAACAAACTTCCTTGGCTGGTTCAATTGTGTCAGCTTGAACTGGGAGAAATCCTTCCTCCAGTTCAAGGAAAGTAAAATCCCCTGTGACGGTCTCATCCACAGCCCACCTTCTGCCCGTGGCGCCTTGCCCCTGAAGGACTTGGTAATTTTGGAGCCTCACTCCCTGACACGATTCACTGTACCGGTACCACCAATTTATACGAACGTACCTGAGGTGGCCTTTTTCCCAAAGCACCTCACCGGATCTCAAAGAAAGGTATATTTTGCTGGGAGCGTGAGTAGTGTGACCCAACGGTCACATACCACTTCAAGTAGTTAACCCGAATACTCATTCCGTGGTTCTCTACCCACACATGACCATCCGTCATGTGCGAATGCATAGTGAGCCCCCCACTGGTATCACCCGGTCGACTCAGACACCGTCCTCGATCGTCAGTGGGTCGAGGCCAATGCTGTAATCTCACCGGATATCTCCCCTCGGGACTGGGCAGCCTTACTCGACCTGCTGGTTGCATACACCAACCTTTATGCTCTTGATGAAAAGGACACAGGTTCCACTGATCTTGTCCAGCACGAAATCAGCACGGGCGATGCCCGCCCAGTCGGCCGTTTCCCTTACCAGTCCTCACCTAAGGAAAAGGATCTCATCATGCAGGAGGTCAAGGCGCTTCAGGAGAAAGGTATTATTCAGCCGAGCACGTCACGGTGGGCTACTAATACTGTCCTGGTGCGCAAGAAAAACGGTTCTCACCGTATGTGTGTTGACTTTCGTGGTCTTAACGAGGTCACGAAAAAGGATGTCTACCCTCTCCCACGGATAGATGACATCCTCGACACACTCAAGGGTATGAAGTATTTCACTACCCTTGGTCAGGCTAATGCTTATTGGTCAATCCCGATTGCCGAGGCGGATAAAGAAAAGACGGCATTTAATACGCCCATTGGACTTTACGAATTCAATTATTTGCCTTTCGGTCTGTGCAACGCACCAGGGACATTTCAACGCCTTATGGACCTCCTCCTTACTGGAATCCAATGGCGCACGGTTCTGACCTATCTCCACGACATTTTGGTGTTCGGGAACTCTCACACCCAAATGCTTGAGCACCTGGCAGATGTGTTCGCCCGTCTTTGCCGGGGTAGAATGAAGCTCAGACTGAGCAAGTGCAAATTCTCGCACTCAGAGGTAGAGGTACCTAGGCTATCGCATCTCACAGAGCGGCCTGGAACCTGACCAAGCCAGGCTGACTGCCGTCCAAAATCTACCCATTCCACAGAACGCCAAAGACATCAAGTCCTTCCTAGGACTCATGTCTTACTACAGGCGTTTCATCCCTGGTTGTGCCCGGCTCAGCGAGCCACTCACCAAGCTCTTACGGAAGAAAACTACTTTCCAGTGGTCAAAACCTCAGCAGGAGGCGTTCGACGAACTCCGCCGCCTGCTGACCAACCCTCCTATCCTGCGCCATCCGGACTTTTCGAAATCCTTTATCCTTCAAACTGATGCAAGTATTTTGGGGATAGGAGCGGTTCTAAGCCAGTTAGACGAATTTGGATACGACCATACTGTCGCGTATGCCAGCTGAGGGTTAACAGCGGCCGAGAAAAACTATTCCATTACAGAACTGGAAACTCTCGCTGTTGTCCATTTCGTCAAGCACTTTCGGACCATACCTCTTCCAGCACGAGGTGGTCGTTCAGACTGACCATACAGCGGTCAAAGCAGTGTTGGAGAAGCCTAACCCCTCTGCTCGGATCACTCCATGGGGACTCGCGCTCGCTGAATTCAAACTGACAATTGGGCCGCGAAAAGGTCAGTCTAATGGTAATGCTGATGCATTATCAAGCCTGCCCGATCCTAACTCCCTCACCGGTCAGAGTATTGATGATACTCCCCTTTACAGACCTGAGGGGCATGTTATGATGATCACCGATGGTGTGCAGCACCTGGCGAGATCAAGAACCTTGACCGATGGTGTGCAGCACCTGGCGCGTTCAAGTAATTCAGCACCGATCACTGCTGGCGCGGAGCGCCCGGTACGATCAGAGTCTTATGCCGAGATATCGGTTGGTGCGCAGCACCCCGACCTTTTCGCTGCTCAGCTGGAGGATCCGGAGTTAGCCGACATCATTCGCTCTCTTAAGCCTCTGGGCGACCAGAATGATGTGCGAGGCTACCATCTGTTGGATAACGTTCTTCAGAAATGGACAGGCGAGTCCAACAAGATTGTCATACCCAGATCCATGGTTACTACCATTATCCGGGCTCATCATGATGACATCTTAGCTGGACACTTTGGTGCTAAACGTACTGCGCGGCTCATTGCTCGCAGATACCACTGGCCTTCCCTCAGTCGGGATGTCAAATCCTTCTGTCAGCAGTGTGATCTTTGCCAACGGAATAAGCCTGCTCGACAGAAAACCACTGCGACCCTGAAACCTATCACCATCACGGGACCGTTTCATCGGATAGGTGTCGACTGTATTGGACCAATGACCACTAGCGAAGCGGGCAACCGTTTCATCATAGTCTTCATCGACTACTTTATGAAATGGGTCGAGCTTTTGCTACTCCAGACATCACTGGGCACACCATAGCCAGACTGTTTGTAACGCAAATTGTCTGCCGGCACGGGGCACCGCAGATTCTTCAGTCAGATCATGACACTGATTTCACATCAAAACTGATGACTGAGATCACTGCGATCTGCGCAACGAAGAAGATCCACTCTACCCCCTATCATCCGATGACCAACGGCGAGGTGGAAAGAGCTAATCAGACGCTAGCCACACGGCTACGTATGTATGTTCATCATGGACATACTGATTGGGATGAACACCTACCATACGCTGTGTTTGCCGTCAATATCAGCATGAATGAGTCAACAGGGTACTCGCCCTTTGAACTCATGTACGGTCGCACACCCATGCTCCCTGTTGATGAGTACTCTGCGTTGATACCACTGCTTAATCTGATAGAGTGTGT